>CM041525.1:10477017-11727017 GCA_023091065.1 Dianthus caryophyllus
TGGGTGCCTTAAAGGGCCGGGCTCCAAAATTTGGCCCTAGCCCTGCCCTTAAAATTTGCCGGGCCCAACCGGGCTTTGGAGGGCCGTTCAGGGCTCCAAAAACACGGCCCTCGACGCAACCCGGGCCGGGCTGGCCCGTGAAGATGGCCGGGCCGGGCTTGCCCGTGAAGATGGCCGGGGCGGGCTTGCCCGTGAAGATGGCCAGCTCTATTCACAATGTACACTTAGCCACGGGGGCCATACCCATCCTAACGCACCTTGCGAGGTATAGCTCCACGGTAACGACACAACAAAATGTAACAAAAAATAAATAAAAAAAAAAACATCAGCTGTGACTAGCAAGGGTTTCCCGAGGGTCTCCAGAAAGCGTCCATTTCACGCTGAAATAAAGACGGCTTAGATGAGACCACAGAGTTTACTGACGGGAGGTCTATGAACTCAGAATATCAGTTGAATGTCAAAAATTCTACAGAACAGAAGCTCGATTCGAAAGCCTGAAACCGAACCTAGACAGCAAAGGATTAATGCATTCAATGCGGAGAAGCTAAGACAGATCAGTAATGAATTCGAGGCCTCCGTATTTCTGTCGACACTGCATTTATCGACATTCTCGATCAAAGAAAAAATAAAGCAGCAGAGAGCAGCAAATCACAGACGACATATTCAAACCCGGACCAATTTGAACGTGATTAGACGGTGGAAGGTAAGATAACTTATGTAAATAAGCCAGAATAGACTTATTCGGTATTTCCAAATGCAGCGAAAACTTTGAAAGGATCAAAACAACTTCACTTTCCAGCCAAACTACCTCTGAAGGATCAAGTCAGATTTAGCGAGAAAGCACGTGACAAAGAAAACATGTTCGAAGTCGAGAGTCTGATATCGACAGACCAAAAATGAGCATCAGGCCATCAACAGAACACATCCTTCACCCCCCAAAAAAAATCACCCTTCTTCCAAGAGCAACATTCACGAGTAAAACGACTTGCTAACTGAAGCACTACGACAATGCTGAATTACCAATCATATTCATTCTGTTGCAGTATACCGTGTACTTTTGCGTTGTTTCCTTCCAACGAAGCAGCATGAGCAAGTATACAAGCCGGTGCATGCTTTTCGATGCTTGTTATAGAAACAACACCCTGACAAGTATTCCTTCATATTCACTGTTTCAACCGAATTAAGACAACGCTTCGAAAACCATACGAGTCACCGAGCAGTCATCATAGGGAAAAAAAAAAAAAAAAAAAAAAAAGGATCCAGTACAAGCAACAAAGTAAAATAGTACATTTACGAAGGGCAAAAAAATTTCCAACATAGAAGCTCATTTTACTCATGGAACTGCAAATAGCATACAAGGGTTTGTGTTTACGAGGGTCAAACGACTCAAACACACAAGATCTATCATCTATGTTCTTCAATATGAATTTCAGAGCATACATCGACAGATGACGATGAATTCACAAGTATGCTTAGTACACGCTGACAAATCGGATTTTAGGGAACTGCTAGCAGAAGCAATCGTTTGCATCGTTGACTTAAAAAACAGCGCATGATAATAGCGAGAAACACATTACAAAGTAAACATGTAGCAAGCCGAAAATCCTGATATAGACAGACAACAGACTAACTCATCAACAGAAAACCATCCTAATACCTAGCCTATCATATCACACCAGTCATAAAGGAGTAAGTATATCCGAAGACGATCAAGAACAAGCAAGAAAGTAAACTCGAAGACAGTCAAAACAGCTCAGACCAAAGCCCGCCTGTATTCTCTCCAAGGAACGGCAGGCTGTCCAGCATTTCTCGTCAACAAAAACTCGAAAACCATGTTACCCTGCGGTCCTTTCTTCTTTCGCGTGTCAACCACCTGGTACAATCCGTCATAGACATACATAACCTTGGCATTTCCAGCACCATACCTCAACCCTCGAACAACCCTAACATCCATTTTCTTGATTCGACTGTTGTCCAACGCGAGATTCCCCGCAATCAGCTGCTGATCAGGCGGTACCCCAACCTCGTTCCTCTTCAACGTGCCCCCTTCTCCACCATAAATCAGCACGTTCGGGTCACTCATCTTGTCCATATGTCCCTCGCTTGCGACTATACAAGTCGCACACCTATCACGCCCGTACTCCATCGAGTCAATTCCGCCTTGAAAAAGCCTGTGTAAACCGACAATTACGAGCTCTACACGGTAGTAGAATTTATCCCCAACTTCTACCCCAGGAATGTCCCCAAAGTTCAATGCTCCTTGCTTCATCAACTTCCCTTCTCGAGTTAACTCCCTGTTCGCCTCGATATCTACCCGTTTCACCCCCCTTTTCGAGAGCTCGTCACACCGTCTACGAAACAACTTTAACATTTCCACCACTTTCACCCTCTCTTTTGACACCCCCTCCACATTTTTACCCTCAGTAACTTCATTCTTACCAGCGCTCGCAATTGTATCCAACACTTTCACCTTTCCTTCCCTTTTCACCCCAAAACCCGAACCCAAACCCGAACCCGAACCAAGAAATGACTTGCCTCTCATTGCTTCACCCCCACCACTCCGGAAAGCCCGACTACCCGAACCCGAACCCGAGCCCGAGCCCAAAACGGGTTTAGACTCAAACTTTTCCCTCTTGACCAAATTGAACCCAGCTGAACCCAAACCCGAAGACGGGCCGGGACGCGGGCCAGGGCCGGGTTTCGACCCAAGATTGACCGTTTTGACGGAACTTTTTTCCGGGTAAAAAGGGGTGGTTTTGGCAGCAAGTGGGCCACAACCAGGTGGAAAATCTCTAACGTAGGTGTAAAACCGCTTCAATGGCGGCAACTGTGACGTTAAATCACCACACCCAGGTGGAAATTCGCGGGTAAAAGTAACTCTAACTCTTGTACACGAATTTTCAACCTCCATGTCTAGTTAATTCTTGAAAATGTGATTAAAAAAAAAAAAAAAGATGTAAAAGTCTGAAAGAAAATTGAAGGATTTTTTTTTTTTTTTTTTTTTAAAAATTTGGGTGTAGTAATGAAAAAAAATAAAATAAGACGGTGAAAATTTGAAAAAGAAGTGAGATTTTTGGGAGGTTAAAAATGTTGTGAAATGTTGAAGATAGTGGAGATGAAATTCAGTTTGCCTGAAACAGAGAGCACAGAGTTTTTGTTTTTATTTTTTAAAAAAAAAAATGATTAAATTAAAGTTGCTATTTTTAAGAAGAAAACAAAACAATACGGAGTATTTTCTTACCTTGGGACGGCATTTTAACTATATACGGAGTAATCGTGTACAAATAAGACAAACTTACATACTCCCTCTGTCTCAGTCATTTGTTTACAGTTTGACTTTTTTCCCCTCACAAAAAAGTCAAACTGTAAACAACTCACTGAAACGGAGGGAGTAAATAGTTTTGTATTATTTTAAGTCCGTTTTATTTGTAATCGATTATATAGTTTTGTACATCGTATTATTTTAGTAATAATTATGATCAATTGTCACTAAATTTTTTAGTATCATTATTGGTGACTTTAGTAGAAATTTATATTTTATGAGAAAAAACTTTAATTAGCAACGACTTTGTAAAATGGTACTCGTAATTCTTTATTTTCATACTGTATGTCTTTACTATAGTTTCAGTCTGCAAACAAAAAAAAAAATCATGTTGCGGAGCTACCCATGAGTTTTAATCAGTAAAAGTTCCGTCAAAAGATTTTAACTATTCGTACTCATAATTCCCGACTACAAACTCATCCATTCAACCTACAATGATAGATGTTTCGAACTCTTGTCGAGAAATATACGGTAGCATTTGAAATAAGTTGTGAGGCATACGATAGAATATTGCTAATTGTATGAAATTGTAGTGTAAATGCATGCCTTCAGTGTCATAAAGCATGTGTTTGTTGGTCTTTAAAATTGACGTGATTCATTATCACAAAGTTGTTGTAATGTTACTAATTCAAGCATCTAACCCATTAATTTTTCTTACTATTTTGGGAAACTTTCTCATTACGGGTTTTCTACTTTCTTATAAAATAGCTCGGAAGTTATGGTAATCAGTTTTAATTATTCAAAACTTTAGAATCACGAAAACGTTTTTGAATATTAACGTTAAACTTTATATGGAGTATTTATTATTTTCTTTGTCTTAGTGATGAATAAATATTAAACTCATTTTTACGCAATTTATCCGTGAGCACACGATTGAGAGCACCAATAAAGTTGTTAGACGGCTAGACGCAAATAATACAAGCAACAAGGCAAAAAGTACTGAAGACACAGATAATACAAGCAACGGCCTCCCTATTAAACGAACTTGAGAAATCGAAAAATTGGACGACAAAGTTTGAGTTTACTTTGCTAAGGACTGCGACAGTCCGTAGACAAAATTTCTTGGCAATTATTTTACAACTAAGGCTTTGTCGTCGCTTTGCTGTTCTTTGGATTTCAGACCTAGATGCTGAATTTTTAGATACTCGGATTTGTCAAACCAAGGTCCATTTTTCTACCTCAGTGTCATCTGTGGATTCACGAGCAAACAAGTCGTAACCAGTTTTTGCGCGGCCAAGTTGGTTAAAGGCGACGAAAAATTAATGTGCAATTGGTGTAAACCGTAAGATGAAGTGTCGAGGAGACGAATGTTGGACCCAAGATATAGTACTCTATATTAATGGACAGCGTCTTATCTTACGTGATTCCTGATTTACAACAAGTCACCGACCATAACTCCATGTCAATGACACAACGAATCACAAATGTGATAAAAATAAAAAACACCGCTTGTATCTCGTAAGCACTAGGCAATCAGTCCCTAGAAAGCATCTCCTTCACGCCAAATCAAAGATGTTAAGCTGAGGTCGGAACAGTCTACAGCCAGGTCTATGAACCCAAAATATCAGTGGAATATCGAGAGAATTCACATATATGAATGGATGATCAAATCACAAAATGAGTATTCTCGTCTACAACTTAAACATGCAGTTTCAAGGAAATCTACATGAATACATGATGATAGTGAGAAAACCGCAACAAAGGAAACATGTAGAATGTCGGGAATCTGGTATCGACAGACAAAAGACTAGAATCAAAGCATACAACACTTCGTTCACCAAAAGAAATACGAAGTACCATCCTTCCAAATGAAGAGTCATGAGAAAACATGATCTACGTCTGCACTGCTACCTTCCAACGAATTTATAACTCAGGCTAAAGCCCGCCTATATTCTACCCAAGGAACAACAGGCTGTCCAGGGTTTCTCGTCAACAAAAACTCGAAGACCATATTACCCTGCGGCCCCTTCTTATTCACTGTCTTAACCACCTTGTACAACCCGTCATAAACATACATAACCTTGGCATTCCCAGCACCATACCCCAACCCTCGAACAACCCTAACATCGGTTTTCTTAACCCGGCTGTTGTCCAACGCACGATTCCCTGCAACCAGCTGCTGATCAGGCGGTACACCAACCTCGTTCCTCTTCAACGTCCCCCCTTCTCCACCATAAATCAACACGTTTGGGTCATCCATCTTGTCCAAATGTCTCTCGCTTGCGACTATACAAGTCGCGTACCTCTCACCCCCGCACTCCATCGAGTCAATACCCCCCTGAGGAAGTCGGTGTAGGCCAACAATCGTGAGCTCTACACGGTAATAGAACTTGTCCCCTACTTTTACCCCAGCTATGTCCCCAAACTTCAATGCACTTTGCTTCATTAACTTCCCTTCTCGACTTAATTCCCTATCCGCCTCGATATCAACCCTTCTCACCCCCCTTTTCGACAGTTCGTCACATCGTCTCCTAAACAATTCTAACATTTTAAGCACTTTCACCCTCTCCTTTGAAACCCCTTCCATGTGTTTACCTACAGTAACTTCTCTGCTACTATTCCCTACGGTTTCGACAAACTTCAGCTTTGCCTCCCTTCTCCCCCCTAAACCCAAGCCCGAGTCCTGAAAGGTTTTGGACCCGAGATTTTTCCTTTGAACTGAATTCAACCCAGCTCCACCACCCAAGCCCGGGCCCGGGCCCAGGCCCAAGCGAGGTTTAGACCCGAGATTTTCCCTTTGACCTGAACTCAACCCAGCTCCACCACCCAAGCCCGGGCCCAAGCGAGGTTTGGACCCGAGATTTTCCCTTTGACCTGAACTCAACCCAGCTCCACCACCCAAGCCCGGGCCCAAGCGAGGTTTGGACCCAAGATTCAGCCTTTTGCCCAAACTCAACCCTGCTCCACCATCCAGACCCGAACCCGGTGTCAGTCCCGGGCCGGGTTTGGACCCGATGTTGACCCTTGTGACGAGATTGTTTTCCGGGTAAATAGGGGTGGCTTTGGTAGCAAGTGGGCCACACCCAGGTGGAAAATCTCTAACATAGGTGACAAACCGCTTCAATGACAGCGATGGTGACGTCAAGTTACCACAGTCAAGTGGAAATTCGCGGGTAAAAGTAACTCTAACTCTTGTACCCGATTTTTCAACCTCCATGTTAGCTAACTTTTCAAAATGTGGTTAAAAAAAAAAGGTAGTAAAATGATGTAAGAAAATTGAAGGATTTTTTTTGGGTTGTAATAATGAACTTCACAGAGAAGGTTAAAAAAACACTAAAAAAAGGATGGTGAAAATTTGAAAAGTAGGAAGAACAAAGTAAAAAGAGGAAGAAATTTACTTCATCAAAGAGAAATACTTAATTTAGAATAATTTTTAGCACGCCTTGTGTCATAATGCAGTGCAAGGTTACTAATTCAAGTGTATAACACATTAACTCTTCTTACAACTTCTGACATTTTTCTCATTTCACTTTATAAACAGACAATTCATGAAACTCCATTTAGAATGCTCACTCAATTTTTTCGTATCTTTTTCCGTTCAAGCGATAAAATATCAAACTTTTCTTAGGGCCATTAGAAAGACGGTACGCAATTTTTAAGCAGTGGGCACACGAGACGATTAATAACACTGATAAACTTGTTAGGCGGCTAGACACAAGTAAATACAAGCAACAAGACCTTAGCAGGAATCATAGTTAAGGGAAACATCAAAAATTTGAACTAAAATGTTCGGGTTTTTCATCGCTAACCTCCTCTCGCTCCACCGCTGGCTGTCTGCACAACGACATAATAACATTGCAGCAACGCAATCTACTAACAGTAATGCAAGACCATACATTCATACCAGTTAGCAAACATAAGCGTGCAATTTCGACTATCCTTGTACCTGCAGTTTCAGAAACGACCAAGGAAACATATAATTTGAGTGCTTATAATTCATATCCGACGAAGCCATCTCTCAAGTCGAAGCTGTTTCAGAGGAGGCCCAGTATTCGGTTTATTTTTCTGTGGACACCTCCATTTACCAGCAGATTCGTGAGCGTAAGGATGTTGGGTGTTGGTTGTTTCTTTGAAGACCTCTCTTGTTACATCATGATTAGCCTTTTTGTTCTCGCCATTGCTAACTGAGTCTGTAATATTATTCTCGACCTTGATTTTTGTTGGTTGATGAGTCGGTTTTAGTAGGTGTTTATTCGGAGTATTTAAGTGAATAATATCGAGTTTGGAGCGATTTTGAGTACTTTAATGATGAAATGTCGAATTCCATCTCGAGTCGTTTATTGTCGATTTTTAATGCAATAAATGTTGATCTCGATTATGAAGTCTTCAATAAGGTTCAAGGCCCAAGAATGAGGCACAAAAGAGGCCCAAGAAAGAAGTCAAGGAAAGTCAAAGCGAAAAGAGTGAAGAAGATTAAAGAAACTTACAGCAGCTATGGGCGCGACCCACGCCCAAATGGTGTGACCCACGCCCATAGGCGCGACCCGCGCCCACCTGGCGCGACTCACGCCCTCTGCCAGCTCTGTTTTTCACGCGTAGCCGCCTTTGCTTATTTCGAAATAGATTTTGTTCTATCATATATAAGGCTTATCTAGGGTTTTAGAGAAAGATTATCACATATCATCCCATATCATAAAACATCTCTAGACATCTTTTTATCATCTACAAACTTTTAAACATTAGAATTTTAGATCTAAGATTGGGTTTTTCATGTTAATGGAAGGCTAATCTTCTCCTAAACTTGGTGTAATTCTTCAAGCTTTTAACTTTCCATTGTAAGACAATTCTCTACTATTTTAATCCTTGTTTAATATGAATCTCTTTGACTTTATTGATGTATTTGCATGAATTTCTCTCTTAGTTTGATCACCTTTGTTTGAATTTATGCAAATTAATGTTTTTCTTTATCAATAGTGGATATTATTATTGATGTTGATTTTTGAGACAAACTTTCTCCACATTGAAATGGATGTTATGGAAATGTTGAGAAAGTGGGAGATTCATATGTGATTAAGTGCTAAATGCTTGTTTTAGTGCTAATTATCTTCGCCTCTTTCCCAAGTTTTGATCTTTAATGTGTTTCTTTGGATTAAAGTTGTGTGCTTTGCATGATTTGTCCATTGATTATGGTAGTTTATGCATGGATGTTATCATAAATTGCTAATTATTTGGGAAAGTTCTAATCTTTGATTAGTTTTGGTTGAGTAAACAAGGTTATTATTTGTGAGAATTGTTGAACTTTGGTTGGTTGAAAGTGAGATTAATTATGCCAAGTTGCTCTCTTTAATTGTTGAATCATCTTTTATTTGCTTTTACTTGTTGAATTTGTCTAAATTTTCCTCTTGATTAGTGTTAGTCTTTGCTTGATATCAAAACCTTTAAAACCCCCCTTTTTGTTTGCTTTAGTTGTGACATTAGAAATTCGCATAGCTTAATTAATAAGTCCTTCCTTTGGGTTCGACCCTATTCTTACCACTCGACTACGTGTTTTGTGTGTACCGATTAGGTTTATAAATTGTTAATTTGGCCGCTTTTATTAACGACGTAAAAGTGTCCGTCAAATTTTGGCGCCGTTGCCGGGGAAGGCAATTGGTTAGGCTTAGGGTAGAGTAGAGTAGAGTAGAGTAGAGTAGTTTAGTTTAGTTTGTATATATTTTTGTTTTTAGCTTAGAGTTGATTTTCATTGAAATCTTTCTTACTTGATGGCTCCATTTCATTTTCCTCAATATGAGAATGAGTTGTTTTACCGTTATTTTAATCGACTTTATGCATATATGACTCATTCTTGTCGTGCTTATGATCTTTGGGAAATTTGTCAAGTGATTTATGATGGAATGAACTATGAGACTTGGGGACATGTCCACTCTTTGAATGAGGGTCAATTTTGTGAGACGAACTATGGTTATAATTGGGAGTTGTTTGAATACTTGGCACATGACACTAAGGAGTGGGAGATGCACAACTCACTCTTGAGCCAATCTCAACCCCAACACTTTGAGACCTCCACTTTTCATGATGACTCATATATGTCGACGGAGGATATAATTAAGGGTCTTGCTACCAACATGTCTAACTTGCATGACATAGTTAATCAAACCCAAGTTGAGACGAGGTCTAGCATTCAAGATTTGGAAGATCAAGTGAGTACCTTGTCTAGGATAGTTGGTGAGCTAGTGAGTCGAGAAGAATGTGAGCCTAATTTGCAAGAGTCTCAAATTGATGATTTGAATGTTTCCGATGACCCTTATCCCTCAAAACTTTCGATGGATGTTCTTTTTGACATATTTGATGATGAGGATGGTGAACATGAGTGTCATACATGTCCCTCGCAATTCATTTGTGTGTTTGATGACACCCCTCCCTTGACTAGTGTTGAGACCCCACATTGTGGTGATGATTTGCATGAGAACATTGTCATGAGTGATGCATCTAACCTTGGAGACACATTAGATGTCATTAAGGTGGAAAAGCAAGGAGAGAAAATACTAGAGGGGTTAGTTGAGAAAATTGAGAGACTTGACCATATTGATGAATTGAATTTGGTTTCTCTTTTTTTGGTCGTCTCTAGGACCAAATCGTCTTACAAAGAAACATACATTGACATTAGCTATATGTTTGAGGATGATGAGCTTGGTTATCGATTGTTGTATGCTTGTTCTCATAATAGCAATGTTTGGTTCTACTTGATCTTTCTTCTCATTTACTATGTGCATTTCTCAAGTTTCTTTGCAAGTATGCATGACAAGTTACTTAGAGCATTGAATTGTTTTATAAGTTGTGACTTGAATTTTTGAGCTTTATGAATTACGTCGAGCCATCGACGTTAAAGAAACTGCAACACTTTGTAAATATTTCTTATCCTCTTGCGTTTTAATTATTCTCATCGCATTCTAATTAATTTTATTGCATTTTTAGTTAACTTAGTGCATTCTAGCAATTTATTTCATATATTAGCTTAGAATAATTTTAATTAGGTCACATAGTTAGTATAGGTTTTAGTTCATTTTATTCATGGCATTCAAGTTTAAAATGATTTAATTAGTTCGCATAATTAGTTAAGTGAATTTCGATCTTAAGAGTATTTCATTTTTTTTTTCACATAGTAATTTTGCATAGTTTCGCTTAATTTAGATTTTAGCGTGTCTCATTTTATTGCATAATTAGTTAGTTTAGTAATTTAAAATATCTGTAGAGTCGTATTTTTGCGTTTTTGGTTTGTTTCTATGTGTGTAGGTTTCAAACCGACCCCGACTTTGAAGAAATTAAAAAAAAAAAAAAAAAAAAAAAAAAAAAAAAAGACGCAGCAGGTCTCAAACAGCAGCAGGAAGAATCAAAACAACAGCAAGCAACAGCTCGAGCAGGCCCTCCAGGCGTGACCTGCACCCTATTGGGCGTGACCCGCGCTCCCGGGCGTGACCCACGCTGAAAACAATCTGAATTTTTTTTTTTGTTACTGTCAACTTAAACAAAACACCATCCCTCCTAATTTCTTTAAAATTTTCAGCTTTCTTTTTCTTCTTCCTCTCATTAAAAATACACCTAAAACTCCATTAAACTACCATTCAAGCTCAAAAATCTTCCCTCATTGGTCTTACAAGCTCCTTTCATCATCATCATACCACTTTACTCTTCTTTAAACAACAAATTCACCAAAAACCCACTCAAAATCACTCACAAAAATCCTAACCCTAGAAAATCCGACTTTGATTTTCAAGTTTCAAGGATCAATTTTTTGGGTTTGCAAGCTTCATTTGGGTGCTACTACATCAATATTGTGATCCAAACCAACTTGTCAAAGATCTAAGGGAGGTATAACTATCAAACCTTTTCTTTGAATTTTTGGTCACCCTAATTTCCATTCTACTTGAATAATTTTGGGTCAAATTTGATTAGTATACATTCTTGAGACTTGTTATTGTGTTGTTGTTGAATTTTGGTGGAGCATTGTTGCAAAAATCTTGATGTTTTGGTGAACTTATTTTGTGCACACCAAGTGTTTGACAAAATTCCTAAATGAACATTTCAAAGTTTTTTAAGTATTTTTTTCTTTAGGACACACAAGACCCGGGCAATGCCTCGGGCTCACATTCTTGATGCCATGGTACAAGTACCCTCCTCCACAATGAGGACATTGTGAAAATTAAGTGTGGGGGAGGGACTAGTCGATAGTTTGTATTTAGTATGTATTTTTTGTTATCATATTTCGATATTAAAAAAAAAAAAAAGAAAAAAAAGAAAAAAAAAGAAACAGAAAAAAAAAAAAAAAAATCAATCCCCGATAAGTTGAAAACCCGAAAGGGCGGCTTATGCAAAATTTGGGGGGCCTCGCTTTTGGGAGCCTTAGTATGCAACCATTTGCAAGAAAATTGAGGTCAAAAGAGCCTAAAAAGGGGCCATATTTACCTCCTAAGTATGGGGCTAATACTAATATCCCGTACTATGGGCTAAAGTTTGTGATATGTTGTCTCGTTGTGGCGTTGGCGGCATAAGAAGCGGAGAAAAAGAAGGGTGGAAGGGTAAGTTAGAGTGCATCGAGGCCATTGGAGTCTTGGGGATTGATTGTTGCATTAGTATGGCGCTTGGTGCACTAGGTGTTTGGAGGATTATATGGCGATTTTTGGTGTCTTGAGGCTAGCTACTTTGTTTGGTGATGTTGTGATGCCATAATAAGCCTAAGGTGTTAATGTTGGAGAAACGAGAGATGTATCGATTTGGTCTTGGTTTGGGAATGAGTCGAGGGAGAAAGTAGTGAGTGCTTGGAGTTGGTGGAACATAATGTGAGGAGGCGATGAAGAAATAAGAAGGGCGAAGAGAGGTTAGGTACATCTTAGATGAGGAAGTTTATAAGGAGGGAGATGTGTGAGGGAAGAGATATGTTTGTTGGATTTTTTTTTTTTTTTGAAAGATCGAGCTAGCTCCACGCTCTTCTATGGACCTTGAGGAGATTGATTGTTTAAAGTCTCGGATTTTACTCGGGACGAGTAAAGGTTCAAGTGTGGGGGAGTTTGATGAGTCGGTTTTAGTAGGTGTTTATTCGGAGTATTTAAGTGAATAATATCGAGTTTGGAGCGATTTTGAGTACTTTAATGATGAAATGTCGAATTCCATCTCGAGTCGTTTATTGTCGATTTTTAATGCAATAAATGTTGATCTCGATTATGAAGTCTTCAATAAGGTTCAAGGCCCAAGAATGAGGCACAAAAGAGGCCCAAGAAAGAAGTCAAGGAAAGTCAAAGCGAAAAGAGTGAAGAAGATTAAAGAAACTTACAGCAGCTATGGGCGCGACCCACGCCCAAATGGTGTGACCCACGCCCATAGGCGCGACCCGCGCCCACCTGGCGCGACTCACGCCCTCTGCCAGCTCTGTTTTTCACGCGTAGCCGCCTTTGCTTATTTCGAAATAGATTTTGTTCTATCATATATAAGGCTTATCTAGGGTTTTAGAGAAAGATTATCACATATCATCCCATATCATAAAACATCTCTAGACATCTTTTTATCATCTACAAACTTTTAAACATTAGAATTTTAGATCTAAGATTGGGTTTTTCATGTTAATGGAAGGCTAATCTTCTCCTAAACTTGGTGTAATTCTTCAAGCTTTTAACTTTCCATTGTAAGACAATTCTCTACTATTTTAATCCTTGTTTAATATGAATCTCTTTGACTTTATTGATGTATTTGCATGAATTTCTCTCTTAGTTTGATCACCTTTGTTTGAATTTATGCAAATTAATGTTTTTCTTTATCAATAGTGGATATTATTATTGATGTTGATTTTTGAGACAAACTTTCTCCACATTGAAATGGATGTTATGGAAATGTTGAGAAAGTGGGAGATTCATATGTGATTAAGTGCTAAATGCTTGTTTTAGTGCTAATTATCTTCGCCTCTTTCCCAAGTTTTGATCTTTAATGTGTTTCTTTGGATTAAAGTTGTGTGCTTTGCATGATTTGTCCATTGATTATGGTAGTTTATGCATGGATGTTATCATAAATTGCTAATTATTTGGGAAAGTTCTAATCTTTGATTAGTTTTGGTTGAGTAAACAAGGTTATTATTTGTGAGAATTGTTGAACTTTGGTTGGTTGAAAGTGAGATTAATTATGCCAAGTTGCTCTCTTTAATTGTTGAATCATCTTTTATTTGCTTTTACTTGTTGAATTTGTCTAAATTTTCCTCTTGATTAGTGTTAGTCTTTGCTTGATATCAAAACCTTTAAAACCCCCCTTTTTGTTTGCTTTAGTTGTGACATTAGAAATTCGCATAGCTTAATTAATAAGTCCTTCCTTTGGGTTCGACCCTATTCTTACCACTCGACTACGTGTTTTGTGTGTACCGATTAGGTTTATAAATTGTTAATTTGGCCGCTTTTATTAACGACGTAAAAGTGTCCGTCATTGGTCCAAACACTGGGTGACAATTCTCGTCGTTTATCCTTGGAGTCATGTTCTTCATCAGTGAAGTGGGCCCATTTTCTGTGCGTGCGTACTGATTATCATCTGGTTTGCTTCCTTTGTAGTATGGATCACGAGATTTGCGATTGAGCTTTATCCAACCAGAATCGTTAACAGAAATATGGCTTGTATTTTGTTTCATGTTCTCACAGGTCTCAGCGAATGCTTCTGTGGAGGAAGTCTTAAAAATGATCAGAGGTTGGTCTGTGTCATTTGTTTGCACCTCCTTTTGCATAATCGGCGTAGCCTTTTCAGTTTTAAATCTTCGACAAAGAACAGATTCGTCAGCAGTGCTACGACAATCACCAAGAGATTCTGCTTGAGCGCTAGCCTCCAATGTTACTTCAGGACACAAATTTTTCTCGGAAGAAATGTCGTTTTTCTCAGAAATATGTACCTGCAGTTTCCCAAAACCAGAAACAATCGAGCTCGCATATAATATGGCTGCAGTATATGGGAGTAATGACATAAATTCAAAGTAATATGGCATAGTTTAGATAACGACTTGCGCTGTTGAACAGGTTAGCAAAAGAGTTACCTTTACCTGTGCAGTTGAACAATTTTTGTCGTTCTTAGTATTAGGGAACGTTGCTTTCATTTCAGAGCCTCTCGAGACTGATTCATTGTCGGCTTTCACGGCAAGCTCCTTATAAAGCTTGTGGCTTTCTTCATCAACGTTTTCTGAATTGTCGTTTGGTGAGGGTGAAACATCAAAATCAGCAGTATCTAACACTGGAGACTCGTATGCATAACTCAAGAACCAATTTGCAATATCCGGTGGCTCTGAAGTCAACAGAAATGCACAGCAGTGCACATTAGATACAGTGTTTCGGCAAGTTTTTAAGATGAAATTACCGAAAAAAGGTAAGACACAAACCAGATGGAAGCGAGAGCGAATCGTGACAAGCTGAAATCTGCAATAAACAAAACAGCAGTGCGTGAGATACAGAAATATCAACCATTTTACAAGTTTCGGTAATTCAGCCAGAAAAAATAGCATTACAGAAACTGTAAGTGGACCGGCACTTTATAAAAGTTGCACAGCTAAAGACGGATATCATATCTATAATCCGCAACTTGGATGCAACTGAGATTTATTCTAACAATTCCGATTGTTTCTAGCCAGTCACCGGTGACTGAATTCTTCTGAAACGAAAATACACGTACAAAAACATCACGCTAATATTGACAGATGAGAATTTAGAACCATCGGTTGTCAGACTCGAGCAAATGTTAGCTAGTTCAGATGCTTGGTTTTGCACTGCCTATACTGATTTAACTCAATATTTAGCTTTTGCTGTCGACTTATTTTACGACTAAAGCTTTGTTGTCGCTTTGCTGTTCTTTGGATTTCGAGTAAAGTACATAAAAGTATAATGATCAAGACAGCTACCTCAGCATCATCCGCGGATTCACGAGCACTCAAGTGACAGCCATTTTTGATACAACCAATGCCACCACATTCACGAGTTCTTTTACTCTTTCTTGACTTCACACGACCCTCGCTGTCCTCAACACACAGTCCCTTCTCGTCACACTCCCCTTCACCAACCCGAGTAGGTGAAACGCAAAAGTCTTCATTTGAGTCCAATTCCGGTGACTGATATGTGTAACTCGAGAATACGTTCCTGATATCAAGTGGCTCTGTCGTAATTCCATCCCAAAAAAACAGCAAATTGTTACATAAGACGATCTTATCTGAAAGTCGGGTTAACTGGGCCCGTCTCACAGTATAAATTATCGGTAAACTGAACTGAATTAAACTGAATTTTACGAAGTCAAGTTCAATTGAGCTGAATACAACTACGACGATTCTACTCTAAATACGAACTAATTTTAGAACCCATTTGGCCCTACGTTGCCAAAAAAAAAAAAGTCGAAGATTAATTAATTATAAAACCGTCTTACAATAGAGTTAGCGTAGATAATAGGAGTAATTAAGTGAGGAATTGAACAAACCAGAAAGTAATGAAGGGGATGACATTGCAAACACCTTCAACCCGATGTAATTAAACCCTAAAATTTGTGTTATCTAAGAAATAGTTTGCACATTAAATTTGGGAAATTTGAAGAATTGAGTTTTTTTTTTTTTTTTTTTTTTTATTTTGAAGGATGAAGCAAATAAAAATCGACAAATTATATTATTGTTTGCGTTTGATCGAAAAATTGTAGTGGTATTTTTTTTTTTCTGGGTGTTGAGTGGAAATATAAAACAGTTCAAATTTCCCGGTAAAATGCAATATTTTGCGCCAACATTATTTACTTAAATTTCGTTGGTGAAAGTGTTTTGAAAAGGAACACTATTTATTCCATAAATTTGATCCATTTAACATACAGTTGACTTTTTGTTCCAATAAAATGATAAAATAAATTTTTAATTGGGGTCGAAAAAGAGGAGCTAAGAACCCGTTCTTTCGGACTTTAGTCTTTGAATCGAATCGAATCAATCGAATCAGATCGAATTGAATCAATCGAATCGAGTGATCGAATGAAGTTCAAATTTATAACATAATGTCATTGTCTTTGAATCAATGGCCCAGAAGTGGTGAATCAGGCGAAGTGGGCAAGTGAAGTGGAATCGAAATGAAAATAAGCTGGAAATAATAGGTCCTAAGCCATTATAACGGGGCAAAGGAATTGAACCTAAGACTTACTGTTCAGGATAGCACAGTCTTAATCACCGGGCCATGGTATCTTCAATATAAATTGATGAATAATTGTAAGGCCATATGTAATGGTAAGAGTTATGATAAAAATTGAGAAAATATTAATGAGATTAAAAACATTCATAATGAGATCAAGACTCGTAAGAGCCCGTAACAAAATTGGGCTCGAGAATTTGTGATTAATCCGTAGATTTCGATTGAAAATAAATAAGCACTTAAAACAAAATGAGTGACCCGATGGTCGAGGGCTGGATTGGACTTGATCATGGGGGTCGAGCCGACCATGTTTATTGGTAGGTTTGACAAACCTATTTCAACTAGGTTAGACATTAAAATACTCCGTATTATTTTTCTAATCTTAACCTAGTTTAAATTTAAAACCCATTTCAACTTTTTCATTTTTATTAGTAGGTTAATCAAGCCTTCTTCAACTTATTATTTATTCTACATCTTATGATACTTTAATTCATTTTTCTCATTTTTTTCTAAGTCATAGAAGAAATATTGATAATAAAAATTATTTCATATAATCTATATGGATTAAACAAACTAAAAAAAAAAAAAAAAAAAAAAATAAATAAATAAATAAAAATGAACTTATAAGTTAACCAAATATGTCAAGATTGGTCGGAATGAAAAAATTATGAAAAAATAGGGAGTACGTGATATAATAAATTTTAAGTTATAAGTATTTTGAGAATTTAGTAAATAAATTTTATGTTGTAATCAATTACAACTTGTCACGTGGACTAGGTTAGGAAACTAGATCTTGTTGCAAAGTATCTTATTCCAAAGTAAGTCTAGTTAGACCTAATTTCAAAGTAGGTTAAAATTTTATTTCACTAAGTTAAACTGGGTTGATTAAAACAAGAGTCGATATTGTTTATCTGTATTGGTGGAGCACTTATTTTAGCCGATATTGTACATCTAGTTAAGTTCAAGACACGTCTCTTTGTCACCCGTTGTAAAACTCATACTCCATTACTCCATAGTTAACAATAATTCAATCTACGGAGTACAAACAAACAACTCTGTGCATTCAAAGCCTTCGAATACAAATTGTCTACCATAGTAAAAATCAAATACAAAATCATAGTCTCTCAAAAATTCTTCCTACAAACATTCCATTACGACAATAAAAGTTAGATACAAAATATCGTCATGCCACGTATCAATGTCCTAGATAAAAATCGAAATAATTATCCCAAATAAAACCGTCTCATTAAAAACAAAAAAAAAAACAAAAAAAAACTAGCCTTTATCTCTTCTCTCTCTAAAAAAAACTCTACATTTGTCTTCAAGTAGAGGCTATTATCAATTTATCATCAGTGAGCCCCGAAATTCTTATTAATAGTTTATAAATCACTTTTATTGCTACTATAATAACAATAAATTGAGTAAGTCTTGCATAAAACCGTTTCACGTGTGCGATAAAATTTTTATGAGTAAAATCTGACTATTTTAATGCTTAAAATGACCACGTTAACGTTAACTGTGACCATTTTAAAAGCTCCATAAAATAGACATTTTAAATGTTAAAATAGTCACTTTAAACCTTAAAGTATGCACATTTTAGTTGCAAATACCCCGTTGCACGCGTGAGACGGTTTTATGTGAGCATTTGTGCAATAAATTAGTCTTCTCATAAGGAGAAATTCGTCCCCACAATTTGATGGGTTTTGTCCTCTATTCGGTAGAGGTGTTTTTGTTTCCATTGTTATTGTAGAGAATGAGAAAGATTAATGAGGTGTTCCGAAAGATTTCTAGTTTCCAGCAACAATCTATGAAATCCGATGAAATTCGATGTCTTTAAAACAATATCATGTCTACAGACCCCCTCGGTGAATGCTGCGTCAATAGGCAGCAATATAATAGAGACGGATGTACCAAAACGATATATTTTATTTATTGGTTATCTATTTGTATACGGAGTACGTGATATGATTCATTACAAATGAAATTAATCTTTCTCTTTTAAAATAAAACCGTCCCATCTAAGAATCTTTAATCGAAAATAAACCAACAAAGACCAAATGAGGTAAGATTTCAAAGTCAAACAAAACACTCCTCAAATAACTCTCCCGGAGCGATCTTAACTCCCCATCATTCTTCCCCAATTAATCACCTCCCCAAAATCAAACATCAATCATTTGATTAATTAATTCACCCCCAAAATTAATTCAATCAATTTTAAACACTTACAAACCCTAAAAAAAAGCATGCATAGATCATCCAGCAACACAAGAGTCGCCGACGATTTCTACAAGAATTCGTCGGCGTACTACTCTTCCTCTTCCTCCTCTTCTCCGGCGCCGGCAGACGGCGGCGATGTCGCCGGAAACCTCCCAATGTACAACCCCACCTCACACGTGGCGAAGAAAGAGAGGTCCCACGTCAGATCTGCCGAGAACGCCGTCCACCTCATCCCCCTTGTCCTCGTCATTTGTGCCGCCATTTTGTGGTTCTTTTCGAATCCTGGTTCGTTCTTCTTTTAATTCTTCATCGGTTTCAATCATTTGTTTCTCTTTAAATTTAGAAATCTCGGAGTTTTCTGGCGAAATTGAATGATCGAAACAGTTTGATCGATTTGAGTTTATTTGTTTTGTTTTGATTATAATTTGGTAGATTGTTCATTTTTTTTTTAATAATTTGGGTGGTTAGTCATGTTAATTAATTAGTTATTGAAAGATAATCATTGTTAATTAATTAGTTATGGGGTTAAATTTTATTGATTAGTTATTGAAAGATGATGTTTTTATTTTTACTCCGTATTTATTTTTATCGTTTAGATTTCAATAATTAATGAAGATCAGTAATGCTCCTTTGAATTATTGATTAATATTTATTTTTTTTCGACTCGATTGATAAATACGTATTTATTAATTTTATTTTAAGATTTCGCCTGCATAATGCCTAAAGTTTCTGATTTTAATTCTGAAAATCGACATTGTCTTGTCGAATGTTAAAAAATTTCGATCTTTTTTAGGAACGTAAAGGGAATGTAGCCTGTGTTTTCGTAACGTATCAGAAACCCAACAGCATGGTGATTGTTATAATTACGTAGTTCTATGAATCGAACTTCTGTTTCTTTAACTTGCAGTTGATGTCGTGAACAAATTGCCGGATACAATTGTTGCCAGGCACGAAGGGCTGAAGGCTGCAGGGGGTGTCGACATTGACGGAACTCAGAACAGTTTGCTGGCGCACCTTGAGTTAGACGACTCTGATTTACTGCGCCGTCACAGTATTCAGCAGACCACCAACAGGAAGCGTGCGATGTGATTCGAGACTTATCTTGCAATGCACCGTACTTATATAATAGAGGTGACGAGGAATTATCTTAGCTCATTACTAGTTTTTAATTTTCTTCTTTTCTAAGTGCTATAAGTTGGCAATTATGAGTTACGTTATGTAGACTCGACGGCTGTTCTACGTGGTTGAAGTAGCACGTATACTTGAAAGAATAACAGTACTAGGTTTAGTTTAGAAGCATTATTAGAACGATTCCCTGCTTTCATGATGAACGAGGCTACGTTTTTGTATGTTTTCATTGATTTGGAATTCTACGCGTTTCCCAGGAGACGCTTACACTTGCTCCAATTGGCTCTTATCATTCTAATTTTGTGAAACACGGCTCGACTTAAGCTCCTTTTTTTTTTTTTTTTTGCCAAGATTAGGCAGTCGTGCTGATAGCTTGTGTATTGTTTTGAATCCAAGCTATATCTTGTCCATAACTTTACCCTATTTAACTAGCGAACGCAAATCTATCTTCGAACGACCCATATTATTGAATTGATCTCATGTAGCTTTTGAGCTATATCTACTACAACGAACCCTCTTTTTAAAGACGGGTTCTTGAAGGATGAGAAACCATCATGATGAATCTTCAATATATCTTATTTTCATTTCTTGGTAGGAGGCATATAACTCCGTTATTTGTTGATATCGAGTATAATAGTGATACAAACTCTTTCCCGTTACACTGTTAGTGGTTCACACGAGAAATTGGTATGCTCAAGCAGTGGTTTGAGCTGTACTAGATTAGGTATCACCAATCCGTTCCTTATCGAACATACCACGGGATTCTCCCATTGAAGGAGCCCTCCAACAAGGTTAGCCGTAATCGTCAATGGAAATACCCTAGGCCACCTCTCCTCGCCATAACACCTCAATGCATCGTCTATAGATCCTTGTGTTCGGATCACACTTGAGAGGTTCTTTGCCAAGACAACTGAGTCCTCGAGAGCGCAACACCCACCTTGACCAAGGTTAGGCGTCATAGGGTGCCAAGCATCACCAACTAGCACAACTCCCCCCTTTGACACCGGTGGAGTAAGTCCCGGCCATAACCATCTGTCCTCAAGTGCAGCCCTTGAGATCGTATCTTCGGGGGTGACTCTTATGGTTTCTAGTAGTTCCAAAGGCCAGTCGTTCACCAAGTTAAGTGCTTGTTTCTTTAGTTCCACTGGATCAGTGATTTTCGGACCTGATATGAAACCGTTTTACTTAAAATTTGCCTGAAAGGCGCTGCTTTTTCACGTAGCAAAAAAGTTCAGGAAGAATCACGACATGTGTATTTAGTACCTGGAGAGGAGCTGTTGTAGCAGATGAACCAGTACACTTTGGTCGAAGACATTGGTACAAATCCTGCTCGTAGTCCTTTCCCGTAAATGTAGCTTACCCTTGGTTCATAGGGCTGGCCGTCAGGATAGTACGCTAGACCTCGGAACGCACAATGTCCTGAGTACTTAAGCTCACCAAATCCCATCCACCGTGCTATAGGTGACCGAATCCCGTCACAGGCTATAACAATCTGATAAATAATCGCATTAACTGTAGTTATATTGTCATTATAAGGGACTTGTTCGGCTGTTGAGCATTTGTTGAATTTAGTTAGAAATCGACATATGAAAAATACAGATTAGCACCTTGGCCAATATTACGGTTCCATTGGTTAACTCCAGTTTAGTTTTGCCTGTTTCTTCATCGTTCTCAATTTTAGCCAGCTTTGACGAGAATTGTACAGAGCCTGCGGGGAGCTCATCTGCAAGGGTTTTTAGCAGAACCCGCCTTTCGACTGCTCGCACCTCCTGGCTATTACAGCATTTAAATAAAATTATAGAAACTTGGTCGATATTTTAAAAGAAAACATTGAGTCAAAGTAGAAAATTACGAGGCCGTGTTCTGAGCTAAGAGAACCAACCTTGGGTCGGTGTTTTTGATATCCAAAGACTGAAGCTCCTTCCCTTCATTAGTTTTTAATGTCAACCTGTGCAGCGACTGATATCATGATAAAATTAAGCAGCAAAATTACAGCTAACAATTGGATTGCACCTGCGCGCACGCTAGAAAAACCGACATAAGAGAGAATTACCCTTGAATTTGGAGAAATTGGGACCGAAGTTGATCGGCGACACCAAGAACATCCAAAACACTCCAGCCATTCTTAAAGACTGTGTGTGATGTTCCACATGTTCTGAAGCCTTCTGTTTGCTCCAACACCACTGTTGCAATTCCTAGCCTTCATACAATAACAACACTTATCAATTATCATACACTATTATGTATTTTAATTTGGTACCCACAAGACTTTGATTGGTTATTTTATTTGAATCGTGTTTTCTATGTGGCTATGTCGTTATTAGAAACATTTCGGAAAAAATTATTGAAATATACGTTACGATAATGCCATTCTATGGGGCGGGGCTAGGGTGGGTGGGGCGGGTCTAGGGTGGGTGGTGGTGGGTCTAAAAAGTTCCCGTCAGGCGGGTGGTGGAGGACAGGTAGTCACCCGCCATGGGTGATGGGCTGGGGGTAGGGGTGAGTACGGATCGGATATCCGATCCAAACTGATAGTTCGGATCGGATATCCAAACTCGAAATTTCTAAATTTTAATATCCATATCCGATCCAAATATTTCGGATATCCAATGTTCGGATATCCAAGATATTTCGGATCAGAGGCGGATATCCATTCGGATATCCATATAGCGCCATTGCACAAACAAAAATGTTGATTTATCGTTAAATTTATTGTTACACTCGTTCATTCTTCCTTTTTTTTTCCTTTTAAATTTGATAATGAACTTTTAAGTATGATTGTATTAATAGCAACACATATCACATTATATTGTTTATATATATTATTAGTTCTTTGCATTTTAGATTTAGCTAAATAAAAAAATTATATATTTGAATTAGTACATTATATTTGAAGATACGGAAAAATTGAAAATTGTAGTATAGGACATTGGATGCTATGAAAATTACAACTATATTTAATAAAATTCAATTTTTAGTAACCAATAAAAAAGAAATATTTAAAATAATCATAATATCACGACAATTTTCGGATATTTTTCGGATATCGGATATCCAAAATTTGAAATCTAAATATCCAACGGATATCCAATATCCAAAACTTTCAGATTCGGAGATCCAAATTTTTTAAAAATTCGGATCGGATATCCAAAAAATCGGATCGAATATCGGATCACATTTTTCGGATTTCGGATATTCGGATATTTTGCTCAGCCCTAGCTGGGGGTGGAGGTGGGTATTTGTTGGTGGATGCTGTGGTAGAGATGCTTCCCCGCTCCCACCTTGCCCCAGCCCCCAGTGACATCCCTATACACCATGCTGTTATATGTGTTACTCAAACTCGTTTAAAAATTAGAAGTGTCGAACACGGTAAGGAGTCGAGTGTAAGACATGGCTACAAAACTAAAGAAACCTTGAGTTTCGATTTCCTTGTTATCAGGAGTTTTATGGTCGAAGTTGACATTCGCTGTCCACGTAATTTAATCAGAGACGATAATTGACGGAAAAAAGTGAAGTAGGAGACCTATGAAGCGCAAGAGCAGTGGCAAGACCCGCAAGACCAGCACCAACAATGACAATTTCTTCATTTTTGGTGACACTATTTGTACTTGAGTTGGATAAGCATACTAATTTATTTGAGTTTGGTGTTTTATTAGGAAATTTAAAATTATGGTATGTTGATATTTGAGGATTAAGTGAAGTCTGAGAAAATTTAGGGAGAAAATTGCATGGAATTAGTGGATATGATAGAGCCATTTAGTTAGATTTACTATGTGATGTGTAGAAAGCAGAAAGTGGAAAGTGCGGCGATATCTTATTTTTCTGTGATGATATTTATAGTATGGAGGAAATTAGTGAATTAGTACGACGGAGTTTTAACTAGAGCTGGCAAGTCTGACCCCGGCCAGTGGCCCAACCCAACCGAGCAAACCGATTGACGAAAATAATGTGACGAGAACCGACCGACCCGACCCGATGATGACCGGTAACCCGACATGACCCGATGTTCAGTGACCCGAACTCGACCCAGACCCAACCCGATGACGACCCGACCCGGTATCGACCCGACTAAATTGACAACCCGATAATTTTAAACTTAATTTTGATTAGATTGAAAGCAAATTATTATTTATAATGATATATTTAACTTAGTAGTGAAGTAATTAAATAAAATAACGGTCGAAATACCTATTTTAGTAGGTAAAAATTGAAATAATTCGATAAAATCGCGCTGACCCGATAATGACCCGACCCAAACCCGACCCGACCCGATACACTATTTAACCCGATATGACCGGCCGATTCTGACCGAACCGACCGACTCGGCCGAAAGGACACTTTGACCGACGTGACCCGACCGACGTGTTGGGCCGACTGGCCGACCCAAACCCGACCCGACTAACCCGATTGCCACCCCTAGTTTTAACAGCCACAACAATAGTAAGTACCCATCCCATGGGAAACGTGGGTCGTGGGTTGTTAACAGTTGTGGATGATTGGTTGTTCTTACGCCCCACTTCTAATATTTAAAACCAGGGCCGTTCTTGAGTTTTTCGGGCCCCCCTAATTAAATAACGTAGTTACTCTTTCACCCGCGAGTTTTAGTCAAACACCCGCATTTTTTCATTAGGTTTCCATCTCATACCCTTTTGTTCCTCTAGTTCTTCCTCTATTTTTTTTCTTTGAAAAACTACCAAAAGCAACAAAATTGATCGATATATTCTTTAAATCACCATGTTTTTATATAATACGGAGTAATTATAATGCAGTTGCTCAAACGCAAACATTTTCATTTTCCAAACGTACGATTAGGTTTTTATAAGAAGGGGAAAAAAATTAATTTGGTTGATCGAAATCACCGTCATAGGAGAAATTGATTAGGAAAAAGCTAAAACTTGTAGTATAATTGGATTTTAAGTGCAAAATTGATAATTGGAGATTAAAACAAATTATACTGATGTGGAATTGGGGATACTCTAAGTTTTCAACGAGTCCCATTATCATGAATAATCATCATGTTTGCCGAAAATTGTATGATTATAGCCAATATGTGAATTCCCAACCTTTTAATTCTTTCAATTATCAATTTTTACTCATCAATCCAATGCGTTTTGAATTTTTTACTTTCTTCAATTTTTTTAAAAAAAGGGAGAGAATTATGATTTCATGAAATTTTGGTGGTTGAGTAAAAGGGTAAAACAGACAATTACGCGTGCTTTTGAGTAAATTACATGGGTGAAAGAGCAACACCCTTAAATAAAGCGTACTAAAAAAAACGCAGAGTATGATATTAGTTATATTGAAAAAACTTTTTACGAGTTATTAGAGATAAAAATCGTTGATGATAGCATAGTTTTATTCTCTATCAAAAGTTATTTCTATACTATTAAAATGATAAGGTCATTCAATTGTTCAAATGACATTGCGATAAAGAAAAAAGGTACGCAACATATCGAAATATACAATAAGTCACTCATATAAAATATTCAGAAATATTAGATTATAATAATAAGTATTGCGAGTAGATTATAATAATATGTATTGCGAGTAGATTATAATAATATGTATTGCGAGTACTTAAAGTTAGAATTAATTTTTTAGGTGAAATTGTAGGTTTAGAGTTTGTGCAACTTAAAATTTCTAGTAATACAAATCCATATATCATTTGTTTCACTCTATTATTTATTAAATTGATAACATCAAGTAGTTGTGAATGACTTAAACAATGAATAATAAAATAATGCAAGTTTAGAAAATGAAGTTGTAAAAGAAAAAAATAAAAATACCAAGTCGCCAGTGGCGGAGTCAGGGGTCTTTCAAAGCACGATGGCGGGAATTGCAGGTCACGGGTTCGACTCCGCAGGTGGGCAAAGGCATCTTGATATCACGGCCATGCAGGGTGGTTTACGTGGTCAGGAGTGGTGTATTTGGAATCGCAGGGGACTAAACCCTCGATCATGAAAAAAATAAATAAATAAATAAATTGTTTTAATGGGGAGTTGAACTCAAGTGGTGAGGTTAAAAATGAAGATGTACAACCACAAAAATAGAAACAATCTCATTGTACTTGCAGCGATTTGTAAAGGGTTATGTTCTTTCCTGTACAACTTTTACTCAATCTTGTACACAATTTCCATCATTACCCCTCTCATTTCTCCTTTTTTTTTCCTTTCAAATTAATACTCCCTAATTAATAAACCAAAAAAAAAGCTCTCACCACTAGACCTGTCAAACGGGTCGGGCGGGTCGGGTTCGGGTTCGGGTTATACGGGTCGGGTCAAAATACGGGTCGGGTCAATACGGGTTTGGCTTAAATACGGGTCGGGTCGGGTTCGGGTCGGGTCGGTTTCGGGTCAAAATACGGGTCAAAAATACGTTTTTCGCGCCTTTTTATTTATTATTTTTTTAATTAAAAAAATTCTTTTATTTTTATTTTACATTATGTACATAGTTTATTGTACATATGTAATACTAAAGTTGATATATATTCATTTTTGTGATTTATAAAATTAAAATAGTCTATTTATGAATATATTCATAATATTTCAATCATAATTTTCATTATCATTTTGATATTCCAACTTATAATATTGAGGTTGTAATAATTCTTAATATTAAATTATTTTTTTTCATGAAATATTAATTTTGTAGGTTCAAAAAGTCTTGTTATACAAAATTACACTTGACCCATCGGGTCGAACGGGTCGGGCGGGTCTTGACCCTAAATTAACGGGTCATTTCGGGTTCGGGTCATTTCGGGTCACGGGTCAAATTTTACGGGTCTTGACCCTAAAAAAACGGGTCGGGTCGGGTCGGTTTTTCGGGTCGGGTCGAAATTTGACAGGTCTACTCACCACCCACTATCCACCAGTCCACCACCTAAGACCACCAGCCCTTCACCTGACCGTCGGACCGCTGACCACCGGATAACTGGTCGTCGGTCAGCCACCTCTTGTATGACCGCCATCATCTTCAACCACCACAATCACCCCCATCATTTCCAAAGAGTCAAACACCACCTCCACCACCACTGCCACAGCCTAGCCCCACCCTCCGTCAAACCGCCGTACTTCTGGCCACCATTTTTCGGTACTGTCGCCACCACTTCACCGGTGGACCACCCTTTCCCATACTCCAAGCCACCCACAACTCAAAACCTAATACAACTCCAAGTAAATTTAATTAATTAACAATTATTTACTCCGTAAATAATTCAACAAACACTATTAAATTTACACAAACACTATTAAAATCGCGAAAGTGGTAATTTGCCCCCTTAACTTTGTTCAATTGTGAAATCAAGCCCCTTAACTTTCAATTGTAGCAAATTAACCTCATAACTTTTACAAAAAGTGAAATTCAATTCGATTTTCAATTTTCACTTAAATATCAACAAAAATTCCATAAATTATTTGATGCAACTAATATCAATTGTAAAAGACTAATTTAAAATTACTTTATTTATTTAAAATTAATTATTCACCTAAAAAATAATTTTAAATTCATCTTTAATAACCAAAATAAAAATATGATAAAATTATATGAATTATCATTACAATCATATTATGATAATAAATTGTCTAACAATTATAAAATTATATTTTTAAACAAAACTTGCTTTTATAGAAGTTGTAACTTTATAAAAAATAATTTTTATAATGAATTAATTAAATTATAAAATGAATTTTGGTGCAATTTCATTAAAAATCAAACAAATGAGTTAAATTTCACGTGTAAGTAAAGTTAAGGGGTTTAATTGTTACAATTGAAAGTTAAGGGGCCAAATTTCACCATTGAGCAAAGTTAAGGGGGCAAATTACCACTTTCGTGAAAATCAAATTTTACTTAAGATAGGCGAAAATTAACTACAATAATTAATGTTTAGGTAAGAATTAAATAAAATGACTATTAAGTAACGTAATTCTTTCATTGTCTGCACTTTTTTCTTTGATTGTCTGCTTTTTATCATAATTTTTCCAATCATTACCCCTATAACCCAAAATTTTCTCTCTTTTCCAATCTATCAAATTTTACCCAAAAATCAAATTTATTCATAACTCCCTGTAAAATTCAATGTAACATTAAATTAAAGATTCAAATGTGCATGTAACTCAAACATTTTATTAATTTATTGAATTTTGTTTGTTAAATTTTGATTAATTTTATTTATATAATTTGAATACTTGAGTTTTTTCAGCAAATGATTCGGGGTGGTACAGTGGAGAGTGGGCATGGTGGTGGGTCATGGTGGTGCTAGCGTCGGCGTGGGGTGGTGGTCGTAGTGGGGCTGGCAGGTTGTGGTGGGGATGTGCACAATGGTGGAAGTTTTTGGGAGATTTAGTGAGTGTGGTTAGGGTTGGTCCGCTTTGGTGGTTCACTATGGGTCATAAGTGGTCAAAGGCGTCAGCGGTAATAGTTCTGCCGGTGTAGAGAAATTTGCCTTGGTGGTGGAGGCTGCGCCAATAATGGTGGGGTGGTAGGTTAGAATTAGGGTTTATTTTTAATTATTGCTTGTTTGTAATCCAAAATGAGTACGGTGTTGAAATTTGCTTATAGGTGATTTGTGGGGGTTGGTGGTGGTGGGAAGAATTTGAGGTGTGGTGGTTTAAGGTGGTTCGGAGCGGCATTGGCAATGATGGATTTTAGGGTTGATTAAGTTATGGGAGAGAGAAGGCAGACAAAACATAAAATTAGAAAATTCAAGTGGGGAAATGAAAAAGGGCAAATTGGTCATTTTGAGTCTGTTGAGAAAAAGTCGAGATCTGATTGAAGCGGCCTTAAGTAAAGAGAGAAATTAGGTTGAGGGGTATGGTGAGAAGGATAATGAATGGAAAAGTTTTGGTAAAAATGTCATGAGCAGGTAAAATCGTCGTGAATGAATTGGGCGCACAGAGCAGGCGCAGTCACGCCCTCTAAACAACCCTCAGAACCGGCCCTGTTTAAAACTGTAAAGTACGAATCCGTACTCCTCGAAAATGACAATACGTAATGCTAATTTAAAGTATTTGTCGTCAATTTTGCAATCAGAAAACAATTTCTTTTGAGACGTAATCACGTAATCCTTCTTGAGCCTCCGATAATGATCATTCACGATACTCGTAATAACGATCACATACAAGAATTTCTTGAATCGGAAGAATTTTGAACAAGGTCAGGATGAGATCTAAGAACAAATATATGCCTCGAAATCGAAGCTCACACCATTACATAATTACATGATCCCAAATATAATACCGACGACACCACAGGTAGCCCGTATTATACAGTAAAGTATGTGATAAACGGATATCAAGTACAGTAGTGATACAAACTGTTTTTCGTTACACTGTTAGCGGTTCACACGAGAAATTGGTATGCTCAAGCAGTGGTTTAAGCTGCACTAGCTTAGGTATCACGAATCCGTTCCTTATCGAACATACCACGGGATTCTCCCATTGAAGAAGTCCTCCAACAAGGTTAGCCTTAATCGTCAATGGAAATATACGAGGCCACCTCTCCTCGCCATAACACCTCAATGCATCGTCGATAGATCCTTGTGTTCTGATCGCGCTTGCAAGGTTCTTTGCCAAGACGACCGAGTCCTCGAGAGCGCAACACCCACCTTGACCGAGGTTAGGCGTCATAGGGTGCCAAGCATCACCAACGAGCACGACTCCCCCCTTTGAGACAGGTGGAGTAAGTCCCGGCCATAACCATCTGTCCTCTAGCGCGGCCCTTGAGATCGTATCTTCGGGGGTGACTCTTATGGTTTCTAGTAGTTCCGAAGGCCAGTCTCTCAGCAAGTTAAGCGCTTGTTTCTTTAGTTCCACTGGATTAGTGATTTTTGGACCTGGTTTGAAACCGTTTTACGTACACTTAGTGTGAAAGGCACCACGTGTTCACGACGTAAAAAAATTCTAGAAGAACTAGAACATGAGTAGTTAGTACCTGGTGAGGAGCTGTTGTAGCAAATGAACCAGTAAACTTTGGTCGAAGAAACTGGTACAAATCCTGCTCGTAGTCCATTCCCGTAAATGTAGCTTACCCTTGGCTCATACGGCTGGCCGTCAGGATAGTACGCTAGCCCTCGGAACGCACAATGTCCTGAATACTTAGGCTCCGTAAATCCCATCCACCGCGCTATAGGTGACCGAATCCCGTCACAGGCTATCACAATCTGATAGGTAATGGCATCAATTGAAGCTATACTGTCATTTATAAAGACATGTTCTTTTCGTCTTACGTTAAGTAGTTGTTTTGTTGAAGTTGTTTGAATTACTCATTAAGTTATGAAAAAGTAAGATAACGAGAACGTGTCCAGAGTTGTTGTCATGATATCATTGAAATTTATAGCTATAGAGATGCATAGGCGAGGAACATTTGAGGCGCTTTGGCAATGTTGTTGACTTTTATGTAGGAATCGACGTATGAAAACTGAAAAGTATAGATTAGCACCTTGGCCGATACCACAGCTCCATTGGTTAACTCCAGTTTAGTTTCGCCTGTTTTGTTATCTTTCTCGATTTTAGCGACCTTTGATGAGAATTGTATAGAGCCTGCAGGCAGCTCATCTGCAAGGGTCTTTAGCAAAACCCGTCTTTCGACTGCTCGCGCCTCCTGACTATCATGGCATTCAAACCAAAAAATTGACGTTTTTTGAAATCCAAAGTTTCAAAAATTTTGGTCTGAGCAAAGAAAGCTAACCTTGGGTCGACGTTTTTGAAATCCAAAGACCGAAGCTCCTTCCCTTCATCGCTTTTTAAAGTCAACCTGTGCAGCAGCTGATATCATGACAAAATTTAGCAGCAAAATTACAGGCAACAATTGGATTTCACGCACGTTAAAAAAAACCCGATTTAATAGAGAATTACCCTTGAATTTGGAGAAATTGGGACCGAAGTTGATCGGCAACACCAAGAACATCCAAAACACTCCAGCCATTCTTAAAGAGGGTGATTGATGTTCCACCTGTTCTCAACCCTTCTGTTTGCTCCAACACCACTGTTGCGATTCCAAGCCTTCACAACAATAACAATTCTTATCGTACACGATACCTTTATATACGTGTTGGTCGTGATAACTTTGATAAGTTGACATTGTCCGACCACAAAGAGTTACTCAGAGACGATAAATGACGGAAAAGAGTGAAGTAGGAGACCTATGAAGGGCAAGAGCAGTAGCAAGACCAGCAATACCAGCACCAACTATGACAATTTCTTCATTTTTTGTTACACTATTTGTACTCGAGTTTGATAGACATACTAATTTATTAGGAGATTTGGTATAAGGGTATGTTAATCTTTGAGGATTAAGTGAAGTTTGATGAAATTTAGGGAGAAAATTGCATGAAATCAGTGGATATGATGGTGTTTTCAAAGCCATAGTAACAACTTCTTTCAATGTAATGCATAGTATGTTGAATGTGTTATTGAGTTAGATTTTAGTATGTGATGTGTGGAAATTATGATCCATGGGAATTGGGTGGTTCACAATTGTGGATGATTGGTGGCACTTAAACGGTCACACGTCTGACATAAAATTCCCGTAAAATATGAATCTATAATCGTCAAAAATGACAATCTATAGCGCCAATTATTTGTTGTTGTTCATGACAATTTTGCTATGAAAATACATACAAACTAGTTTGGGGGCCCGGCCCCGCCCGGGCTACATATGTTTACCTTATAAATTTAAATTTTATATAATTTGCATTATATTAAGTACTTACGTAGTTTATATATTTACTATTTATGACATATTTGTATATAAATTCTTGAAATCATGAATAAATCTGATTATTAACCATACTTGATTAATATAAAATTATTATCAATGTATCATATTGAATAAATATTAGTTTGATATTAAGTTTATGATTTCTTGCTTGATGTTTGTGTCTTTCTGTGACTTTCTATTTTCAATTAAAAAATCTTAATTAATGAGATATTAACTTTATTTAATTGAAATCTTGTAGATTGAGATTTATATATATGCTACTTCGTATTTTATACACCCGTATGATTTAGAATTTCAATAAGAATAATATTCTCTATTCTAATTTGATCAAATATGAAAAATCTATCTATATTATAAAAAAGTAATATGAAAAAAATATATAACATAATTTTTTTATATAATTTAATTCAATATTTTTGGTTTAATAGATTTTCCCTTCAACCAACTTCTAACGGAAAACTTAAAGTGTTATAACCCGATAAATTAAACATTGTGAATTGAAAGTAAACAAATTAAATTTAAGGTGCCGATACAAATAAATATATGTATGAGAGTTTTAATTAAAAAAAAAAAATTGTACCTCTTTATCCATCATAATTATATCTGTATCGACCTAATTTTTTTGGTATTTAATGTATCTCATAGATTCGTATTGTGATTTTCAAATCATTTCTAATAGAATTGAGCTTATTAGTTAAGAGTAATATACGTATTATATACTAAGCAATAAGTAAAATAAAGTTGAACATGTATAATTTAACGTATGAATAAAAATAACTACAATAATTGTTGAAATTTCACCTTGAACTTGATGATGACGCCATATGAATCTTCTTGTTTTATTAGCATGACTTCACTGTATGATTTAAATTATCATTATTTTTTTTCTTAAGAGCTCTCCAATTTATATGAAAATTTAAGGGAGTCTTATAAAAAAATAATATTAAATACTAATTTATGTTTTTATTTTATTTTTACTTTCCACACCTTCCAAATACAATATATCTATTTTTTCCAATTTTAATTTGGAATATAGAGTATTTGGTACAATATTTGATTTGATATTTTTAAGTATATTTTGATTTTATTTAAGGTAAGCTTTTCTACTTTAAAAGTTTACTATTTTTTTTTTTTAATTTAGAATCCTAATAATATTGAAATATATTAATATATAATAAAATAATATTTTTTTATCAACCAATTATGTGGTGACAAATGTCGACCATAGAGACTATGGTTTCGACTTTATATATATATATTAGATTCCCTTGTAAAACTGTTGTACACATTCACGCGATATTGGGTAAATGTAATCCTTCTCTAGCCCTTGAACTAATCAGAATACTCGTAATAAGGTCATAGTTTAGCTATATTTTACGCCTGCAACGATGTCATAATAGAATTTCTCAAATCAGAATAATTTTGAGCGTTGGCAAGATGATTCATAAGAACAAATATTTGCCACAAAATTCATACCCTCACACAATTTACACAGTTACATGATCTCGAATTTCGACTGATATGGTCACAATATGCTATGAAGTACGTTACATTGAGTTACATTAAAAAAAATCTAGGAGTTAGAAAATTTACCAAAGATGAAGAAATCGGTTAAAACGCATCGAGACCTTTCAACGAATTGATTAGAGTGATATATGAAATGTGTAAGGAAAATATGCAGAGATTACCAAACTTTATTTTCTTCTTTGCTTTCTACGGCAATCGAAACAATCATTACAAGGAGACGTATTTTTACTAAATTGTCGTCTAGCTTGGAGCTTACTGGGTGCAACCTTGAGATCTTCGACCAATATCTGTCGAAGCTTTTCATTTTCCTCCATCAACTCCTCGATGACTTGTTGGTGTTTTACGACCTGAACACAACGCAAATAAAACTCCATTTATTATCTGGATTCTGGCACCAAAGAAGTTTTGTTATTGTCATACATTCGTCAAACTTTAGTTACTTGGATATCGATAAATTTACAAGAAATTGACACTAGCAACCACACTGATTTACGTTTGTGATGTATAAGTTCCAAACATCCAACAAATCACGACATACTGAAAACAAACAGGTTGACAGTAATAATTACCATCCGAAGAATTCTATTTTCCGACTGCAACTCGTCATCCTGCAAAAGCCATCCGACAACTGAACGTTAGACAGGTGATAGCAATTTGGTATTTGTCACAGAACAATTTTTTCACTTATAAATTCGAATCTGTAAAATATGCGTACCTTGGCAAGCAGTTCGGTGTCTTCTCCTCTTAAAACTGGATCTTGCAGAAGTCCATTGATAAGCTTCTCAGTCCGACTACCAACTGACAAACGTGAAGCAACATCTTCGGCTTTTCGATTCATTGTTGAGTCTTGAATTGTCGCTTCAGGCGTCTTCTTCCCAAACAGCGAATTACTTCCTAGAGGATCTTGAAATGATCCACGCGCGATGTTCATACCGCTTTGCATGGATGGAGGGAGTACACTTTGACCTATGGAAAGGTCGGGAGCAGCTCCAAATCTAGTCATCATTTTGCCCATTGCTTCCTGATAATTTCACGTGTCAAACTCAACACAAACAAATATCAATGTACTCGTAACAGAAGAAGGGCTTGTTCTTGTCATCGTATTTTCTCTTAACTTATCAAACATTTCAACAACCTTCGGATAGCTTTAGAAAGCTTCAGTTCAAAGATTACTTAAAAAACACAAATCTTCATAAAATTTCAAACAACTTGAGACGAACAATATGACTTAATATGAGATTATAGTATTATACCATCATAAACAACTGAATCTGTTGCATCACTCCAGGCTTCAGAGCAACCCCTGCACAACATATACTGATAGTATTACCATAATTACGACCATCATCGTAGTAAAAAGGTTTGTATTTAAATAATAACAATGATTACGAAGTATATAAAAAGCAAAAATATAAGATCGTTCGTAGGGAAATGATACATTTAGGTTCCTTTAACCTGCAACACTATTTTTCGTTCACGTAAATATTATAGACTCTAGCATATTTCACAAATACCATGGACTAGATTAGAAACAAGATTCAGTTATATTTGTTTCACTGCAAGCAAGGCTAACAACGTACCGATTCCAAAACCATGGCCAAAACCAACTCCACAACCAATGCCCGCTTCAATATTCTTTGCACCTAACTTTTTTAGCTGAGGAAATAGAATAATGCACTGTATAAGAATAGAAAGATTATGGAACCAAGAAAATAGACTCGAAACAATTTAACAGACGTTAGAAGTATAGAGCAAAGAGAAGATACGTACAGTACGATTCACATGTCTCCCAACCCCTGAGAAAGCGTGTGTTGCACCACTTGCAGCCCTTGTAACTTCACTCAGCACAGGAATTGCACCTGTCACAAGTAGTTCCGTTTAATCAAGCTTTTCAAAGATTAGTAGAGCAAGTTGATACTCCATGATTGACAAGCTCTTTCTCAATTTTAGCGAATTTCACCACGTTAGGAAACAAGGGAATCATAAAACACGGACACGATTAAATAAATTTCACAAACAGCCGCTGTGTAGTAACTAGTAAGTGAGCTAATTAGTCACACCTAACTGTCAAAAACAAAAGTTTTTCCAATGCAACAACGAATTGGTCAAGCACCAAGAACGGTAGGATTTAAGCCAAGACTTTGAGTCATTGCTGTTCTCCAGTGTTGGATCTCAATCCTCAAGAAACTTATACTCTAAACAAGAAGAATGTAAGGGAAGCGATTAAATGAAGTTTGAATATCCCATGCAGTGAAGGCCAAAACCTATTTCGGAGAAATTGTCCATCATTCAGCTTGAAAATTGCCCAAGTATCATCAAAAGCTACGGATGAAAACAACTCAATTCAGCGTCCATGTGCCAACTATTAACAGTACTGCTGCAAATAATACTAAATCTCAAGATTTTGTCAAGTAGATCAATTGGCCTCACAATCAATCAACTATTGTTACGTTCACACTGTAAAAACATAAACATTATCTTCTGTATATTTGCCTTGTAAAAGGGTCTTTGTATCTAGCCTTATTTAGTTCATTCACAAGTGTATATATATGCTGTAACATTCATTCAAAGTAATACAATGCAATTCTAAAATATTAAAACCTTTCCTACTCTTCCATTATTCTAACACCAACAACGACGACAATATTACCCTAATGTCTAGAAGGCTCCTACTTATGGCACGATAAGGTGAGGTTGGCTGCAGCCCATGCCAATTTGCTGAAAACGCAAAACGTTTATGGAACACTCGTGATGAAATAACATTTGGAATCTTAGTGATCAATTAGTACTGCACTAAGTTCACAGTATATTACTTAGCTCAGATACTCTGGGCAATGCTTCATCTTCAACATTACGATCTTTCACAGCATACTTCTAAGCTCAGATACTTTGTGCAATGCCTCAACTTTCAACATTTCGATCTTTTTTAAAGGAAAGGTTCTGCAACCCCCTCCTTTGACACAGATCCAAACAACTACATTCTCCTTGCTATAACTTCTCGAGCACTGATACAACTTGACGAGTTCTACAACAAGAATCGGACCTAATGAGAATTCATTAGGGCAAATTACTTAACATTGAGCACGGAATTCATCCTTGATAACGACACCCATAATCTGCTAATTACCGACCCAGTCACTTCCTACCATTCCCTATCACGCACAGTTACATCCACTCAAACATATAATGTTGTTACTAAGTGTGGACGGTTCCAGTTCCACATGATGATTCATATTCGCAAATCCCAATTGATTTTGGGACTAAGGCTTTCTTATTTTCTAGCTCAACTACCACAGCCACAAATCAACTTCTGACATTCATCCATAGTCATAACGAAGTCATATAATTATCAAAACTAGATCAAAGCAACAATAATGAGCAACATGAACACCGAAATTCAAACAAACCCAAAACAACAATATTACTCCAACAACAATCACAGCAACAATCTAGCTTAATAAGAACACGCTGAAGTCATGTTCATTTGGACGAGAATTATCTAAACAAAGCTGAATAGGAAAGAAGAACAAAATGGTATTGAGATGAAATATACAAGAGAAGTTAAGTCATCAAGAACAGACCTAAGGAAAACTACTTTAACACCAAACTCGTAATTCATCCTTGATAACGACTCCCTAGTTTGTTAATTATCCACTCAATCACTTCCTATCCTTCTCCTTCCATGTACAATTACGTCCAAATCACGTGCCATCGCATGTGCTGCATTTTATAAGCTCATATAACATGATCACAAACCAATAGAATGCCCAACATTATAACAAAATCTCATCCACTATGAAAGCTAGGGGTATAAACAACAATAATGAGTAAAATGAACACCAAAGTATAACAAAAAAAACCGAAAACTAAAATTACAAACTTAAGTAATTGCATAAGCCAAATGAATCAAATCAAAATTAAAAAATGTGTCAAAAGAATCAATCTTTGTTCATAAAACAAATCCAAAATCACTTTGGTAACCACTAACATAAACCAAAATCACTTCAAAAGCAATGAAATGAATCAAAAATTCAAATAATCAACCAAAGAATCAAACTTTACATTGTTTTTGAGGGTTTAATTTTTGTGGGCAACCCTTAAATTTCTGCTTGAACAAATTGCCAAGGTCCATTACCAACAAAATTGACAACAAAATCCAAGAAAAAATTACAAATTATGACAAAAATTGTTGAAGATAGAACAAAAAAAAAGAAAAAAGTAGAGAATAAATACCTAAATTTAAAGGTTGGCCAACACCAATACCAAGACCACAACCAAAGCCAAAACCAGTGAAAACTTGAAGAACTTTAAAAGTAAATGGATTCTCTATTTTTATTCTACTTTTCCTTATTACTACTACACCATTGTTACTGCTTGTTGCTGAAGTTGTTTTCTCCATTTTTCTTTTGTTATGTTTTCTCTTCCTTTTTCTAGTTTTAGGAGAAACAAAGAGGTTTTACTAACAAGGTTTATGACTTCATAGACGAGATACCTCATACCCATTAGGCCATTAGACCATGCCTAGAGCTCATGGCTCGTTCCGAGTGATCCGGCCTAAACACGAGTAAATTCGATTCGATAGAATCCGAAAATTTTGTGATATGAAATTGGCCCGATTCAAACCGACTCGACTCGGATCATTATTAACCTGACACGACCGGACAATCAGTGATTAGACTTTGATTCTAGATCTAACTTGATGATTGCCCAATCCGGTATTGATTAGATTAAATTGATAACCTGGTAATTATTAAAATTAGTATTGATTAAAATGAAAGCAATTTAGTGTTTAGTTTGATACCATTAACTTAATAATGAAATAATTAAATCAACTAATGGTCGAAGTTTTAATTTAAGCGCTAAAAATACAAGTATTTTGATAATAATGACCAGACTCAAACCTAACTCGACCCTATACATCATCAGACCGAGAATGACCTGACCCGACAACAACTAGAATCGAACTTGACTCTACCTAAATGAGTAGGTTGACCAAATATGACCCGATCGACTTGACTGATCTCGATTACCACCTCTATTCATAACCATTTTAACTAATCGTAATCAATCGGATAAAATTTTACCTTCAACAAGTTAATATTACCCTTAAAATTTTCAACTTTTATAATTTTCATAATTTTTTTTTCTCTTCCAATACAAATTAAATTCAATTAGAAATCATTTCCAACCGATCAAATTTTGGGTGTAATGCCTTTTCTTTTCCTTTTTTTTTTTTTTTTTTTTTTTAAGTTGGTTCACTAATATTACATTGCGACATTAGATTTTTATTTTGAAGTCGATTAAATTATCTTGATCGTTTGTAAATATAATTTGATTGTTTGTAGATGAGTTTCTTTTGAAGCCGATTCACTATTCACTAATATAATACATCGACACATTAAATTGTTAATTAAATTGTGTGTTTATATGTTACGGACTTACGGGGTATATATACATTTATAATATAAAAAAGTGAAATGAAATAAATAAAATTGTTTTTGATGCATGCGTTATGCATATTGATAGACTGGTTTTTGTTGAATTACTCAATTCTATGCGTGATCGTATATATCAAATTGATAAATATAAGAACCAAAAAACACAACAATATATCAAATAAAATATAAATTAATTTATAGGGCCAAACTCATGTTGTTGACAAAAATAATGGGACGAGCTTAACACTTTGTAATATAATTATAATCACTCGAAAATATAAGATTCAGTTGTATTAAATAGCCTGTACGACCCTTTTAGGTCTCCAATGGCCCATTGTGTCTAGGCAAACAAGGCGGTAACTCCACCAACGACGGCTAAGACGACGACCCAATTGCTTCCGTGAACGAATGCACCACTGTCGTCAACTTCACCGTCATCAGAGACAGGGCCTGGGGCGGGAGCTGGAGCAGGGGTAGGGGTAGGGCTACCGAAGGGTGATTCCGATGGTGGACTAGTGGTCGGGGTTAGGGTTGGTGGGGCCACTGTTGGTGGTGACACTGGGGCCACCACTGGCACTGAGGCTACCGGGCTTAGGCTTGGTGTGGCCACTGGGGCCGACACTGGGGAAAATGCTGGTGCTAGTGCTGGTGCTGTTGAGGGTCCCTGGGCGAGGGCTGAACCCACAAGGACGACAATTAGGGCTAGGGCAAGGGTGGTACGTGAAAAAGCCATCGAATTTTTAAATGATTTTATCACACACCCTTGAGGGAAAATGGAAAAAAGAAAATGGAAGAAAGTAAAGGAAATGTATTATTGTTATTTTGTTTTGTTTTTGAAATATTAGAGAAATTGAAATGGATTTATATAGGAATTATTTCAAGTGAAGGTGACAATAATGAGATGTGGTGCATGTCATACAAAATTTGGGAAAGAATATAAAGTAGTGGGCAATATGTTAGAAACTTAGTGGCAAGCTATTCTTATTTGTATGCAGTTTTTTATAAGGTTTATGAATAATTTGATGTTGATTGAAAACAGTTTTTGATTTGGTTGAAAAGCCAAAATATATGAGGTAAGTAAAGGAGTAACTAAAAATAGTCAATCACATGTGATATGTATGAATTTGTGAACTCCTTAGACTAATTTACATTAACTTTATTATGTAGTGAGATTTGAGTAAGTAATTATATACGGAGTATAAATTTAACAAAATAATGTTCGGAGTAATTTATGTGTTGGTAGGAATGTGAAAGATAATATACGCAGTGGCGTAACCACATTGTAGAAGACCCCACAGCTTTTACGATAATTAACATGCGTACTGTATAATAAGCATAGTATTAGAGTTAGTCCATTGGTATGTAGGTGAATTTCAACAGAAGTCACAGGGGTTCAATTCTTGTAAGCATCATTTTTTAAAAACTGAAAAAAGTTGAGGTGGACATATTAGAACTAAAATTAATAGGATCTCAACTTATTAGATTTAAAAATTATTGAAGAAATACTAAGTGAAAACCACGGGATGGTTAGGGGGCAAAGTTTCCTGTGAAGTTACAAAGTTCATTCATACAAATCCGATTAATGTTTTTTTTTTTCAATAACAGATGTTACAAAGTTCTAAATTTATATATTTGTGTAAATTCATTGCTTCACAGGGAACTTTGTAACATCTGTTATTGAAAATTTCAATTAAAATTTAGCCTGAATCATTCTATTTTTCATTCATACAGATCCGATTAATGTTTTTTTTTTGGGTGATTACAGATCCGATTAATGTGAGAAAGTGCAAAATTTATATATTTGTGTAATATTTACAAATAAGCAAAGCCTTATATATTCAAATGTTTAAATTAGTCCATATACGGAGTATTTCTTTTGTGTCAAAATAATACTTTTAGTCTAATTTTATTATGATACGGAGTATGTAACTACTCCCTCCATTTCATCTTTTTCCTCCCATTTACCCAAAAAGGAAATTCCATCTTTTTCCTCTCATTTCACAATTTACATTAACACTTTCTAAATATGGACATCTACTTTTTTGTGGGACCCATTTGCTACACACCCATTACTATTTGTTTAATATTATTCCTTATTCTTTGTGCAATATCAAATGGGAGAAAAAAGATGGGATAGAAAGAGTATTTTTTATTTGTACCAAAATATAAGTGTTATTTCTTTTCCCAATTATCATCACTTGCAAAGAAAAAAAAAACATGGCAACTCTAAAACTCCACATATCACACGTTAATTCCAATTCCAATAAACACACAAATAAGCCAGTCACAGCACCCTAAACCCTAAAATAACCCACAATTAACACCGACCTCATTTCCGCCTCATTCTCACCTAACATCATCTCCTCTAAACGACAAACCATCGACTCTCCTTGCTATACTTGTGACTTGTCGATGATTTTGGGTCGTCTTCCTCGCCTTGCTTTTCATCTGTTTCGTCGTCCTTTTTTCGTCATCTTTTTTCTACGGATAGGTAATGTCGTTTAACTACAGATCTGGGTTTTTTTTGTTATTTTCTTTTTTTGATTCATCAACCTCATTCTGATTCATTTACATTTATGTTGCATGTAATTTTAGTTAATCAAGTTTTGTTGATTATGAGTAATATGTAAGTGAGTTTTAGCAGTTAAGTTCAATATTGCTGGTTTTCTTCTTGAGTTCAATATTTCTGGCTTTCTGATTTATTGAGTTCTATATCACTTGCATGTAATTTTATTTAATCATGAAATGTTTTGAATTATAATAAAAAGTACATCATAGCAAATATATATTTTTTTTAACTGTACTTGAGAAAACGCAGCAATTCATAAATAAAATGCAATTAAGTCGGCAAAACGCAGCACACCAAACGAAAAAAGTTCTAAAAATGCAGAACAGTACCGGTCTGTTTAAAATTTTGACTAATTTTTTTCGATCAAATGCAATAGATGGAGAACACACTTCCTCATCTCCATTACATGCAAATTACCCATCCAAAGCCCACTATATATTACTCTCACATTCTTTATATCTTTAATTATCATTTTTTTCTCCTATTTATTTTTCCTTCCTTCCATTCTTCAACTACAATCTACAGCCAATTTCAACTATAACAAACAAACAAAAAAAAAAAAAAAAAACAACAAAACAAAATGGCCGCTGCTCCAGTTTACGAAATCTATTCGCCTTCCATCAGTTTGAAATTAACCGATGAACTGGGTAATAAATGGACGGTAATATCTGAATCTCGGTGGAACAATCTCGGAGTTGAACATACCCCGAACGATACCGACAAGCCATGGTGGAGGTATTTTGCGTTTGCGGATACCTATAAAGGGGTATCGCAAATCGCAGAAAGTAGTCGGCCTAGTCAATCGAGCCGATATTTTGGAGGTGTGGTAGGCTCGAAAATATCGACGGATCACCTACGCGAATTGGCCCCCGACGGCATGCAAACACTACAACAATTAATCACTTGAGCCACAAAATATGTCACGAAAATTATAAAATGTGGCATAATTTTATTTTGCCTCGGAAAAAAGCCGTTCTAATTGCCCACTACTACAAATATGAGCAACCTCAACGGCAAAGAAACAACACCAAATATGGTTATGCGTTGTTTATAGTATTAAAAATAACGAAGATTAAATATCCGTTGTTAAAAGTAAGGGGCGCCAAACCAAACTCATTAAAAACAACGAACACTAAATATCCGTTGTTAAAAGTAAGGGGCGCCAAATCAAACTCCTCATTAAAAACAACGCAATATTTAAAAAAATAACGGTTCCATTAAATATAACGGTTTCTGAACAAAACCGTTACTTAAAATTTTATATAAACAACGGTTTTTTTTATCAATACCCGTTATATATATGACATATATACAACGGTTTTATTATGATTTTTTGTAACGGTTTTATGTAATTAACCGTTATAAAACATATTATATAACTGTTTTTTAGAAAACCGTTGTTTAAGGTTATATACAACGGGTTTTTTGAAAAAAATGTTATGAAAACAATAATTTAAAACAGTTATTGTTGAAACCGTTGTTTATATCTGTTTATATAACGGTTTTACCTGTAAACCGTTATTTTAAGCTTGTTTAATAAAAACCCTGAAATAACTTTCCAGTTCATTCTATCTTTTTATTTTTTTACTCAAATTAAACTTCATCTCTTTCGTTGGTGTATTTGCAGTTCTAGCGTTTTATTATTACAAGTTTTACCCAAATTTTTCGTATTTGTTCGAGGGTGGCTTAAATTTTCGATCAAACTTCATCTTTCAGAAAAGGTACGTAATATACGTTGTTGTAATTGTTGGCTTTGCATTGTACGTTGTTGTTGTCCCTGTATGTTGTAATGGTAGTTCTTGTTGTTGTTGTTGTTGTTGTTGTTGTTGTTCGTTGTAGTTGTTGTTGTGGTTGAACTTGGATGATCGAATCATATGTGTGTATGTGTGTGTAGGTATATATTATTATGGCTCGAACTTGGATGATCGAATCAAGTAAGGGTGATCCAGTGTATAATGCCGGATTAGCTGAATTTTACGATTTCGTTGCGATCCATATGAAAGGTTCTTTAAATAAGATTCCGTGTCCTTGTGAGAGGTGTGTTAATTTTATGTATATGAGTTTTCCTGAGGTTCAAATTCACTTAGAAGTATAAATTTAGTAGTTTTTACACACGTTGGATTTTTCACGGAGAATCACTATTGGAGGGAGACGAGGGTGGTAATAATGAGACCGACGGTGATCAAGATGATGAATTTGTTGATGGTGATGATGTGGAGGTATCATATGGGGCTACACCTGATGATATTGGGGTTGACATAAACGATGACGCTATTAATTCACCTGATGATGATGCATTATTTGAGGACTTTGAAGATATATTAATAGGTGATGCAACAACTAATTCGGATGCCCGTAATGAACTAGTCGTAAAGTTGCTTGATTCTCAAACGCCTTTGTATCCTGGTTGCAAGAAGTATTCAAAGTTGTCTGGTGGTAAAGTTGTACAATTTGAAGGGGCGAATAAATTTGGAGCGATAAGGGATTTGGTGATCTACTTGAATTGCTTACTGACATGTTTCCTGAAGGTAATGTCTTACCTAGTAGGACATATGACGCCAAAAACTAATTAGAGAGACGGGAATGAAATACGAGAAAATACATGCATGTTGTAATGACTGCATATTGTATCGAAAACAATATGAGCACTTAACGTATTGTCCTAAATGTAATGAATGGCGTTATAAAGGCAAAGAAGGGATTCCCGCGAAGCTTATGTGGCATTTTTCAAGATTTCCCAGATTTACTCGAACCTTTGCGAATGAAGATGATGCTAAGATGATGTTGTGGCATATCCTTGGAAGAATCAACGATGGAAAGTTAAGACATCCGGCAGACGGTATGCAATGGAAGTCTTTCGACGAGATGTATCCAGATTTTGCCAAAGAACCTAGAAACTTACGCCTTGCTCTTTCAACAGATGGAATGAACCCTCATGGAAATATGAGTAGCCAACACAAAGACATGGCCGGTGGTGTTAGCTATTTATAATTTACCCCGCCTGCATTTGCATGAGCGTAAATATCTGGCCTGGCATCTATAATTTCTGGTCCTAAACAACCTGGAAACGATATAGATGTTTACTTGGAACCCCTTCTCGATGATTTGAAGCTTTTGTGGGATAAGGGGATACAGGTGTTTGATGCTTTTAGGAAAGAAACGTTCAATTTGAGGGCAATGTTGTTGTGTACTATTACTGATTTCCCTGCTTATGTTGATCTATCCGGACATACCGCATGGGGCGAGGCTTGCCCATTATGTGGTGAGGACCTAGAATCGAGTATTTGAAATGTTCTCGTAAAGCATGCTTACCAAGGGTATCGCAGTTCCTACCCCCTGACCATCGTTATCGTAGGCAACAAAAGGCGTTCAATGGAAAATCCGAGCACCGTCAACCTCCTAAGATTTTGAGTGGACATGAAGTTCTTGAGAAAGTCAGTAAAATCGAGATGACATTTGGAAAGAAGACGGGTTCTAAGTTGGCAACTCGTGGGTATAAGAAAAAGTCAATATTTTTCGCCAAACTTCCGTATTGGTGCGACCTTCCGGTGAGGCATTGTCTAGATTTCATGCACATTGAGAAGAATGTTTGTGATAACATCACGAATACTCTTTTAAATGTTCCGGGTAAGTCGAAAGACAACAAAGCAATAGGGATGATATGGTTGAGATGGGTATTAGACTTGAGTTAGCGAAAAAGAAGGGAGCACGTGATTTACTTGCCCCCAAAGAAATTTCATACACTTTCAAAACAAGAGAAAATTCGCTTTTAGAGTGCTTGCGGGGGAATTAAGGTGCCAGAGGATATTCCTCAAACATCGGCTGACCTTGTATCGATGCAGACTTCAAGTTGGTGGGTTGAAGTCACATGATCTGCCACACTTTGATGCAACAATTACTCCCGTTCTTTATCCGCTCTATTTTGCCTAAGAAAGTTCGATATGCAATTACTAGATTTTGCTTCTTCTTCCAATCCATATGTGACAAAGTCATTGACCCTAGTGACACCGCATCTCTACAAAACCTTATTGTGACAACTCTTTGTCAATTTGAAATGTATTTTCCACCTTCTTTTTCACTATCATGGTTCATCTAACCGCTCACCTAGTTAGAGAGGTTTCAGTATCTTGGCCTGTATATTTGAGATATCGATGTCCGCTTTGAGAGATTGATGAAAGTTTATAAGGATTACACCTCTAACCGTTATCGCCCGAGAAGGTTCTATCGCCGAGCGTGCTATAATCGATGAAGCTCTTTCATATTGTTATGCCCACCTATCAAGAAATGAGTTAATTGGTGTTCCTAAACATCGTCATAGTGGATCGGATGACGGGAAAAGGGTATCGAGGTCGTGGTTCGTAAGGATATGACTTGTGAAATGTTGCGCATACCACACATACGTTCTCCATAATGATGATGAAGTGCATCCATACATTTTTCAACACAAATCGATCTTAAAGCCGCCACCCAACAAAAGTGAGATGTGGATTGCGAATGAGCACACTCGGACTTTTAGTGATTGGTTTAAGGATTTTGTGTTAAATGATGATGTGCCTAAAGAAGAGGATGAAATAACTCCTCGAATGTTGAAGTTGGCCCGGGGGCCAAACAATCTTGCTACTTTTTACTCTGGTTATGCTATTAATGGTTATACATTTTATACTCAAGAACAAGATGAGGAAGTACTACGCAGAGCAGTGGTGTATGTGTAGAAGCGAGGCAATGCACTTTGCCAGTTCGAAAGACAAACGACCTGTTTTGGGTAAAATGTATTATTATGGAGTCATTGAAGACATTATGGTGTTAGATTACATTGATTTTCATATTCCTTTATTTCTATGCAAGTGGGTTGACAACAACAACGGCGTGCGAAAAGGGCGATTTAGGGTTTACATTGGTGAACTTTGAAAAGGTTGGCGATAAACAAGACCCTTACATTATGGCGTCCACAACCTGCGGGTCTTCTATGTCACCGATCCTTTGCGACAAGAGATGGTCAATTGTTTTGTCCGCACGTAGTAGGCGTGCATTGTCCGTGATGATGATCTTTGATTTTCAAGAAGTCGTTTTTGAGGAGTGGATCGTCGTATTACATTATCCCACATTGATGATGATGTACATAATGATAATGATACAATGACTCCTGAGCCCTTATGTACGTGATGATCATAATGAAGTAATATGGATAAATGAAGACACTGCTCCATCTAAAAAACGTCTTCGATCTTGAGTAAGAATGTTATATATTTATATATATCGATCATTGATGTATGCATGTATATGCATTATCTTTAAATTCAGCATTTAATTATCTATCTTAGCTTCTTTAATTAATTACCTGTAAAAATTAATACAAATTTAATTATAAAATCTTTTGTTTATATAGGTACTTGCATCGTTGCTAAGCATATCATGGACTCGAATGATAAACGCAAGAGATGGACGATTTTTTATCGATCTTTTTTGGCGGTTTTTATGATCACAGAAGAATTATTGAGTTTGCATTGTATTGAGTTTGCTTTGTAGTTTGTACTTGATGAATGTATTGAGTTTGTATGATCACAGGAAAAATGAATGCATATTCGTACAGGATATGTGGCAGTCAATTTATTCAATGATTTTATTTTTAAATAAAAAAAACTAAAAGTAACGGTTTTAATTGAAAATCGTTTTGAAAACACTTTTCTAAAACGGTAAAAATTAAAACCGTTTTAAAAACACTGTTTTACAACGCTTTTCCTCAAGTACCGTTGTTTTAAATTAATCAAAAACAACGGTTTTCATAAAAACCGCTTTTAAAATTGTTAAATACAGCGGTTTTTATTAAAACCGCTTTTTAAAACTAATAAATTTTCACCAATTGTAATAAATTTCACAACTATTTGTAATAAATTTCATCAACTAATTTCACCAACAAATGCTATATACGACGGTTTTTATGGTTTTTGTAGCGGTTTTTGTATAAAACCGTTATTTAAAGTATTATATAACGGTTTATTTTTAAACCGTTGTTTAAAACTAATAAATTTCCAACCATTGAAATAAATTTCATCAACCAATTGTAATAAATTTTATCAACCAATTGTAATAAATTTCATCAACAAACACTATATTTGCTTATAAATATATTGAAACGTAGAGACTTGTAAACATAAAAAATTTCAAACAATTTTTTCTTTTACAAAAATTAATTAAAAAAATTAAAATAGAAATGGCTTCAATTGAGTATATTGTACCATGGACGTGCATTTTATCAAATCTTCCAAGCCATAAAGAAAATGGCGTAGTAGTCTGCAGAAGTTATAAAAGAGTTAGAGATTGTTTAACTAATATGGGGTTTCTAGTTAAAAAAATTGAACCTGTTTGGAAGGAGGTCAGTTTGAGGGAAAATATTAATAGAGTTTGGAATGTCTGAGAATCATAAAAAATCAGCTTGGAAATTAGAATGGAAATTTTACTACAATTTACGGGGTCATAATGGAGGAATTTATATTAGAGATGGACCCAAAGATGGTCCAATTTGTTGGGTTGCAAGAAAAGAAGACTTGCATCTATTTAACCGTCCCAAAAATTGTGTCTTACTATCGACTGCTGAAAGACATGCAATGATACCACGTGATGAGGAAGATGTTTATTCTGCTGTTTTTGATGCTATTAAAAGTGTTTATCCAGAGATGTTTGTGAATTAGAAAAGGCCAGGTAATAATGTAATAAAGTATTGAGTTTGTTGTATTGAGTTTGTAGTATTTATAGTTGAGTTTATGTAGCTAGTTGTGTTTGTATTGAGTTTGTAGTTTGTAGTTGTGTTTGCATGTATTAAGTTTTTAGTTGAGTTTGTATTATTGAGTTTAATTTGTACTAATTAAGTTTGTATTAAGTTTGTGCTCATGAGAGGAATAATTATTGAGTTTGCTTGTATTAAGTTTATGTATGAATAATATAATGTAATGAATAATGTAATATAATGTTGTATTAAGTTTATGTTCGAAAACCCTTCGTTGATGTCAGCCTCCATTGAAGATTGTTGTTGATGGATTGAAGCTAGTAACATTGAACTCTTTATTTTGATGGCAAAAGGATAATTTCATTCATTCATTGAAAATCCATTACAAAAGGTTGATTACAACAATTACAACTTACAAGACTAAAACCGACCTTACAACAACAACTTAAACAACTTCAATCCATCTTACAACACAACTAACCTAACTTGGAATAAACAACAAAGAACACCACAAATGCAATGACAATAATAAGGTTGGTCTTTTTATTTTTGGCCTTCAAGATATGCATTTCATTCTTCAATTCATTGCACTCGCCTTCAAGTCTGCTAACCAACACATCCATGGCCTCATCATCTATGAAATCCCTACCCAATTGTTGTTTGAGATGACGATTCTCATTCAATAATTCATTGATTACCTGTTTTTGCCACTCCGTCATGTCTTCGTCAATCCAACGAAAGTAGTTGCAACCACGCGTATTCAGATTTTAGGGTTCAAAATTTGCAACAAACAAATTTCCCCCGGGGATTCATTGTTGTCCATGACGTCTTGTATGCGACATTGATCCCACAATAGCAAACGAAAGTAGTTGCACTCGAATTTTTTGACGTCAAAGAGCTACTAGACATCATAAAATATGTTGATTAATTAATTTTAATTTAGTTAAAAGAGACGATTTTTGGTTGAGTTAGAAAAATTAGGGTTAAAATGGGGGATTTTAATTTAGGAGAGTTTTTGATGAAGAGGGTAAATAACTGAGAAGTAAGGTGGGGGAGGGGTTTAAAATTAGATTTTAAACTGTTTCTTAAAATTTATATATTTATAGTTTTGCAAACGGTTTTTGTAAAACCCGTTGTTTATACTTTGTTTTTAAAATAATATAAACTTTCAGTACTATTTTATTGATTTTATGTATACTAGAATTTTAGATTTCAAAAACATTTAAATAACGGTTTTTATTCAAAACCTGTTTTAAAAAACCTACTTCTAAAACGGTTTTTATTAGAAAGCGTTATTTAAATATTTTTAAAACAACGGTTTTTATAGAAAACCGTTTCTTAAGTTAATATAAACAACGGTTTTATTTTAAAACCGTTGTTTATACGTAGTTTTTAAAACGGCAACCCTAAAACCCGTTGTTTATATTGTGTTTTTTAAAAAAAAAAGACGCTCATATATTTTCATTTAGCGGCAGTTTAAAAGTTTACTTTGTCTTTTTCATTACGCTTTCGCACCATTTTTCTCCTCTACTCTCAGTTTAAAATTTTCTTTCATTACGCTTTCGCACCAAGATTGAAACTTAATTTCTCCGTTGCTTTTTCGTTTTCAAAGTTCGTACTCTGTTCGACGCCGGGCTTAAATCCTAATTTAGTTGATTTAAACAAAGTTCTTTCTTTCCCTTTTATTCCGTTTTGTAAACCCTAATGAATTGAATTGATGTTGTTGTTATTGAATTAATGTTGTTGTTGAATTATTGTCGTTAGTGTTGAGGGTTTAGTGTTGTTAATTTAGGGTTAGTGCATGTTGTTAATTTAGGGTTAGTGCATGTTGTTAATTTAGGGTTAGTGTTGTTAATTTAGGGTTAGTGTTGTTAATTTTACTTGAGGTTGTGATTGGGTTGGTAGGGTATGGGGGGTTTAGGGTGGGTATGAGGGTTTAGGGTGGGTATGAGTGTTTACGGTGGGGCGAGATGTGAGGGTTTAGGGTTAGTGTTGTTCTTTATTCTTTGTTGTTGTCGATTCTTTGTTATTCTTTATTCTTTATTCTTTATTCTTTATTCTTTATTCTTTATTCTTTGTTGTTGTCGTTCTTTGTTGTTGTCGTTCTTTGTTATTCTTTGTTATTCTTCTTTCTTGTTATTGTTTATACAGATAATAATGTCGAGATCATATGTTACATTTTGAAGGCTTGCTATGGGCGATAAAGAGCGTGAAAATGATAGTGCAATCAAACGACGAGGTAGAGGCCGTCCCAACCAACCTGAGGCAATGAAGGCCATTGCCGATGGTAATCCGCTTCCTCTTACTTGGAACGAAGATCTTGGGTTGCCAAATGGACCATTGAGAAAGAAGTTTGCTTCTTTCATTGGGATTGTCACAAAACACTATGTTCCTTTCGATCTACAAAATATAAAGCAATTGAATCGCCAATGAGGATGAAATTTTAAGTATGTTGAAGGTATACATATTATTCATTATTTAATTAATTCTAAAACTTTTGTCATGGTTATTTTTTTAATGAAACTAAGTATTTAATTATGTAAATTATTTTATCTGCAAAAAGCTTACAATGTGCCCGATAAATACAATAAGTATTGTATGACCAAGGTAGCAAATTCTTTTAGATCAGGAAGGCTCAAGTGGCTAAAAGGCACTTGAACAAAAAGGAGAAAGGCAAGGTGACAGATCCACAGATGCCACCAGAAACATATCCCGGGATCACACCCCAAATTTGGAAGAAGTTTAAAACACAACGTGAAAGCCCTGAATTTAAGGTATATATACTACGTTTGAAAATACATAATACCGTTGATTTAAATTAACTAATTTATATATATATATGTGTCTTTAATTTATTGATTTCATTTGAAGGTTGTAAGTCAAAGAAACAAGGAAAACATTGCAAAGAAAGAGTATTATCAATGCACCGGTCGAGACGGTTTTCTGCCTATTGTGGAGAAAGTTGTAAGACTTATAAATAAACTACACTATCTTTTTTTCAATTTATATATATATATGTCTTTATTATTATATTTACTATCTATTATAAATAGCTATATATAATCGTCGACGTACTTAATCGATATTTTTTATTTTTTTGTAGTGCTTATGCGATAAATAGGGCTCGTGATCCATTGTTGCAAGTGATGGAAACAAATACTAGCCCTACATTTATTGCGATGACCATGGTACGTTATATACTACTCCGTATATGATTTAAATCATAAATAATATATATCGTGTCAACTATTTTTTAATTTATTTATAACGCATTGATTGTTTGTTTCCATGCCATGTTAATATTTTAGTGTCCCCGACAAAACGATGCAGACTCATGCGGCTATTATGTTTGTCGCTATATGTATGAATTGATAAGCCAGGGACGTAGAACATTGAAAAATTGGGTATGTATGTAAGTGTTATTAAGTTGATCTGATTTTTAAGTTTAATTTGTGATATGTTATGTTTATTATTTTACATACAATTTGTGATATGTTTTCTAATTTTTTTTGCAGTACCAACCAACGAGGAAAAACGCTAAAATATTTACAAACCCGGAAATCGACGAGATACGCGATATATGGGCAAAATATGTCTTCAATCATCCAAAAGAAAAGGATCATGTGTAAGTGATTAGCGGTTTTGTAAATCATTTTTTGCGTTCTATGTACGTATATAATATATGTAGAAACCGTTGTTTGATTGCGGTGTATATGGAATGATGTTGAATACATTGGTTTGATTTTGTGCAGTGATAATATTTTGGAACGTCGTATTGACGGGATATTAAAATTATTAGCACATTTCTAAAAAAAAAAAAAAATACAAAACATAACGGTTCTACACATAAAACCGTTTGTAATTTTAGTAACAAATAAAATCAGTAATGGTTTTACATAACGGGCCTTAAAAATTCCGTTGTTTTTTATATTTAAAAAATAATTCTTTTTCAACAAAAACAACGGTTACAAGAAAATAACTGTTATTTTTGTCTTCTTAACTACAACGGTTTTGGTAATAACCGTTGTAGTTAGTGTATAAAATAAAATCTGTAAAAGAATTGAATAACAAAAAAAACAACGGTTATAAGTATAAAACCGTTATTTTTGAAAATTAAATACAACGGTTTTATTAATAACCGTTGTATTTATTACATTATAAACCACGGTTATTTCATTAACCCGTTGTTTTTTAATCTTATAAAAAAAGTTTTTATAAAAACCGTTGTTTATAATGTAATAAATATAACGGTTTTACTGGATATAACCGTTGTTTTTAATCAATTATAACGGATTGTTTGGAGCGTTGTATTTGATTTTAACAACGGGGTTTCCATTTTTTTGGCGTTGTTTATATTATTTGCAACGGTCGACTATAAAACGGAGCTTTTTTTTATTTAAAACGGTTTAGACCCGTTTTTAAAAGGGATTTTTGTAGTAGTGGCCACACGAAAAATTTATGCCACGGAAGAAAAAAATTATGTGGCAAATAATCATTTGTGCCACAGAAATAGTTATAATTGTGGCAAAAATAGCTATTTAGCCACAAATCAAGCCACGCATGTGGCAACAACATTTATTCATGCCACAAGAGAAAAAAAAATTGTGGCAATAATCACTTGTGCCACAGAAATTGTTAAAATCGTGGCAAAAACTTCTATTTTGCCACTAGCCAAGCCATACACGTGGCAAAAGGTGTCGAGAATATTAACATATCTCACTATTAAAGGAAGATATAAATATATGATTCAATAATAGTGCGATAATTAGAAAATAACATCATTAGAAAATTTCTAGATAATCAATAGAAATGCCAACTAATAAAATAAAGTATTTTAAATCATTTCCTAAATAAGTAACTCTGAAACCACTACTTTTTATTTTCAGCCTGAAAATGTTGTGACCCAAACAAGTAGGGAGTAAATTAATATAATAAAAGGAAGTAGTACGTACAATTAATATTGAACATCATCTCCCAAAAAAATCATTGCAATTTACTTACGGAGTACACTCATACGACTACAATTTACTATACAATTTCTCAAATAAGTAACTTTACACACTTAGAACCTGTTCTTTCGAACTTTTAGATTTGATCAATCAACTAAATCAATCGTCTTGAATCGAATCAATCAATCAAATGAGATGAATCAATCGAATCAATGAAATTCAATTAAATAACATAGTTGTGCTGAACTCATGCAAGTAAATAGCTGCAAACCACCTATCGATTCACTCTGATTTCAACTTACAAATATAATAATTATACATACGAAGTACAACGTAGAAATGTACAGTATTCATCTTCTTTACTCGACTATAAGTCTACAACCATTGACATACTCTAACACTCACTTTACACTTTTACTCTCATACAATTTACTTCCTTCATCAACTACAATTTTCTTCCTTTCTGCCTTCCTTTCTTCATCAATTACAATTTATTTCCTTACCTCTTACTTTTTTCCTTCGTCAACTACATTTTATTTTCTTTCTTTATCAACTACAATTTACTTACTCCCTCCGTTCCGGTCATTTGTTTACACTTTCCATTTTAGGGTGTACGAGTCATTTGTTTACACTTTCCATTAATGTTCATAGTTGACCCATGTGGGAGGTGGAGCCCACTCTCTTAACCAATTACATTTAACAATTTTAAGCAAGTGGGACCCCATTTGTAATTATATTATTATTTTATTAGTTTTTTCTCCACCTCTCTCCTCACATCGATAAATGTGTATAAAGTAAATGTAAACAAATCACCGAGACGGAGGGAGTACTTTCTTTCTGTTTTCCTTCCTCAACTACAATTTATTATTTTTTTCATTCCTCCATTTTTCAACTACAACTCCAAAAAAAATATTAAAAAATAGTTGTTCCAGTTTATGAAACATATTTACCTGTCATCGGTTCAACCTTAATAGATGAAAAGGGTATTGAATGGACGGTAACTCATGAAGAAAGGTGAACAAACCTTAGTGTTGAACATAACCCAAATATTTCGGGGGGTCCATTCTGTAGATTTTATGCATTATCCGATACCTATAAAGGGGTATCGCAACTTGGGGAAAGTAGTCGCCCAAAAGAGTCGCGCCATTTTTTCGGAGGTGTGGTCGGTCGAAAAATTTCGACCGAACACCTTAGACAAATGGCTCCCAAGGGAATGACTACAATTTTGAATGCGATGAAAAATGTAGGCGTGACGACCGCGCAAGAATTTCAAGCTGCTCAAGATAAAGTTCTATTGACTGGGGATGGAAACACGGGAGGAACAAAGGAAAATGTTCCTTTAACAGAGAAACAATTGGAAGGTAGCACAAGGCATACCATCCTCAACAGTGTTTCTTATTCAGGGGATGAGAAAGATAAGTTCGAGGAATTATTAAGCACAAAACCGGTGTATGTTGGCTGTAAATGAGCCCGTGAATCTATGAAAACTCTGGCTAAAGCAAACGGCTTAGTAAGACGTTACAAAGCCGATGAGAAGGATAAAAATGATGTGACGAGACATGGTGTCATGGCCATCGGGCGCGGTCGGTGTACAGACAAGGCAGGAGCAGTTCTTAAGTACGTAGTCGGCCAAAATAATTAGCCGACTCAGGTTGCTTCTGAGATTTGCCGATTTAGTTACAACGCCCTTAGAATTACGATTGGTTTCGATGTTGGTCCGTGAGTATTTTAGTTAGTTTAGGGTTGGTCCGTAGTTTAAGGGGTTACTTAAAATCGTCGACGTTTTACTACGAATCGTCGACGTTTTTTATGGAAATTACTGAAATGCCCATTCATTTTTTTTGGCTCACTCTCTCTCTTCTCTTTTTCTCTCTCTTTTTCTCTCATTTTCTCTCTTTTTTCCACTAAAAAATCTCCAAAAATTCTCTAAATTTCGAAAAGTTCAACATGGTTTTACACTAATAGTTAAAGATTAGTACAATACGATAAATCAAAGTTGAAACACAATGTCGGATACCGATTCGGTGGTATGTTAGCTTACCTTTTTAAATTTTTCATTGTTAATGTTTTTGAATAAATGTAATCTTGTAATTTAGAAGTATTTTGATGTCAGAACGTTAGATAATCGTTTAATATGAATGGTTTATGGTTGTTAGAACACATTTGATATAGTACATTGTTGAAAATTATAAATCCTTGCATTTTCATTGAAAATCGAGAAAAAAAAATTGTTTGCAAAAACAAGGACGAAACTCATCGTCCAACCATGGATGGACTTTGAATCCATACGTCCATCCATGGTAGGACTTTTGAATGTGGATGTCTAAACTGGTAACGACTTTGAATTTTAACGTTTAGCATGGAAACTCTTATGAATATATACGTCCAACCATGGTATAGACGCCCAGTATTACATGTGTCCACGGGTGGATTGCCCAGATTTTTGTCTACCCGTGGATGGACGTCCAGATTTACGTCATGTATGGGTATGGACAAAACATTTCATCGTCTTACCATGGGAGGACAGCCCAGTTTTTTGTCCTATCAATGGTTAGACATTAATCGTATTTCTATTTGCATAATTCGTAGTTTTAAAGCATTATATTTGTTTTTTTTACTTTTCATAGGATTCATTTGAGGATTTTCGTGGTGACGACGTTGATTATAACCCTTTATTCGTCATTAAAGAGTGTTTTAAGGATCGAGATGAAGCCTTTGATTGGGCTAACAATGTAGCTTTGGAAAATGGTTTTGCTTTGGTTAAGGCGACAAACGGGCAGAAAAATAGAAAACAACCGGAGTTGTTGGCTTCTTACTTTCGATGTTGTAGGTATGGTCGAAGCAAGAGTGTATATGATCCCGAGAAGCCTAAAAAAAAGCCGAGAATGCAAAAGTGTGATTGCGATTTTCGTGTTAGAGCCGTGCAAAATTACCATAGTATTGATAATAAACGGGTGGTTCTTTGGAATATTGTGATTTCCAAAGGCTTTGGGAATCACAATCTTGAATTAACGAAGTACAAAGATGGTCATCGACATTATGCGGGTTTGGATGAAGAGGAGAAAGCGTACTTAAAAGACATAGATCCGAATGACACTAAAAATTACGTACTTACAAATGACACTAAAAATTACGTACTTCCACATTTTAGACAACTACTTAGTGAACATTAACAACTTAAAAGACATAGATCCGAATACTTAAGTTACTTAAATGACTTAGATCTCCTCAATCAGTTGAATAACCGTCTGATGAAGAAAAGTGAGGCGCTTGAATTTCCTCCTCCTTGTGATTGAAGTAAATGTCATAGATCTGAAGTTTATCGAAACGGCTTGTAAAAACGTCAACACATCACCTAAATGTCCACATTACAAAACAAATTAACAAGTCCTAAGTAATTTAGAAAGTCCATCGCAACAGAAATACCAAATACCAAATAATAATAATATCCAACATAAGTCTACACAACCACGAACAAGAATAAAATTAAAAAAACAGAATACTAACAAAAAAACGAGCATTAAAACAAAAAAACAGTCCACTCCATGGTAGGACAGCCCAGATTTTCGTCCTACCATGGTTGGACGTTGAATGTTAAGATACGTCATGGTAGAGGCAGGAAAATTGTCACTCTCCATGGTTAGACAAAATTACAGGTGTCGTGAAACGATAGAAAAAGACCAACACTACCCTTACTCTCTCTCTCATTCTTTCTCCCTCTGAAAAAAATTAATTCAACTCTCATCCCGGATGAGAGTTGAATTAATTTTTTTTAGAGGGAGAAAGAATGAGAGAGAGAGTAAGGGTAGTGTTGGTCTTTTTCTTGAAAAAACGTCAACGATTCGTAGTAAAACGTCGACGATTTTTAGTAATCGGTTAGTTTAACTAGTAGTTTTATTTTATTTTAAAGGTTGTTTGAATGTGGTTTTCATTTCTGTATTTGTAGTTGTATTTTTTAGTGCTAACAAATATTTCATTTTGTGTGACAGTGTTTGTGTACATCAAAAATTGTTTAAGTTTTGAGTTTACATCATTTACTCTCTTATTAAATTAAGGTTTTATGAGGAAAATAATTTTAAAAAGACAATTAATCACTTTTAAAATTATACAAGTATAAAATAAGATAAGATAAGATAAGATAAATATATACTCCCTTTAATTATGTACTCCGTAGTTAAAGTTAGTGTAGTTAAATTTAAGTTTTATAGCATCAAAAAAAAATTGTTTAGTAAGTTTGTGTTATGTTATGTGGTAATGTGGTATAGACGTATAGTCAACTTAGAGTATGATTACTTAGCTTATTATTGATATTGTTGTAGTTACCATGACATTGATGATTAGACATACTCCGTAATTCTTATGTTCTTATTTCCATTAGTTTATTACATTACCTTATTGCCTTAATAAATGTAAAAATATAGTATCTAAGGACTTGTTTCGATTTATTTTCATTCCATTTGATTCGATTCATTCACTTCGATTCGATTCGATTCATTCCATTCGATTCGATTCGATTCGATTCACTTCGATTCGATTCGATTAAGTTGATTCAATTCTAAAAAGTCCGAAAGAACAGGTCCTAAATCTTATACAATAAAGAAATCTAAGTACAATGGGGATCATAAAATTAATTACGTATACCTCCATATAACAACTTCATATATACTCCGTATTTCATATAATGAAAATAATGTTATAATGTATCATCATTGGAATGGGAGATACAATCAGTTTTTTAATTTGTTGAAATAGTGAATTTACTTCAAGAATGCCACAGGTAATCAGTTGCATTATTGTTAGTTGGAGAATAACATATTAATTGAAATATAAATGCTCATATAAAACGGATATATCCATCTTAAGTTAAAACGAGTCAAATAGGATAAAACAAAAGTAAAAAGTGTAGGAAAAAATAAAGTGTTTTGTCTTATGTGTACAAGTAGATGGATAATTGACCCGTTTTAAGTTTAAGATGGATAACCCGTTTGGACCGACTATTTGGACCATGATAGAACCTTACTTCTTTGCTATATTGATGTTTTAGCCAGCTAATTTGTGTGCTAGACATGCTTTTGCTCTCCTCATAAGGGTAAACATTAGAGAGTACTTTAATGTTTCCTAAGTTCTGAATCAGTGAATCAAACTATAGTTAATTCCAGTATTTTACTAATGTTGCCTGATGATTATTAGTTTCTTGGCACATTTTCCCTCTATTAGGATAAGTGGCCCAACATAAGTTTGTTGTTTCACATACTAGCACTTTGGCTAAGGCCCACACTTGAACCGGGCCTTGCAGCCCAATTACCGCCATTGTCGCCACTTACACTATGGGCCGGGTACTTGGTAAAAATTTCATCCATTATGTCATGAACATCTTCATGGTTCTCTAGGTGTTTGTGTGATCCATGACCCGAGAAATTTGATTGAGCTAACCCAAACCCGTTTTGGGCCATGCCACTGGTAAAATAGTTTGATTGGCTGAACCGTATGCGGTGTGAGCTGCACCAAGGGCCAAATGATTGATATGAGCTGAGCCATACCCGTTATGAGTCGAACCCATACCGCTTTTGGGTCGAGTAATTTGCTTGAGCTTTACTATAGGTTGAATGATTGGCTTGGGATGACCCATAGTCCCATAAACATTTTGGGATAAACCGTGGATGGAGTGATTGCCTTGAGTGAACCCATACCCATTTTGGGCTGACCCGAACACATAATAAGCTACGCCGCAGTTTGAGTTATTGGCTTGGCCCGACCCATACCAATTTTGAGTTGAACTCATATCACCTTGGGCTAACCCATGCCCATTTTGGGTGGAGCCCATCCCACAGTGGGATGGCCCGTATCCAATTTGAGCTGAACTTTTCCCATTTTGGGACTTTGGGTTGTACAAAATGCTACCCGGACCGGTGAACTGGACCTACCCGACCCGTAAAGGTCAAATTGGACCTGACCGGCAACACCCACCATGTGTCTAATTTGCTTTGGCTAACCCAAACACATAATAGGATAAACCATGGGCTGACTGGTTGACTTGGGCTGATCCACACCCATTATGGGTTGCATTGTACCCCTTATGGCCCGGTGAGGACTGCGGACCGCTAACTAACAATTTCCCAACCCGCGGACCGGACCGGACCTTGAAGGTTAAAACCCGGACCCGAATCAACCCTAAGGTCCGGTCTAAAACTCAGACCGGTGGTGCATGGGCCGCCAAGTACTTATAGTGAATGGTGAAGCCCATTATATTATATTTCTATAATAAATTATTAACTCTACAGTCATAGTGTGTGCTAAGATTAATTATCTAATTGTATGTTCTATGTTGTGCTCCTTTGCACTTTTTACTGCTACTTTTTCACCATTATTAAAAGTTGAGGGAGGAACTTACTTTTAGTGCATTATTCATTGTTACGGAGTATATATTAAATCCCATTATAATTTGTAAGCTACGTTGGATTATTGTGATCCAAAAATTATAAGTCAAAGTTCGTTTACTTTGTTGAGTTAATGGGTGTAGTCACTACTTCTAAGAAATAGCAAGTAGTTAGTTAATAATGAGCATGTTTAGGTAATAGCTTTAGAATATCATTAGTATGTTACGTGAGTTACTCCCACAATTTTAGGATTTGTAGTTTAATTTATAAGCCTATATACATGTTAAATTATTTGATCATTAATTGGGTTCGTTTATCTCCATATGATTCACTCCACTCTCGTATTTTAAGTCTATCAAGCTAAAGCCAAGTAACTTACAAAATTTCAAAAAAATGGAGATAACGGATACGAAAGTAAATAACATAATAAACCTAAACAAGGCAAAAACATTATAGATATTTCAAAGTATAAAAGATACTCCGTATTATGTAAATTAGTTTTTATCAATAATTAGATCCGGATAGGTCCGGTTCACAAGCTTGGGTAGCACTTTGTAAAGGCCTACAATCGAGATGGACCGAACCTAATTTGAATCATCATAGTTCGCTCTTGATGGATCGAACCCCGTTTGGGATGAGTAGTCCCGATTGATTGGCACTTGAATAACCGCCTTTTTTGCCACTGGACAAGGTCTCTGCGAGTGACTGTTGAAGGGCCTCCATTCCTTGAGATAAATGCGTCTTCAGCCTGCTGTGAGGATTCCTGCAAGCTCCATATCGCTTCTAGCTGTTGTTCTGTCAGCGGCTCCAGTTGATTTGACAGAAGCTGCAGAATACAGCTTCAGTTTAGAAGCGAGGAAGATTTTTTACCAAACAAATCGAACAACTTATATGGCCTTCATTACGTGTACAGATATTGCTGAAGGAAGATATCCGGAGAATTTCTCTTACCTTCAAAAGCTCAGATGAACGGAAGCCACCTAACCAGATAAAAGATGAAATACATCATTCTTCGCAGCGTTAGCTTTAAGCCTGAAAATATCTTCATAATGTGACTGGACTCCATCAACAATGACACGAAGTTCAGTGTCACCAGCATGAGCGTTTACAGCTGCTCTTAATTCATTGACTTGACGATTATGGTCTTCCAGCCAGCGGGAGTATTCTACATCAAAAGCCATAGTGCCTGCAGAAAGTTGAACCGATACTATCGTTACTTTGCCCTTTACACTTTGGTTTATAGCACTAAACGATATAGGAGTATGAATTATGCTGAAAAACGATATCTGAATTATGCTCAAATGTATCAATAATAGGGAAATAATTTGTTCATTTGTAGAGAATTTTTTTAGTAAATTCATGAAATCACAACTACCTCATCGACTTTATAGCACTAAATGATATATGAACTGCGCCCCTAAATATTTGGCGCACTTGTGCTCAGAACTCATAGAACGTGCTAACAAACGGCCCTGTACTCATAACTCTATGGGACACATCAAATGAGGTATTGAGTGGCTAAACATCAGCACATCTCCAGTACTACATTCTCGAACCTCGATTTTTTCCCTGTGGCTAATCTCAAATAAGCGAGGGGTTGTCGTGGTCTAAATATTCAGTTCAAAACATTTAATTTCCCAGATGTTCAACTCATAAGCTCAATCAACATTTCCAGCAACAATAGACTATAGTCAAGCATAGATAAACAAATTGGCGAAACACATCGGAAATCTTCTCATAGCTAGAACATTTTTCTACAGTCTTTTGCATTCAGTTGCCGTTTCCTTCATTGATAAACCAATTGCCGTTGTTCAAAGCTAAAACCCCAAGCGAACATAATTGCCAGAATACCTCACAGCCAACTTCGACACGTATGCACTATGCAGCACAATCCACCAATAACATAGCCCACCAAATAACACAAAATTTGTAAACAAATGGTTTTTAACTTTATACCTTGTTAATTTACATAATAGGTCAATCTTTATTAGTGACGAAGGATTCACATGCGTCAATTATTATACTCCTACGAATATTATCAGAGAGAAGCACTTTACAACAGTGCTATTATAAGGCAAGCTGAAAAGCCATTGCCTTCCCAAGCTAAGGCGATAAATTTACGCTAACCATCATAAATGAATCTCTCTGCACTTACTAAGAAAGCCAAGTGATAAAGCATCATGCATTCATAAACACAATATACACAGATGAATGTTCAAGCCCCAGCAATAATTAATACCTGATGATTTACAATGATGGTACACAAGCGTTGAACCTCCCGCTCTTCACGATTTGCAAACAGCTTTGCCTTTACTGCAAAAGCAGGCAGCAGCAAGACACGCTTTCGCAAGGTAATGGGGAAACCTCTTCATTTGAATTGTTTGGAACCTGTCAAACTATGTTCTCCTCTAAAGTGTGAAACAAAATTTGTATATCAAGAGCAATTGTAAAGTTGTATATGAAGCGAAAACTATTTCATTTTTAACACATAAAATGGATACAAGAGAACATAACAAGCAAATGTAATCTCCTATCTCACAGCACCCTGAACCTAACGTTCGCAACAGCGAAATCTAAAATAGTTAATTGACCATGTGAAACATTAAGAACAAAACGTCTACAGGCATAAAAGCAAAGGACTTATTAGTTATCATCGGTTTAGATTTCAATCCAGTCATATTTTTCGAGTTTCAATTCTCACACTTGTCAATCATAGCATAAATATACTCTTTCATGACTAAAAAGTGCAGTCTAAACGTACCTCTTTCTGATCAGCACATAGAGCAATCCTCAAAGCTTAAGTTTGGGTACGTAACGTAATACATAATAACCATTCGATATGTTCATCTTGAGTCAAGACAATAGTAAATTTCCATATGGTAAAAATCAATCAATCCAATACTTTAACCCTTTGTAAAAACAATTAGCTTTGAGTAATCACAAGTTCACAACAGGCGGGTATATATTAAGAGGGCGTAAAATAAACTTCTTGGGGCCAAAACCACACATTACTTCTTAAATACTCCGTAGACGTTACGAGTAATGCTCTAGCTCACAACCAACCAAAGGCTAAGAATACTTATGATCTCATAGAGAACATCTTCTGTAAATATCTTAGTAGCTTATGGTACTTCGTATGATACTATCTAATAGCTTAGTAGCTAACAAAAGCATTCAATACGATTAATCACATTTCCTCTTCACCGCCATTTAAACACGACTACACCCTCCAACCAACCATCTCTTACCAGCAAACCCCACGGCCACTAGAGACCCCGTCATTTATCCACCGCAAATTAAACAAGATTAGACTTAAGAAAAAAGAGCGAGCAGAAATATAATACTCGTAATAAGTTAATAACAAACCATATTTGTCAATATGTATTCCATTGCTGAGCTAAAATTGAACATTAAGCAATACATATTTAGAAAGCAGCAGAATTAAACTGTAATCCGTAAACCCTAATACATTAAATTAAATAACTTAATTAAACTAAAATTCACTAAGCAGTTGCTCAATCTCCAATTTTCTGTCATGTTCCTCTTGCGGGTCTGGAAAAAAAAATCTTCGGACGTCAAACATAAATTCTCAAAGTGGAGAGAGACCGGCAACAACTCGGCGACAAGCTTGTCGGGTTGAAGAGACATAATGGTAAGTCGATCATAAACAACCCCAGTGTCGAAATCGACGCCAAAGCTCGTGAAACAAGAAACCGCACCTGTATCAGTTTCAATTGAGAGAAGAGCGAAATTAATGGCCGACATTATATTGCTTCCATCCAAAGCAACTACGGATGACATGGAGGGTGACATTATAGGAAGTCTGTTTAGAAATGCAGAACAGTACCGGTCTGTTTAAAAGTTCTAGAATTAAAGGTACATGGAGGATGACATGGAGGGTGACATGGAGGATGACATGGAGACTAATAATCTCAGATTTCTTGTGGTATGGACACCTCAGCCAAATGGCTGTGGTGTTTAGGGGTGTTCACCGGTCCAAACCCGGACCGGACCGGACCGGACCTATTAGGACCGGGGACCGGATGCCAAAAAAATTCAAACCCGGAGACCGGACCGGTTAAAAGGAAACCCGGACCGGACCGGACCTCCCCAGGTCAGGGTTTGGGCCGGACCAACCACATAATAAAGGGGTTTTAGAGGTTTTTATTTTGGGCCAGACCGACCGGGCCAAGACCAGGTTATCAAAATTCTTTAGGACCAAGACCGGACCTATTAGTATTTGGTCCAGGCAGGACCGACCTTTCCGGTCGTCGGTCCATTTCTGATCGGACCAAGTTTTGCACACCCCTAGTGGTGTTGACACATCAGATTAATAGGATTCTATTAATAAAGGTGTAGGTCTCCCTTAAAAGCAGATTCTGCTTTAAGGAGAACAATCAAATACTCACAAAAGACAAGGAACTAGTGGGGGAGGGAGATTTTCTCCCCCACTTGTCCCTTGTCCTTTTCCCCCTACTTGACCCGTTTTAAGGGTTTAAGACGGGTTATCCGTCTTAAACAAGAATTGGTGTAAAGAGAATGATACATCAAATGAGACAATAGACTAAGTAACTACGGAGTAACATTTTAAACTCTATGTTGTTAAATGTTAATGACTATTTCTCGACTTTTGCCTAAAAATCCTTCTTGAAATAGTTATATAAAGAGCCTTTTAAACTAAATATATTTAATGGCGATTTCTTGACTATTGTTTAAATATTACTTGTCGAGATAGTTATATACAATTATACGGAATTACGGAGTGAATTAGAATCAAAGATAGCCTTTGAAATACACAAATACTTCCAACCCAAAAAAAAAAAAAAAAAAAAAAAAAAGCAAAATTTTCTTTTCAAATGATAGCATACAGCCATCCCCATAATCTCCTAACAAAAACACACAGAGGAAAAAAAGGAATTAAAATACAAATTTTACCCGAAAAAATAAAATAAAATCTACCGTTTCGACATTTTACAAATCTTCTTCCTGCTTGCAATGCAGGGGGTTAACAAGCCCAAAATCCTACAAATTCTTAAACGACGACCACACACGCTCCTTTTTCATCTGAGACAATATAGAAAAAATGAATTGGTGACGGTACCCGTCTATATGTTCTCATAGAACATTATCACTGTGTCGCCTTATCACTTTCGACTTTTGTATGTTCAGAGAGACCTCTATGCTGACTGAATGGAACCAAGAACGTAGTTTGATCATGCCGATCAAAAATATTCATACAATACAACAAACTACAAACCAACCGAAAATTTGGACAGTACACCTGAGGACAGGCCAGGATTAAATTACTTCCCTCGATTTGATCGCCTGAACTCTGACACCAGTCAAGCATTCTCCTAAGAATTCGAGTTTGCGACTGTGGTTGCAATGAAACCGTGACGCGAACCTCCTTGAACCTAAGGTCTCATCTTTGGTCATTTAGAAGAGGTTGAGATTCGGAAGAACCTGCAAAAGGGGTTTAAACGATTAGGAAGAATTGCCAGGAGCACGGGCTACGACAGAAAAAAGAAAATATAAAACCAGATTAAGAAACAAGGTTAAAAAATTCTATACGGACAATGAACTAGGACTGTTACACAAGCTCATATTACTCCGACACTTCACTTACCTGCCGACGCAGCCGTGTCACGTGTCACACACGTGTTGTGTTCGACACGAGACGACACTTAGACTTCACTTAAGACCAAAATTGATAAGTTTGCACAAAATAGACACAAGCTGATAAGAACCATCACATAGTGATGCTTTGTTCATATAAAGGCAACACGTGATAACAGAGGATATTTTTTTTACCTTCAAAATGCTGCGTATTAGCGGATTTCTTCCTTTTAAGCATATCCGAAAACTCAGTTACAACGAGCCGTGACAATAGAAGACCAGCGATAAGGGCACCGAGCATTAGCATCATAAAGACCTCATCCCATCCCTTCGTTGACAGAAATCCGGTGAGGAGAGGTCCCAAGGCTGCTCCTACTGAGCCCGTACCATCGATGATTGCTGTAACTGTCGCTAGCGCTCGAGAATCCCCTTTCAGAGAGCTATGAGTTCCCAGGTCAGCGGAAACTGCAGTTGTTATTAGTGCATATGGTCCATTGACAAATAAACCGACAACCATCATGAGGATAATGTTCATCGTCATGGAAACGCCCCCATAAAACCGGTACAGGAGCATCGATGGGATTGCACAGTACATGAACGTGGCTGCAGTAATAGCTCTGGCGTTAAGTTTATCAGAGAGGTGACCGGCTACTATGCCGCCCACAATGCCACCTACATCAAAGAGAGTCGAAAGATTTCCTGCGGACTTTACGGACACGTATTCTCCACCAATGGCTGCAAAATCAAAACGACAAATAGTTTATTAGTAACTCTTCCTATTTCATTTCCCTCGATATGAGTTTATTAGAGAGCAGGGCAATCAGGTCCAGTACATGTCAGGTCAAATTGGGTTGGCCAGTTTCAGTCAAGTCGGGCGAGTCGTTTTGAGTTTGGATCATTTTCGGATTTTTTATATAATAATAGCCATTTGGTCAAGTCAATTAGGGTCGAGTCAATTGTAATGGCGGGTCAAGCTCGGCTTCCTCAGTTCGTGTCACAGGTCGGGCAGGGGTCGTGTTGTACGGGTCGGGTCACTCAGCCTAGATCAATATTTCCAAGTCTAGGAATAATATGACCAACCTGTCTGACTAAGGTAGAATGGTAGCCAATAGAGAAAGGTATAGGCCACAAGCTTCGCAAAGAAGAGACACAACGCAAAGGGTATAACTCCGGGAATTAGACACGCTTCAAAGAGTCCAACACTTCTCCTAGCAGTTGAAGACCGCCGAACATCCTCGGGTTGCGATTCAATTGATTCAATTTTTTGGGTTGGTGGTACTGAATTACTCGGCCCCGTCCCTTGGTCATTGCTTGAATTATTCGGGCAAGGAAAACCGACGTCCTCAGGATAAGCCGCTAAGAACAAGTAAACAAGAATTCCTCCTAGAAAAATAAACGCCCCTGGAGCTATGAACGACCAACCCCATCCGTATTCCAAAACGCTCGCAGCCAAAAGAGACCCGGTAATATTTCCGACAGATGTATGAGCGTTCCAAATACCCATGATGAGTCCCCTCTTTCTTTTCCCGAACCAATTACCAATTACGGCGACTACAGACGGCCAGCCAGTTGCTTGAAATAATCCAGCTATCATTTGCATCAACAGATAGAACCAAAACGCGTGAATGTTCCAAAAGTAACCCATCCCGAAAAGTGCAACAAATACACCACTACCAAGCATGCCAGTGGTCAAAAACAGTCTCAGATCAAGACTATCACCCAAGTGACCCGCAACGTACATGCCCATCGAATAGCATGCAAGAAATGCAACGTCAATCTCGCCCAGTTTTGAAGTCCCGTCTTTGTCATCAAAAGGCGCCCAACCCTTTTTACTCGAGTTGTTCGCATAATTGCCCATCAGTTCTTGCTTGACAAAAACGTTTCCGAGAGGCCAGGGCTTGGACACTGTAGGATGATCTGACTGCGGATGCAGTACACTCTTTACGATGCTACTCGGTTTTCTGGAAGCGTGATAACAAGTGTATGCAATAAATGTAATCAGCAGAACTGCATATCTATATGAAGGAAAACTCCAATCTTTGCCTCTAAAGCTTCTTATGAGAGCGATCCCAGGTGGTGTCCCCCTCAACACGTCAGAGCTCCGATGACTCATCGTGTAAATCAAAGACGCCTACAAATCATTCAAACTTAACATCACTACAATATTTAATGAACACGCCTATGGAAGTTCAAAGATTCAAGTACTCCTTAGTCCTTACAAAAGTATACTCCAATTTTCGAAAATGTCAACTATTTCGCTCAATTAATCAATTTAGAAGTACAATATGCCAGAAACCAAGCCCAATCACACAAAAAAGCTTACAACAATCTCAAAAGATACACAGTCGTTCAAACATCTTAAAAAAAAATCAACTCTCAGAATATTTCCGCTGCACTATAATTCGACCTCCAATTGATCAAATAAGCAATATTCTTAGCATGTATTCCTAACGGATTTAACGTTGATCTTTCCCTTTTTCCTTAAAGGAAACAAAAGCGTATATTCTACGAGTATTATTCTCGACCCTGATTCTAGAGTACAATCAACTACAAGAATCTTTCAACATTGTTGTTTAAGTGTTCCACTACAGGTAAAGAATCCAAAACACCAGCTGAACAAATCAACGTTACCGACATCATTCTCTAACAAGAGTGAAACAGTGAATGAGGCCAACCAACATTAAAAAAAATAGATACTTCGTATCCATCACGACAGCGAAGTTAATAATTCCTGAATCTCAATATTCCTACGAAACATTCCAACTAATTATCATTGCAAAACCGCTGATGATTTGAGGCCAATTAACGGTTCTTACACCGTAAAACGGTCCTTAATTCCAATCAACGACTAAATACACTAAACATCAATTTCGTAATTATACAGAAGACGGTAGACACTCGAGCAAACCACAAATTTCTCCAACGCGTAAAATGAGACGGTTGCACACGTACAACGAGCAATCGAGCAATTTGAAACTAAATTATGACCATTTTTTGATACATACGGAGTACTAGATAGTCACAAATGATCACGACAACTGTTATTATAATGGTCACATTTTAATCGAAACACCAATTAGGGTTCCACTGCAATTACGTAAAAAAATTATAAATTAAAATTAATCGATTGAAAATGAGATAATTGTATGCATACGATGGAACATTGGAACTACTAATTATATTGTGAATCGTTATACACGTACAACGGTCTCGATTGAGTCGTATTAAAGTAAATTAAAATAACAGCAATCAACAAAAAAAGAAATTAAACAAAAATCACATAATTATGGAAACAAATCTAATTCAAATGAACAAAAATCACATAATTAATTATTAATTACTGAGATAACTCCACCGCTTTTAAACTAAATATCAACAACATAATCACAAAAAAACATCAACTTAATCCCCAAAAAATAAACAAAACATACCGAAAAGTCAAAATTGATGGATGGATGGATAATTAATAACGATGATGATGATGATTTCGAAGATCAAAATTCAAAAATGTTTCTAATAAACGCTGCTTTGTAAATTAAATTGATTAACATATGTTTAAGAAGAATTAATTAATTATTTATTTATTTATTTATTGTGTTGAGTTAAGTTTTTAATTTGAAATTATTTATTATGGAAAAGAAAAGAAAAGTGAAAAATAATTAAATAGGAGAAGAGAGAAAATGTGAGATGTGAGGAAGAACGTTGTTGGCGGGCAGGAGATAAATTGGAAGTGTTTAGATGAATGCGAGAGGCATACATTGTTCCATAAATGTTGACACGTGTATAACATACGACCATCATAATCATGTGTTCGATAAGACAATTAAAATAAAATTTTATCTGACTATAAGATTTTGTCGATAAAAAAGAATTTATTAAGTTATTTAATTATTATGTCGGTACAAAATGAAATGCTGAAGATTTTATTGGTGGATTATAAGTAAGATCATTTTATTTTAAAATTTACCTTGTTTTAATAGCGGTTATTGTTTTTTAAAATCAAAATGTGACAACTAAATACTTACACATGCACGATATAAGTTTGTGTTTTTGTAATTAAAAAAAAATCATTTTAATGTTTGTTTAGTTTTCTTGTCATAAAAAAATTTGTTTTGTGGGCCTTGTGGCTAAATTAAGTGAAATGTTCCGGGTGGAATAATTATTTGTAGAGATCTTTAAGTAGTGGTCTTCACAAGAATTGAGTCGTCACTGTAAAATATTCAGTGTCGCTTCTTAGTTACGGAGTAAAAGCTATACACGATAGCACAAGACAATTACAATAATTGACTTTTACGAATCATTAACGTGTACATTGTTAAATTTTTTTTTACAATGAAAGATTGAGAAAATTTTAAATAAATAATTGAGACAAAAGGAGTAAATTTCACGCAAATATTTTAAAATAGGCATAGTGACTCTTGGCAGCCATGGCAGGGTTTCTGGTCGCCATGTCGGCTATAAAATTACGAGTAGTATTGCATCGTACATACGGAGTAGTAAAACAAAGTAGAGTACTCGAGAAATACTAAAATAATTAAAAAAATAATAAAAATAATAATATAAAATAATATAAATAGGGAGAAATGTTTATAATTGGTGAGAGAAAAGGGGGAAATTTTGTTAGTTAGTAGGGTAACAGCTTAACAGTAGAGACTAGAGAGTAAGATTTATGTGCAGCTGTATTGGCGCCACGTAAATATGTACAACGTAGTTGCACTTTGCACGACTCTTTCTGCTACGTATCTTTTCTTTGATTCCGGTATCTTCTTTTTGGATACCTACGACTATTTAACAAAACCCAACTTGTTGTTTAAGACTCTGTTTGGAAAACTAGTGTTATACCCGTGCAAATTGCACGGGTATGTTCTGTCTGAAATTCAAGTAAAAACGTACGATTAATAACGTCGTTGTATAATCAATATATATAATTAAAAGAGGCTTTTTTTGAGCCCTCTCCTTAATTCAAGGAGTTTAAACCAATCATAAAATTACATTAAGAAAATAAATTAAATTGTGAAAAATAGTAATTTGGAAAGAAATATTTCCCTTATTTAATTATTATACATTAGAAAACTTTTAGCTAAGTCTTTGCTTATCATATTTCATAAAATGTATCTGTCGAAAAAATATAAAAATAACATTATTAGTTTAAAGCGAAAAATCTTTATCAAATGAATTATAAATATCAAAGTATTTCTTCCAATAAAAAAAATTCATTTGAAAAATAGATTAAATAATTTATATTGAAAATAAAAATTGGAAAGAAACAATTATATGACACATAATTTAGTTATTTAATTTTGATACATTAGATAATTTTTAGGTAAGTCATTAAAGCTTTTTTATGTATATATATATCAAAAACTTTAGCTTTATCTTCCAAAGTATCGGGTTAAATAATTTTAGTTTATTATGTTTTAATTATGATTACGATTTGTGTTATTTTTATTTTTTACGTGTATTTGATATGATAAGTGTATTAATTTTGAAAAGTTTTATTTCTTAATTATCATGTTTGTAATTTAAACATATCTTGATTGAATTCATAATGATCTTTTTCCCTTTGAATGTTGCAGATTTATATTAAGTTTAAGATCTGAGGTACTCATTGAAGAAATTTAATTACAACATCAATCGAATATGTAACGTGAAAGGTAAAAGAGATATACATGATCTATTGATTATCTTATTTTCATATCAAATCATTATTTATTGTTGTATAATAATATTTATTATTCATCATATACTTGATCTTTTAGTTAGTTTCATCGTATTAATATTTGATTTAATTGTTCATGTCAATTTTGTATGAGAATATCTGAAAATTAGGTATAAAAGAATCAACTTGGTGTATTATAATGATAAGGTAAAGTTTAGTTTGATGACAAAATTTCAAATTTTTACTATCCTGTTTTAAAGTATTTCTTTTAATTCTTTTATAAATTAGAAATCAAACTATATATTTCATATCTATATATATCTACATAAAAGAGAGTTTTGCTAAGTATTTTTAGAGTGCCCACATCATAATTTATTAAATTTGTATATACATTATTATTGATGATTAAAAATAATTTTTTAGTTACTTATTAATAAAAGTGAACAACACTTACAATGATTATTTTATAATTCTAATAAAAATTAATTATTTGATAATTTAATAAATTCAAAACAATTAGTTTTGTATAAAATTAAAAGAAATAATGTTTTAGGAATAAATTCAATTAAAAGCAATTAAATTTGACTAAAATTTAAAGAACAAAAAAGTAAGCTAAAAAATACTGATTTAAAGTAATTATCTTGATAACACTTAGAGAGCTCATGAATAACACTTACCATACTTATTTGATAATTTAATAAAAATAATATCTTGATAATCTAATAATATTCAAAGAAATTAGTTTTCTATAAAATTAAAAGAAAAACTCTCCTACAAAATAAATTTAATTTAAAGTAATTATCTTTTTATATAATTTCAACAAAAACTTACCTAAAAAAATTAAGACTAGGAAAAAAAAAATCACAAACTCAGCTAAAAAAATATTAAGACTAACCTTTTTCCTAAGTTTTATAAGACTAAAACTATAATCTACAAAATTTCCTTATTTAGTTATCATACATTAGATAATTTTTATGAAACTCTTTTTATATATAAAATTAGGATCATGTAAGTCACCCTATCTTTTCACCCTACATCTAAATCAATCAGAGGATCTTAAAGATCAAATGGCTCAACTCAAATTTCGCTAATTAATATACATAAAAAAAAAACCATTAGCTTGATCTTCCTAAGTACTCCGTACTCCGTATTACGTTAATAGTTTAAGTTTAGTATGTTTTAATTATGATTACGATTTGTGTTATTTCTATTTTTTACGGTGTATTTGATTTGATAAAAGTATATAATTCTGAACTGTTTTATTTTTTAATTACCATGTTTTGTATTTAAACATAGCTTGATTGAATTGGTGATGATCCTTTTTTCCGTTGTATATGATTTTGATTTATATTTTAAGTTCCAATTTTGTTTTATTCTCATTGAGTAAACTTGATTACAAAATCAATAGCGATACTAATGAATATGTAACATGAAAAGTGAAAGAGATATACAAGATTTATTAATTGTCATATTTTTAAATAAAGTCATTTATCGTTATATCATAAATTTTTATAATTTATAATGTTTGATCTTTTAGTTAGTTTCATCGTTTTATGTTTTGATTTAATAGTTAATGTCAATTTTGTAGGATGGCATCCGAAAATTATGGAAAAAAAAACTAATCTTTATGGTGTAGATGAATGTTGGTAGTTTTTTTCCAAAATAAAAATAATTAAGGTAATACTTTCCATTTTTTTAAAATAAATGTAGCATAAATAAGGTAGTTTTGGACAAAATACCCAAATTTCACATTCAAAAGTATTGAGTCGATAATATACTATTATATTATGCATATAATTTATATAGAAATTTTCATATAAAGCGGTACGGTCTTATGATAATATTATTTTATTTTGAAAATTATTTTTACGTTTTATAATAGATTTTAGTTACTTTATTGTAGATCTCACATGTGAAATGGTTGCACGTGAGACATATGCTAATACTCATATCCCGAGATAAAGGACTAACGATATAAATATTAGTCATGTATGACAATTTTCGTCGAGCAATGCACTTAAGCACACATGCAAATATTAGAATCAAATATGTGGAGCTTCAAATTAGATGACAATTGAATTATCGACAAATTTCATTGGATTTAGTCAAAATCTGTTGGTTTTAATTTTAAATTGAATAGAAAAATGAAAAATAGTCATAAATCGCTAAGGAAATGATGTTTTTCTATTGACAAGTTTCATTTACATTATTTTTTATTAACAAAAGATAAATTTTTCATTATTAAATATAACTTACTCATTAAAAAAAAAATAATTCATTATTAAATACACATTATTAAAACCCGTGCATCGCACGGGCTTTAAAACTAGTAGATTTAATAAAGACGTCTTTTTAAATGATCATGTTTGTATATGTATCACTGAATAATAAGATGACAAACAACCATACAGAAAAAGTTAAGATAAAATGAAATAATACAACAATAAGACGCTAAACGGTATTTTACTTCTCAAAAACTATTTTTATATCTGAGCAAATTGCAACGGTATGTTCCAAATTTAATGTCAATTGCATTTATGCCCGTACAATTTTTTTTACAAAATGTAAGAAACTTATCAAAGCAAATTGTTTCAAATTTATATCCGAGTCCAATTTCTACAGGTAATAAATTTGATAAAAAAAATAAAAATTGCAATGGTAAGTAAACCCGTTTGAACTGCATGAGTATGCTTTCAAATTAACGTGGAAATTGCATTGATGCCCGCGCAAATTTGTAACAAAATGTCAAGAAATTTACCTGTGCAAATTGCTATCAAATCTTTTATTTGTGCAAATTGCTATCAAATTTATTACTCCGTATTAGAGGTCAAATCGTCTAAAATGTCAAGAAACTTACCCGTGTCAATTGCTATCAAATCTATTATTGGTGTAAATTGCTATCAAATTTATTATCAGAGGTCATATCGCCTTAAAATGTCAAAAAACTTACCCGTGTAAATAGTTATCAAATTTCAGTAAGTGTACATTAGTGCAAATTTCTAACAACACGTACCCGGTATCCTCTCATAAATGTGCAATTTGTTCAATAATTTATCATAACATCACCTCATTTGTCCTCATTTATATAGTTTTTATACTACTTTTTAAAAAAAATTATGATTGTGAATTTGTGATACCATATTATCGTAATTATTTTCATACTCTTTGTATCTTTGTTATTGCTAATTGTAGTGTTTGTCATTTTTAACATGGGGCGAGACCAATGGAATATAAATTTAAAGATTTTATTTTCAATGTATTTATTTTATTCTATTTCCATAATCTATATTCGTAAAATTAATAAGAACATATTAAAATTCAACAATTTGTATATAATTATGTATGCTGTATTAGGTATTTAAGTTATTGTAAGCTCATGTTATTTTTGAAAACAAATAACTGTATAATGATTGTGGGTAAATTATAAGTAAAATTACACAATTTTAAATTTAAGAGATGTCAAAATGAAACTTTACATGGGATACATTTACTTGGGCTTATATTAGACTCCGTACTTAGATTAGTATTTTTATAAGTTATTAGAAAATTGTTCTATAAACAATTTTTTGAAAGATGACTCTTTTTAAGAATTATGGAGCAAAACAACAGGAGTATAAATGTAAAGAAGTATGTAAGACAAACATTATAATAAGCTGCAAATATACTCGTAAAATTATCATTTGTAATTCTTTTATAGATATACATTGTGCCCGTTATTTAATATTCTTAGGTTTATGCCCGTGCAAATTGCACGCATATATTGTTTAATGAATCAAGTAGGAACAACAAATAATGAGAATATAATTGGGAAAAAAGGATTTGTTTTTAATTGTTCATTTACGGTAATTCTGATCATACTCATCAAAATTAATGAAGACATAATTAAACCCGTGTAAATTGTGGTCATATCATCACAATTAATGAATACATAATCAAACCCGTGCAAATTATAAAAGATATTTGTCTAAAAAATTCAAGTAGGTACAACTGATATTGAATGTTTATTAAAAAAGTTAAATTTAAACGGTGTATGACCAAAATTACGTAAACAAACCACCCACAATTTATTCATCCTCCTTAGTCTTTCCTAATTATATCTAGTTTATGTTATGTTATATACCTTTGCTTGTGTACAAAATTACAAACATAACAAAAATTACTCCGTATATCTACTTCCTATAATTCAATTCAATCTTGACCTCAAAAAAAGTCAAAAACTCAAACTACCATGCCCACAATTTACTCTCTTTACTCTTTCCTTCCTATAATTCTCTTTTTTTTGTTTTTTTTTTCTTTTTTATTCATATATAATATAATGTCTTCTTTCACATTTTTTTTTTTTTTGCAATCTCAGTCCCACTTATACTCCACCGTCCCCACCACCACCGCTTCAACCACCACTCAACTACCGCCAACCACTGTCGTCCGCGTCTCCGTCTTTCGCAGAGCTTTTTCGGTTTGCTAAAAAAATTCAATTACACTGTGTTTTTCTTTGTTTTCTCTAAAAATCAATTAAACTCACCCCAAATAAAAATTCAACTTACAATGTAATTTGCTAATTTGTATTCAGTATGAATACTTTTGATTTCAATTGATTTTTAAAGCAAATTTAATTGGTTTTGATTGAATTTTTCTTTTCCATTTTCAAATGTAATTTTTTGGAATTTTATTTGTTGTGAGTTAAATTAAGTTTCTGTTAATTTTTTCTTTCCTTTGTTGATTTTTTTAATTAATTTTGAATTAGAATGAATTATTGTTTTTGAAATGCAAATTTGATACGGATTATTTTTTTTTTTGTTGGGGTGAAAAAAAAAAAAATATACGAAGTTAAAATGGTAACGGAAAGCTGAAATAATAGCTGAAAGATGAAAAGTTAAAAATAATAGAGAGATAAGTTAGTTGAAATTAATTACAATGTTTGTTAAAACAATCTGAAATAAAGTAAATGACGTAAAAGGTTATGATAAATTTTTTTGGGATGGAGTTAAAAGGTTATAATAGTAAACAGACTTGTAATCTCAGTCGGCTTTACCAAGCACTTTTGGTTAAATAAAGTAGCTTATTTTTTTTGTCAAATCAAATAGCTGATTAAATAAGCTACTAAAAATGAGCAACCACATGGCTTGATATGGGTCAAATTTAATCTATGTATGGTATATTTTTCCTTTTTTTTCTTTCGAATTTTTTACTTTATTTTTTCTTAAATTTTTTTTGGTCAAAAAGAGAGAAAACACGAAATAACATACCTTAGAATGATAATAAAGTGGATAAAAATAGTAACAAACTTTCTACTAAATGACAGTTCTCGATGACACCAATGTCAGTATGTCACATGTTATGTTTTTTTTTCCCGTCAAAATTTATCTCCGACATCTTTCATCATACTATTCGGTTTTAAGTCTAAGTTCATTGTCCATACTTTCCACCGTTCAATAATTATGTTCACACTTATATTATGCGTAAAATGATAAAATTTTAGCTTTATTAACAATATATTTATCCTAAATGCATAACTTTCTTATTTTTATATTTAACGTTCTTTCATATATCTACAATAAAATATAAAAATAAGTAACTTAATGCTGAGTACAAATCTTATGGTATTTTGGATGATTATCCTGATGAGTTTCGACCATCATTTTATGCTTTTATGCGATTATACCGCTTTGTTGATACATGCTATGCTTTGATATGTTTATATGCTTTTGTATGTTTAAATAAGCATTTTCGACGAAGTCGCGAAGTAAGAAGTGAAGTGAATCAATGAGCTTGAAAGGAGAGCAAAAGGAGGAAGGAAATGAAGAAATTACCTCCCTAGGCGTGGGGAAAGAGCTCCCGGGCGGGGGACTTTAGATGAACAAAAGTAGAAAAGTACAAATTTTGTCGTAGCCTTCCGCGGGCAAGGGACCAAAAAAGGTAAAAAGAAAATGGAGATTTGAGACAGTGAATTCCCCCCGGGGTGGAGGTTTTTCTCCTAGGCGATGAGACATATTTCGCATATTTTATTTTCCTATTTAAATTAGGAAACTTGATTATTAGGGGCTTTATGCACAAAAATCAACTTATAGACTTTTCATTATTCGGTTTGTAGAACGTTTCTAGACTTAGAATTTCAAGGAGATATTTGGCTTTGATCGAGAGTTATTCTACGGTTATATCGTTTGATTTCAATTCCAATTGCAATTTCAAGTATTAATTTTCGTCTCTTTTAGTTTATTTATGTTTATCATTATTTCAATTGCTTTTCTTTTTTACGATTATGAGTGAGTAGTTCTATATCTAGGCTTCGCAGGAATTGCCAGTAATCCGACAAGCATGATTTAATTTCTATAATCGTCATTGTTTGATCGTTAATTGCGAATGTAATTAGGAAATTTTATTGAGTAAATCAGGATTCCATAATTTGAGCGATCAACTTTTAGTCTTGAACCTACGACGGGAGTTCGGATTTAATCATAGATCGTTAGTCGTTTTTGTTTGACGCCCTAGTTTTAGTTGGTCAATTTCACCTGCGGAAGCGAGGAATTTTATTAGAACGCGTTCTCGGTTACGATTATTTGGCCTCTCATGGAAACGAGGAATGTGATTTGAACACGTGCCTAATTAATCAACCTTAATGCTTCTACTTGTCGGGCTCGCTTGTGGGAACGAGAAGTCTGACGAGCTAGTTAGAAACAATTTAACTGTGAAACGATACTTTGAGTACAATTTGGGCAGTGTCTTATTCGACTAACGATTGAACAATCGATTAATCTTTTGAAACCGTTTGTTGACTACTTGCGTGATTGCGATTTCTAGACCTTTCATATATTGTTGAAAAAACATTTAGTTTTATTGCGTTTTTATTAATACTTAGCTATAATAATCATCTCCATTTACTATTTTCGTAGCTAGACTTAGAATTTGAATAGGCTAGTACTTAAACCCTTCCTCCCTGACTCCCTAAGCTCGCCCCATATACTATGATACCTGTATGCTTATTTTAAAGTTTCAAATAAATATTTTAAATAGCTAATTAGCTTTAATAACAATATATTTATCGAAAATGTACGTATAATCTGATTTTTAATATTTTCTAATCGAAAATAATTGTCAGACAATTTTACACATAAAGTCTATAAAAATAAAATTGATTCTGGTCATCTATGTTTTAACTAATTTTTAATTATAGAATCTTTATTTTTTCATTATTATATGTACACTAAAATATCACTATTTTTTTTTTTCCAAAAAATTATAGACTTTTTCAATAATAAATGGAAGAGAAAGGATAAAAGCTCTAGTTTACTTCTACAAGAGGAGAGGCAAATTGCCCACTTTAATCCAACTAACTAAGTAGAAATGTCTAAAAGCAATTCTAACATCAGTTGAGTATAGTATTTTATATACGGAGTAGTAGACTATCTATTGAAGCTTGCACGTCACAGAAGATCCTGTCATTCCGTTTCATTCCAAAACGTATAAATAGTGAGCAAGAAAGCATAACGCATCCTTCTCGTTTTTATAGTATTTTATAACTTGAAAGAAAAGCAACATCAAAAAAAGTGGTGATCCAAAATAACGTTGATTAGTGATAATTTTCATTTTTTTTTTTAAAGTCTTCTGTGGTATATATCCTCGTTTTAGTCAAAATAATGTTGATTTGTGATAATTTCAAGGTAAAAATTTTGAAAACAAGATTTTTTTCCCCTTATTTCATCGAGTATAAGTATCTTTGATTTAGCATGCAAAGACACCATTCTCGAAAGTCGTGGTACGATGTATGATCAATCAAACGTTTTAACTGATGACCAACGGTAATCTTTTCTTGCAAGTTCCAAATGTGATGATTTTTGCTTTTTATTGTTCGTTTATATAATATCTTCGATTTGAATGCAAAAACGCCACCTTTGAAATTCGTGATTGAAAATTTTTGTCAATTGAAAATATTTTGACCTAAAAGGAAGACTCACAATTGAAAGAAAAAAAAAAGGAACAAAGGTAAGAAGTAAAAGAAAGGCACACAATAAACACAAATGCTTACATAAAACCGTCTCACGCGTGCGACGGGGTATTTGTAAATAAAATGTGCCTACTTTAAGGCTTAAAGTGACTATTTTAACGTTTAAAGTGACATTTTTACGGAGTTTGAAAGTGGTCACATTTAGCGTTAAAGTGGTCACTTTAGGCATTAAAATAGTCACATTTTAATCATAAGGACTCCGTCGGACGTGTGAAACGGTTTTATGCAAGACTTACTCAAAAAATTATTGTTAGTTAAATATGTGTCAGGATCGTCTAGAGTAACTCTATCGTAGAGTTATTCTAGAATTTCAGTTTTTAAATTAGATAATCATAATAAATTTATTTATTTTTGATATTTCTCTTATACAAATATACTCATATGTGTTCCTCATTGATTTTTTTTTCCCCGAAAAAGGGTTTAGGGTACAATTTTGAAACCCTTTTCCGGGATGTTCCGGCGGCCGAATCCGAACCAAAAGATACCCTACATAAATTTGGTGAACCTGTTTGGGTGATGGATGTAAAGAAATTTTTTATTCTATACAAGTAATGTGACAAAAATGGAGTAACTCTACGGTAGAGTTACTCTAGAGGGTCTCTACACGTTAAAGATATGTAAGATTCATTTGAAATGATCAAATTTTTGTGGAGTATTAGATTGCCTTTTGAATTGAATCAAATCCAAATCCAAATTCTTGAGTTTCCCAAACAGTTCACTTGACGCAAATTCGAATTTCAAAATGAAATCATGGTTACCCAACACAACACAACACGTATAAGTGTATCGAGTACTCCGCGAGTCGATTGCGCTCCTTGCAATTGGGCTAAAATCTAAATGTAGGGACTCCCTATCTTGTCCATCATATTAATCACCATGTACACAAATATATCTTACATGATGTTGTATCATTGGATCGTTCTATAATACTAAGGAGTACTCGTATAAGACAAGTCCAATAGAAAAAATAAATAAATTAAAATTTTCCTATATTTAGCTATGATCTCCATAATATTTTGACAGCTTATTATTTTAAAATCAATACAAGCATATATAAATTGAATGGATTCAAGTATTCAACATAATAGTTGTCATAACAAAACATTCGGTTGTTAAAATAAAAGTCTGTATATATATAAACTTAAATTATTACGGATTTAATTTTATCATAAAATAAAATTATGATAAGAGGAACAACATAAACATTTCGGTGTAAAATATACTCCGTATGACATAAACACTCGTGATATATATTATATCCGAAAAATTCTTGAACGCATCGAGGGGGTTGTTAACTAGTTTTTCAATCGGGATAATTGAAAAGTTTTGTTTACATGCGACGACTAATTTGGAAACAAAGTGCTTCCGCAGCACCATAACATTAGTTAGATACTCCCTCCATTCTACTTTTTTTTTTTCAATCCGATTTCTCAAATCTTGTGGAAGCGGAGGAAGTATAATCGACCGATTATAGTATATGAACCATATATTTATGCTACAAAAGTACAGACCTATACAAAAAAAAAAAAAAAAAAGGCACCCATGGTAACCCTAGCCAATCCAAGTTCAAAATAGTCACTTGGGGGGCAGGGGTCGAAGATGACGATTAAAACTACCAAACCACATACCAAAAAAGCCGTGGGTCGAGATGTCGCTCGAGTGTAAGCGAGTCAGGTGTGAGTGTAAGACCCGAAACTTGATGCAGGGCAAAGGAGCTCGGCCTGAGGAAATGAACTGTTGGATGGAACATCGAGAAGAAGATCCTCCTCGTCGTCGGAGATTTCATTTCCACCGTCTCTTGGGAATGCAAAGAGATTACTTGGTGTTGAAGTCAAGTGTGACGCGTCATTTTGTACTGTCCCCTTCTGTTTGGGTTCTTTCTTCGGAAGGGCTTTTTTCGAGCTTTTTGTTGTGGCTTTTGCTGTTGTAAACAAAACACAATGTGGGCTTGTAAGAACTCAAGAAAGCATGTATTTTGTTTTTCACAAAATAAATACGTATCAGTTTTAGACAACGGGACTTACCAGAGCCGAGATTATTATAGTTGCTCTCTTGAAATTTCTTTCCACTGATTAGAGGACCAGCAAAACAGGAGTTAGCTCGTGACTGGCTAATCCGCTCTTCAGCTCCCTTGTTCTACGACCAAAGCGCCAAATAGTTTGCACTCGTGATGATTCATACGCCATACATATGAATCTTTGATATGACGTGAATTAGAATGAAAAACTGAATCAAACCTTGAGCGCATTATAATGGTTTATCCATTTGCATTTTGATGAATTGGATAACGCAAGTCTTTTTACTACGTTACAGTCCTCGGTTTTGACTCTTGAGAAAGACGTATCGAGCACCCCTTCTGCAAGCAATTGCTGAAACGAAGATAGGTTTTCGATGAAGTGACTGCTCGTGAACACACTTTCAAGGCTGCACGAAAGCACGAAAAATCGAAATGTTAGTTATCTTCACAAGAAGTAGGCAGCAACAAAAAGTCAGACTGACAACACTGAACACTAACCTATCGAAATCTGCACAGGAGTCTACAGATGGTAGATACTTGAGCAGACCTTGCTGTTCATCGTCTGTTAAGCAGCCTCGAAACACGTCAATATTAACAATTTCCTGCGAAGGCGGAATTAGTTTAATGTTAAATGTAAAGTAGGATCACATTAAGGTATCCACGCTTGAAAGAAACTCACCGTTAGGTCAATGTAACTCAATGGGGATTTATGACTGAATAAAACTTGGAGCTTTTCGTTGTTGAACTTCTCCCTGCAACATTTACATCGTAGCATTAAGTAAAGGGATTATTTTCATGAATTATTGTCCAACATTCGTTCCAGTTACACGAAATTAACAAGATTTCTGGCGATAACCTTAAGACAAGGTAGACGACTGACCATTTAAAGAAAGATACCGTGCATTTAAAAAGCTTACTATCTCAAAGAAACCAAAAAGACCCAACAACGACAACAAGAAGTAGATCATGGTGAGGTAAGGGAGTTGTCGATGAATGACACTTGTTCAAAATTGTGTCGAGAATTTGATCGGATGACAGCTACTTCAGAAAAGAAAAAAAAAAGTAACAAAAGAACTGTCCATTTTGTAGTAAGTTGAATGAAGTCTAAAGTTTTCAGAAGTTTTGTATTTTTTTAATTAGTCCGTAACCTCAACTTCAGAATGCATCTGAAGTTTTTGATTAGTTAAGAAAAAATAAAGATTAGGAGAACAGATCCTTAGTTTGGTTGTCATTTTGCTTTTGATCCAGCGGAATCAGCAATCAACGAACATTCAAGGCGTTTGAGCTACGTCGAAGGACTAATAATTACCTCTGAAGACGATCCATAGGCAAAATCTGACCATTTAGCTTACGAACTTCTCCCACTCGAGAACAAGATTTATTCACACTATTGCTACCATTAGGTGACGGAACCAGCACATCTTTCGAGTAGCTCTCATCTGCTCTACAAAACTTATTATCAACGGAAAGGGAACTCGCTTCGGATTCCTCCTCTCTAGCCATGGAGCTGGGGTGCCGTATGAGAACACTCCCGTGACCTATTTCAACGGATACCATAGGAGCCTCGCTCTCGTAAAGTAGGGTCTCCTCAGAAGAGCTAGAGAACTGAGAGGCTTGTTCATGTAATATGGTGTATAAATCCTTGGTTAGCTTCTCGACTGACGACTGCTTGGGACGAGTTACACACGGTCTTTTCCACGATGGTATCAGTGCATCCCGAACAACAGACTGTGATGGACCTGAAATAGACAATAACAAAAATTTACTCAAGATTAAAATGTGAACATCAAAGAAAAGATGTACTCCGTAACTAAGATATGAATATGTAACTACTCAACATTTCATCATATACGGACTTGTTCTTCTCATGTTATCGTTTCTTACATTATCAAACACTTGAGAAAAGGTTACAAAATTCACTAATTCAGATGACTTTGCATAAATACGTCAGGATATAGAGTACTTTTAGAAAAAGTTAAACTTCAGAAAACTTTAGAGCTCTTAAGAAAACTTAAGACACTTTACGAAGAGAACATGTCCTAAGTCACCAAGGCTCCGTTCTTTTGGACTGAATTGAAGTTAAGAACAAAATTGTGTTCAGATTAACAAAACAGAACTGAAACTAAGTCCAAAAGAATTTTATGCAGCATTCCCTTATGTAATGAGTTCTAGTGTTTGTCACAACAATCCGTCCGCTGAAACTTAAGACTACGGAAGTTTCCCGTAGCTTTAAAGAATAAAGATCGCCTTTAAGCATCGAACCTCGATAAAGCCTCATCCACATATGTTCCACAGTCAAAATCACAATCTCTATGGATACGACAAATTAGTTATCATGAAGTATTATCCTCCACTATAATCGAAATGCTATAAAGTGCAGCTGACCCTCGTAATATAACCAGCATACAAATATAGGCAATTAAACTTCAGACCTGTTAAATCACTAGCATCTGCACTGCCAAAATGAGCACAACTTTCATTCGATATCGCAGAGCCAGAACTTGATCTATTACTCGTATCCTCGTCAATATTCTTCTTGTAACCCTGTTTATAATCAGGGGTAAACTCTCCATCCATACCCAACGTATTCTCATAATTGAGCTTCCTTTTGTTCGGCTTTTCGTCCTTTTTCTTCAAAGAAATGCACTTCATTTTTATAGCCCTACGATCCTCACAACCGTCGGGATCAAGTCTAGAATGAAGAGGGGTGTAATTCGTGAGACTGCCCTTGGTTCTCCATCGAGAACCACATGCATTGCAAAGTACGGGCTTCTCTGGAGGACCATTGCGCCAAAGAGGAGTGTCTGTAATAACACCGCTGTCAGAAACTACGACATAAATTAATGCCGACATAAGCTATTACACATTCAAACACAGCTTTTCATAAGCTATTAATCTAAAAGCAAAACACAATATCGCTGTATAAGAAACAAATTGTTAACGCATAGACACGGATTAACAGCTGCTAAGACGATTGATTACACTAAAACCCGGTATCAAAGTATCAATTGATGATTAAGCAAAACAAAAGATGTGAGAAAATGAGTGAGGTCAACTACATTATTGCTCATTGTTCAATACTCCCTCAGTCACCCATCAATAGTTATCAATCGAAAAGCCCGATAAATAACTATTGAATCGAGACGCAACAATTTTAAAAAGGGATGGTAACAAGCAATCAAAGTTTAGGTGTAAGTTAGGTTGATCATTTGAATCATGGCCAATTATTTATGATTGAAGCAATGTACTATATTGGGACATAAAAAATGCTTAGTATTAACACACCAAACACAATTAATATTATGAAAAATGATTATAATCAATCAAATTCTTGAAACCAATTTGAGTTTTATGAGCACATTCATCTTATGATGAATCATATGTACCCAAGAAAAGTCAAATACCAACCAAAAGTGCCATAATAATATCCCACATTCATTTGTTCAAACAACACATAATTCGCGTAACTCTGGTGAAAGACCGTCTTTCACTTTCAAATTGTAAGACCGACGATAAATGAAAGCAAAATTGTTAAAGAACCCTTCATATTTGGGACTTTAGTGCAAATAATTCATTGACCAGTTGAAACTTCCAACATTCCACAAACATTTCAAAGCATCAATCAAAACACATTATTCATTCATTCATTTGATCTACAAAATACTTCATCAACAACTTCCTCACCTTGTAAGTTAAGAAAAGTCAATATTATACAGTATTACAAACTATACAATACATTGTTCAAAGGAAAAAAAAAATAAAAAATTATTCTCAAATTTAATATTAAATTTTATTTTCTGGGCAATAAAATTCAACAAAACAAAATTCAATGAAAACAAACTCACTCTCAACACCACAGTGATAGCAAGGTCCTTTCTTCCCCATATCCTCCCCCTTTTTTCTTTTTCTTTTTTTTCTAATTACCTCACTAAAATTTATAAATAGTTTTCTTGAGAATAATTAAACAGAAAAATGGAAACTTTTTCAATAAAATGAATAAAATCAATCCAAAGATTTAATCTTTTTAATTTTTTTAGGGTGTATTCACTAAACCCAGATGGATTTTTCGATGAAGAATTAAAATTAAGAGAAACCCATGCTAAATCATGAACTAAAATTGGCAGTATGAACAAAAAGTATGGATTTTTTTCTTTTTTTAAATAATAATTCTTAGAATTTGTCAAAACAATAATAAAAAAAAATAACAAAAATAAAACAAACAAAACAAAGAAAGGTATATGAAAAAAAAGAAATAAATGAGAGAAGAAAAAGGGAGTTAAGGAGGAGAAAGGCAGGTTGAAAATGGAGAACGTGTAATTGTAAATACAAAACAATGGACCTTTTCCTTTATATACTTACTTACTTAGCTAAGCTTACTCACTTGGTAAATTCACTATTCATATTCATATTTTGACCACCATGAGCACGTAGAACAACCGATGAGAAATCGTTTTAACTTAACTAGAGGTCTTGAGTTCGAGTCTAAAAACGCAATCGGGTTAAATATCATGAGAGGCTTTACCGTCCTTTGTAATCCAACCTGACTTGAATCCGGATTACACCCTGATGATTTACCCAACAAATTATTCATGTTTGGATTCAAATTTCATTAGTATCAAAATTATGCTTACGTTTCAAAATAAATATAATTTCCTAAGGTAATGTAATACCCAATTAACATTTTGCATCGTTAATATCTTTATTTACACATTGTTAAAGCTGATAATTATATTGCCGCTTATATATTTCATATAATCTTGTAAATTCCCTAACTTTGTAAATAATACAATGTAATAAGGTGGATGGACTTGAATGGAGGGAATATCATATAAAATTCCGCATGACTATGCTTTTGTTCACATAGAAAAGTTAAAATTTTGGATCTTCTATAGTGTACCCTCAAGTTTTTTCCGTTTTTTATATTGTACCCTTATTTTTTCTATATTTTATGGTGTGTCCATAAACTAATTAATTGCTATCATTGACTTGGTCGTTTATTTAAGCTATTAATTAACTTACTTTTTAATCCAACTGATTGCTTATTAATCAATTTATTTGCTTGAAAATGCATTTAATTACACGTTAACTTACCTAATTATATACAGCGTACAAAATTCTTATAATACCACGCATGATTTTTTTTTTAATTTTAACAATTTATGATCCAAACATTATATTTCATGCTAAAAAGTGTTATCAAGAGGGACTTTCGATACATTTTATGTAATAAGGGTTATTTGGCGCTAACTGATAAGAAAATAAGTTAAATGAATGACTTGAGAAAGGTAATCAGTTGAAAGGGAGTTAAGGAAAGTTAATTTATAGAATAAATGTGAAATTCAAGAGTATAATATAGATTTTCAAAATTGCATGAATACAACACCTTTAAATTACACAGCCATGAGCTTTAATACCATGTTACAACCACAAACGGACATTGGCCACGTCCAGTTGTCCATACAACATGGAGAATGTCCGCTTCATTAACTGCATAAGACTCCAACCCAAAACCAATTGGTAATAAGTGAAGTGACTCCTTTAATTAATAAGTTAATCGATTCTCTTATATCTAACCGATGTGGTACCTTACATATGAAAGTTTTTCACTCAAGAAAAACATGATACAACATAGAATTTCTTGAAATATTTATCCAACATAGTCTTAAACTCCTTGGATATATATTGATCATAGTTTTTGTACCAAAACACCTTTATTAAGTCATAAAAGGAAAAACAATCTTCTCAAATTCTATTAAATAAAATCGAAGGACTAGTTTTCATAGGTATGTACTCTCTCTAATAGTGGAGTATAACCTAACAAAATGTACCTAATCAGTAAGATTAATAAAACTAATGAAATTTTATAAAAGATGACTTTTTACTTGTAGATGAAAAATTATCAATAAATAAAGGCCATTAAATAGTTCATTAGAGAATAAAATGAAATGATCATTGTCTCATTGACAATTTATAATAATTTTTTTTATTTTTTTTTATTTTACATATTCCCTTTCTTTCAGTCATTTATTTACACTTCTCTTAAATTCTCTCACGAAAAAAGTCAAAAATGTAAACAATTTACGGGAATGAAAGAAGTACTAAATACTCCATATTGATAAACACTATCGTTTGTCCTTTCCAAAAAAAATAAAATTAATCACAATTGTTTGACAATGGACTCTCTGATTTCCACTCTTTCCTCACCAACAATTTGCCAATGAAATTAAAGTCCATTCAAATTAAAGAAGACGTGAAAGTTATTGTTTACCATTGATAGGCTTTTTGCAATTATAGTGTGATCAATTTTCTTACAGTTTTTGCTAAATAGTTATCCGTATTGTACTCCGTAAAAGTGTAAATACTAAAATACTCGTAATTATTATAGCCATTATATATAAGCTCTCACAATAAATTTATAAATATATATAATAATTATGTATTTATGTGGTTATTAACACTAATTTTAGAATAAAATTTGGCTAATTTATGTGGTTATTTTGTACGAAGTTTATATATATTACTTTCGTTGTTTCAGTGGGTTGTTTACACCTTTTTTTTTTTTTGAGGAGAAAATAAAAGCAAGTGTTAAAAATTGACTGAAATAGAGAGAGAGTATTTGAAACGATATTGACAATTTTTGTAGCTTGTGATAAGTTCCTTTCAGCTAGAGTAGTAGTTAATTAAATGAGTAACTCTTGTAATAAACAGTTTTTTTTTAGACTAGTGTCAGACAAATGTCACTAAATACTCAATAGTGGTCACCAATTCACCATATAGACCTAAATGTGGGGAAAAAAAGTTCTCTAAAAAAATATCGTCTTTTTTAAAACTAGGCCAATTTTTATTGAGTCATACATTTGCTATAAGCATTAAAGTTAGTTTCAACCAATATAAAACATATCACATGCGAGAATTTTATATACAGTATAAAATAATCCGTAAAAAGTAATTGGGTTTTTCTACGGTGTACTTGTCTTTTTAGTTTTTCTGAGTGTCTTACTCTTTTTCTTACAGTGTATCTTGCAAACTTCATTATCTCTTATAAACCGTGACCTAAACTTCATTATCTCCTAACTTCGTGAGTTTTAGACGCTAACTCCGTTTGTGGGGTGACATGACATCCCTCTTGCTTATTTGGAAAATATGTGTCAAACCCCAAAATTAAGTGGATTTTTTTTTTAGCCACAAAGAACTCATTCAACTTCCCCAGTTCTTCCCCTTTCAATTTCACAAATCCCTAACCTTATCACTCCAACTTAAACTTCAGAGAAGCTTAAAATCAGGAAGTGAATTTTGATTTCTAGGCATGTGATCATTCCCTTGTTAGTGATTTGTGTTTTCCTTTTCATTTATTTACTAAGAATGTGTTTAGGGTATAAAAATTCAATCTTTTGCCTAAAAAAATTGGTAAAGCGTCATAATTTTTGGTGGGTAATTATGAGATTGTGATAATTTATTGAATTTTGTGGTGTGAGTCTTTGTTTGTGATTTTGTGTTGATTATTTGGTTCATTAGTCTCTGCTTGTGAGTTTGTGTTGTTAATTTTGTGTTAAAAATTGCAGAATTGAGAGGGTAGGTTTGAAGGAAGGAAGGAGATAAATATTTGGGTTTAGGGTAATGTTACATCATCAGACGTTGTTAGTTTGGCTAGGAGACTAAAGACAAATCAAGAGTGGCTACACTGCTAAGGAGAAGGATGAATTGCGGGGAAAGATTCGTAAATCGGCCACATAACGAACTCATTACACTCAGGCATTTAAAATATGCCTTCCTTGGATTATTCATCGACCCAAAAATTTTCAAAACCGCATTTCTTCTGCACCTTCTGCAAGCTTCGTTCTTGAATTGAAGCCCTTCAACTGGGTTGTTTCTTCAAGAGGAAGAAGTCGACATTAAAGGTTGAGGGAGAAATTAATTTCAGGGGAAATTATTATAATAAAGATGAGGGAGGTAGAAAATATGGTGAGATTAAATATGGAGGGATGTAGAAAATATGGAGGGAAGCAGAAAATATGGTGGGATTAAATAGAAGTCAAAATAAAATAAAATTGGAATTTAAGAGGGAAAAAACATAAAAATAATGGAGGAAAATAAAAGGAAGTTAAAAACTCCAAGTCAGCACCAAAAGTTCACGTTAAACATGTCATGTCAAGCGTTCAATTAACGGAGTTAGAAGATAATGGAGTTTAGGTCACGGTTTATAGGAGATAATGGAGTTTAGGGAGTGCAGGTGTAAAGCGAAAAAGAAGTGCGGTAGAAAGCGAAAATGCAGTCTGTGCATGTAAAAACCCAAAGTAATTTATTCTTTAAGGAGTTTGATCTCTTTTGTATTACTGAGAATTGAATTTATGACTAAATTATTTTGAACTAATTTAATAAGGCTACTTTTCTCTTTCTCCTTACTACTCCATAATTCAACCAAATTTGTATGTGACTCACAATTTCCCTTTCTTTTGTGTGTATATGTGAAAGTTACGTGATTGTGTTCAAGGAATCGTTCAAAGAGTGTATGTCAACAATGCATTGGCTTAACCATGCAATGCATGTCCGCTGTTTTGACTTTTGAAATTTAATTTCTCGAAATATATCTAATACACAAAATATACTCCTCAAATAACTAATTATCTCATATTTAACGCTGTCTGACGTAAATTTTGTATTCATAAAATGAAGAAATCAAAATCATGAGAAAAAATATTAAATATGTACTTCCCATTATTATTCGTATAATTAATAGATAAGGAGTATGTGGAATTAAAAAAAAAAAAAATCCAAAAATAAGTTTATAATTTTTTAAACATTATTTAATTTGTCCAAATAGATAAAATAAACTAATTCAAACAAATGTGATCTTATGTTCACTTCGACCTAATTTAAGTTAGCAAAAATAAGTTATAACACCTTAATTTATTAATTATATACATCAAATTGGTATTATATTCCTTTTAATTAAGTCATATTTGCTCACTTTAATAAGAGGTAACAAATGATAAAAAGTGGAGTACTCCATAGTATTATATTACTCTTGCCGACCTTATCAAAAGAGCAATTAACGTGACATCAAGTCAAGGATGGTTTCAACTTTCAAGCAACAAAAACTAAAAAAAGGCATAAATATATACACGGTTTTTTTTGGAATGACGATAATTTTTTATACTCTTTATTTTATTTCGATTATTTAAATTATATTTACGTTCGTTTTTAAATACTATTCAACATAGATGTGAAATTTCAATATAATTCCAGATACCTCGTATAAAATATAGTTTTGTTAGATTGTTTTTATGAGTACATTAAGAATTTCAATGTTTTTTTAAATTTTTTTATGTTACTTTAGTTAAGATAATAAGTAAACAGAAAAGGTGCTGATAAACCTGTATACAAAAGAGAGAAAATAATAATAATACTTTAATTTTTTTTTTAATACTCTAACTAATTGTTAATATAATTTTTTTTATTATCTATATATACTACTCCGTACTAGTAATTTTATACTTTAAAATTAATGAAATAATTTTTTATTATTTTCATATTGAAATTACTTTAAATGAAGAGATAGCCGACGTAGGTGGAATTTACAATAAGTTAAGTGAGATGGAGAAAAGTAGATGGTTGGTTAGTTTGTCTTTAGTAGTTTGTTTGTTTAATTATACCCCTAAGAAAACCAATCCATGATGAATGATACTCCGTATGAATGAATTATTATTATTATTATTATTATTATTATTATTATTATTATGGTTTGAGGAAGTGATGCCTTAGTAGTGATCATAAAATATAATCCAATAATACAAAATTACTGTGGATGATTCAAGTCTAAGTGATGGTGAACTTATTTGTTATTTGAGTATATTCTTGAGAACCATTAAAATGTTGAGTAATTTTCCCGTAAGGTTTAACTCACATTAAGTTAATGTGAGATTAAGGTATAAATTGCAATAATTAAAATGGTACAAAAACATGAAATAAATCTACTAAAGTCACTAACAAGGCTTAACTAGTCCAAATAGCCCGTTATGTATAGCTCTCTCTCACGGTACTCTTGGGCTTGAAGGCTTGAAGGCTTGAAGGCGTGTCTAGTAGTGACAGGCGGTCCCATTTTTTTTTCCCCTGAATACACGAACGAATCTAATACGTTCTTTATACCGTAAATCACTACTCCCACCGTTCCAGTCAATTGTTAACGTTTACTTTGTAATTTTGTGAGGGAAAATAAAGCAAACGTTAACAATTGACTGCGACAGGGGGAGTAACTTTTATTTATTTGACACTCTAGTTTACCTCACTAAATTACCAGTTACGGAGTAATTCATAACCCTAGTCGAGTTTTCTAAGAAATTGTCTCACGTTAACCAAACTACCTAAAAATTAACTATCATAATAGTACTAAGTGTTAAGAATAAGACCGTCACATACAAGTATTTGCGTTCAGGACCCTAGTATACTGCTAACATACACAGCAATAGGAACTCTAACAACATGCCCTAAGTCACCCTGCAGCAGCATCTGACCAAAACTATAAGCATTTGTTGCATCCGTCGCCTCGAGCGTCAGCTTGAGGCGACGTGTCGCATTCTGAGCGATACTAAACACACGTGGCACGACTTTCAACTTCACACCTGTCGGCTCGTTCACAGTCACATTATACGTCTCGGCCTGGTCCCCGACATTCGTGACAGTCCTGACAACTTTCCTTGTCCCAACCAAATTTGAGATTGTTACAGTAGGCGTGTTCAGGTCTGAACACCACGCTTTTCGGCTGCTCGGGCAGCCAGACCCTATGGCCCGCCTGACCGACTCCTCGTCTACGCCAGGGAGCGCGCAGAGGAACTGCACGTAGTGCTTGAATTTGGAGATGAAGACGAGGCCTGGGTCGATGGCTCGAGATGGGTTGAGTGAGCCTGCACCGTAGTCAAAGGGCGTGGCGGGCGACAGTTGGTTCTTTTCTTGTGCCATGATTGGGTTACCGAATTTGTCGGACACGTCTGTTGTCGTCATCATTGCTGATATTACGGCCGAGGGGTTCCACTGAGGGTGTTTTTGCATTATCAGCGCTGCGACTCCTGCGACATGTGGCGTCGCCATGCTCGTTCCTGACACCAGTGCAAAGTTTTGACCTACAAAACCAGAGGACATTACTCATGTCGGCTTTATTGTCAGGTCTAATTAGTGCGTATGTCCTCATAATACATTAACTTATAATCTCGTTGATGAAATATGTACCTTTAGCGTATTGATCGCCCTCGCTGTTAGGACTCCAAGCGGCCCAAATAGAAGTACCGGGGGCCATGACAGTCGGTTTCAGGACATCAGCTGTCTGCAGAAGAGCATTGTTTACATCAGGTCCTCTAGACGAGTATGCGGCTACAATTGGTACTTGTCCCGTGTATGTCGCTTGTCTACCGTCTAATATTCTCGCCATTGCTGTGAATGCGATTGCTCTTCCTGTCCTACCCCTTAACGTTCTCGAGTTATAGTACTGCCATAGAGCCTGCACATAAAGCACAAACACAATGTCATCATAAGGTCCAAGTGAATTGTTAAGGTTATATGTGGACGTACTGTAGACGCTTCTATGTTGTTTAGAACAATGCCGGGAACTCCAAAGGGAACAGTGGTCCCCTTGACTTCCTCGGATCCTACGTCGGGATCCATGGTCATGATAAATCCTGCTGCGCCTACTCTACGGATTGTTTCCGCGACTTTAGTAATGCTTGCAGAGTCAAACTCGAAATCAAACGTGTACGTGCAGATGATGAGCCTTCCGTGAGCTAAAGACGGTATAAAAGGTTCAGCGTTCTGACAACTCTCGACAAGGCCAACGCTGGCGTTATGTCGACAGGCGTCAGCTGCTGCGGCTATGGGGAACAACCCTTCTCCAGGAGTCGCAGCTGAAAAAGTAAAAACAAAAACCGACATCAGGGTGAATTTGGATTAAATTGTGTTGATTCAAAAAAAGAGGAAACTGTCACGTGGAGGTGTGTTGTTTACGTGCGAGGCCCATGCCAGATAAGCTCTGTCCGTTGGCTAAGATTATCGAGCTGTTGTACTTGCGGTCAATGATGGACGCAGCGACAGTCGTAATCCACGGGCTAAATGAAAGAATCGAGCTTGATAAAGGGCCGCCGTTACCAGCTGCTTGAATCACGACAACGCCAGCTTTAGTAGCAAACAGTAGCTCCATTTCGAGGACGTTGAGGAACGCAGACGGCCCTGGTGGAACGCTAGACGGTCCTATCGATAGGCTTAGAATGTCGACTCCATCTTCCACGGCCTAAACACGAGACAAACATACATACTGTGAGATCATTTTTGACTGTTCGCTTCATAAATGATTGAAAGACGGAGATTAAGAAGAATTCAACCCATGTGAATGAAACCTGGTCCACAGCAGCCACGACGTCTGACATGTAACCTCCGAAAGTATACAGAGCTTTGTAGACAGCAATCCTGATCAACCAAAGGCGAGTCATTAAAATTTTGAGGAACATAAATGTAAATAAACAGCGTCATGCTGTGGCATATCATTTTTACCTAGCTCCTGGAGCCATGCCACTCGCATTTCCGTAATTGAAACCGTTGACAGTCACGGCTGTTTCAAAGTTACCAGCAGCTGTTGAGGCTGTATGACTGTCATTAATAACACGACGATCTAGCGTTATCAGACTGTATGAAATTTATTATCAAAGTTCTTATGCGAGAATTTGTGTTTATTATAAAGTAACTTGCCTTCCATGGCCATCAGCGTCATAAGGAGAAGCAAAGTCACGAGTCGCATTAAAGTCACCAGCAGCGATAGCTGCACGAGCAAAATACTGCGCTCCGAGAATCTTACCATTGCAGGCAGTAATTGGGAACATCTCACCCGTGGCGCATTTCCCTTTAAACTTCCCGGTATAACCGTTGATGGATCCATTCGCTCCCAAAAACGGGTTACTCGCAAAGCTAGGATGACTCGGATTAATCCCCGTGTCAATCATACCGATCACAATCCCGTCACCAGCGCTCCTCGCTCCACCTAATGTAGGCCAAACACCAGCAGGTATCCCCAAATAGTCTGGTGTATGAGTCGTCAACTTCTCGAATTTTACGTCATCATGGATCGCCCTGACTCCTGCTGCGTTCCACAACCTTCGTATAGCCTGCACGTTTCACAATACAAATCAGGCTAAGACATCTTCGGTACTGTCAGAGTGTCAGGGGACAAAGTTGTAGTGTAGTCGTTACGTTTGAAGATGTGACGTGGATAGCAAAACCGTTGAGTAAATGTGTGTAACTGTAAAGCTTGACATACGACCCTGAATCCAGCAGCGTCTCTAACAGAACATCGTGCTCTCGACCAACCATCTCTTTGTGCAGTCTGACATCATAGCGACTCCTGAAAATCATAGCGTACAAGCTCAACAGAAAAGTCCACGGTTTTTAAAAATGCAAAGTCGTAGTCACGTACCTGGAGTGGCCTTGATCGTGTTTTTTCGTGACAAAAGAGTCGCCTTCCATGAGAACCATCAGAACTTTGGCGTGCACAGAAAGGGTACACCATAAGAAACTGCTACTAACTATTAAGAAGAACGGTATGACAGTTTTTACGTGCATTTTTTTTACTGCGTAGAAAGCGGGATACTACAATGCAGAAAGTTGAAGTTGCTTGCATTTAAGCATAATTTTATAGTTACTCAGGCGAAAGTAATGCTTTCCCTGCATCGAAGTTGTCGAGTAGGTAAGTAGTGAGGAACCACATGCTCGTCCTCGTCAAAATCATACGTTTCTGATGCACATACACAAACACATACATGTACTTCACATTTCTTAACCACTTTTTTACGAGCCCAAAACCATATGACCGCGAATGAATGAATGTCTTAGGCTCTCAGCGAAAACATCTGAATTCGGGTGATGTTCGAATGTTGAAACTATACAGCCTGATACGGGTGTACCTCGACGTATTTACCAGTGAGCTCGTACCTTTTAAAAATATATAACATTATTAAAACAAATAAATAAAAATTAGAACCAAAAAAAAAAAAAAAGGAAATAATAAACGGGGAAAAAAATTAATCCGTGATTAAACCGGGGTATTGAACCCGACGTGAATCGAACACGCAACCTTCTGATCTGGAGTCAGACGCGCTACCATTGCGCCACGGATCCGGTGTTGTTATCTTTTGGTATTTATTTTATATATTTTTAATAATAGATTTTTTGTAAGTTAGCATAATACTGATTTTAATAATAATATCATGAAAGGGTTGTTCACTTGTTCTACATATTACCAAAAAATTTCCCATAAAATTACACGGAGTGTGACGCTTTCGAATTTTTATCGCAAAAAAAAAAAAGTAATCGGGATTCGCGAGAGTGGTGATTAACCCCCATAACTTTAAGTGATTGTGAATTTAACCTCTTAACTTTTAAATGTAGTGATTAAACCTCATTACTTTGAATCAAAGTGAAATTGAATATGATTATTAATTTTCAACCAAAATTACATCAAAATATCAATGTTATTCATTTACACATAGTATAATTTATTAATTCAATAAACTTCATTATGCATTTACAAATAGCATGAATTTTATTACCCATTTTGATAAAGAAAATAATATTTGAATGAATTACATAAATTTTGGAATTTGTAAATTAGTTTCAAATAATATTAATGATATTAAAACCGCCGAAAATAGTAAAGATATTCTATCTAAATACTATGTTAATTAATTAATTATTTAGGGTTTTTCCCATTTATATTCTTCTACTTTTCATTTTTTTTCAATTGTACCCCTACGTTTGGCGTATTTTCAACTGTACCTCTAAACTTGTAAAGTTAGTTCCAACAGGATCAAACAAGAGTAAACCGTTAGTTTTATTTTCTATAATCACTCCTTGTGTCAGTTTTCTTCCTTCATGTTTTTGCATAAAATTGTGAAGGAGTAACGTCTGAAAATAATGAAGGGTGAAACAAAGTATTTACTGCAAAAATAAGGACGAAAATGCTGGAAAATAATGGGTAAAAAATTATAGGAAACAAACTAACGGCTAAATTTAACGGTTTACTCTTGCTTGATTACGGTAGGGACGAACTATATAAGTTTAAGGGTACAGCCGAGAACATACCAAACATTAGGGTACAACTAGGAAAAGTGAAAAATACGAGAATATAGATGGAAAAAACCCAATTATTTAAATGGCTCTAAAATATAAAAATTTATTTAATGTACAATTATTTTAAATATTAAAGCAAAATGATATATTTTATGTTAAAATTAAGAACACGGTTGAATATCATTTTTTGTCAAAGTTACGTGGTCTAATTTCTACATTTGTAAGTTATGGCCCTTATGGGGCTTAATTTCACAATTAAAAGTTATGGGGCCTAATTGTCACTTTCGCAAAAAAAACGATTTATAGCGAAGAAATTGTATAGGAAAATGTCTTTTTTAATTTGAAACTCAGATTTCATTTTCTTAAATATAAAAATGTTTGAATCATTTTATCATTGAACCATAAATATGAAATACAACAGGTCACAACAAATGTGGAAAAGAAAATTACAACAAACCCCCTCACATTTTGGAGAAATGACACAAATTATTCCTCACCTCCTATATATATAACCAGACGCAAATGATGTAATGACCCAAAACCTATGCTTATAAATTTAAAACGTACTCGAATTTCTGTAATAATGGAAATTTGGTATGAAATGATTTAGCGCGTTGGATCATATGTCGACCCTGGTTATGGCTCAGAGATTCACAGTTGAACGTCAAATGTTTGAGGGTGGAGTCAAGGTGTAGTCTCAAGTCTGCACCTGGGTCGGCATGAGCGTTGAGGTGCATCTTCAAAGCATTGTTGGGTACTTGGCATCGAGAAATTCTCGGAGTGTCCGAGCAGCTTTCTGACCACCCATCAGATCGGCCAGCTTCTCGACTGGCAGAAGAGCCAAGTCTGCAAGACTGTTGCATCCGTCCATTATTGTTCTGTAGTTAGAATCTGTCACACCAGGGAGACGCCTCAGAAATTCAACAGCAGACGTGTTATAGTTCTCGGCTCTGTCGCACAAAAGAGAAAACATGAAACAAAGGGTCATCATCCAGAAACTATTCAGAATGGTGAAATTATTTTTTGAGTCTCCATATTTTGAACCAAACGCCGACTTGTCGAGAAGGTATATGCATGAAATGCAAACATGCTTTTTATTAAGCGAATCTGTCGTACTTTATTCAGTTGTTGAATCGGGTGAAGATTGCGAAAAGGAAGACAACTCACCTAACATCATTCTCCACAATTCCCTCTTCTGATGGTACACCAACTCTCATAGCCTTGGCCTCATCTGGTTCATCTTGGTTTGCTTTCAAAGATGTGAATATCTCAGCTGTTGCATGCAAACTGCGAGACCAGACGATCCGCAAACGAGGGAAATGCAAAACTAGCAATGAAAGCTTCGAAATGATGTTATTTGGTGTGACATCATCCCCGATATCACTTGCTGACTGCACAAATTTAACATCAAGCCTCAGTTTCTAGCTGCCTAATTCCCAAAGTGTAAACTCTGATCCGTTAAAAATATTCACGTTATGACATCCGGTGCCTCAAAGGTTCACACTATGAAATCCGGTGCCTCAAAGGATCCCGCCTATGTTTTTGTTAATTTTATAATTAAGTACCATTTATTTTGAAAGGGTAAATTCATGCAGGCAGTGAGGCAGGTTTCAAACTCATGCCATGAGAACTACTCTCAAACACTTAAGCACCTGACATAATTGAAATTTACAAAATCCACATATATGGTGAGAAACAGAAGTTCGAATGTGAGTAGCATTTTCACAAAGTGGTTATTTTCGAACCAAATATGGGAATTGTGTTGAAAGGTGCGAGGAATTATGTTTACCTGAAAAGAAAAGCTCTTGTCCTGAGAAAACTCAATCAAAAGAACAGGTATTCTATAATACCGAGCCATTGTTTCAACTTGGTGATAGAGTCGCCCTGATTGGAAACTTCCAAAGAGATCCTGGATGCTTTTCCTCTCAACACATATTAGAGGCGAGAGGATGTAATCACCAACTTCTAACGTCACCGGGATGATGCGCATACCTTTTTGGTGGAGGACATTAGGAAGGCTACTCATGAACTCTCTCATGTCCACTATAACCTGCATACTTTAAAGACGTCAGAGAAATCGATGGGCCTATATTTACTAGGAGATCATAAGAGAGGTCATCGCACTTGCCTGCGTTTCTTTCTCAGCCTCTTTTCGACCACCTGCTTTTCTAGTTATTGAATTTTGAGCCACTGATGATTGTACGTCAATAGAAGAATTGAAGCCCATAAGATGCTCATCCTGAATGATTCAAACCACATCAAAGAAAACACAAATCTTAATTCTCTCAAAATGCCAGAGGTTACGACGTCTTTCCCTGAGGAATCAAGGTTTGCAGGTTTAAACCCAAAAACAAAATAAAGTTTCATCATATAGACATTCAAAATGTTGAAAGAAAGCATACCATATTAACTGGAATCATCATCATTGATTTCTGTCTGATCAAAGATTCAAATGCTCCATTCTCACGGCGTATGCTGGCCTCAAATTTCTGAACCTCTGTCGATTCTTCATAAAAAAGAAAGTACACTTTCACCTTTCTAGAGGGATACTCTGCGTTGTAGACCTCTATTTCTCGGACAAAACTGATATCAGGGTGATAGACAATGATCACCGACGGACTTAAAATGTCAAGTATATTCTGGTCACTTTCGAGGGCATGGAAATGAACTGGAGGCAGTGGCCTAGGGTTACCAGTAACATCAGGATTAACATGCTCGGTGTGTTTTCTAAGATTCCCTTTTCCATCTGACGCTAATGTATGATCGTCAGTTTTTTCACCTTCATCGACTGTTTTCATCGATTTCTCACCTTTTTCACCGTTTTCATTGTCATTCTCCATCAACTGTTTTCCCTGCAAAAGTTTCTTTCTTTTCCCCTTGCCTCTTCCTTGGCCTTTTGAATCATCGCCAGCATTCCTTTGCGCAACATCTTCATTAGCCACTTCTTTTTTGGATGAGTTTCTAATTGCTGATGCTGCAGCTAGCAAAGCATCGTTTTCCAGCTTGTTTATGCTACTAGGTTCTCCATTATCTTTAGCAGTCTGAGGAATAGCACCGTCGAGAATTCCAAAACCTTTGGGCTCTTTTGCTTTCTTTTTAGCACCCTTAGTTCGTCCTTCATAACGCTTCAGCTCTACTTTGCTCAGCAGGTACTTTTGCCATTCATCTTGCATAACCTGGCATCGGATGGCCATAAAGCAACAAAATCACATCTTAGTACAGAGTCCAGAGGTTGACCCCTTAAGCAAGCAAACCTTGTTTACAAATGCATCATTATCACCCTCTTCGTGTAGTGGAATACACAAGCACACGTGAGTGAGGGACAAATGAAAACAAGGATGAAAGTGGGTTATCATACTCTTGGCATATTGTACAGTTATAATCTAGGCAAACTCATTTGAACAAGTTCATGTGACAATATCATGGTGAACACATAGTTGTTTTACTTCATACATTAATGAAAAGCAGTCCAGTACTAGCTGAATTCTGAAAAATAAGGAGTATGTTTTATCTACATAGACGTCTGGAATCACAAAGAGGACACGTTCACGGCCTCCTAGTAAACAAAAAAAATTGTCCGAAGGTTTTTGAAAACCCAAGGGACACAAGAAACTTCTGAAGAGTAATTAATTAGTGAGAGTGCGATGATACCTTCTTTGGGCCGTTCATAATGCAATCCTCAAGTTGCATGCATGAGTATTCATCCTTGCATGCTACTAAAACAATCCCGTTATTTTCCTCTGATATTCCACTCACAAATTCACTGCTTGATGATGCTTGTTTCTGTCTCTCTTCTTCAATCTCCTCCAATATATCCTGGCATAAAGTAACGATCTTGTAAATCAAACTACAATCTACAAACAAGATATCTTCCTCATTGTTATCAAAATCAGTAAAGTCGAAATTCATTTACACTTATTGCAGTATGAAGTTTTGTAGACAAAGTGTTATACAGTCATAAGACAACGAAGAATCAAACTTATAAATTATCCTTAAACATCAGAAACTGAGATCTATGTTGGATGATAAAACTCACTCACTCACACGTAACACCTTCCACTTCGGTGCTTCCTCCAAAACTTCATGAAGACACACTTCTCCATTTGAAGCAACATTTCCTTTAAAAAAAACATCAACAGAATAATTCTTAGAGCAGGCATCCGCCAATAAAAATTCTGTGGTTTCAAAAAAAATTAACAGATTTAAAGCTACCAAATGTCCTATACTTATGACAAAACATAATTCGTGTCAACGTAAGTACAATAAGTACTCAAATCCTATGTTGTCAAACCTAACAGCAAAAAAGGAGTTCCTCACCTTCCTTATCTTTGTTCGTCTCCTTTGCTTTCCTCTTTTTACTAGAGACCTTCACACTCTTACTGCCACTTGAATTACCGGCTTCAGATCGCGTGAAAAGATAAACCCTCTTCTTTGCATATTCAAAAATCTTATAACTCGATTCCGCAAAAATCCAAACAGACCGGAAACTCTCTGAAACCCTCAGCGAATCCAGATACTTCAAGTATGTCACCGCGTCATATCTGCTCAAAAGACCACAATTAGTTAATTCCAATCTCACTGACACCGGAAGGAAAAGAGGATTTATACTGAACGCAAAACAATTTCACTACCAACATTTACAACCATAAAAACTAACTACAATAGTGCTTACAAGCTCATAATGCAATTCAACCTCAATATCGACAAAGAGGATTCAAACTAAATACGAAACAATTCCACAGCCAACATTTACAACCATAATAATACTCTGTAACTATCAATATTGACGAATAAAATGCCCCCAGTCATGAAAAATTCGAGTTATACCGAACGAGATAATCCAACAACTTCCTCAAGGTCTTCAAATCCGAAACGAGCTGCTTCGTCTTTTTACCAAGAGTATGCCAAATGGGGTCCAACTGCATCCGAATAATCTCGTCAAACGACTTAAACAACCCATTTTCGACAGTCAAATCCTCGATATCGACTTTATTAGTCCTCCTCATCTCCTTCAAACAAGCGTCCATAACCTCAATAATCGACTTCTGAATGACCCGCATAGCCGAGCTCATGGGCACCCGAATATCCACCACATCGGGCGGGTCCTTCTCCAATTCCTGCGACACGTAAACCTGAAACCTCGGCCACAAATGCAGCTTCCTAACAAACAAACACTTCATAATCCTCTCGGTTTTCGCAAAACCCGCCACCATCGCCTGCGGCTTATCAGAAAACGCCCTCACGTACACGCCTCGGTTAAACGACCTCAGTATCCTCACAATGAACGCCTCCGTCGACGTCTCCGACAACAAATGCGCATTCAAAATTATAATCCCCGACACTTTCGACGTCGGCACCTTCGAATTCAACAAATCAACGATCAAAATCCTCGACGTAATGAAGTAAACACCGCCGGAAGTGTAGAGCGCGTGCCTCTGCTGCGCCGGCAGCTCAGAGGTGATTTCGGTGGGGCCCAAATCGCTGGAATTAGGGTTTCTAGGGTTTGAAATCGGTATCGATTTCCGCTGAAAAGGGTTTGCAGAGAGGATTAAGAGCGTACCTTGATCTGGAGAGTGTAGAGAGAGAAGGAAGGAGATGAGTTTAGAGAGAGAAAGCCCGGCGGAAATTACGACTAATCCGCCAATTGGGTCTTCAATTAGTTCGGAAATTATGTTTTCATGAAATTGAACCATTATTTTTTACTGGGTTTTAGTGAATCAATTGAGGGATTTGATGATTAGGGTTTTTGATAAATTGGGGGAAATTTTTTAGGGTTCTTAGGAGAGAAATTTGGGGATTTTTTTTGTTTTTTTCTCTCTCCTCTGAAATCGTTATATTTGGGGAATAATTTTATGGCGGGAAGATGAGATTCGCGGTTGGCTTGTGTTATAACGGTTGGTATAACTTCGTAATTTCACCCATCTTATACAGACCTGGCGGGCGGGTCAAAATATGAGTTGGGTCAATACGGATTCGGTTGACATACGGTCTGTGTCGGGTTTGAATTATACGAGTCGGGTCAAAATACGGGTTGGGTCAATACGGGTTCAGTTAAAATACGGGTTGAATCGGGTCGGTTTCAGGTCAAAAATATGTGTTTCGTCTTTTTATTTATTATTTTTTTAAATTAAAAATAATTTTTTTAATTAAAAATATTTTTTTTTTTTATTTTACATTATATACATATTTTATTTGTGTATATGTAATACTAAAGTTGATATGTATTCAATTTTATAATTTATAAAATTAAAATAGTATATTTATGACTATTATCACAATATTTTAATGTTAATTTTTGATATCATGTACTACGTAGGATATTAGGGACATATAATTACGTCCTAAATATTATCCTAATACCCATTTTATTATTCGATACTCATTTTATTCGACAAAAGTACACATTTTGTGCAAAATATACTCGAGTATCAAACTATGTTTTAATTATTCTAAAGTGAGAGATGTCCTTACGCTCGACGCTCTGCTTCTTCCCGTAATTCTTCATTCTCGACGCACGAAAAACGCCCCAATTACACTCTCTAAATTTAGCACAATTTTGATCATTGATCAACTCGTCCAAGGGCTTAACATTGACATAGTACGCCGGTCCAAAAAGGGACGCAATCGATAGTCGTTCCTTCTTAGTATTTGACACAGCCAAGTCGTATCACCCTGTCAAAATAAACCTACAAAAACACTAACAAGTAGCTAGTGGCAAGCAGGATCGTATCCACAAAGAAACGGAGCAGTAATAAGTTAAAGTCGGCGTAAACAGGTCTAACTCTAGGGTGTGAAAAAGGGTTTGTTTTAAACTAAACTAAGAACAGCAAGAAAGATGGTATAAAAATGTATAAAAGGGAGATTAGGGCGTCGGGATCAATATGACATCGATTCAGGAACTCAACTCAAAAGTAAGTAACAATCAATTGAAGCTATGCAAGTGGCTAGGTTTAGGAATACGCTCTCTCGAGTCAATATTAACCTTAAGCAAATTTAGCGGGCTCTCGCAACTTACTAAATTCAACTTATCAATTACGCGTGAGTCTATTTTCAATTAGGCTTTCGATCTTAAACTGAAACAACCTAAATTCAATTCAATAAAGGCGTCCCTAAATTCAATTGATAATAAAACGCGCAGGAAGAAACCAACTTGCACAAGTTCAATCAATATAAGCAATTAAAACATGTCCTGAATCAATTATCACAAATCACCCTAACCCTAATTATGAAATTAGCTATGCATAATGGAAATCAAAACAAAGCAATAATATGAAGAAGACATAATGAAAGAAATAATCGCAATTAAATTAAATCTGGAGTTTTACGGAGTACCGACGGTTACAATTGAATAAACCTTGAAACTAAACTAAAGCTTGAGAGTTTTGTAAAAGAGAGAAAATAAAGCAGTAACTAAACCTAACTCAAAACATAAAATAAAGCATAAGTCCCTAACTTTCGACCTAAAGCTTATATATATAGTGTCCAAATAATAAATCTCGAATTAAATCAAAAACCGACAGAAAACACCTTGGTGCGGTCATTGCGGCGGCCGGTGGCCAACCCACGACCCAAATGTTGGTAGCTCTCTTCTTTCTAATCTTGGCCCAATTCTTCTTTCCTTTGCTTTTGGGCTCAAATTCATTCGTGACCTTCTTAGTCTTTGGTCTTTGGCTTGCGTTCCCGAGCTCCCGAGCGAGCTCGAGCTTGGTCCTGTCGTCATGAATCTCGAAATGCTCCTAACGTCTCGGGTTTTGGCTCAAAACCACCAAAACCTGCAAAATGTAAATAAAAGGCAGCAGTAACGAGAAATATAACATATAGCCTATAAAACTAGTAATGATTACGAGTAAATGCATTTAAATCTGTTGAGCAGGGCATAAAACGTATATAAATAACATGTATCAAACTCCCCCAAACTAAACCTTTGCTTGTCCTCAAGCAAACAGCGTCGGAGAAAATCAAAGTGACACGAACTAATCACGCTAGTATCTCAAAGTGGACGACCTATGCACATAAACGTACAACCATAGCCTATTTCACCGAAAATAGAGCACAAGTCTCAACCATTCACACCACATTATACCACTAGCCTCTAACGCTTTCGCAAAAGTAAAACTGACGACATTTTCAATTCAAGCAAGGCCCAACCGAACGTACCACTTTCCATCAATCAATTCTTTCCGCATCATTCCATTTTTTTCTTTCTTTTCTTTTTTTTCTTTCTTATTTTTTTTCTTTTTCGCAAGTGTGGAGCATCCCTCGTATGTAGTACCGTTTAGCTTGACATTCACTCGGTAAAGATCGCGCTCGGGTACACATATTTCCTTAAGGGTTACATCATTGCTCATACTCTCGGTCGCAACCAAATTCATGGCCACTGTGGTTACTCAAACCAATGAGTCCCCTCCGAGAGCATCGAAGCATTGCTCCAACATTTATATATCTTTCCAATCATACCGCAAACCAACAAACCAAACATTCCACAAACCATTGCCAAGCTCGAATGTCAAAGTCGAAAGTAAACAAACGAAAAGCGATAAGAATTAAGCAAATACAAGTGGGCTAGTGTTTGAGACTCGCAATCTATTAATAGGAAACAAACATATAGCGCAGCTACGACGATAGAAAGTCGACTCGGAGATACTAAAGATCAAAGTCAATGCACTAATCAATTCTCCAAACGTGACAAAGCAGACCAAAAAGACTCGTATTTTTGTATTTTTTTTGAAATTTTTCAATTTTTTTTGGGTTTTCAATATAAATGCACACACAAAATGAAAATGCAAAGCGCGAACGTTTGGGTTTTCAATATAAATGCACACACAAAATGAAAATGCAAAGCGCGAACGTGCTTCCCTCCCCCAAACCAAATCACACATTGTCCTCAATGTGGAAAATAGCACAACCACAAAAGCAGAGGAGGACAAGATAACATACGGGAGTAGGAAAAACAAAGACGAGAAAAGAGGGTAAAAGGGGTAAAGAGTGCTCACATTATAAAGTCGGAGCTCCCCCAAACCGAAGTCAATCATGGAGTGCGGCTAAAATCCACATATATGCTGGCCCAAATCACCCAACGATGAAGTACTTCTCAGAAAGCACGCAAGAAGGAACAAAACGGCGAAATAGACACGGGCGGCCAGGCCCAGAGAGAACACTGGGGCCGGCCCAGACTGGCCGGCCGGCTGGCACCCCTTTTTTCAATTTTTTGCGTTTTTTCCTCTGTTTCAAATTTCAGCTACGGCTCCGGTCCTGGCCCGGCAGCCGGTTGGCCGGCTAAGGGCCTTCCTCGTGAGCGTTCTCAACATACTAAGGACCCAAAAGGCCATAAGTACCTGCGCGCTAAAAATCACAAAATAATAACCCTCGTCCTCACGCGCTCGATAAAAACCAAAAGTCATATAAAAAAAAAAAAAAAACAAAGCAAACCAAAGTACAAATGCAAATGAAATTACAACGTCATCGGGTTGCCTCCGAGCGGGTTTCTGATCCCGCACGACTCTTCAAAGCTTCAAGTATCAGGTGTAAGCAGGCCAAGGTCGTTGGCCATTTGCGACAGCTTCACTTGGCGAAACAGCTTCCGTTCGCCATAAAACTCCTCCGTCTCTAGGTAGCGCAGCATAATCCATCATCGTAGGCCCTCGATCACGAAATGGTTCGACTGTGGGTCCTCTATTCCCATTACTGGCGTCGTAGATATCAGCTTTCAGCAACTTCCTCTCCCCCAAACCATCCTTGCAGCTATCCTGTGAAGGATCTGCACAAAGGGAAGAGACATGCAAAACCTCCAAAGTGTCTCCAGTAGAGTGAGACGGAGGTACAGAATCAATAGAATAAACTGACTCGAGACGCATGGGTGAACGCGGGGTATCAGCATGGGTAAAGGTCAACTTCTCCCCAATCGTAAAGGCTATCGTCTTATTACCCACATCTATAAGCGCACCGATTAATGCGGGAAGGGTCTTCCCAAAATGATAGGAATGTGGACATCCTCGGGCATATCAACCACTACGAAGTCGACAGGGATAAAGAACTTTCCAACCTGTACTGGGACGTCTTGTAGGATTCCCAAGGGACGCTTTACGGAACGGTCAGCCATCTGTAAAATAATGTGAGTGGGTACTAAAGCTGACAAGTTCATCTTTTGGTACAGAGGGTAGGGTAGGATACTCACACTCGCTCCAAGGTCACATAAAGCATTCTTGACCACAAACCTACCTATGGAGCAGGGAATAGAGAATGTCCCAGGGTCACTAAGCTTAGGGGGTTTATTACCCTGCAGCCTAGTACTAGCCTCCCCCACGAATGCTACGGTCGACACATCCTCTAACGTACGCTTGCGAGCTAAAACTTCCTTCAAAAACTTAGCATACGCAGGGACTTGAGTAACAAGGTCAAGGAAGGGAACATTCACCTGAAGCGTTTTAATGACGTCGACGAACTTCTTAAACTTGGTCTCGGACTCTGCACGTTGTCGACCCGGAAATGGGAGCTTAATCTGAATCGGGGGCGTTGGAGTAGCAACAGGAACACCCGAATTAACACCCAAATCATCTTTCCTCGCGGCCAGTTCACTAGGTTAGACGGCCGTTTGCTGTCGGCAGGCGCCTTGTTGGCCTCGGATCATCATAAAACGTACCGCTCCTCAACATAATCGCACACGCAGTATCGGGAGGAGGGTTAGGAGGTTGGCCCTGCGATGGCAAGAAACCTGGTTGACGCGCAGCTTGCGAAGTGGCGAGTTGAGCCACTTGATTCTCCAAATTCTTAATTGCTGCGTCTTTAGCCTGATCGCTTTTCTGCACGTATTGCATCATTGTCTCCTGCGACTTCTGCATACCCATCATCACCTGTTGCATTTGCAACATCATAGCTCTGGTTTCAGCTGAAGGATCGGGTACGGGGGTAGGTTGTGGTGGAGTGTAGGCTGTCTTTTGCTAATTTGGTGGAGGTGGTTGGTAATTTTTATAGGGAGGTTGATAGGGTTGAGTTTGGGGTGGTTGAGTGGTTGGGTTCTGGACATTCTGGTTACGATATGAGAGAAGCGAGCGATCGTAACCGGGTTGGTTTTGATAGGGCAGGTTTTGGTTGTAAGATTGGTAAGCGTAAACCTGCTCCTGGGGCGCAGCATACCCCGTAGAATAACCCAAATCGTGCCTATGATAGCATTTACATGAGCACCGGATGAACCACCACCGCATCATAGTAATCACGTGCGGTCGGTAGCGTGACGACTAGTGAGTGCACTAATACTCCCTTATCACGGTCATCATCGCGCAGGCCGTGAATTTCCCCCTCGGCTTCCCAAATTGTGACGAATGTATCGCCATCTCCTCGATTAATGCCCAAGCTTTATCATCATCGACGCTGTTAGCAAACCGTCCCTCCGCAGCAGGATCAAGAATAGCACGGCTTTCAGCATATAAGCTGTTATAAAAGCTCGTAATCACGAGCCAGTCGTTCAGCCCATGATGAGGACAATCCCGGATGAGCTTCTTATACCTTTCCCAAGCTTCAGCTAAAGTCTCATCGTATGTCTGCTTGAAGCCCTGAATCTGACTGCGCATCTGATTTGTGCGCTCTGGAGGATAGAACTTTGAATAGAACGCGAGGGCCAAACTCCTCCAATCGATGTCTGGCGGCTAGCTTGTCGAGGTCCGTGATCCACTCACGAGCTCGATCTTTTAGTGAAAAAGGGAACAGCATTTCCCTTATTTGATCCTGCGTAATCCCGGCCTGCTTTATAGTCGAACAATAGTCCGTAAAAACTTGCATATGTCGACCAGGATCCTCCGTAGGATAACCTCCGAACTGATTCCGCTCCACCAAAGTAAGAAAGGCGGGGCGAATCTCAAAGTTGCCCGTAAGTGTAGCGGGCATCGTGAATCCATTCGGGATGGACTCCGTCTTAGGAAGCGAGTGGCTATTTTTTTAAATTAAAAATAATTTTTTTAATTAAAAATATTTTTTTTATTTTACATTATATACATATTTTATTTGTGTATATGTAATACTAAAGTTGATATGTATTCAATTTTATAATTTATAAAATTAAAATAGTATATTTATGACTATTATCACAATATTTTAATGTTAATTTTTGATATCATGTACTACGTAGGATATTAGGGACATATAATTACGTCCTAAATATTATCCTAATACCCATTTTATTATTCGATACTCATTTTATTCGACAAAAGTACACATTTTGTGCAAAATATACTCGAGTATCAAACTATGTTTTAATTATTCTAAAGTGAGAGATGTCCTTACGCTCGACGCTCTGCTTCTTCCCGTAATTCTTCATTCTCGACGCACGAAAAACGCCCCAATTACACTCTCTAAATTTAGCACAATTTTGATCATTGATCAACTCGTCCAAGGGCTTAACATTGACATAGTACGCCGGTCCAAAAAGGGACGCAATCGATAGTCGTTCCTTCTTAGTATCTGACACAGCCAAGTCGTATCACCCTGTCAAAATAAACCTACAAAAACACTAACAAGTAGCTAGTGGCAAGCAGGATCGTATCCACAAAGAAACGGAGCAGTAATAAGTTAAAGTCGGCGTAAACAGGTCTAACTCTAGGGTGTGAAAAAGGGTTTGTTTTAAACTAAACTAAGAACAGCAAGAAAGATGGTATAAAAATGTATAAAAGGGAGATTAGGGCGTCGGGATCAATATGACATCGATTCAGGAACTCAACTCAAAAGTAAGTAACAATCAATTGAAGCTATGCAAGTGGCTAGGTTTAGGAATACGCTCTCTCGAGTCAATATTAACCTTAAGCAAATTTAGCGGGCTCTCGCAACTTACTAAATTCAACTTATCAATTACGCGTGAGTCTAGTTTCAATTAGGCTTTCGATCTTAAACTGAAACAACCTAAATTCAATTCAATAAAGGCGTCCCTAAATTCAATTGATAATAAAACGCGCAGGAAGAAACCAACTTGCACAAGTTCAATCAATATAAGCAATTAAAACATGTCCTGAATCAATTATCACAAATCACCCTAACCCTAATTATGAAATTAGCTATGCATAATGGAAATCAAAACAAAGCAATAATATGAAGAAGACATAATGAAAGAAATAATCGCAATTAAATTAAACCTGGAGTTTTACGGAGTACCGACGGTTACAATTGAATAAACCTTGAAACTAAACTAAAGCTTGAGAGTTTTGTAAAAGAGAGAAAATAAAGCAGTAACTAAACCTAACTCAAAACATAAAATAAAGCATAAGTCCCTAACTTTCGACCTAAAGCTTATATATATAGTGTCCAAATAATAAATCTCGCATTAAATCAAAGCGAAGCGAAAAACACCTTGGTGCTTGGTCGTGACCGCTGGCAACCGGCACGACCCCAAATGTTGGGCCGGCTCTCTTCTTTCTAATCTTGGCCCAATTCTTCTTTCCTTTGCTTTTGGGCTCAAATTCATTCGTGACCTTCTTAGTCTTTGGTCTTTGGCTTGCGTTCCCGAGCTCCCGAGCGAGCTCGAGCTTGGTCCTGTCGTCATGAATCTCGAAATGCTCCTAACGTCTCGGGTTTTGGCTCAAAACCACCAAAACCTGCAAAATGTAAATAAAAGGCAGCAGTAACGAGAAATATAACATATAGCTAGAGCTGTCAAAAAATGACCCGACCCGAAAAACCGCCCGAAACCCGCCCGAAAATAACCCGAAAATGACCCGTTATCATAAACCCGAACCCGAAAGTGACCCGACCCGAAAATAACCCGTAATTTCCGGGTCGGGTCGAATCGAATCACGTCAACCCAGTAAATAACCCGTTATAAAAAAACAACGCTTTGTTAAAAATTGTGGCTTTGAATGCACGATTAATGGTGATTAATTGTGGCTGAATGCCTGAATGCCTGTTAAAAAGCGAGTCTGGCGTCGGTCGGACCTCCGTTGGACAAGAACAGGGAGCCATGGGATCTGAACACGGTGGTGGTGGTTTAACCTCCGGCGCTGGTTAGATCCCCCTTAAACAAGGAGAGGGAACCATGGGATCAGTGAAGTTGGCTTCAGTGAAGTTGACGTCGAGGGGTGGCCGACGTAAGGCAGAGATGGTCGTGAACTCGTGATGACTGATGAGTGATGAGCACAGCGATGCTCCTTATAATCATGATTATGGTTTTTGTTTTGTTTTTTTTTTTTTTTTTGAAAAAATAGGGAGTAAAATGGATGTTGAAGGAGGGAATAAAATGGAGGTTGAAGAAATGAGGGGGAATAAGATCTGAAAAATGAAGTGTGCTTGAGAAGTTGGAGTGAACAAGTGGAGATGAGGAGGGCAACGTGTATAAGTTTTAGCCAAGGAATTCATTCAATTTTATTTACAAATTTTTTACTCCATAATATAATAACGAGTAGTACTCCGTACTAAATAGTCAGTACGTTGTACACTCTTTTATTAATGTTTTTGTTAAATTATTACTCCGTATTAATAACATAATTTTAACAAAATATATGTTACTCGTACTAGTTAGTTATACACAATTTTTTTGATAAAACGGTGTCAAAATAACGTTATAATGATATTTCACACTGTGAGACGGTCTTTCAAGAGACCAACTGTTATGTATAATAGAGTTTTGTTAATTTTTAAAATGTTTGTTTTTTTTTAAAAATTGACAAAGTTTGTTTTGCTTCAAATTTTATAGTAAACCTTTTAATCAAAGATAGATCAGACCAACTAAAGTACATATAAATTTTTAAATTAAAAATATAATCAAAATAATTTATATATAATTTGCAAATGATACTAACTTTTGTAAGTTTTATTTACTCTGCATCGTTTTATTTGATTGTAGCTTATTTAAATCCAACAAGTATTGAGTTGCTAATTGATAACAAATTATTACAATCACTTCTAAATTTAAATTGGTCGCAGATTAGCAACCGATATCTATTTAGTTGCTGATTTACAACCAAAATTCACAACTTATGTTCAGATGGTTGCTAATTTGCAACCATTAATTAATTAGTTACTAGTTAGCAACAAAGAATTGCAACCTCTTTTAAATTGGTCGCAAATTAGCAACTAATAAACATTTAGTCACTAATTTGCAACCAAAAGTTGCAACCTATGTATAATTGGTTGCTAATTTGCAACCATCAATTAATTAGTTGCTAATTAGAAACTATAATTTACAACTAATATTTAATTAGTCGCTAAGTTGCAACCAAATGTATATTAGTTGCCTTTTAGCAACCAATTAATTGTTGGTTGCTAACATTAGTTGCTAAAGGGTCTTTTTCTTGTAGTGCAAGATTTTACAAATGGTGATTGTTTGATTAATGAAATATGTAAAAATTGACTAGTAGGTAAAAAAATAAAAGATAAATTGATCATGAATTTTACGAGTAATTAAAAATATTGAAAAAAAAATCTCAAAATAGGAATGTTGAAAAAAAATAAATTATACAATTATTTAAAAGGCGTCATTGGGAAGTGAAACCCGTTTTGGACCCTAATCCGACCCGAAACCTGGAAAAACCCGACCCGTTCAAACCCGTACTTTACAAACTCGAAATTGACCCTAACCCGACCCGAAACCCGTATAAACCCGACCCGTACAAACCCGTATTTTACAAACCCGAAATTGACCCGACCCGTATTTTACCCGAACCCGAGATGACCGAACCCGTAACCCGCCCGCCCGACCCGTTTGACAGGTCTACATATAGCCTATAAAACTAGTAATGATTACGAGTAAATGCAGCTAAATGCGACTGAACCGGGGGCATAAAACGTATATAAATAACATGTATCAGTATTCGGTCTCACTCGGTGCACTACGCTGTGGTACTTGTCATTGCTCCAAACCTGTACACAACGATTTTGTAATAACGAGCCAATCTCCTGTAAAACTCTTATATGCATACAACGATTTTGTAATTGCTCAAATTTCGTACGTCTATTAAAATTCATTTTATTTTTTAAGTACCTGAACGATGTCTCCAATATTGATGGTTAAAGCTCCGGAGACGGGTTTAAGAGCGACCCATTCACCACCATCTTTTCGTCGTACTTCTAGCCCACCAATATTATCTTGAGCCAAGACGGTAACACAACCGGTATCAGTGTGTGTTCCCGCCTCGAGCACGGCCTCAGGGTCGGGTCGTGGCGCGTATTGGTGCAGTCTCATAGCTAGAGAAGTGTCTTTGTGAAATTCGGTCAGTCGATTCGCGGTTAGGCCTAGCCTCAATGCTATCAACTCCAATATCTTATGGCCCAATTTCTCGACTCCTCTTGCGTATTCTTGGGCCGCTTCCCTGTTTTAATCACGAGTCGATAGATTTGTCAAACGAGTCTAATTAATACTTCTATTCAATCTATATATTCAGTATTCAATCTAATTGACACTGAATATACGCTTCTATTCAATCTGTTGAGCTACGGTATGTTGGTATTTTGGTTACAACAATGAAGAATAAATTACAAGAGTACAACTAATAAACTACAACAATAACAATGAACACAAACAAATATGTAGATACTTGGATATATTGTAGAATCACGTAGAACTACGCTTTCCTCCAAGAATAATCGACCCAATTTGTGCCCCGAGTTACACGATTCTCTTGTGGGATTAGACTACAATCACACTCTTGATTCCGGCACTGAATTTAGAGCAAACTTAAGGAGTATGAACAAGTTTATATCAAAACTAAAGAAGATAGAAATCAATGATTAAGTTTCTTTGATTTCTTTTATGTATGATCAAGGCTTAATATTTTTCTATATGTATTCATATGTATCAGTAAATGATATATATAAAAAAAAGGGCAAAAGTTATGGTTAAAAACCAAAAGGTACGAAAAAATTAGAAGAAAAACTGTCAAACTCGAAAATTGTATTGGCCCCTGGCCTCCGGGGTTACCAACCCCCATGGGGGCGCAACACATTCCAAATAAAATTACAGCAACAGATTTACATTGACCCCTGGCCACAGGGGTTGCATACATATTGGCCCCTGGCCCTAGGGGCACGACAAAAATGCCATGTCAGGCTACCTAAAGAGTAATATATCGCTTGATCACATTATAATCCGCAAAACTCGAAGTCTAACATTAGCGAGTGTGCACCCCGCACTCCCGAACCCGCTAGCATACCGAACATGGGTTTGGTATACTGGATGTAAATCTTCGATGAGGTCATGCACGAGCTCATCTGGGTGCACAAGACTTACGAGATGTGCATTTAGCTCCTTCCACCTAGGAAGGAACTCAGTAAAGTTTTCGCCATCGTTTTGAACGTTACTCTCCATGATTGGTCGATCAAGAGAGATGGCGTTGATCTGATTGTCGACGGACGTGATGAGATATGAGCAATCAATGACAGGGATGGTGCCCACAAAAATTGCATGGTTGGCCAAGGGATTGTCCCTGTTAGATGGCTTACCATTAGCAATTGGCTTATCGAGCTTTCCTTGGTCGATAAGGTCCTGGATAGCGTGCTTCAGTTTGAAACAGTTCTCGGTGTCGTGGCCTTTGCCTCTGTGGTATGCACAGAAAGCGTTAGAGTCCCACGACTTAGGTTTCTTGTCTTCGGGCGGCTCGCTGGTAGGCCCGATTGGTTATAGGTAGTTTTTGTCAACAAGTCTCTTGAATGCCTTAGTGTAAGACATGTAGAGTGTGTCGAAATTCCTCCTAGGCTTGAAAGAAGAAGAAGTAGAGGTGGCAAATGATTCAAGATTGCCGACAGTGCGATTCTCGTCGCCCTTAGTCGTGCGTGTTGACTTGGACGAGCTCCCTTGATATGCATGGCCGGGGTACTTGGCCATGGTTCCCGTTCTAAGGTCGTCCTCGATCTAAGTACCGACCTTGGTAAGTTGCTTGAAAGTTTGAATGTTGCTATACCGCATGTAAAATTGGTACACGGGTCATAAGTTGTTGACAAATTTGGGCACAAGCTCGTCCTCGCGTGGACGGTTAGGGATCTGTGCACTTAGTTTCTTCCACCTTGTAAGGTACTCGGTGAATCTTTCGTTGTCCTTTTGTGCTAGGACTTCAAGGGTACGGATCGAGACTTGGGTGTCATTGTTGTCTCGATATTGGTGGTCGAACTCGACCGTGATTTGTTCAAATGATGAGAGACGTTCCGGGTCTATTGAGTAGAACCAAGTCTTGGGTATGGCTGCGAAGGAATGTGGGAAGAGTGATGGCCAATGCTTCGGTTCGACCCCCTTGATGCCCATCTGCGATTTGAAAGCCCTTGAAAGATCGGAAGGTCACTAAGGGCGAGCTTGCTAGGTAGCTCGTCGTTGATGTTTTGGGGAACGTTTTCGTTCTCCTTGTGTATGGAGTAGCCTCCTGAGGCACAGAAGCGCTCCTCCATAGCTTGGAACTTCTTGGCGTGTTTATCTGCCTCGTCCTTAATTCGTAGCTCCATTCGGTCCACCTCGAACTTGTGGTGGTTCAGTAAGCGTTCAAGGTCGTCGGTCAGCTTCGTGACTTGTTCATGGAGTGCGTTAACATCATCATTACCTAGCTGTTTAAACATATACGGAGTATGAATTTTGTATTTTCCGTTTAGTGAATGTTATCCAACCTGAATTTGATTAAAGATTGAATGCACAAATTGATGCTTAATGGTTGAATGCACAAATTGATGAATCGATTTAATTTAGTTTGCAATCTAATTTATTTGTGATACGGTGATCATGACCATTTGCATCACGGCCTATGCACATACACTGTAGCCATAAATTGAAGCCGTCAATGTTGAACCATGGGAATGGAAATAAACACATAATTGAGCAAGCTCAATAAGAAAATGATACGGAGTAAATTGTATTTACCAGATGGACCTGAAAACCACGCAAATTTGACGGTGAGCGAGAAGTTCGGCAAGAGTCTTCACCTTGTTCTTAGAGAAGTTGCAACAGAAATCCCCTTTGTTCGGCATCTATTCAATAGAATTAGTGAATCACTTCGGTCACTCAATGCGATTAATTTCAGCTAACATAAACAATTCATCAAACACTCAACTACATTATTCTAATCATGTTAAAGGAAATTATCAGCAACATAAACAATTCATCAAACACTCAATACTACAACAAATTAACACTTGGGCCACGAAATATGTCACGGTAATTAGTGAAACGTGGCATAATTTGCTTTAGCCACGGAAAAAACTATTTTGATTGGCCACGGGAGAAATTTAAGCCACGGAAAAAATATGTCGTGGCAAATAATCACTTGCGCCACGGAAAAAGTTAAAATCGTGGCAAAAACATTCATTTAGCCACGATTATAACTTTTTCCGTGGCGCAAGTGAGTATTTGCCACGACATCATTTTTTAGTGGCGAAAAAACCCTTTTTTAGTTATATTAGATTATAACTTGTATATCACATAATAAAGTTAAAATAAACCGTTACACGATAATATGAAAAAAATTGTGTAAAATTATATATTTCTTATTAAATCTATCATTTTATTTTATATGTGCTTAAAACTATCTAATTTTTTTTTTTTTTTTTTTTTATCAAAACAAAATAAATTTCATTAGTTTGAAAGATAGATAACAATTAAAATTGACTTTCGTGTTAACAGAACTCAAATGTACGTGCAAAATACATATATAATATTTTTTTTCTCATATGTGTTTAATAATCAAAAATTTATAATACATTAATGGTGTAAGTGTTATAACATTAACCTTAAAAATTAAAGTGTAACCAAATATCTAAGATAGAGACGAATATTTCTTGTTTTTGGTAAAATAGTGCATTTACTTTTAAATAATGTTTTAAAAAAATTTTTGGACTCAAAAAATAATACGGAGTATATTCATCATATAAATCAAACAAAGAAAGGGTCATAGTTAAAGAAGTCAATATAAAAACTGAAATCTCGCCACGATTTAGTTTTTTCCGTGGCTATTTCTTTGCCACGGCCACTTGCGCCATGATTAAATTTTCGTGGCAAAGTGTCATAGCCACGGAAATTTAGTATTTGCGCCACGAATTTTGTCCTGGCGCAAGTGACAAATTGTTGTAGTGCAACTACATTATTCTAATCATGTTAAAGGAAATTCAACGCAGCATAAACAATTCGCTAACACTCAACTACATTATTCTAATCATGTTAAAGAAAGGAAATTTACCGAGAATTCTTACCTTGAATGTAAGACTTGATTTTGGGAAAAGAAATTACGATTTAGGAAATGAGTTAGGGTTTTGTTGCAATAGTTGGGGTTGGGAAAAGAAATTACTATTTAGGAAATGAGTTAGGGTTTATTTACAGCCAAAGTAGTATTTGTAATTGGTTTTTTTTTTCTTTTTTTTTTTTTTTTTTTTTTAACCTGTTTGATGTCTAGATAATTTACGACTTACTAAAAAAAATTAATAGTAGTTATATTAATGATTGAAAAAGAAGGAATTTTTATATTAAAGTCCATGATTTTTTTTTTTTGGCAAACGTAAATCATGTCTTACATTACACTTTCTTAGCTCTAGCTAGACCTGGCAAAACAGACCCGACCCGATAAGGCTGACCCGAGACCCGAAAGTGACCCGTCAATCGCAAACCCGAAATTGATCCGAACCCGAAATGACCCGACCCGACCCAGACCCGACCCGTTATGCCTTGACCCGAAATTGACCCGAAACTCAAATTGACCCGATAAAAAATATTCTTGGTGACTTCAAATGATTTAAAAATAACTTATTTGATATCGTATAATCAATTAACGTCAATTATATACGTAAAAACCTTAAAAAGTAATCTTTTGACGAAAAAAAATGTTTCTTTTACAAAAACTTTTCAATTTGACCCGAAAGGGACCTGACCCGACCTGACCCAAATTAACCCGAACCCGAAATGACCTGAAACCCGAAATGACCCGACCCGACCCGATATGATACTTCAATCAAACCCGAAATGACCCACTCCTTAATCAAGTATACCAACCAGCTAATGACCCACTCCTTAATCGAGCACTCATTTTCCATATCACTATTGATACTGAGATCCCCCCTAGCCATAAGTGGTAGCATGCTCATGATGTTGAACGGATGACGAGTATACCGAATTCTTCCTTAGCCATTCTAAAAAGTTCTCTGAAAATATCAGTGTTGAGATACGTCAAGGGAATCATGAACCGTCTTCAATCACTTGTATACACAACAAAGTGGTCTTTGTCGGTCACTGGCCTCGGCCAGGTAATCCTCTTTATGCTGGCAACTTCTATTCTCTGCCACTTCTTTGCCATCTGGATTAGTTTCTTTGTACTTACCATTATAACGTAAATTTTGAACAAAGACAGAAGTTTTTCAAATGCGAGAAAGCGTGAAGATGAACTAGTTCTTATGGTTGATTATGAAATTTGATAAGAGCAGGCCGAGTTTTATACAGTCCAAGCTAAGGGCATGTCACATAAATGCATCTAACTTGTTGTCATATCTCGGAAGCAAAACCATGTTAGATGTTCATTTAGAATTTTTTCTGATAACTGGCGTTGTTTCGTTGCTGTCTAAGGACAATACATCCATCAAAGCGGGTCACAGTGTCATGAATGAATACACATGAAAAACTCTGATGTAGGACGCTTATCCAGTCTAGTGAATGTGGCGACAAGTATTGGCCTACATGGATTTGGTTCTGATGACGACTTCAAAGCAACAATAACATATCCACCAGCTTGGTGATTTGGTTCACGACGGACCTACATTCACATGGTTCTGCACAAATGAATTAGAATCATACATGAATCATTTGAGTCGTTATGTCTTTTTGGTGTATTGCTATATAAACAAATATACAACCTACATTATCGTCATTCAAACCATTTCTTCAATATCGATTTCATAGAGTCTAACCCTTTTCCCTAAATTCAAAATATGATCAGTACGGAGAGGCTCCAAAGAATGGCACGGAATTGGCAGATGTTCGCTGCTGCCAGTAGAAGGCAGATTTCGTGGCCGAGAACAAATGTCGCCAACTTCTTTGTTTATGCGAATGACGGCTGATATGTGCGTTTTATATTGATTAATATGCCCCAGTTTTGTCACATTTAGCTCGCGTTTAGTCGAGTATGTATGTACTTTATGAGCTATTTGTTGAGAATGTTGGTACTGCTGCTCTCTGTTTACGTTTTGCAGAATTTGGCGGTCCTGAGCCAAGTTTGAAGTCAAAGAGAGCATCGCATGAATCGAGGCCGAAAGACCAAGCTCGAGCCAATACGGGAGCTTGGAGTACGAGTGGAAACATGGAGAATCTGAGCTACGCGCGAAGAAGCATGCTCAAAGCCAATACACGGTTTGTTTGACCTGGGTCGGATTATTGGTGAATCCGGCCGGATTTCTCAGAAATCCTGCCCAGTACTGCTGACAGTTGGGCCAGTTCGTTTGGGCCTAATTTATGGATATGTATCAATATGAGACTTAGAGTCTCGAAATTTTCATCCTTTATTTTTATGTTTAGAATTTTTAGAACGTACTTTTACTGCTTATTTTTTCTAGAACAAAAACCTCAAGTTTTACTTTTACGTCGAATTCGGGATTGAATTTCTTGTAACCGTCAGTACTACGGATTCATTTCAAGCATCTTGTTCTTCGGTAATTATGTTCTTTGTCTTTAATTACTTTTGTTTCCTGCTTAATTTTATAGATGCCCTAATTATGAGTAACTAAATTCCTCACTAGGGTTAAGGGAAAAATTGTGACTTTAGTCCGGAACTATGATTTAATTGCTGTGGTTAATTAGTTTATGCAATTGTGATTTCTTCCTGCGCGTTTGATTATCAATTGATTTTAGGGACGCCTTAATTTAATTGAATTTAGGGTAATATTGATTTAAGAAGGAGAGCCTAATCAGTATTAGACCACGCGTAATCAATAAGACGGTTTAGTACGCAGCGAGAGTCCGCTAAATCTGCTTAAGGTAACATTGATTCGAGAGAACGTGTTTATGCCCTAATCGCTTGCATATTCTAATTGGTTGCTATTTTCTACAAAGTATTCTTCTGGACTATTGTCACAATAAACCCGAGACCCTAGCCTTTCTCTCATAGTTTAAACCTTCTTTATTCGACAAAATTACACATTTTGTTCGACAAAAGTACACATTTTGTGCAAAATATACTCGACTATGTTTTAATTATTCTAAAGTGAGAGATGTCCTGACGCTCGACGCTCTGCTTGTTCCCGTAATTCTTCATTCTCGACGCACGAAAAACGCCCCAATTATACTCTCTATATTTAGCATAATTTTGGTCATTGATCAACTCGTCCAATGGCTTAACATTGACATAGTACGCCGGTCCAAAAAGAGACGCAATCGATAGTCGTTCCTTCTTAGTATTTGGTCTCACTCGGTGCACTACGCTATGGTACTTGTCATTGCTCCAAACCTGTACACATCACATTTATTTAGTTGTATAACGAGCCATTCTCCTGTAAAATTATTATATGCATACAACGATTTTGTAATTGCTCAAATTCCGTACGTCTATTAAATTCATTTTATTTTTGAAGTACCTGAACGATGTCTCCAATATTGATGGTTAAAGCTCCAGAGACGGGTTTGAGAGCGACCCATTCACCATCAGCTTTTCGTCGGACTTCTAGCCCGCCGATATCATCTTGAGCCAAGACGGTAACACAACCGGTATCAGTGTGTGTTCCCACCTCGAGCACGGCCTCAGGGTCGGGTCGTGGCGCGTATTGGTGCAGTCTCACCGCTAGAGAAGTGTCTTTGTGAAATTCGGTCAGTCGATTCGCAGTTAGGCCTAGGCTCAATGCTATCAACTCCAATATCTTACGGCCCAATTTCTCGACTCCTCTTGCATATTCTTGGGCCGCTTCCCTGTTTTAATCACGAGTCGATAGATTTGTCAAACGAGTCTAATTAATACTTCTATTCAATCTATATATTCAGTATTCAATCTAATTGACACTGAATATATAGATTGAATAGAAGTGTTATTTAATAAAAACTGTCTGATTTTCGATAAAAATGACAAAATCATTAATAAAAACTGTCTAGTACTCCGTAATAATTTTGTACCGTAGCTCAACAGGCAATTCAGGCCAACGATTAACGACTTGAAAAACACGATCCCCCTGTTGCGTGACAACGGACTCATTAGCACTATACTCAAACACTTGTTTCCAAGCCTCGTCTGAGTAACCCATAGGACAGGTCTCATCTCGACTCGCTTTCATTTTCTCCTCTTTGGAGAGAGCGAAGAATTTTTTCGCACTCTCGAGAATTTCCAACGAAACTCCATGGTTAACGACTCTAAATATTCCCCAATTTTCACACGCGTCACCTACCCCGGCTACCAACTTAGCCATGTCACGGTTGACGATTGCATCGGTCGTGTTTGGTAGGTGATCGAGCGAGGCAATTGAGGCGAGGTCAATGGTTGGAATTCCGTCATCGGTGTTGTTTGTAGCATTTTTTAGAACAATGTATGCCATAGAATTTGTTTAATTGTCTTAAGTTTTTATTTTTATGGTACAAATTGATGATGAAATTATATGACTACAATACTTATGTTGAAAATTGTAGACTTAGTTGTTCGTATATAAATAGACAACATTTTATGCAGCCAATGTTGAAATAATATAATTGAACTAGTGTTTTGACTTTTCATGTATTCCGTAGTAGAAAAATAAGATGTACTAACTCATTCAGTCATAATCCATAGGGTAATTGTGTAAATAACTACATTATAATATATGAGTAAGTTTTTTATTTTTTAAATTACTACATTAAATTTTTTTGGGTTTTTCCCATCTGTATCCCTGTACTTTTCACTTTTTCCAGTTGTACCCCTACGTTTGGCGTATTCCCAGTTGTACCCTTAAACTTATAAAATTAGTTCCAACCATAACCAAACTTGAATAATCCGTTAACTTTAACCGTTAGTTTTGTTTTATATGAATTTTCACCCTTTTTATTTAGTTTTTTTCTTTAATCTTTTCACATTAAACACATTGTTTCTTATAATGGATGATAGATTAGGGTACTTAATGCGAAAAGATGGAGGAAAAACTGAAAAAACAAGGGTGGAAGTTTATATGAAACATAATTAACGGCTAAATTTAACGGTTTACTCTAGTTTGGTTACGGTTGGGACTATGTTTATAAGTTTAAGGGTACAACTGGGAATACGCCAAACGCAGGGGTACAACTGGAAAAAGTGAAAAGTACGAGGGTACAGATGAGAAAATTAATTAGTAAATCAGTACTACATCAAAATTTTTGACTTGATTATTCAAATTTGTCACAATCTTGGAACTAGTGAAACTTCAGTTTACGTTTTTCATTTAATTTTCTTTGAAACATATTTTCAATTTTTTTTTTTTTTTTTTTTTTTTTTACCCTATTTTTCCAATAAAAGTCAAATTTAGGAATTTTTTTGTCCTTCTAATATAATACGGAGTACAATATATAAGATGTCTATATAATATCCTAATTATTCTCTGATAATATCACTAAGATCAGTACGTAATTATAATTTTCTAGTGCTTATATGGTTGATCGTAGTTATTATAATTTTCTTGTGCTTATATGGTTCCTGCCTTCATGGTCCTTCATTTATTACGGAGTACAATATTACATAATTGCATGAATGCATGCATGCATGTTAGTACTCCGTATGTTACTCCAACACACAAAATATCAATAATATATATTGTGTATATTAGTTATTTACTTTTGTCATTCCGCTGGTTTCATTGGAAAATATATACACAGCTTTCTATTTAATTAGTTTATCCACAATAGTATTTTTCATTTAATATTTATTTTGATTTGTTTTCCTTCATTCTAAAATTGCTAGGGTTCAAATTTCAACCCACAGCATTTCACTTTAATTTGCTGCTAGTCAAATTCAACAATTGATACGGAGTATAAATTTACGTTGTATGTGTACCAATTATACAAAAGTAGGTAATAGCACAATGATAAAGTAGAACTATTTGATTGATGACTATTTGTATTTAAAATATGACCATTTTAACGCATTATCGTATGAGTGCATGCATTATATATATTCCAACCAACGAGAAATATTGTATACTTGTGTATGTTGCTTTTGTCATGGCGCTGGTTTCTTTGGAAAATATTGCATATTTGCATGCATGTTTTTCCGACAAAAGAAATACGAAGTACGGAGTATTATTTATTCAATCTCAACATATAGCTATATATATCGGTTTCCTTCTAAAATTGCTCGCCAAATTTTGAACTAATTAGGGTTCAACCCTAATCATTTCATTTAATCTGTTGCTAGTAAAAGTCATCGATGACACTTCCTCAAATCTACGGCCCCCAAAATATGGGCCCCCAAAATGAATCTACGGCCCTGTTGCTACACTTCCTACTTTTGATCGTTGATCGCCAAAACTTCGTTTATTTTACATTTCATCTCCTTCTATGTCACACAATAATACAATAATAAATTTTTTATGAGATCGTCTTAATTACATACATTTGAGACCTATTAATTATTAATTACAGAAAACTACTGGTCTCAATCTAATTTATACTCCGTATTAAGTATCTTATACTCCGTATGTGAGAGGTCTTATACAATAGCATATTGTGAGATGTCTCGTCCAAGAATTTTGGATAACAGAAAAGTCTATTCGATGTTTAGTTTAAATGTTGGAAAATTTTACAAGTTATGCTAATTTTCTAACTAGGTGTGAGATTTTGTCATATACTCGTACTAGTAATGAATTTTTTTGGCCCTACCAATGAAATTTTAACGGCATGCAATTGTGTGACGTGAAGCTTGAATTATGTGATGCCTCAAATTGACTTAATTTATATTTGATCAGTCAATTACGCCAACTACAATTATCTGCATAAATTCCTCATGTACGAATAAATGAAAAACAACATCATTCACAACATTCATGCTTACGCAAAATATAACACACCCAAAATTCTCAATAATAATTAAATTACCATTTTATCAACTTAATTTCGTTATTCTATACAATGACGAACACCGTGGTCACGGAGCACGGATCGATTAATATTAGCGAGTGCGACCGTAAAAAAGAGTTAGAGGAATTTGACAACACAAAATTGGGAGTCAAGGGGTTAGTCGACTCGGGCATAACCCAAATTCCTAGGATTTTTCAGCATCCGCCTGAGACCCTGTTTGACTTTCAGAACGCGATCAGGGTCACGGGGGATGCTGAAAACATCATACCGGTCATTGACATGGCACGGTCCCACGACGAGGTGGTTAAGAATATAAGAGACGCGGCCTCCACGTACGGGTTCTTTCAAGTGGTGAACCACGGAGTGGAGGTGTCGCTCCTTGACCGCCTAGTGGCCGCCATTCGAGCCTTCTTTGAGCAACCCGATGAGGAGAAGGTCAAATACTATAACCGCGACTCGATCGCGTCCGGTGTGGGGTATTTTTCTAATTATGATTTGTTCCACTCCAAGGCTGCCAGCTGGCGGGATACCCTTCAAGTACAATTAGGCCCGACCTGTGTCCAACCCGATGCCATCCCTACTGCTTGTAGGTATGATTTTGTGACGAACATTTAACTCGTAGTTTCGAGTTGAGAAGTCCGATAATGATTATTATAAAAAGAAAAATAAGTACTCCGCATATGTATTGAAGAAAATTAGAGTTGATTCGTATAAAGTAGTTTATGAAATTATATATTAGAAGTTATATTGAAAATAATTTCCAATATTAAATTACCTTTGAAAAGTGAAATTTACATAAATGAAGGTAATGGAAGAAGTATTCGTTCGATTTATATTTTTTCGAAACAAATTTTTTCTTATTTGAGTGATGTTTAATTCAACACGAAAGTTTCACTTGCGCTTTACGGACTATCTAATTATTTTTAGTGTTGTAGAACCGAGGTAATGGAGTGGGAGAAGGCGGTGAAGAAGCTAGGGGAACAAATATTGAGCATATTATCAGAAGGACTAGGATTAAGTGCCGACAAATTATCCGCTGAATCATATTTGAAAAGAGTAAACATGGCGGGCCAGTACTATCCATATTGTCCCGAACCTGACAAAACGATTGGAATTGCATCACATTCCGATCATGGGACTCTAACCGTTCTGCTACAGGATCAAGTAGGTGGACTACAAGTTAAGTATAACGACCAATGGATAGACCTTAAACCAATTCACGGTGCCCTTGTCATTAACGTTGGCGATTTAATTCAGGTAATTTATAATAATTTTGTTAATGTGGACATATTAATTTACTCGACGGACGAAAAATGAATTGAACCAATTGAAATTGGTATATCCATTATACATTGATCATACGTAACAACTTTTGGCTTAAATGACAAGTATTTTCTAATTTTATTACGGATACTATAGTTAATTGTTAATTGTTACGTTACCAATTGTATAATTGTTATAATTAACTGAAATTAGGTTTAACATGTTAGGTACACATTTTTTGTGTTTGTGCTATCAACAATTAAGTTTTTATATTGATGTTCAATAGTTTATGACGAAATCCTACCCGATGATTTTTCCTTTTTTTTTAGATGGTGTCCAACGATGTGTACAAGAGTGGAGAACACCGAGTGTATGCCAATCCGTTGCGCAAACCGAGGATATCAGTACCGGTGTTTTTCAACCCGGCCGTGAGAAGCGACAAATTATATGGACCTCTGCCGGAGTTGGTTTCGCCGGAGAAGCCAGCATTGTACAAGCAATTTACAATATCCGATATGACCGCAAAATTCTTGAAGAAGGAGTTGAAGGATAAGACCATGACTAGCTACTTTCGTTTGTAAAATGTTTAATATTATACGGAGTAATTAAATAAACTAAAATAAATGATAATGATAATAACCCTTTTGTATCATTGTTCGTTAATTTTGTACAAAGTATTCGGTAGTTGTTTTGGTTGGAGAAAATAATAATTGTGTTCTCTTTGATGAATAAATGTCGAATATATTTAGCGGCTTCATTATGTTACATATACGATCATACGAAATACATGTAGTAGTAGAACTGTAGGAGTGGTCGCTGTTGTTATTTTTGTGAAGGACGAATAGTCGAATACTAAGAATTGGACCAAAGGACGAATTGTAGTAGACTAATTCGACATCAAATCAAAAGTCGATTACATACGTAAGAAACTAGAAGACAAGTTATGAAAATTCATACATGAAAGTTGAAAGTTTAATTAAAATGTTTGAAATGTACTAATAACTTAAGGAGAATAACCAAATACTAAGCGATTTGATATCCTCGAGATCGTCTTTTCTTGGCCTTTCTCTGTGAAGATTATGAGGCTTCAAATGGATTATCTTTCTCTTCGACTTATCGTTGTAGCAATCTACGACCTTTCAAATGATGGATGTCACCACGACGAAAGCAATTGATTAGTTAATTTATTTTATTACGGAGTACATAATATAAATAAAATTTCCATAACTTATACGTTGTTGAAAAAGTAACGATAAACTTTGTAAATTTTACGAAACATATATAGTGTGCCAAATTCTAACCTTTATTTCTTGCATCATGACACATGACACATGACACATTAAAATTCACTAATTAACTAGGGGAAGCAAAAACAAGAAATTTAGAGTTAGACTCTAAATTTTGCATCTCACTTTCTTCTAAGAACAACCAAGCTTCAATTCCGTCACCATTTCGATCGCTATAATCCACAAGCATTATAGAATTTATGTTAGAATCATGTGACGCGCCTGGCCAAACCCGAGTGGAAGAGAGCAAGCCCGGTTTATAAGTCCAGGGGTATCTACATTTCTCAAAACCAATTGGCAATGAGAGGAGTTCCCTTAAACTTTATAAATCACACCAAACTCTCTTCCACGATCAATGTGGAACTTCTCACATGTGGGTAATAACACTCCAACAATTTCTTAGGAGAGGATGTACCATACCATATGGTATAACCTTTGTAGGATTCCCGAACCCAAAATCGACTCGATTATTAAGCCCAAACTTACACCAACTAGAAAGATTATGAGGTTTTTTTGGGGATGAATTTTTAGATATGAGCGTAATAAATTTTTTGGTTTGAGGGAATGTTTTTGGATTTGAGAGATGAATTTAAAGTTCGACGAAGGTAAGAAAAGAAGATAACGTCAGAATGTAGCCAACTTAGGAAAAAAATGTCGTATTCGAAAAAAAAAAAAAATTAATGGTGTCACAAGTTTTTTTTTTTTTTTTTTTTTTTTAAAGGTGGATGTTTCACAAAAGTAATTTTTTTAAAGGTGGTATTAGACAATAAAAGCTTGTTTTATTGTTAAGCAACCTTCAATTACAACAACCAAACTTATAAACCAATTTTAGTAAAAGTGGTTGACCTGAAGATGCCCTTGGCCGATATGACCGAGACCCAATGTGACTCGAGACCCGATCATACCCGAACCAGACCCTACTTGACCCGATATGTTCATCAAACCTGAAATGACCCGATCCAGTTTTGACGTAGTTAACCTGCTTGCCCAGTCTACTAACAAAGGATCTAAGCCCAAAATTTGAATATTCGATACAAGTCGATATACTCTGCATTTGTTAGATCCAGAATAGTTAACCTTAACTAAACTGACGGAAACCTAACAAGATCTCACAAATGAGTATAAAATGTTACTCCGTACATTTTTATGTTTTTACTGTAACCATAAAGTTAAAAAAAAAAAATCATTTTGACACTAATATGTGAATGAGTATTTTTTTATTTTTTTTTACACTATTATAAAATGAATCTTAACCAAAAGAACGACCCCACAAAAAAGCACAAAGACCAATCATCCTCACCTAGGATAGATAAGGCCCAACATCCTCACATCCTTCCAAATCCAACCAAAACCAACCAAATTTTATGTCCACAAATTAGCCACATAACTACTCCGTATCATTCATCCACCACTACTATTACTACTACTCTCTTAACTACTCATTAGTGATACTATTATTATACACAAAATAGTCACCCATTTGACCACCCCAAAACCACACCATGGCCACCGCAACCGCCAATGCTGCGACCATGACCGCCTCCTACGTCTTCGGATCCCGAAACACAGGCCGAAAAACTATTGGGCCTAAAGCCATACTAAGCTTTGGCAAGAAAAAACAAGCCAAAAAGGCGCCACCAAAGAGGCCCATTATAGAAGAGGACAGGCCAGTGTGGTACCCTGGAGCCCAACCCCCGGAATGGCTAGATGGGACCATGGTTGGCGACCGCGGTTTTGACCCGTTTGGGCTCGCTAAGCCCGCTGAGTACTTGCAGTTTGACTATGATGGTCTTGACCAAAACTTAGCCAAGAATTTGGCAGGTAATAATATACTCCTAAGTCCTATTTTGTATGACTAATGTATAGATATAGTGTCACATATCCTTAAGTATAAGTTGTGATAAGACCATCTTATTCAAAATTATGATCAAATATGACCAATTTATTTTATTGAAATATGTTTGTAACGATTCTGAAATGTTAGGAAGCCAGGATAAAATGTAACAATAGTTTATCGAACTTCTTTTTATTGGGTCAGTCATATGCAACAAGACGGTCAGATAGGAGAATTGCTATAAAACGTTGTAGAAATGAAATGTGAAAGAGAAAATTATAATGTCGAGTAGAGTAACTCCAACGTGTTGGTGGAGTACGGTGGTGCAGGTGATATTATTGGGACTAGAATCGAGTCGACTGATGTGCAGCCCACACCATTTCAGCCATACTCAGAAGTGTTTGGAATTCAAAGGTTTAGGGAGTGTGAGGTTATTCATGGGAGGTGGGCCATGTTGGCTACACTTGGTGCTCTCTCTGTTGAGGCTTTAACCGGTGTTGCTTGGCAAGACGCCGGTAAGGTATGTCGTTGTTCACCCATATCTCTACGTTTGTTCAAATTGGGTCTATTGCTCCTTCTGATCGGTCAGATTGTTAACATTTGACTAATTTTGTGAGGGAGATTTTGATCAAATGTTAACTATTTGATTGATCAGAGCGAGTGGTACTAATGTAAGACAATAATCTCAGGTGGAGTTGATCGAGGGAGCATCCTACCTAGGCCAAAAACTACCCTTCTCCTTAACAACACTTATATTGATTGAAGTCCTATTAATAGGCTACATTGAGTTCCAGCGAAATGCCGAGCTCGACCCCGAGGCGAGACTCTACCCCGGCGGCAAGTACTTTGATCCCCTCGGCCTAGCGGCCGACCCTGAGAAGAAACTTAGCCTTCAGCTGGCCGAAATCAAACACTCGCGCCTCGCCATGGTGGCGTTCCTAGGCTTCGCCATACAGGCAGCCGCCACCGGAAAGGGTCCACTTAGCAATGCCGCCGCCTTCCTCAGCGACCCTTCCAACAACATCATCAAGACCCTTACTTCTTAGAACTTTCACTTCAATTTTCTTTTTAAGTTTTATCTCTTTATTTAATTATCTTTCGACCCTAAATAATTTTGGGACTAAATTCCTATATTAATTACTGTTGTATCCATCTTTTTATTTCATCGGTGAATCAGTGAATGTGTAATTCACTTGTGTTGTATACTTGAAGAACTTGATTTCAGAATATAAAAGGAACTTGTAATGTACTCCATGCAAGAGTGATTAAGGCGATCAATCTCTCTGAATGACGATAAAAACACATTAATTTAATTTGTTGGTTTAGTTAATGAACGCTTTCTATGTAGGCATGTACTCATATAGGCATATAGCCTATGTTTGGTAAGAGAAGTTGATACTGAAATTCGGTATTTTTTTTTTAATTTAGTACCCGTGATGAAAATTAGTACGGAGTATTTGTTTCAGAAAAAAATACTCCGTATTAGTTATTGGTGTTTTAGTTAGAAAACACCTAAGGATTTAAGTGTACTTGAAATTTAATAAAGGAAAAAAGTATACAACGAGAGTAAAACTTGTAGACGAAAAATCACAAAGCCACAAAGTATTAAACAAAATCACGAGAAATATTTAAGAAAAAGGTAACTTAAAAAAAAAAAAGATATATATAGAAAGGGAGTAATATTTTATTCGAGTATTTGTATAGAAAATAATAGTACCGTCGATATTTTGAGAGAACCCTGAAACAAAGAATAGGGAGACGATACTCGTAAAAACATGGAGGAGGACAGAAAAACAGTGAGCGAAGAAGCAAAGGAAAGAATAACCGACAGATTATCTTCGTTCGACAACCTCTACTTCCCACGCGCTCTTCTCCCACGCGCCTCCACTCCTCCCCTTCGCAAATCTCTTCTTCTCGATCTCCTCTCTCGTGACGTCGCCGTTTTTCTCGGTTTGTTTTTTTTCTTTTCTTTCTAATTTGTGTTTTTATTTTACATGTTTATCTTCGAAATTCATCATCTTTCAATGTTTTCTGAGGTGGGTTCTTCGTAGATTATGTTGAATTGTTGAAATTCTAAGTGGGTCCATTGAAAGTTGCAATCTTGACTACTTTAAATTTATGATTGGGTCAATTAGGGTTTATGATATTATTTAGGATTTTTTTTTTTTTTTTGGTTGAAAATTTGTTTGTTGTTGTCTATGTGTTGGTGATTTTGTTGAGTTAGAGACTGGTTAGTGTTGAATTAGCCCTTGAAATATGTCCTCTGTTCCATCCAATTGTATTCGTTTCTCGAAATAGCTGTTTCGGTAGAGAAGTTGATGGTGTTGAACACGGCTTTATTTGGTTTCGTCTTTATGAGTAAAGGGTGGTGGGGCGAGGGAATCGAGTTTTCGTTTGAGACCTTGTATTGGAAATTTCTATCTCTCGATTACCTCCCAACTTATTTTGTTACGGACTCAAGGGCCGCTAAGTTCCAATTTGATAGTAATTGTGTAAAACCAGTCATGGGACTTCAACTACCAGCTTAAACTTTTGGTTGAATTAGTTTATGATTGGAGTCCCATTATCGGTTTTATGCTCTAAAACATTGGTAATTGCTCACATGTGAGAGTTTCATACCCATTAAAAAAGTCAGTAGTTGATCATTTTATACGGCTTAGGGGAGTTTTAGGATGAAACCTCGTTGAACTTGTTAAATGGACTATCCGTACGCTTTGTGGGTCTGATGCATACGGCTGAAGTACATGTTTTCATGGTCTCCCTCTCCACTTTCTGTGGAAGACTCAATAATATCTTAAGTGATGGTCAAAATAGAAAGACCTCCTCCGTTGTTGGGTTGATATTTGTTCTTTCTCTTCTTTGTCCGTGGAAATTGTCAAATTGTTCACTTGAATCATGTTCTAAATAGTCTCTTGCACTTTTCGAAAAATTCTATGGTGTAGTTCTTTCATTTGAGGTGCTTTTTCTTGCTCTTTTGTGTTGTAGCATGCAAAAAAAAAAAAAAAAAAGTGAATTGGCAAGACATCGATTTACATATAGCAGTACTTATTGGAGCTGTTTAACATTATCTTGTATTCCGCCTAACATTTGTTGAACTTTGGTGAATGTAGAACGGTATGGACCTCAGTTAACATCACAAGAACTTCAGGAGTTCGACGTGCTAAAGGATGATTACGAAATTAATTGGCACTTAAAGCATCTACAAAGCCTACTTACTCCAACCTCGGAACAAAGGCGACTTCAGTCCCTCACAATAAAGAACCGGAGACGAGCTTACATGGATAAACTTGTGAGCGAAGGGAATTACTTTTCCGAGGACGCCATGAGGGAGAGGGAGCCATATTTACATCACGAGTATCTAGGTAAATTTCAGGATCCTTATGGAAGAAGCATGGCCAGGCCAGGGGAGCGATGGTCCGATACTTTGATGCGGCGAGCAGAGGAGGCAATTTTGCTCAGGAAAATCAGAATCGAGCAGCAGAGGTTAGGCATCCATGAGAGTGAATGGGTCGGAAACGAGGGAGTTGGCAATCCAGACGGGGAAGAAGAAGAAATGGAGGAAGAGGAGGACGATGAAGAGGAAGAAGAAAACGATGAAGATTCCGAGGATGAGGACAGCGATCTTGATAATACTAATGCTAATATGGTATCAAGCTCCTCCCAGGTGAGTAAATTGACCGTTATATGCTGTCCATTTGCGTATTGCTGCTATTTGGTGCACATGTGCTTGTCCTTTTGGTTGTGCACGAAAATATTTGCCTATCTGGTCGACTTCTTTTACTTATCTTGGCTTATTTACTACTCCATTATGCCAAGTCGTGTTAGATTCATTATTTTTGTTATTTTTTCCCAGCTCTAAATAGATGCAATTACATAGAGTACTTGCTCTCGGAGCCCAAATTACATTAAAATTAACTGAGAGTACGGAAGATATAATTAAAATTAACCCTACTGAACAACTATAAATAGGTCGAGTATCAAAAGCGGGTTGGAGGATTTCTAAAGACTGCAATAGTGTCTTGTCTACATCATCCATGAAGCTAATATGTGTGTGGTTAGGATTCTGAAAGGGTGATGTTTAGAATTCTCATTAGTCTGAATCCGTACATTCCCGAGACACGGTTTCCATGAATATTTCTATGCCACATTATGCTAACTGCTTAACGTGGAGCGAAGAATTGTCTTTTCTGACAGAGATATAGTGGAAGATTGCAACAATCACCAATCCAATTATATACAGTGCGTGGCATACGACGATTGCTGCCAAGTCAAATTAACATAGCTTCAGGGCAGAGTTACTTGTCCGAGTCACTGGAATTTTGGGTTTCTAGGTTAAAGTTTCGGAAACATAGGCATATCTCTTTGTGTTTTCTGATCATAGCAAGGTCAATTACTGTGACGCTTGACATTGTAGTCAAACATTTATGTGTACGCTAACTTTTACCCTGCAAAACCCTCATTCATCATCTGCTAAATCGATTTGTCTCGATAGTGGGAAAGCCTTTTATTTTTAACACACCTAGGACAAATGCATAGACGTTTGATGTTTTTTCTGATAATGTCGTAGGTGGAACCAGTGAACGGTCAAAGTGAAGCAACAGACAGAGCTCCTTCCACTAGTTCAACGCAAGTCGATAGGCCAACATTATCTCCAACAGAGATGCAAGAGCAACTGGATCAATTCACGTATATTATGCAGCAGAAGTTTTTGTCGGGTCAAGATAAGGAGCATTTCAATTACTCGAAAATAGACGAAGATCAGACGCTGGATGATCACTGGATAAAAGAGGCCAACCATGATGCCGAGGAGAAGTACTTTGCTGAAGATTGACCGCTGGTGTGCTTCTTTGGTTTTGCTTCACTGAGTAGCTATGTCCGAGCACACATGATATTGTAAGTAAGTTAATGCCGTTTTTGTTAGTGTAGCGAAAGCGTTGTAACTTGCGCTTTGTGTGAATGAATTTTTAAAGACAATAGCTTGAGTAAGTCGACTATATTCGTATTAACTATTTTATATTGTACATTGGATATCTTGTGTCGTAAGTCGCTCTTTAACCACACTCTGTGAAACAGAAATGTAGGATTGATGGTTTCCGGCTTTGAAGTTACACAAATTCTTATTTAAGAGTTACACAAATTCTTATTTAAGACGGGTATATCCGTCTTAAATTAAGACGGATTAAGTATTATGAATAAGACAAAAGACAAGTGGATAGAAAAGATGTACGTTATATATTTGTTTTTTATATGCAAGTGGGAGAGTACTTGACTCGTCTTAAGAACCCGTCTTAAGTAAGACTTATTGTTAAAGTTATTGTAGAGTTCGTCAGATTATCTATTTTTAGGAGAGACCGATATTAGTGCTCTGGTATCAAATATGCAATTATGCATGATTCCCTTGTAGTTGTTTGTTTCACTATTTCAATCATTCTCTTTTCAATTAATTTTTCTAGCATTTAATGTAATAAAAATAATTAGATATTAGATGGTAATCATAATTTAAATTTATATATTAAATAAAAGACCTATAATTATTTTACAGAAGTAAGCCATATTTATTTAACATAGAAGTTATGTTTGTTCAGATTTTATTTTAAATTGATTGACTGTTTTGTCCCTGATTTTAAATAACGATTCTTTCACTTTTCTACCTCTATTTCTTTCTTCTTTCAACAAAGACAATACCAGTTACCAGTTAGTAAACCCCAAATTTCTAATTTTTTTCTCAAATTTTTCGGTCTTTTCACCAAAATTTTCAATTGTAATTTTTTTCGTTTTGGTGATTATGTATGCATGTGGCTTTATTTTGCTCTAATGTGACTGTGAGTATTGTATTGCTTAATTTCGTTTCAAATAATTTGTTTGCACAATTTAGGATTAATAAATTTGTGTTTGTTGTTTTTCATTCAAGAAATGACATGAGTAAAACATTTCGATTTAATTAAATTTATCAGAGTCAACCAAATCTTTATTGGAAATTAGCTTGACAAAGGAAATAAATCCAAAGGCCTTCAACCAAAATGCTAGTATTTGCTCTAGTTTCTTGAGTCGTATCATCGAGTTAGTCTGAATTTGAGCTGGACACGTATTCAGATCGACTTTAAGCGTATATGTTGGAGAACCAATCATTTTTACAAAGCAACAACCACAGGACACGTGTCACCCTGTGGTTGTTTTTGGAACATTCAAAGTGGGGCCCTCCCACTAATCCTTTAACATTTAATTTTCTTATTTACAGCTTTGTTAAAGAAAGTTGTACTTGAATTTAACTTTTATTTGGCTGTTTAGTATTTTGTTTTTTTGTTTTTTGTTTTTTTGTTTTTTCTTTTCTATGTACATATTAAAATATAAAATACAAAAAAATACTATATATTTAAATACATTACATAATTGGAATATATCTAAAGCCTAAAAGTTACTCCGTATAAAGTACATCTGCGACTTAGTAATTAACAAAATAATTACAAACATAAAATATAAATTATAATTATTAATTATCATTATAAATTACAAAATACAATTACAATTTTAATAGACTAAATTCAATATAAAATAAAATAAGTTTTTAAAATCTAAATACCAACATCAAAGCATTAAAAAAATCGGGTGATTTTATGCATAGAATTTTTAAAAACAACATTTAATTTAATAAATCAAATTATAAATATATATTTATAATTTGATTTATTAAATTGCATGAAAACATAGAATTGTATTAAATATACGATAATTGCACATCACCAAGCATGGCTGAGGCACGGATCGTGTCGACGCGGTGGTCGTAACGGGCTGAGGCCCGAACTGACTTAAAACAGATGACCCACAATGACAGTGGTGCTGATGAGATCCGGCGGCTCAACGACGGTTGATTGTGGTCGGAGGAAGGGACCCGAGTTGATGAAGAATTGAAGAGGGATGGTTTGAGAGCGACATATTTTTGTGACAAATTTGGTTTATACTCCGTATGTAATTGTGTAATCTGGAAAGGTAGGGTTTATTTGGTTTATATGTGGTTTATACTCCGTATTTGGTTTATATTTCAGATTAAGGTTTGTATTTTTTTTTTTAATTGTGGATCAAATTGCAATATCTCAAATTCAGCCCATATATAAAATAGAGTATCATATTTAACTTGGGCTACCTCATACTCCGTATGTTATCATTTCAAATGTATTTTATTTTGTATTGGTATTATATTTTTATTAGAACCGTCTCATGCTAAACGTTTGTATCATACGTCGATATTATATACGGAGTATTTATTTTTTTTGTACTGGTGTTAATTTTTTACGTTATGATAATATATCAATTTTTAAGTTTACAGTTCATTCTTTTTCGATTATATTATGTAAATTAATAGTTTTATATTTCAACAAATAATAGAGTATAATTTTACCTAAATATGACTTACCTATTACCAAAATAAAACTCTACTAATTTTTTATAATTTGGTTACAAACATAACCATAGTTATATATTTATTTGTATTAACTAAATGTTTTCAACATTTCCCGGGATTTGTATCAATAATTATGTCATCGTCATTTATTTACCTTACGGGTAATTAATAAACATAACCTTACGGGTAAATTATAGATGTAACATAACCCATAAGGTTATGTTTATTAATACGTATGACATTACGGGTAAATTATATACTTAACATAGACTATAAAGAAAAAAAAGGTTATTGTGTTTATTTGTATTAATATAACTAAACTATTTACCTTTGTATCAAACATTTATAGACTAAATGTTTGAAAAGCGCCTTACCGGTTTACAACATGGATTATGTTTCTAGACCAAATATAACCGGTAAGGTTATGTTTATTGATAACATTAAGGGTATGTTTATAGACTAAACATTGATTATGTTTACAAACTAAACATAACCTTACGGGTAAATTGTAGACTAAGGGTTATGTTTATTACAGAGTAATAAATATAAGCTTACGGGTAAATTACAGACTAAGCATAGTTTACAAAGGAAAAAAAAAATGAGTAAGGTAGTTAACCCCGTAAGGTTACTATAAACTGTGAATAGACCTGTCAAACGCTCAGTGTGGTTTACAGGTGCTCAAACATGGGTTCGTTATGTACGCTCGTGTACTGGGTTCTGCAATATACCGTCGAGTGTGTACGAGTTCCAGGTCAGGTTAGGATCAAAATACGGGTTCATTAAAGCCTCTTGATCAATAATTTTTATTTTTATTTTTTGGTAAAACGACTAATTGTGAACTTAAATAATATTTTGAATGATCATATTTTTCTCATTTATTCTTCATGTATTTAGTTATATTATTTCATCAGAAGCGGGGCATAACGTCCAATGAAACGCTATTTAAGTGATTAATCAAAAAATATTAAATAATAAAAATTACGTTTTAATCAAAAAATTTCAATTATAAGTAATTTAATAGGTGTTGAATATTTAAAACTGTTTTGAAATAAAAAAATTTCCATGTAAATAAAAATCGGTAATGACTTTTATATCTTGGTACGTAATTTTTTTGACCCACTACGGGTCGGGTTTTGACCCATTATTTTCGGGTCCGGGTAGATTTTGGGTTCCTGGCCGAAAAGCCTGTAGCTTACTTTTGTCATTTACGTCATGCTGTGTAATATTAGATGGGTTATGCCCAAATTTTAAAAGCAAATCATAGTAAACTTTCTACTACAGTTGCATGGGTACAAATTGGACGGGTTCACATTCATCAATGTTTTTATAGAAGACTAATTCGTTATATCGTCTTGCTTAGCAAAATGAGTAATTATTATTTAGTATCAGATATCATGACATATTATTACAATTTGAACGGGCTTAAAACCTATATATTCGTGTAAAATACAACAAACTTTTTACATAAAAATCACTTAGCTAAACAAGACAATAAACGGATTACTTGACTAACCATAATATTTTATTTACATTCATTGTAAATAAAATTTATTGATTTAAATCTAAAAATTTAAATATGACTTTAATTTATATTGCTTAACAAATTAAAAAAAAGAAAAAAAAAAGAGATTTTAGTACTTTACTTTTAAATTTTATTTATGAAAGCAATTAAAAGAAGATAATTAATGAATATAAAAAGTTTCTTAATAATTTTAAACAATATACGCGAGCAAAAACTAAGTCTCAAATATAACGAATGACGTAGTTTATAAAGAAGTGTTTGAGAAATAATGGTACCGTGTACCATTTAATCGTTGTATGATTTCCTTTTATTTGAACTTTTTTGTAATGCTTTGAAATTTACTATTAACTATAATTGTTTGTCATATAGTTTTGTTATTTTAAGTCATTTTGAATGATACATATACTGATTTGATCGGTTTACAAGACGCCTTTATTAACCATATTATACGACTTTATTATGCGTACGTTATTACTTAAATTTCATAAAAGAAACATACCCGTGCAATTTGCACGGGCATAATACTAGTACCATAAAGACATCAATATCTCCAAATGGCCTTTTTCCCTTCAAATATTGGTTAAAACGAATAATGATTGGGTGTTCTTGTGAAATAGATTAAATCCCTATTTTCTCTTTTGCTTTTGCATAACCATTTAAATTATTTATTTAGCAAACATTTTAGTGAAGATATTGTGAAGAAAAAGCTTTAATTTTTTGGCGAAAAAAAATTATGAATGAAGGAGGAAGAGTCAGTTTTTTTTTGGAGAATATACATGGGAAAGGGTAATATTGTTATCAAAGTAGAAATTATGTTCAAATATTAAATTTTGCACGAAATGTTCAATTTTTATAAGTGGATTTTTCAGTGTTGGGGATGATTTGGAAAAAAGTGTCTTAAGTTCTTAACAAAAAATTATTTCATCCATTCCAATCAATTTTATACCTTTGCTTTACGCATGTATATCAATGTTGGCTTTGTTTTGTTTTTATCTTTAGTAACGTATTCTCAAAAAATTTGAAAATTTTATATTAATAATGTGCTCGATAAGCTTGAAACCCTAAATTATCATACAATACAAGTAGTAACACAAATATAAACCTAATATCTTTTTTTAGTTAGTCTCCCTTAAAACGGGTTATATCCGTTTCATTATTAAAACGGATAGTAAATCTACCATATTATAATAAATGGATACCTTATAAATATTTCTTTTTACTTTTTCAAACCCTCTCTCCACCCTTTTTTATGCAGTAACCATTGTTCCCAATTTTTAAAAACTAAAACCCTAATTTTTATGCAGTAAAGGTAATTCCTTCAACCTAAAATTTTAATTTTTTGCTAATTTGTTCATTATCTCTAAAAAGTTGTCATCAATTTGTATTTGTTATCAATTTTTGTAGAAGATGGTGAAAGGTAAGTAAAAGATTAGTGTTCCTACACAAAAGATATGTTTCTAAACAACGTCGGCGAAACCAAAGAGTCGTCTGCGAGAGTGACGATGCCAATTCAGGTTTGAATAGTCATTTTAATGTATATTTAACGTGTTATTTCACAGCAAACTCATTATTGAGGGTAACATCTGATCTAGGGCAATTTGGTGTTTGTAATTTGATAGTTTAATATTACCAGTTCTAATTGTGACTTCGTAATTTTTGTAGATTTACTTAAACATGCAACATAATTAATTACCGTGGTAACAAAAAGGTTTTATTGATAATAAGTTGATTTTATTTTTCAAATGTTACAAAATGAATAGTTGTGGTAACAAAATGAATATATGTGATAAAAAAAGTTTATATTCAATGTGATTGTAATCAGGGGCGGACCCACTGCTATTAATGCGGTAGCCCTGGCTACCAAAAAAAAAAAAAAAAAAAAATTGTTTTTAATGCTCCGTAAATTACCAAAAAGGCTAGACATACACCAGGTGTGTAGAAATCTACACACCAGTGAGGGGGGGGTGTGGGCCACTTGTAAGCAAAATGAGGAAAAAGGAAAGTGGGGGCTACCAAGTGTGAGGGTGGTGTGTAGAGATTGGTGTATCTCTATCATCTTCCGTAAATTACTCCCCCAATTAATATTCTCTCACTTACCCTTCCCAAAATTGAATCTCCTTTCAACTTCTAAAATATTTTTCCTGTAAATACAATTGATAACTGCCAAAAAAAAACTCTTCATATTCTCTGCAATTACCAAAAATTACACCGTTACTATGAATTTGCTAATCATCATCTTTATTTATATCTGCAAATTTCTAATAATATTACTCAATTATCATATTTATCAATGTTTAATCAGAAATAATGTTAAATACACCTCTTTCGAGTATCCATGGATCGCCGCCTCGGCCAAGTGGGCCAACTGCCACCTCTGACACCGACGGAGGACCGTCGGTGCCACCACAAGTTTCCGCCACCGACTTACAAGGTAATTTCAGTTTATACTTATATTACTAGTAAATATTACATTCACCTATTATAAATTAAAGATTGAGATTGATAATTATAATTAAAATTTTAGGGTCAAGTAATTGATTGTTAAATTTTTTGATGTTTGTGTAATTGTGTTGATCAAGTGATTCAAGTCTTAGCACTATTGAAATTGAATTTCGTAAGTTTGTGTAATTGATGTTTGTGTAATTGAATTATGCACAAAAGTACCCAGTAATTGATTCATTGTTTTTTTTGATGTTTGTAAGTTTGTTTTGATCAATTTCGTAAGTTTGTGTAATTGATGTTTGTGAAATTGTTTTTTTTGATGTTTATAAATTTAAGTCAGTAAGTCTGAAATTGATTTGTTTAGTTGGTTCAAGTTAGATTTATCAGTTTTGCGATTAACTTAATAGCATGGGTGATGAATGGTTGAATGACAGTTTAGTTACTTTTGTGGAACGTGATGTATTTTTAAAAGTTAGCGAAGACGAGATTGTAAAGGAATTCTTAAATATGAAAACTCGTCGAATAGTTTAAATTCAACATTGTATTTTGTCTTTTATTTTAATAAGATGAATTTAAATTTTATTGTTCTATTATTTTGGCAACACCATAAAATAATTTCTGGGTCCGCCCCTGATTGTAATTTGGTTTTGGAATAAGTAAACTATAATTTCATAAATTTTGGTCACCGACTTAAAGTGGTGACAAAAATACTTATCGTGATAACAAAATGTATGATTGTGGTAACAAAATACAAAAGTGATACGATTAAATTGATTTGATTGTGTAATATATTTGTTTTCCGTATCAGAGAGAATTTACTTAAACAGGCAACATAATTAATAACCGTGGTAACAAAATGAATATATGTGGTAACAAAAAGGTTTTATTGGTAATAAATTGATTTTATTTTTCAAAGGTTACAAAATGAATAGTTGTGGTAACAAAATAAATATATGTGATAAAAAATGTTTATATTCAATATGACTATAAGTTGGTTTTGAAATATGTAAATTATAATTTCATAATTTTTGGTCACCAACTTAAAGTGGTGATAAAAATACTTATCGTGATAACAAAATGTATGATTGTGGTAACAAAATACAAAAGTGTTACGATTAAATTGATTTGGTTGTGTGATGTATTTGTTTTCCATATCAGGAAGAATTGAGATGAAGCTTGCCCTCCCAAAGAGGGGTCGAAGAAAGAAAAGATCAAGCGAAGGACATGCATGAAGGAACTAGATGATCAAGTTATATATGTTAAATAAACAGAAAAATTCTCATTATTAAAAACTTTGATAAATTAGATGATACAAAATTTACACTATCCAAATGACTTTAACGTGGTTATAAAAGTCAAATACATGGTAGCAAAATAACTTTAATTGGTAACAAAATGGTTACAATAAAAATTATTGTGACTATGGTTAAAAAATGATATCTGATGGTAACAAAATGACCTTATAGTACTAACAATATGACAAATCTATCTGATGGAGTGATACACAGTTAACAAAATCATAACATATACGGAGTAATGTTTGACGTAATGATAAAATAGTATTTAGATATAAAAAAAATGAGATGTGATAACAAAATAAATACTACAAATATAAACATTTTTATAAGTATATAAATGAAATTGCAGTGGTAACAAAAAGTATAATCCTAGTAACAAAAATGTTATTTAGTGGTTAACAACTTTTATTGGAGAGAATAGAGGTTGTAATTAGATTAATTAATTTAATTGGGTTAAAAATGGGTTATATTTAGATCCGTTTCACAAGATTGCCTAAATGGTTGTTTGCAACCGTTGCAAGTAAGAATTTGTAATCTTTTTTAGGTATTTTATTTCTCTTTTTTTATGTTCTCCAATTCATTCTCAAGTTCTTCAAGCTTGAAAATTGTATCAACTTCTTAACCTTCTTCAATTTCCAAACCGACATTTATCCATATTCAGGAATAGAATGTCCTTGAAATGGAGAACCAATTTCAAGGTGAGTTTGTTAGCTTGAAAGTTCAATGAAGTTTGGTACGCCGCTGGAATTCCACACTGATATTTATGCATCGTCGACAATGAAGAGGGTGACTATTCACGAATTAAAGAAACTAAGGAAGAAAACGAAAAAGGAAAACTAGAAAAGAAGAGAGAAGAAACTACATTACAAAGGTTTAGAAGAAGTTGTCGTCAGTTAGTAACGGTCGATGGTTAAATTTAACAGTAAAATGGTACTTTCTCCATTCAAATAAGTTGTATACGTTTAACTTTTTAGACACTATTCATAAGTGTGTAAAATCTTCAATATAATATTTTAACATACAAAATAAAAAATATCTTGTTTTAATTGTCTTATCGAACACATTATTAATATCAAAACTTTAAAATTTTCGAGAATACGAAAACCAAAATATGAACGAAAATAATGTACATGCATCAAGCAAACGTATACAGCAGATTTAAAACATGTAAAGAGTTCTTAAAAAAAACTTGAATAATTTGTGTTAGTATAGAAAGGAGAGGAAACCCAAGTGGTAAAGGGAGAGATGGCTTAGTTCCACTCCTTTTCAAATCCCCAAATAATTTTAATCTCACCTCACTCCTTTAGAACCCTAATTTTTCGTCCATTTCCCCCCAATTTTCATCCAACAAATTGAATCAATTTGTTAGGGTTTTCATCCCTTATGAAATAATCAATCCAAAGAGTGGTGAAGAATTTTCAATGTATAAAGATAGAGGAGGAGGATTGAAGGGGTCAGAAATGGTGGATCGAAAACGAATAAACGATGCTTTGGACAAACATTTGGAGAGATCTTCGCCCTCCACTTCTAAGGGATTCAACGGTAAAGATGTTGTCGTTAATAAGGACCGTTTGTCGGCGGCGCACTCCACTTTCCCCGCCAAAACTGGCACCGTCGGCGGCGGAAAGCTGCCGTATAATCAGCACTCGCTTTCTCAGTCCAAGAATCAATGTTCCGATGGTTAGTTGGCTTTCTTTTTGTTTGTGGCTGCATTTCGGTTGTAGTATAAGTTATCTTTTGATTTTGTTGCTTTGATTGTTTGATTATGTCGATTTTTGGTTGCGAAATGTCTCGATAAATCGTCATTTGATGCAATTTTTTGACCTAATTTTGCTTTTCAGCTGTTCAATTATGGAAAGTTTTCGTCTTGATAAATGTTTGGTACATAATGATTTTCAGTTCTGTGTTAATTATTAGTTGAGGCTTTGTCGAATCTTTCGGTTATCTATTTAATGCTCGAACTGCGCTGCTAAGTTTGCTTGTTTTCCAAACGACTGGCCGAATATTACCGAACAAAAGATTTGTTGTACTTCAAAGAACTAAAGATTAGAGCTTTGTTTTGAGTGATTAAGCTCAATGCTCAGCGAGTCAGCGGTGGGCTTGCTAAAACGCCTCGTTAGAGTCCTTTGCTTTGGTGCACCTCGTGGCTTTTGAAACTAAGCTGTGATAAATAATTTCTTTGAATGCAGACGAATCAGAAACCGACAGTGAAGAATCTGATGTTAGTGGATCAGAAGGTGACGATACTTCGTGGATTTCATGGTTTTGCAACTTGCGAGGGAATGAGGGTTTCTGTGAAGTCGATGATGATTACATCCAAGACGATTTTAACCTTTGTGGTTTAAGTAGTCAAGTTCCGTACTATGACTATGCCTTGGATTTGATATTGGATGTGGAATCTTCACATGGTGAGTTGTCTCTCTCATTCTCCACTTATTAGATAGAGTCGTAAGGGGGATGTGTGTTGTATGTCAATCAATGGATGGCATGATTTGTTAAATGGCGTACTAATAGCTTGTCATGGAAAATTGTTATCAACTTCTTTACTAACTGTGTTGTACTTTCTACACTTCAGTCATTTCTTGTCATTTTCCTTAACACGGTTACCCGAAAAGTACATGATAAGAATTGAATGAATCATCCAAATAAGGAAATATAAGATTTGTTTGAAACGGAGAGAGAAAAAAAAAATAGATATGATTGATTACTTGGGCATAACGTAACCCACATGCGGTTTGGTTATGGGGCGATGCCGTCGTACAAAACTTTTGAAAATGTATTATCCAAACCTACTTGTTTCGAAGGCCAAATGAGCTGGGTTAACGGATGTTACGGATCGCCCTTCGCTCGAATGACCATAATTGAATATCAGCTTTAACACTAAATCAGAATCCATAATTATGATTTTTCTGATTACCGTTTTGAAAGAATTAAGTGGTTTCGGCTGCATTTATAGCGTGACAACCGATCTTGTTATTTAAGTCTCGATCCGAAATATGATTTTGTAGTTGGCTGCAAATATGATAATGCCGTTGATTAATTTTATCTCAATTTAGTCTTTATGCCACTTGATAAGGAATACATTTTGCTGCTGTACAGGTGATATGTTTACTGAGGAACAAAATGAACTAGTCGAATCTGCAGCAGAAATGCTTTACGGTTTAATTCATGCTCGATATATTTTGACCAGCAAAGGCATGGCCGCAATGGTGAGAAGTTAGTGTTTGAAACTGCAATATGGTGTAGTGAAGATGCAAATACTGACAGTTGTTTTTTTTGACGTGTTCAGCTTGAGAAGTATAAAAGTTACGATTTTGGGAGATGTCCTAGGGTTTGTTGCTCTGGCCAACCTTGCCTTCCAGTAGGGCAATCTGATCTTCCTCGATCAAGCACGTTGAAGATTTACTGTCCTAAATGTGAAGATATCTACTACCCGCGGTCCAAGTATCAAGGCAGTATCCTTCATATATTCGCAACTCTATTCTTACATGATTTTTTTGCTCACTTGCTTTTTTGCATGTGCTAACCATGCTACTGAAGAATACTCTTGGTACACCTTCTGTACCATGTTATGGCACATTGCCACCAATGTGGGTCCCACAATTTTTATACTCCGTTTCGTAAAGATAGCCCATTTGACAGTGATTTTTTCTATTTATATCATTATTTTTTCGTAAAATTATACTTTTACAGAGTTTTTAAAGTTTTCAAATTTTGACCTCATGAAGTTAAATGGGTAAGTCGTTTTGCAACCGAGGGTGTAAAAAAGTACTAATACAGTAGCTGATTATGGTAAACATAAGATATTTCTCAATAGTAGGCGCTTACTATGACGTAATTTATCCTTTGTTGCTAAGATTGTTTCATGTTCTGCGTGTGCTATCATTTTGGTAAAGTCACTGAATACTGATGCCTGATAGTCTCTTGTGTTTCAAATCAATGCTTTCGTTAACATGCTTATAGATGTTGACGGTGCTTACTTTGGGACGACGTTTCCTCATCTCTTCCTGATGACGTACCCGCATCTTAAACCTCAGAAGCCGAGTCAAGTTTATACTCCGAGAGTGTTTGGTTTTAAGCTCCACAAGCCATGACTTTGACCCAACATCTGCACTGCTGGATCCATTTCCAGGTCAAGGGTTGTGGATTTGGAGGAGACACGGGAGCAACAGCAGTCGTGAGGAGAGCACTGCTTTATAGAGTTGGACGTAAAACTCAAACAGAGAAGTGTGCAATGTAATTCTTCAGCCATTTCTGTCTAACATCACTGTGCTCATTTTGTCACGTAGGTTTTCGTTATGTCCATTCATTATACTGTGTGTAAAATTTAAACGTCTTGTGATTCTCAACATCGTTCGTTTTTGAGCCTTTTATCTTCTCTCCTCTCCCCTTTCTTAAACTGACTTCTCTGCCTTGTCTCCTGCCGAACATTTTGGTATGCTATTATCAGTTGAGAGGTATTAAGCTTCTCTTTGACGTAAAGTAGCACTCGTCTGTTTGTCCCACTCACTTCGCTTGGTCTGGTTGAATATGGGACGTAAAATAATGCTCGTCTTCTTTTTCCTCTATATCACTTTGTCCCACGCTATGAAGTATGAAGTATGATGAATACAAGGGTGACTCCTAGAAACGATTGTAAACCACAATTGATCCCTCTTTTTGATGCAGGGATCAGTAACCGATTTTAATTTTTTTTATTGAATGAGCATTTCTTTTGTACATAAAGATGATGTTTTTTTTTTTGGCACTCGGAACTTTTTAAGTCTGGTATGATTCTATATTGAGTTAACCATGGCGAACTTGGTCTAGATATTGAAGTTGTGAACATAGTGATTGTGGTGCTGTTCATTTTCTTTGTCGAAATTACCTAATACTATAAAGTATCACTCCGAAAACAATGATCCACAAGAGAACACTTTTTTTTTTTCCTGATATGATTCACGCAAAGAGCTCTGCCGAAGGCAACACTGAAAACTGAGAAAGGTTAAATGGGAACTGAAGCAGAAGGCTAAAGGAACACAATGAAAACCTAACTCGATACGTTATATTTGATACAGAAACATTGAGCGATGATTGTTGTTATCTCGTTATTGTTCCGTAGACATTAAACTCTGATGACGCTCGTTATGCTTGTACCCACAAGATGCCATGATCATGTTGACCAACTTAAAACACCACAAAATTTTCACTAGATCTTGCTGTTTTCCGAAGAGATAACATCAGGATGATTTCATGAGCAACTTACCTACAGTCAGTCTGACTACGCTTTGCCAGGATGTTTTTGGGGCATACGTCGTGAAAAGACGGATATACCCTTCACCGGAATACATATCTGGGAAATAATAAGTTTTAGTCTAACTAAATGAACCCATGTCTTATAAGTTAAACCCTTCACAAATTCAAAGCACCAAAACTGTTAATAAGATTATCAGCTTTTGGCTGATACACAATCTTGTGAAACATTGGCTTCGTCTTCTCATGTTCAAGCATCGCTTCGAGCGCCTTATCGACAAATATCTGCGACCCAGCACTTGGTTTCTGAATACACTTCCCCTCGGAAGACGAAAACACCAGCTCTGACAGCCTTTCCTTCGTCGCCTGATGCCTATACTTTCGCTCTTCCATAGTCCCCGAGGTGATCAAGTGGTAGACGAAAACGTCCCTCTTCTGGCCTAACCTGTAGGCTCGACTAATCGCCTGTCGTTCCACAGATGGGTTCCACACGACATCCAACAACACAACCCTTGACGCGCCAACCAAGTGAATGCCTTCACAGCAGGCCTTTGTCGAGGCCAAAAGTACTCGAGCTTCACTTCTTGGATCATTGAAGAATCTTATTGTACTTTGTCGCTCTTTTGTATCTTGTTTGCCGTCCATGTAGAGCAGTTCCCGTCCCATTTCCCAATGAAAGCGCGACTTCAGAAGTCCCGCTAAGAAATTCAACGGTGGAAGAAATTGGCCGAAGACCAAAACTCGCTCCCCTTGAGTCAGCTGTATCAATTCAACCAAAAACCGTGTTTTGACCCCTGCGTCTAGGTCATCTCTGCGACTCTCTAGTAAAGCTGCCCACTCACTGTTGTAGAAGTTCGGCTTTTGCTCGCAAAAGATGGACGGGTGAACAGACGCTGTAGACACAAGATTATCCACTGCAAAATTTGCCTGCCCATTTATTGCATCGAAACACCTCCTTTGCAGCTCGGACGGCTTTAAAATTATCAACGATGAGAACAGTCCTTTAAGCGTCTCCTTTAAGATCTCCCCTTTGTGTACATGAACAAAGGGCCTTATTTTATTGCTGAGTTCCTCGATTTTACGCTCATCTTGTAGGTTTGTTCCCGTTTTCATAGGAATCTCGAGCTCTTCTCTTACCAATGACAGCGTATTACTCAGCTCCTCAAAGTTGTTCTGAAATGGAGTGCCTGACAGAATCACTTTCCGCTTTGTTAAAACATCTGAAAGTACTCTCCAGATGTTGCTCTTATCATTCCTCGGAGTGTGTCCCTCATCAAGCACAAGAAGTCCAGGCATTTTTATCAGGGCATCACGTATTCTCTCGTCGCTGTTTTTCTTCTCGTGCGCGAGCATCTCATACAATCCATAACTAATACCCAAAATACCCTTCCCTTTGACCCATGTCGACAATTTGGCTGCCCTAATATTCTTCTTGCATTTGTAGTTCTCAACCTGTTTCAAAACCTCGGGGTCCTCCTTCCCCGAGAGCTCGTCATCATTGAGGTTGAGAAACGGGATTTCTACCCTCCACCGGACAAACTCCTCCTGCCATGTACGCAGCATCGTTCGAGGAGCGACGATCACAGGCTTTGACATCGGATATTGCTTCAAAAAAGACTCAATGAACACGATTGCTAAGCGTGTCTTTCCTGTTCCTGGGGCATGGCATATGATGCACCCCCCTACACCGTATTTGCTTGATCGATCAAGCTCCTCAATTCTGATTCCACCTGCTACATTCTTCCAGATAAATTCGAACCCTTCTCGCTGATGAGGGTACAGTGTCTTCCACGTTTCTGGGATTAGCTCCCAAACTGTCCCCTGAATGATCTTCTGTGGTACGGGGTTGTCGTGGTTGTCTTCATCAGCGTCTGGAATTTGAATCATGTTTCTGTCGTCAGACTGTGCTCGTTTGGCCTCTCGTCTGCCAGCCTTTCCAAATATTTCAGCGTGCTGCACGTCCACCAAAAAAAAGTTCCATCAGATCCATTGATCAATCATAAAAGAAAAACGCGATATGTCGAAAACTTTCAACGGAAAAAAGACTTACAAAGTCAGGGGTGACATATTTACTCTCAAGCATGATATAAGAGCAAAATCTGCAGTAAATTCCAATCTCTTCATCGTGAATGAGATGGTGTTTTCCTCCGGCGCAAAGAACGTGTCCTGAAGCCGCACATTCTGGTGCATCGACTTCCATGTCGTCACCCTGCACGAAGCACAAACATATAGTTACCAGTGCACACAGGTATGCAGCTTTCATCTCATCTATGTATTATCCACAGTAAATCAAATCAACACAATAAGTCAAGCACAAATCAAGGAGCAATCAACACCAATCAATAATTGTATTTACACTGTTATTATGGCAACTTTATATTTTAGAGATAATGTAAATATAGAATCCTACATACTCTAGTACTCTATATATACACTGTGTTATTCATTATTCAGAAAACCAATTCTACTGTTTCTCTTATATGGTCGATGTACATTGCACAGAACACAGCAAAACAGGTTCATTATAAGTTCGAGAACTGAGAAGTTTACCACAGCAGCAGAGTCATCAGAAGCTATTTGGCATGCTTGAAGCCCGAACTCGAGCTCTTTAAACAGACTCTCCGACTCCAACTCCTCTTCCGGCTCGACTTCTTTCTCAGGAAAACGGAATTTCAACGAAAGATGAACGTGATCTCGCAGATCAACGTCTGCTCCCTCGTCTACAGTTGTATTACCGACTTCCTCCAGGATTGTTTCGAGTATATTGTTTTGCGCCTCGGTTAACTTTTCCTTCCTCTTTCTCTTACTCAAACACTGCGCCTCGGTCAGTTTCTTCGTCGTGGACTCATCGTCATAGATGTCACCTCCTTCCTCCTCAGCCCTCTCTTTTCTCGCCACTCTTTTCACAGGCTTCTCGTTTTCATCATCATTAGATACAACTTTGGTCAAGACCCCATCATCAGCTCTCTTGATCTTTGTAGAATGACTTAGACCCGACATACTAGGGCCCGTTTTCCTACCCATGTCACATACAGATTCAAGGTGCGGAGTCCCTTCTTTAAAACTTTTTAAAGGCTCATCCCGGGCCACTTTTCGAAACACTCCATCGTTTCCTTTCCTGAGCTTCACACACGACGACCCAAAGTGCGAATTAGTCTTGTTTCTCCCACTCGCTTCACCCACATTATCATCGCCACCACTTTGGCCATTATAACTAGGGTCAATAGACGAAACCAGCCTCTCAAACACCTCCTCCTTCGATTTCTTCACCTTCTTCTTCCGCCCCATCTTCCCTTCGTTCGCCTCACTACCCGCCTCACGATCACCACCAACACGAATCCTCTCCCCCAAAACACCCTCTTTTCTCTTCCTTCCCTTCCTCTTACTCCTCTCATTATACCCCACCTCACCCTCACGTTCTCGACGATGTTTCTTTCGTTCCTTAACAACCCTCGCCCCTCTCCAATTCTCCCTCGAACCACCCTCCTCCTCGCTCTCCTCCTCCTCCTCATCCTCCTCTTCAGATGAACTCGAGGACTCAAAACTCTCGGAATTCCCCTCGAAATCCTTATCCCAATCCTCATCGTCCTCAGACGACATCAAATCAACACCCTCCATAGACTGACTCCCTTCCTCACCACCACTACCACCACCACCACCACCACTAGTCACAACCTCAGTATAAACATCGTCATCATCACTATCATCGTCAATGTCATCATAGTCCCCGAAAATCAAAGGGTTCCACCTCGCCCCAAGGTACTTCAACGACACATCACTATCATCGTCATCACCCTCACCACCGCCATTCAAACCCTCAAACTTTGTCCAATCATACTCATTACGACTTAGACCATATTGATTATAATTATTGTTTTCCTCATTATGAGACATGTTTAACACATTCACATTTGTAGGACAAGTAGTAGCAGCAGCAGCAGCAGCAGCAGTAGTAGTAGTAGTAGTACGCGGTTTTACTCTTCTGTTGTACTCTTCTTCATCGACAATTTGGACAACCTCTTCAACGTCATCATTGTCGTTGTGGTCCTCGCAACTTATAACGTGTTCTGTAATCTTCTGTTTATGCCTCATTCGAGCCTCGAGTCGAGCTTGTCTAGTTTTGTCTCTAATTTGCTTCTCTTGGATTGCTCTTTGTAGCCTTGTCCTCTTCCCCACAGGCATTGCCTCCATTTTTCGTAAACCACCACAATATTTTTTTTTTTATGTAAAAAAAATTACTAATTCAGGAAATTATTATCTGAAAAAAAAAAAAAAAAAAAAAAAAAAAAAAAAAGGCAAGGTGAAAATGGTTAGTAATTTTCTTAGTATTTGTTCTACGTAATTTCCTAGGAAAATAAGTTCATGCAATTATACGGAGTATAAGCAAATAACAACAGTTTATAAATTAAAAAAAAAAAAAAGAAAAAAAAAAGTCACTAATAATTAAATTTAAAAATAAGTTCATTTTGAATGCATATGAAAAATTGAAAACACAAGTGACTAATTATTTTATATTTCTATGCAAATTATTTAAGTTTTTACAGGTTATTTTCATGATTAACATACGTACACTTTAATGAGTTAAATCATTAATCAAGTGACCTTGACTGTTTTACAGAAAATAAATTAATAATTCAACTTTCAACTGATTCATTTAAGAGACAATTATTGTTTTTTCTATACAAAAAAATAAAATTAAAGGAAAAAAATTAAAATTAAAGGAGGGTGATTATATTTGACAGAAATAAATTAAAATGCTAGATAATGTTGATGATTTTCTAAATATCCTTCTTTTCTAGTATATGACGATATTGAAACATATGTAACGTAAAAAAATAAATTATTATTGAACATTTGATTAACGATCCATGTAATGAATTTCATTATCGGTAATTGTAAAATAAAAAGTAAAAAAAAAAAAATGCATACAAATTAATATAAATGAAGTAAAGATTGATGAACAAAGTAGGTTACCTTGAAGCATGTAGAATGATATGTGAATATAATTTAGAAAGTAAATTTATTTATCAAATCAAAATAGAAACTTTGAATTGAATACAAAAAAATAAATAGGATGTATGTTTATGTAATTATGTTACCTTGTAGTATGGAAGTAGGGCTCATTAATTTATACTCATAATTCTATTTGACATAAAATATTATTGTGCAAAATAAAATTAAATACATAGAGTAGTACACTAGTACTTTTGAATAATAAAAAAAATATATTTAATTTTGTAATTATATTTTTTGAATAAAAAAGATAAGACAATATTGATGAAGTAAAACAATTTTAAAAAAAATGAAGAAAAGAATCAAGAGGAAAATTGGATAAAGGAGAAGAATACTACTCGTAGTAACTACGTAGTAAATGAGCTTAGATGGAATTTGTGTTTATTTTAGTGAAAGAAAAATTGTGAAAAAAAAAAAAAGAAAAGTAAAAATAAAATTTACTTTGTAGTTGTGTTTGAGGTAAAGAATATTGTGCATGCATTCTCCATTTCTCCTATGCATCCTTTTTTTAGCTAATAAGTTTCTACTATAGCTTCTCAAGTACTCCAAATTCAATTGAAGACCAACTTTTTCACCTAAAATGTTTCTCATTTGATTTGTCTTTTGTGTTGGTAATTATTGTAAATTTTAAACATTAAACGTGTACTCGTCAAATTATCGAGAATGTCATAGCTTAGTGATTAGGACTAAAATACAATGACCTATCGTCAGGGCCGGCCCATTGGGTATTCTATTCGGTTTTCAGAACAACGCCCTTAAAAAATAAGGGCCCCAATTTGTTAAAATTGATAATATGTTAAGTGTTAAAAACTGAAATGAAACTAAGAACTTGTTCTTTCAAACTTTTTAGAAATTGAATAATCGAACTAAATCGAAATTGAAGTGAATCGAATCAATCAATCAATTGAATTGAAATGAGTGAATCAATCGAATCGAATCGAATCGAATCGAATCGAATCAAATTAAGTCAGAAAGAATAGGTCATAAATGTAGCAACAAGATGTACTCGGTGTAGTTAATAAGAATTATGATTTTCATACTTTAGTGACATTTTTTTAGAATCAAACATATTTAAACAATTCTATACGGAGTATAATTTTTCGGTCATATATAGGGTCCGATTTTACAAATTAGAACAGGACCTTCAAAATTTATGAGCCAGCCTTACCTATCGTCTTTTCTTTGACAGAATAAAAACCGAGTCACCGAGCATACATTAGAAAAACCGATTAAAAAAAAATTCAAAAGTTAAGGAATGAGTACAATGTAGCCATGTAGGTGAGTAAAGCTATGGGCAATGGAGCATTGATTACCGAGGCAAATGAATTATGAGAAGATATTGTCCAAAAAAAGGAAGATATTCTGGGAATATTGCAAAGAAATCAGAGAGAGTAGATGCCCTAATTTTAGTATTTTGATGGGTACCCATTAACGCGTGAACCCCTAAAAATGGTGTTTTTTTTTATGATATTTCTTATGCATGCATTACTTTTTCATTTTTCCCTCAAATTTATTATCAGTACTATTTTTTTTATATTTTTTTTCAAATTTACAGTGCTTTAATTTTGCGCCAACAAATTATTTTTATCAATGAATGCCTAGTACAGTACTACGGAGTTCAATTTACGTAATAATTTTAATAACGACGAGATTTAATTAAACCGAATCATTAGTATTACCTTTCATTAATTTATCGACTGGGCTAGTCAGTATTTGCCCTCGCGTACCTCTAAATGATTCCGATGAATTTGCAATATTTGATTTTTTACTGATAAATTTGAATATAATGTGTCAATTGACTTGGATTACTTTGCGGAAGCATGACAGTATTTATAGCTCTCAAGACTTAGAGCTTTACAAAACACCTAATCACACATGGATTAGGAAACATATGAATTAGGAAATACTGATATAGACTAAGGACCTGTTCTTTCCAGCTTATTTTCAGCTCATTTCAGTTCAGTTTTACGCAAGTTTTTAGGAAAAACATATTTACGCAAGTTTTTAGGAAACAGAACCATTGTTTCCTAAACCCATTGTTTCCTAAACCCATATTCACAATGTTTACACAAATTTGTAGGAAAGATTTCATGTAGAAATCGAGTTAACACTCTTTTGATTAATTGGTTTTTGCCATTTTGGGTACTTTTTTTAAAGAGTTTACATCGTACTTTTACTGCACGGAAAATGTTGCAAATGCAACAAGCTTAGACTTCAAATTGAACACAAATTATTACTGTATTTAGAATGGGTATATCTGTCATAAACTTCCGACTATTCCAAGATATATATATCAGAGCACGACATTTGTATGACCCCATGTCGGATTCTTCCAAACTAGTCTTAATAACGGAGGGCATCGTATTAACACCGACGAACAAACAATTACACATTGAAAGTGACAAATTCTAATCTAAAACTGTCGTAAGTTAAATACGGTTGAAAACGTTTAAATAATGAAAGGAGTTTTGTAAGGGGTTATAATTTGCAACGGATTTAAACACATTTACAGTTGCGGAGTTTTTACCCATTCACAAGAGTAAAGCTCTTGATCAACTCATCAGCTGTAGATTCACAGACGATCTTCGAAAACATTCTGTTTGTTTTCTCACCCCGAATCATCTCCTCCGGTATCATATCCTCTGAGAAAACAATCGACAACATCCTCTTCTTCTGCTCACTTTCGCCCTCTGAAGAAAACCCCAACTCTGAAAGACGTTTGACAGGTCCTTCTTCACCAACCGACGATACTTCTCTTCCTCTAGTGTCTCCGAAATAATGAGATGATAAACGAACATTACTAGGATCGTTGAACATTTTAATAAAAGACCGTCGTAGTTTTGCGTCTTGTGGCCCTTTCATGTACAAAAACTCCTTACCATCACTCCAACTGTATAGGGATCTGAGTAAATTCGCAGTGAAGTTTAACAGGGGCATATACTGGTTAAGCACCAAGATTTTCTCCCGGACAGCTAAACGAATTAGTTCGAGTAGAAATTTGATCTTCAGTCCGACTTCAAGGTTGTCTGTATGCATCTTCATTAGAATTTCGTTGATGATTTCCAGTACACGGTTACACACAGCTAAAACTGAGGGGTGAACACAGGCCACGGAAACGAGATGGTTCACTTCCATCGTGTATTTTATGCATGACAATTGTTGAGAGCACATCTTTGGCAGATGAGACGGGTTTAAAAAAAGGACCGACTGAAGTAATCCATGAACAAAGGGGTTCATCAATTTCCTCAGCTCCACGATTCTTCTGTCATTGTCAACGTGACCTGAAATCGTTCGTATACCAAGGTACTCCAAACAAGTCTTTCCAGTGCCAGGTGTGTGGCATACGATACATTTCCCGATTCCAAAACAAGCAAGTTTGAAGATTTCGTTAACTTTTATCATCGATCCTCCAACGTTTTTCCAAATGAACTCGAATGCTTCTCGTTGATGAGGGTATAATTTCGTCTTTTTACCCAGGATGAGGTCCCACACCGTACCTCGGAAACCATCTGAATGAACATGTTCACCACCAGTGGAGTATTTGTTGTATCCTATGCAGTGATTGTTGTTCTTGTTTCCTGATTCCCCAACTGGGTTATCGTCCTACACAAGCGAAACAGAATTATTTTATTAAACCGTCTTATACTCTTCTGTATAAAGTTACAGTCACGCTTAGCAGGTTTCGAGATATAACAAAAGATTGCAGACTCTAAAACAAATTATTTTGGGATGCCGAATATTTTAAACTTCATTTATCTGATAGAGACTCTATTGACTATTGTAAACGCTTCAAGTCTACAGCAGAATTGAAAGGTATAAATTAGAATTCATGAAGAGATGAATGAGGCATTTTAGGACATACAGAATCTGGTGTAACATCTCTTATTTTGAGATTCACAAATGAGCAGAATTGGCACCGTATCCCAATTTCATCGTCAAGAATCAAGTAATGTTTTCCTAGACGGCACAGCTGTGTCTGCACGACCACACTTTCGTACGAAGGAACCTCATCATCGTCTTCATCTACATCCTAAAACAATGAGACAGACAATTGGCCAAATATTAAAAACGATGACAAAAACGTCTGACAGACTAGATAGAACATGTCAGCACCATAGGTGTTAGCTGTTTCATTACAGGATCACTACTGCAGGAACGAACAGTCAGGGTGATTGATTATTATCTACCTAAATACTCGAGTTATAGGCATATTCTACTTTGTAGCAAAGAAATTACTATATAGTTTCACTGCTCAGTGCAAAAAAAGATAAAAGAAGTATAACCTCAAACAAACACAAGCTGCTGATATGTGAAACCTTACCGAGAAAGAAGTCGAGCAGCCAACATGACAAACTCGAAGAGCAAACTCGAGAATGCTGAAGAGCTCTTCTATCTCTTCTTTCTCAGCAGACATCTCTGGTAGTAAATTCTGTATTCGGAAACTGAACTTTAAGCGAAGATATTCTTCAAGGGTCTCCAACTCGGCACTCTTATTCTCCAAAAATGTGCTCAGCATAACGATTTCAAGCTCATTACTATTCAGCGTTCGCCTCATCCTTTTGGCCGTAGAATCTTCCTCGGCGTTCCTATTCTTGAGAGGCCTGCCTCTTTTTCTCATGGCAAGAATGCCAGTATTCTCACCTCCCTTGTTATTCTCGAGCATAGTACAAGTCTCGAGATTTGAATTATTCTCCACATAGACATTCCGGTGTAGCCTGCCACTCGTTTGAATGTTAGCAATTTTACAGAACTTGGTGTCCTCGGGCATATGGTTATTCTTGAGCTTCGTGCAGGTCTCACGCTCAGTGTCAGGGTCGTTCTTAGGCTCATCCCTCTTTCCAATGCTAGCAATTTCAACAAACTTGGTTTTCTCGGACTTCTGGTTGTTTTGTGTTTTACAACCGTTTCCCCGGTTATTCTCGAGCTTCGTGCAGGTCACAGACTCAGATTGAGGGTCGCAGTCATTCTTAGGCTCAGATATCGTCTCCACATAGGTCACCTTACATGGTCTACCTCTTTTTCTAATGGCAGCAATTTCACAGGACTTCGTGTCCTCAAGCATACGGTTGTTTCGTATCTCATGACTATCCTCGCCTCCCGCGTCATTCTCGATCTTAGAGCCTGTCTCAGTAGGCTCGGATTTTTTCTTCACGTAGGTAGACCTATGTGGTCTACGCCTCTTTCTAACGCTACCAATTCCACGAGACCTGGCGGCATCAGGGTCATCAGGCACACGGCGGTTGTTCTGCGTTTCACAACGATCATCCTCGTCACCAACTGACGAAGAAGACGATCCATCATCGATGACAACAGGGGAACTAAAAGTTCCATTCCGTCTTTTCCTTCTGTGTAATTTTGACCTCAGATGTGACCGTGTTCTTCCACTTACAAAAGAAGTCACCGGCGCATTGTTCTCAACCTCTTTCGCCAAAACCAACCCTTCAAATCTACGAAACACAGCAGCATTTGACGCCCTCACCCTTTTCTTCCCACTAGTCTCCTCTTCACTCTTTGGTCGATAATCATTCACAACATGAGCATCATCAAAACCACCACTATGATCGCCATCTTTCTCACTAACCTCTTTTCCGTTGTTTCCCAAAGACCCTACTGCAGCTACCTGTTCACCGTCTGAGTCAGAAGTAGTTGCCGAGGAACGACTTTCATAACCATCATCAGGGTTCCATCTCTCACCGATTATTTCCAACGAATCATCACTGCACTCGTCGTTCCTACCATCATCCTTTGGAACATTTTCAGCCGCTCTGTAATAAACATGACTAGCGTTCTCGTCATTATCATCATCAAAGACCTCTAATTTAACACATCCCCGCCGTCTGTTCCTCCAGTTACTTCTAGCAGCAAACCAACGCCTTTTTACTTCGTCACGCAGCTCGTTATCTTTTATGGCTAGCTGACGCCGTGTTCTCCTGCCTATAGGCACAGAGTTCATTCCGTTTTTATTGACAGGTTACCCCAAGTCACGCAGAATTCACAAAACGCTAAAATCTGCAACAGAAACCAACATTATTTCACCAATTTTGTCATCCAGCAGAAGAAGATTACGAATTCGACTGTAGTCACAGAAGTCAGTGCACAAAAAATTCATACTCAAAGTAACGAAATCTCTTGGATATAGGAATATTTCATTAATCAGAGATGACATACAGCAAAGATTATATAAAGGTACACATGAACTGCGAAGTCAGTGAGGTTACGCAGCAAATCAACAATTTAACGGAATTTCCCCAAAGCGCCTCGCCTACAGTGTGATAAGGCTTTTTCAAAATGGCGCACATATAGTGCCCTGAGACGAGACGTTCGCTAACACAAACGCTCACATAAAACCGTCTCATGCATGCGACGAGATATTTGCATCTCAAATGTGACTACTTTAAGGTTTAAAGTGACTATTTTAACATAAGTGACCATTTTGTGGACACTTAGCGGTAAATGGTCACTTGAAGCATTTTCTCATAAGAGATCCGTTGCACTCATGAAACGGATTTATGCAAGACTTATTCTTTGCTAATGCGTTGTCCAAGACACGGTTTTTTAAACTAAGAAATTAAGAATGAATGCATTGACGGTTGACCAAGTCAATAACGTCGACATTTCAGATGAAATTTACTCAATTCCTTGTACAACAAATACAGCAAATGTTAACACATATTTTTACATTTTCTTCTAAAAATGATAGGGTAAATGGGTAATGCAAACATAAACTAAAACAAATATAGCAGAAATAGAGAGATAAAAGAAGAAATAAAAAGAAAACCTGGGGAATAAAATGGGAGTTTAACAGAAGTGTAATGGAGGAAATTAAAGGGAAACAACAATGGCGGAAGAAACATGAAAATTAAGAAGAGTGATTTTGAGTGTAGTTGAGCATGAATTATGCGTTTTAGAGAGAGATAATAAAAATAAAATAAAAATGGAAGAGTAATGAGTAAGTACAGAGTAGTGTACTACGGAGTACTACTACTCTACTACTGACTACTGTAGTACTGTGTGCGCACAAATAGTACATGCACTCAGAGTTTACCAAATTTGGCGCAATTTCTTGTGTAATACTGTTTGTCAATTCTTTTCCACTTAATTTCAAATTTTAAGATCATATTTCCCAAAATCATTTGGTAAATTGGTCTTTTGGGGAAGATATTTAACGTTTTGGGTTGGGATTCGGGAATAAAAATATTTAGCATTTTTGGGTTCACGTATACTCGTATAATTCGGGAAAAAAAAAGGTCATAGCGGATGGCGTTTTATGTGATTTCAGTTAGAAAAAAAGTTTGAAAAAAAAAATTAAAAATTAAGGGGGCATAAAACGCCATATGAGATGGCGTTTTACGCATGATTATAATTCACTGCCTACATAAAACGCCATACGAGATGGCGTTTTATCTATTAAAACTTCATCTCGTATGACGTTTTACATCCCCTTATTAGTTTTTTTTTTGGAACCTTTTTTCCAAACTAAAATCATATTTTCTCCATTCCGTTTGATTCTATACATTTGACCAAAACACGGTAATTAAGATAGAAGAAAATCAAGTGGGGTAGACAATAGAATTACCAAACTACCCCTACTTTATTCTTTAAAAAAGGACATTGCAAGTGGGTTGGGTGGGGTATTAATGAAGGGTATATTGCTCTTTTAGTTAAATAAAGTACGGACCAAAATAGAAATGTATAGAATTGATTGGAATTTCCGAAAAAGGAATATGTATAAAATCAAATGGAATGGAGGAAGTATAAAATGTCATCTGCTATGGCGTTTTTTGGTCTAAATTATCCGAGTCTACATGGACTCCAAAACACTAAATATTTTTATTCTCAACCCAAAACGTTAAATATTTTTCTCCAAAACACCATTTTACCAAATGATTCTATTTCTCATTAGTTAAAATTACCTAACTACTCCAAAGTAGTAATAAGTCTTTCTTAAGATGGGTATATTTGTCTTAAGTTTAAAACGGGTTAAGTACCCCCCACTTGCACATAAAGTACAAATATATTACATCTCTCTAACCCACTTGTCCTTTGTCTTCTTCCTCAATACTTGACCCGTCATAATTTAAGACGGATGTATCCGTCTTAAATAAGAATTGTGCCGTTTGATCAATGAAATATACTCTGGCTCACTTTCGTTTTCCCCGTAGCCAACGTAAGGTAACTTTTTACAATAAAAAATCAAAAATCATTTTTATCTTTGTTTTTTCACAATTTTACCACAAACATTTCACACAACTTTCAAAGTGGATTCATAAACATACTAAAAAAAGGATCAATTAGTCTCTCTTGAGACGGGTTGACCCGTCTTAAGGTAGAAACGGGTCGGACACAAATTAGGGTTCCTTAAATATCCCTCCCCTCTCCTCACCCTCCTCTCTGCGCCTCTTTCATTTCATTTTTTTTTGTTTACCCCTCTCTCTTTTCTTCTTTTTTTTTTTTTTTGTTTCCATTTCATTTTTTTTTTCCCTAATTTCACCCACAAATTAAAACAAAACCCAGAAATTCATCCGATCTCACCTCAAAGAACCCTAAATGCAGAAGTTGTTGTCGCCATTGTTGCTGTTGAAGCCGCCATTGTTGTGTTGTCGCCATTGTTGTTGTCGTGCCATTGTTGTTGTTGTTGTATTTGTTTTTATTATTATTATTATTATTATTATTTAATTTGTGATTTGAAATGGGGGAGATTAAATTAAATTTAGGTTTTTTTTTTTTTTTTTGCTGGGATTTGTGATCTGATGGATTTAAATTAAATTTGGTTTTTTTTTTTTTTTTTTTTTTTTTTTTGCCGCGATTTGGGGGAAGAAGAAAGACGGTAACATTATTATTGTAAATGGTAACATTATTGTTGTAAATGGTAACATTATTGTTGTAAATCTGTTGTCGTGCCATTGTTGTTGTTGTTGTATTTGTTTTTTTTATTATTATTATTATTTAATTTGTGATTTGAAATGGGGGAGATTAAATTAAATTTGGGGTTTTTTTTTTTTTTTTTTTTGCTGGGATTTGTGATCTGATGGATTTAAATTAAATTTGGGGTTTTTTTTTTTTTTTTTTTTTTTGCTGGGATTTGGGGGAAGAAGAAAGACGGTAACATTATTGTTGTAAATGGTAACATTATTGTTGTAAATCTGATGGTAACATTAGTTGTGATCTGATGGATTTAAATTAAATTTGATGGTAACATTATTGTTGTAAATGGTGACCTGTTTGTATAAATGGGTAACATTTTCTTTCAAGTAAAACAAACCCATGGAAAGACGGTAACATTGTTGTACTAAATGGTGACCTGTTTGTAATAAAGGACAACATTATATTTGCAGGACAAAAAAACCCCATTGAAACATTAGTTTAGCTGAGAAATAAAATGGTAACATTGTTTTTCTAAAGGGTGACCTGTTTGTATAAAAGGGCAACATTTTCTTTCAAGGAAAACAAACCTATTGAAACTGAAAAATGAGATGGTAACATTGTTGTAGTAAAGGGTGACCTGTATATATAAAAGAACAACATTATCTTTTAAGGAATACAAACACTGAAAGCTAACATGGTAACATTATTATACTAAATGGTTACCTATTTGTAGAAAATGACAACATTATCTTTTAAGGAAAACAAACCCATGAAAACTGAGGTCTCATAATATGTTACCAATATAATATAATATGTTACCATTTTTGACTACTTTGTTACCATTTTTAATTACCCTATAAAAACGATTTTCGATAAAAGATTAAAAAAAAACAAAATTTTGGTTTTAAAAAAATTTTCAAAAAAAAAAAAAAAAAAAAAAAAAAAGAAAAAAGAGAAAAATGAAATTTTCAAAAAAAAAAAAAAAGAAAAAAGAAAAAAGAGAAAAACGGGTCTGACCCGACCCGTTTCTAGCTTGAAACGGGTTTCTTGGTCTCAAACAAGAATTTGTGAAAAAGGATTATCATACCTTTACTTTTTCACAATTCGTGGGAAATAATTATCTTTTTCACAACTACAAGTAATTTCTTTTCCTACTTCAAATTTTTTTGATATTAAAAGGATTAATTGTTAAACAATACCTTTAAAAAACTTGTTTTGTCAAATATCACCTTCTATATGAAAATTTGTCAATTACCACCTTTAAAAAAAAAAAAAAAAATTAATAATTTGTCGACTACTCCGTATAACCTTTTGGCCTTAGTTGACTAAATTCCGACATTGACTTATCCGAAATCGTGTTTTCTCTTCATTTTTTTCTTCTTACGAATCTCGAACTCAAATTTCATCCCTCAAATTCTATAATACACCCCCTCAAACCAAGAATTTTACCCTAGAAACCTAGAAATTCATTCCAAAATTACGTGCTCCGGTGACCAAAATATGGGAATTTAGTTGACTTAAGTCAAACTCAGGCTATGGTGGTGTTTAACAAAACAAAATTTTTAAAGGGGATAATTAGCAATTTTTTTTTTTTCTTTTTAAAAGTGACATTTGACAAAATAAATTTTTTAAAGGTGATATTTGACAATTGACCCGCTTAAAACTGTGTATCAAGACTTCTCTTCACCTAGTTTTAACCCAAGCCCTCTTGTATATTTTATTTTTTTTTTTTTTTTTGGTTAAGCAAAATTATCTGCAAACTCAATTCAAAGGAAGGTGAAACGAAGGTATTATATGTCTGATTATTTAATACGGAGTATTTTTGTTCTTTTGCCCCAAACTCAAACCTTATTTTCAACCGTAGATAAACGTAGTTTTAAACTTGTCCAACAAAACATTGTCAATAATCTCCGTTATATGTTTACACTCAACTCACACACGGGCTAAAACCAGGGGGTGCACAGACTGCACACAGGTCACCAATACCAAATGGTTTATTTCCATTATGTATTACGAGGTATGTATTTCATGCCTGACGCCTGTTGATAGCATGTCTTCTGCAAATCAGACGGATGTAAAAACAGGATCGAGTTAAATAACCCGTGAAGCGTCTTTTTTAAGATCTCGCCTTTGTGAACATGAACAAAAGGGTTCATCAATTTCCTCAGCTCCTGCGTTTCTTCTGTTATTGTCCAAACAGCTTGAAATAGGCCATTTACCAGTTACCTCTGAACTCGGAACTGTCTAGATTCGAAGAAGCGGATTTTTGAACTCTTCTCTAACTAGGTAAAGCGTGTTGCGAAGCTCTTCAAAGTTGGTTTGAAAAGGTGTCACCAAAACACTGACTCTTTGCTTTGTCTCGACCTTAGTCAAGATGTTTCTGATGTTACTGTCGTCGTTCCTTGGGGCGTGTCCTTCATCCAATACCATTATCCCTGGCACCTCGACGTTCCTGATGTTTTCAGCGTATTTAAGCACTTTGCAATCTCTTGTTCCCATGTAAGGAGCAAACTACGAAAGCGATGATAAATGGCGACATTGGGTACTTGCTAATGAAAGATTGGAGGAAAGTTATTGACAGACGGGTCTTTTCCCGTGCCAGGTGCGTGTCATACCGCATACGAGACAACGACAGATTCAGAAATCAGCAAGTTTATCAAGTTTCATTGATCCTCCAACATTTTTCCTGATGAACTTGAACGCTTCTAGTTGTGAGAGTATAATTTCTTCTATATCCCCGGGATGAGATCCTACACAGTACCTCGGAAATTCTCTGAATGAACGTTTTCAAGGTTGTGGCTAAATCCTGTGATTGCAATTCTTGTTTCCTGATTTCCCAAATGGGTTATCGTTCTAGACAAGCGAAACATAATTCTTCAATCAGAAGCGGAACTGATGGGCTAAACCAATACAAAGTATAATACTCTCCTGTGAAACCGTGTTACTTATAAAGTTATGGTCGCGCCTAGCAGGCTTCAAATTAAAACAAAGTGGACAGCGGGCTGTAAATCATATTATTTCCGAAATCATTTGCTCCTCATTTATTGAAAAAATGTCTACAGTAAACACTTCAAGACTACAGCCTGTGATCGTAAAAGAACAACGGAAGCTAAAAATTCAAAAACATTGAAGACATGAAAGAGACAGTTTAGGACTTACAAAATCTGGTGTGACATCTCTTATTTCGAGCTTCACAAATGAGCAGGATTGGCACCGTATCCCAATTTCATCGTCAAGAATCAAGTAATGTTTTCCTTGACGGCATAGCTGTCCCTGAACGACCACACTTTCATACGAAGGAACATCATCATCGTCTTCATCTTCATCCTGAAACATTAGACAGTTGGCCAAATTAGAAAACGATGTCAAAAAAGGACTGACAGAACAGATAGAACGCCTCTCTACACCATTGGTTTAGGCCGTGTGATTGATTACGAGTATCTTGCTATACAGTTTCACAATTCACAGCTCAGCGAAAATCCGTACGACAAGGAAAACCGACGAAGAAGGCGACCATCATCCTCGTCACCAACCGACGAAGAAGACGATCCATCATCGATGACAACAGGGGAACTAAAAGTTCCATCCCGTCTTTTCCTTCTGTGTAATTTTGACCTAAGATATGACCGTGTTCTTCCACTTACAAAAGAATTCACCGGCACATTGTTCCCAACCCTTCAAATCTATGAAACACAGCAGCATTTGACGCCCTCACCCTTTTCTTCCCACTATTCTCCTCTTCACTCTTTGGTCGATAATCATTCACAACATGAGCATCATCAAAACCACCACTATGATCGCCATCTTTCTCACTAACCTCTTTTCCGTTGTTTCCCAAAGACCCTACTGCAGCTACCTGTTCACCGTCTGAGTAGAAGTAGTTGCCGAGGAACGACTTTCATAACCGTCATCAGGGTTCCATCTCTCACCGATTATTTCCAACGAATCATCACTGCACTCGTCGTTCCTACCATCATCCTTTGGAACATTTTCAGCTGCTCTGTAATAAACATGACTAGCGTTCTCGTCATTATCATCATCAAAGACCTCTAATTTAACACCTCCCTTCCGTCTGTTCCTCCAGTTACTTCTAGCAGCAAACCAACTCCTTTTTACTTCATCACGCAGCTCGTTACTCTTCCATTGAAGAGTAACAACAAATAAGAACGGGATATTTGACCGATCTAGACCTATAGATCGTTCAATGGTGATCAATTTCGCAAGACCTATTGCTAATCGGAGTTAATACCTGAATCGCGTCAAGTAATAACGAGGGTGGAACGAACTCGTCGATCCGAGAACTCAATTGCTACAACAAAGCAATTAGGGTTTTCTGGTTTTTCTTGATCAATTGAATATTTTACAACTGATTGGGGGGAGCCTTATATATGGCCTCATACAATACGTAAAATAAAAATAAGTAAATCTCGAGATATGAGCCAAACAAGTCGGACCCGTTTGGTCGTGAAACCGAGATTGCAACGTATTCACTTGAGCTAGTCATTATTGGATCATCCCCTCCCCCTTTAAGAAGAATTGTCCTCAATTCTCATGGTTCGGGATTTATATGCTGATCAATCTCTTACTCAAACCAAAGCAAATGTCAGATTTCTGATGTTAAGCACTTTCAGCGACTTCGAGCTTATGCCAATTCTTACTCCAGTAGAACCCAAAGACCCATGCTATGCCGGCGCCATTGGAAAGATATTTGAGCCTTCTTTTCAATGCAACAAGAACCACTAAAAAATATGCTCTAGAACTCAGGTTATGAGTCCCTAAATGCACACATATGAAATCTGAAACTGAACGGACCCATCGGAATTGTGGCTGACTTGCAGACTTCGTATCTCCCTCATACAAATGAATCACACAGCCTACCATAGACCAAATTAAAGGTAATTGAAGTAGCTATCTAACGCATTTGGTCTCACCTCATATGGATATACAGACTGAGAAATATGCAGCTCTGTGTTAATGTGTCACCGCCATAAGCGGTAGACGCTTTGATTATAACCATTGACTTGCAGACGTCATATCTCCTTGCCACTTTTGAACCATATAACCTACCCTATATCACTAGAAATCTTATAGAGATAGCTTTCATATGCATTTCGTTTCACTAAATTTGGATAAGCGGATTATGAGATATGATTGATTCTTTGCTGACAGGTCAAAATGCGATTCTCTGTTTCTTGCTTGCAATTGTGACAACGTGTAGTCCACAACCCCCGGGATCGAACACTCGGGACTGATCATTCATGTTACAACGCTTCTTTCGAGGTGATCAATGGTGATCAATTTCGCAAGACCTATTGCTAATTGATCGAGTTAATACCTGAATCACGTCAAGTAATAACAAGGGTGGAACGAACGCGTCGATCCGAGAACTCAATTGCTACAACAAAGCAATTAGGGTTTTCTGGTTTTTCTTGATTAAAAATAACGTCAATTGAATATTTTACAACTGATGGGGGAGCCTTATATATTGGCTCATACAATACGTAAAATAAAAATAAGTAAATCTCGAGATATGAGCCAAACAAGTCGGACCCGTTTGGTCTTGAAACCGAGATTGCAATGTATTCACTTGAGCTAGTCATTATCGGATCATCGGGTTGCCGGCCGGGTCTCAAAAATTGGAACCGAAACCGGCCCGTGATGAACCGGATGGAACCGGTCACTTTTTGAACCGCCGGTTTTGGTCCGGGCCGGGTCCGGGTTTTGCCGGCTCGGGTCCGTGCCGGGCCGGCTTAAACCCGGCCCCTTGACCAGGTCTATTAAATTAACTTACGTAAATGCAAAGTAGTATCTTTGTATATCCTTTCTGGATTATAACGAGTCACTTGGTTTAGACAGAAATCGAGAACTGAGCAGGAGTGTAGGATGATCAAAAAGACGGATTCACCCATACGTCTCTCGTGTGAAGGGGAAGCAAGTTCCTTCTACGCAGTGGAGAAGAGGCCCTTTGAAGTCGTTTCCAACATAGCCAAGCACAAGATGAAAGCGAGACCATACCAATGGTGGCGTACAATACTCGAAGAATATTGTATTGGGCGGGAAGAGGAAATAACAATGAGCCTAGACATGCTAAGGCCAATGATGAGCTGAATACCATTGCAAAACCTCGGCAGAGACGAGGGTGATTTTTGTAAAGTATTTTGGACATAAATGGAGGATTATAGTAAAAGAGACAGTAAAGGAAGATGCAAAGCAGAGCGATCAAGAGTGTGATTAGACTGGTCTCGAAAGGGGATTCATACTGATTACCTTGGTACTTCAATTGGAGTAAACTAATGATAATAGTGATAATGAATGTGAAGATAGAATGGTAATTATGAAAATAGTAAGTTGAGGAAGGTAAATGTGGTTGTGAGATGTAATTTGATCCTATAAACACATTGTAATAATTACTTGCTTTCATTATTGCATTTAATTTAATTTTGATGTTTGAAAAGTTGATTTGTAGAGATTTTGTGATTGCGTTTTCAGTTTTGAGGACATGTATTTAAAGACATGGCAAAATCGAAATATTGAGGAGAAGTAGAAAAGGGGTGAATTTATTGAAGTGTGAAGTTTTTAATAATTTTTTTGGGTGGTTAAGGTATTGAAGGTGCGAAGTTGACATGTTTTGAATAATTAATACGAAGTATTAATATATTACTCACTTGGATTATTACTCACTTGGTTTCTTTGGGTCCTGAATGCATGTTTTAGGTGGGATATATGAATGAATGAATTTGGAAAAGCTGGAAAAACGGAGTATCTTCGTACGGAGTATAAAACAATTCAAACAAGGATGCACGTGTACTCCTACTAATTCACCGAGTTATTATAAACTAGTTTTAAAGCCCGTGTGATGCACGTGTTTTAATAATGTATATTTAATAATGAATTATTTATTTTTTTAATGAGTAAGCTATACTCCCTCTATTTCACTCAATTAAATTTCACTTTCCTTTTTCTGGAATTTCACCCAATTAAATTTCATTACTATTTAGGACAACTTTATACAATTAAAATAACACTTTTACCCCTACCTATATACTCATTTTACCAAAATACCACACACTTTATTATTTAAAATGGACCCCACTCAATCAAACTACCAATATTACCCTTAACTTTTCATTTCCCTTAAAATTTGTGAAAAAGCCCATGGGGCTAATTCATTGAAATAGAGGGAGTATTTAATAATGAATGATTTATCTTTTACTAAAAAAAACATAAGGTAAATGAAACTTGTCAATAAAAATACATCATTTTCTTAGCGATTTATGACTATTTTTCATTTTTCTATTCAATTTAAAATTAAAACCAACGGATTTTCACAAAATCCAATGAAATTTGTCGATAATTCAATTGTCATCTAATTTGAAGCTTTACATATTTGATTCTAATATTTGCATGTGTGCTCAAGTGCATTATTCGACAAAAATTGTCATACATGACTAATATTTATATGATTAGTCCTTTATCTCGGGATATGAATATTAGCATATGTCTCACGTGCAACCATTTCACATGTAAGATCTACAATAAAGTAACTAAAATCTATTATAAAACGTAAAAATAATTTTCAAAATAAAATAATCTTATCATAAGATCGTACCGCTTTATATGAAAATTTCTATATAAATTATATGCATAATATAATAGTATATTATCGACTTAATAATTTTGAATGTGAAATTTGGGTATTTTTTCCAAAACTACTTTATCTATGCTACATTTATTTTTAAAAAATGGAAAGTATTACCTTAATTATTTTTATTTTGGAAAAAAAAACTACCAACATCCATCTACACCATAAAGATTAGTTTTTTTCCATAATTTTCGGATGCTCTCCTACAAAATTGGCATTAACTATTAAATCAAAACTTAATACGATGAAACTAAATAAAAGATCAAACATTATAAATTAGAAAAATTTATCATATAACGATAAATGACTTTATTTGAAAATATGACAATTAATAAATCTTGTATATCTCTTTAACCTTTCATGTTACATATTCATTAGTATTGCTATTGGTTTTGTAATCAAGTTTACTCAATGAGAACAAAAAATCTAGAACTTAAAATATAAATCTAAAACATATACAACGGAAAAAAGGATCATCACCAATTCAATCAAGCTGTGTTTAAATAACAAACATGATAATTAAAAAATAAAACAGTTCAAAATTATATATTTTTATCAAATCAAATACACCGTAAAAATTAGAAATAACACAAATCGTAATCATAATTAAAACATACTAAACTTAAACTATTAACGTAATACTTAGGAAGATCAAGCTAATGGTTTTTTTATGTGTATTAATTAGCGAGATTTGAGTTGAGCCATTTGATCTTTAAGATCCTACGGTTCAGATTTAGATGTAGGACTGAAAAGATAGGGTGGACTTACATGATCCTATTTTTATATATAAAAAGGGTTTCCTAAAAATCATTTAATGGTAAATCTGAGATGTATGTCAATGGCATCAAAGATGATATTGTGGCTAATTTCAGGAATAGTTCTGGGTTTACTTTGGGGCAGCTACCTTCTAGATACCTTGGGGTGCCAGTGTCACCCAAGAGATTGTCAGTCCTGGATTGTGAAGGGCTAACTGATAAGATTGTGGCTAGGATACGAGGATGGGGAGCCAGGAAGCTATCATATATGGGGCGTTTGACCTTAGTCAAAGCTGTGTTGAACACATTACACACCTATTGGGCTCAGATCTTTATTCTTCCAGTGGCTGTGATAAAGAAGGTGGATAGTTTATCTCGATCTTACTTATGGGCAGGGCATGAACACCACAGTAACAGTTGCCCTGTTGCTTGGGAAGATGTGTGTCTTGCAAAGGAGGCTGGTGGCCTAGGAGTCATATATAATAGGAGCTGGAACCAGGCCGCAATAGGGAAGCTAGCTTGGTGGATCCACATTAAAGCTGACCATGTGTGGGTCAGATGGGTTCACCATGTCTACCTCAAGGTTGGAAGTTGGATGGACTACAAGCCTTCAGTCAACACCAGCTGGTGCTGGAGAAAAATCTGCTCTGTCAAAGAACGGATCAAGTCTGGTTTTGTATGCCAAGGGTGGATGAAACCAGGTCATGAGTACTCTATTAAAAATGTTTACCAGTGGTTGCAAGGAAGACAGGCTACACAAGGATGGACTAAGGTGATATGGTCACGATATAATATCCCACGTCATATGTTGATTGCGTGGCTGGCTGCTCGAGGAAGACTCGCTACGATGGACAGATTGGTACGTTTTGGTATTACTTCTGCTAATCTATGCTTCCTTTGTCATGACGAAGAGGAGGATGTCAAGCACCTCTTTTTTGGTTGTTGTGTTAGCAAGTTGTGGATTGATCAAATTCGTAACTTCTTTGGATTGGTCACTTTGAACTTGAATGATTGGACAAAGGTGTACCAGACGCGGAAGGGGATCTATGTTCCAACGTCAAATCTTATTTGCGTATATAGTTGGTAGTGTTTATTACATTTGGCAAAGTCGAAATGAGAGTCGATTATATAGTCGTATAGCTAGGCCGGAGGTTATGTTCCGATGCCTAAGTAGTGAATTAAGATCTCGTGCATATCGTATAGCGATTAATCTAAATAGCAGAGACAGAGAATGGCTGGAAAAATTGTATAGCTAAATCTCAATATAGGATGTATAAAGAAGTTTTGATATTAATGACATTTACATTTTACCAAAAAATAAAAATCATTTAATGTATGATAACTAAATAAGGAAATTTTGTAGATTATTTTTTTAGTCTTATAAAAACTTAAGAAAAACGTTAGTCTTAATATATTTTTAGCTGAGTTATTGATTTTTTTTTTATTTCCTAGTTTTAATTTTTTTAGGTAAGTTTTTGTTTAAGTTATATAGAAAAATAATTACTTTAAATTAAATTTCTTTTGTAGGAGAGATTTTCTTTTATTTCATAGAAAACTAATTTCTTTGAATATTATTAGATTATCAAGATACTATTTTTATTAAATTATCAAATAAGTATGGTAAGTGTTATTCATGAGCTTTCCAATTTTTATGAAAATGTAAGTGTATCTTATGGAAATTAAAATAAAATACTATTTTTTCAAATGTGAGTCTTAATATTTTTTAAGTAAGCTTTTAATTAAATATTACAGAGAACTAAAATGATTTGAAAACATTAGGAAAAAGGCTAAAGGTTAGTATTATACCAATAGGAAAAACTTTGGTCTCAGTATTTTTTAGCTTACTTTTTTGTTCTTTAAATTTTAGTGAAAGTTAATTACTTTTAATTGAATTTATTCTTAGAACATTTTTTCTTTTAATTTTATACAAAACTAATTGTTTTGAATTTATTAAATTATCAAATAATTATTTTTTATTAGATTATAAAATAATCATTGTAAGTGTTGTTCACTTTTATTAATAAGTAATTAAAAAATATTATTAATCATCAATAATAATGTATATAAAAATTTAATAAATTATGATGTGGGCACTCTAAAAACACTTAGCAAAACTCTCTTTCATGTAGATGTATATAGATATGAAATATATAGTTTGATTTCTAATTTATAAAAGAATTAAAAGAAATACTTTAAAACGGGATAGTAAAAATTTGAAATTTTGTCATCAAACTAAACTTTACCTTATCAATATAATACACCATGTTGATTCTTTTATACATAATTTTCAGATATTCTCATACAAAATTGACATGAACAATTAAATCAAATATTAATACGATTAAACTGACTAAAAGATCAAGTATGATGAATAATGAATATTATTATACAACAATAAATAATGATTTGATATGAAAATAAGATAATTAATAGATCATGTATATCTCTTTTACCTTTCACGTTACATATTCGATTGATTTTGTAATCAAGTTTCTTCAATGAGTACCTCAGATCTTAAACTTAAAATATAAATCTGCAACATACAAAGGGAAAAAGCTAGATATGAATTCAATCAAGCTATGTTTAAATTACAAACATGATAATTAAGAAATAAAACTTTTCAAAATTAATACACTTATCAAATCAAATACACGTAAAAAATAAAAATAACACAAATCGTAATCATAATTAAAACAAAATAAACTAAAACTAGTTAACCCGGTACCTTGAAAGACAAAGCTAAAGTTTTTGATATATATATACACAAAAAAAGTTTAAGACTTACCTAAAAATTATCGAAATTCATCCCAAAAATTACGTGCTCCGGTGACCAAAATATCGAAATTTGGTTGACTTAAGTCAAACTCAGGCCAAAAGGTGGTGTTTGACAAAATAATTTTTTTAACGTAATTGTTCAATTGTACCCGAACTTTTACTTTGTACCTTTTTTACCATAAATTTTCCCTCTCATTACCATTCCTAACCAATTTTTCTCTCTTTCTCAAGAGATTAAACTTTATGAAGAATTCAATCAAAAATTCATCAATTTCTTCTTCAATTCTTTGAATTATTAATTATGGATCATACTATCACAATTCATCAAGTAATTATTTAATACTTTTAATTTATAATTGATATATAGGTTTAAAAACTAATGAAATAATTAGGGTTTGAAGGTGTTTGGTGGTTTAGGGTTAACAACCGGAGAAGGGGTGGCAGTAGGTTGGCCGGGATAGATAGGCGGCCGGGACGATCGGCGGGCAGTGTCTAGTGCCGACGGCGCGGCAATGGACGGTCGGAGCTAGGGTGGTGGTGGACTGGTGGTTGATTTTTTATTTTTATTTTCAGTTTTTTTTTTTTTTTTTTATCAAAAAAGTTATTCTTCTTATTATTTTGGTGGTTAAGGGTGGGTCACGGTGGTGGCTTGATGGCCGAGGTGGGGCTCAGGCCGGCACGAAGGCTAACGGCGGGCGGTGGTGCCGGCGAGGGGCGGGAGGCAAGGCTGCGGTGGTGGGGACAGCTATTGCCATGGTTGTAGTCATGGGTCGCAAGGAGGTGGAGATTGACCTGTCCAGGGACTCCGTTGGCGGGGATAGGCAGGGAGGGTCGGCAAGTGGTGTTTCACGGTGGTTGACGGCGGCGGTAGGTTTTAGGGTTTGAGTTAGTAATTAGAGAGAAAAATGGAAGAGAGGGAAAAGAGGTGGGAAATGACTAAGCACAAAATTGTAAAAGTTGGGTACAACTGAGTAAAAATTTGGGTACAATTGAACAACATCCTTTTTTAAAGGTGTTAGCAATTTTTTCTTTTTAAAGGTAGTGTTTGACAAAATAAATTTTTTAAAAGGGATGTTTAATAATTAATCATACTTACAACTGTGCCCAATTTGCAATTTTTTCTTTTTAAAGGTAGTGTTTGACAAAATAAGTTTTTTAAAAGGGATGTTTAATAATTAATCATACTTACAACTGTGCCCAATTTTTAAAATAAAAAATAAAACTTGTATCAAGACTTCTCTTCACCTAGTTTTAACATTTAACCTAAGCCCTCTTGTATTTTTTTTGGTTAAACAAAATCATCTCAAACTCAATTCAAATGAAGGTGAAACGAAGGTATTATATGTCTGATTATTTAATACAGAATATTTTTATTCTTTTGCCCCAAACTCAAACCTTATTTTCCATCGTAGATAAACATAGTTTTAAATTTGTCCAACAAAACTGATACGAATTTGGGTAGCGGAAGCGAACAACATACAAAGGATAGTTATCTGACGAGTTAGACCTATAACTCGACAAGGGTAAATGGGTAATCGAGACTCAAGACCTATCAAGTAACGATTAAGTTAATATTTGAGACGCGTCGAATAATAACGATACATAGGAAAGACGAGTTTTTTCTTTTTGTAAAAGATAATCTGCCCTTATTCCATCAAAAGTACAAGATTAAATAGTCGAAACTAGGCTATTCGAGTACCAACTGAAAGGCCTCTATTAACAAAGCCTAATTAAAGCAATTGAAAATCAATCATTAAAACTAATTAAAATAGCAATAAAGTAAATAATTAATTGCTCAAATCCTCCAAATGCTTATTGAGCAAACTGACGTAGCAAGTTATTGAACCAAGCTGGTTCCCAAAACTCTGTTGAAGACAAAATCGGAACCACGTCCAACATCGACCCATCACTCGGTATCATTACTAGTCGTATCAAAAACCTTGTCAATAATCTCCGTTATATGTTTACACTCAACTTACACACGGCTAAAACCAGGGGGTGAACACTGGTCACGAATACCAAATGGTTTATTTCCATTATGTATTACGGCCTTACGGGGTATGTACTTTATGCCTGATACCTGTTGATAGCATGTCTTCTGCAAATCAGACGGATTAAAAAAACAGGATCGAGTTAAATAACCCGTGAAGCGTCTTTTTTAAGATCTCGCCTTTGTGAACATGAACAAAAGGGTTCATCAATTTCCTCAGCTCCTGCGTTTCTTCTGTTATTGTCCAAACAGCTCGAAATAGGCCATTTACCAGTTACCTCTGAACTCGGAACTGTCTAGATTTGAAGAAGCAGATTATTGAACTCTTCTCTAACTAGGTAAAGCGTGTTGCGAAGCTCTTCAAAGTTGGTTTGGGGTGTCACCGAAACACTGACCATTTGCTTTGTCTCGACCATAGTCAAGACGTTCCTGATGTTACTGTCATCGTGTCCTTCATCCAATACCATTATCCCTGGCACCTCGATGTTCCTGACATTTTCAGCCTATTTAAGCACTTTGCAATCTCTTCTTCCCATGTAAGGAGCAAACTACGAAAGCGATGATAATTGGCTTCGACATTGGGTACTTGCTAATGAAAGATTGGAGGAAAGTTATTGACAGACCAGGTCTTTCCCTTGCCAGGTGTGTGGCATACGAGACAATGACCGATTCTGAAATGAGCAAGTTTCCCAAGTTCATCAAGTTTCGCTGATCCTCCAACATTTTTCCCGATGAACTCGAACGCTTCTAGTTGTGAGGGTATAATTTCTTCTTTATCCCCGGGATGAGATCCTACACAGTACCTCGGGAATTCTCTGAATGAACGTTTTCAAGGTTGTGGCTAAATCCAGGAAAACGGAACCTGTCAGAACCACCGGCTTCATAATCGTTGTACGAGATCCAGCGATTGTAATTCTTGTTTCCTGATTTCCCAAATGGGTTATCGTTCTAGACAAGTGAAACATAATTCTTCAATCAGAAGCGGAACTGATGGGCTAAACCAATACAAAGTATAATACTCTCCTGTGAAACCGTCTTATAAAGTTATGGTCGCGCCTAGCAGGCTTCAAATTAAAACAAAGTGGACAGCGGGCTGTAAATCATATTATTTCCGAAATCATTTGCTCCTCATTTATTGAAAAAATGTCGACAGTAAGCACTTCAAGACTACAGCCTGTGATCGTAAAAGAACAACGAAAGCTAAAAATTAAAAAACATGGAAGACATGAAAGAGACAGTTTAGGACTTACAAAATCTGGTGTGACATCTCTTATTTCGAGCTTCACAAATGAGCAGGATTGGCACCGTATCCCAATTTCATCGTCAAGAATCAAGTAATGTTTTCCTTGACGGCATAGCTGTGCCTGAACGACCACACTTTCATACGAAGGAACATCATCATTGTCTTCATCTTCATCCTGAAACATCAGACAGTTGGCCAAATAAGAAAATGATATCAAAACGGACTGACAGAATAGATAGAACGTCTCTCTACGCCATTGGTTTAGGCCGTGTGATTGATTACGAGTATCTTGCTATACAGTTTCACAATTCACAGCTCAGCGAAAATCCGTACGACAAGGATAACTGATGAGAAGCGAATTTACGGTGTTAATGAGCTAGAATTATTGAGCTTTAGGCGGGTTTTTAGGATCACTTAGCTATATTTTTGTGTAAACCCGATATATTATTTCAATGACGTAATTCTAGCCTTTTATGCAATGTAAAGCCAAGAGTTGAGTAATGTGGTGATCTTGACTATGTGTAAGCTTTGAAGCGGGTTTCGTGGTGCATACCAAGCGACGATCCGGAGCGCCATCTTAAAGCCCCTGCTATTCCATATGAAGACCCATGCTCGTAGTGAAGACCGAGTGCAAAAGACGGAGGGTTTAAACTTATTTCGCGCCAAAAACGAAGTACAAAAACAGAGCAGAGCACCCGCTCCAAGCAGCAGAGTGGCTCGCTCTGGTGGAGCGGTCCGCTCCCATGCCCAGAGCGGTCCGCTCTCCTTTTCTGCAGACGTGGCTAATTTTTACCCGTGTTTTGTATCTTCCTTTGTACAACTTATTTCGACTACTTTTCACTTTATGTTTTAATTTTTCAGCTTAGAGAGATAGAGAGGAGAACTTGGGAGAAAAATTAGGGTTAGGTTTTCAAAATATTTTCATTAAAAATTTCAATGTCGGTTTTTAGTTTAGATCTTAATTTAGTTTTAGTGAATGAAATCTTAGTTATGGGTAACTAAATCTTCAAGCTTTGGATGTAATCTTTTGGTGTTCATGAAAACCTTGTAATCAAAGTGAGGAATTACTTCCTTGATCTATTTTATTTAAGTATTTACTTCTCCTTATGCTTGTGTTGTTACTAGTACCGATTTTGTGACTTGTTCCGATTATTTGTCGCATTTTCCTTGCTAGAATGCTATTAGGGTTTATATGTTCTTTCTTGAATGTGTGAATTCTTGTTGTGTAGCATTGTTAACATGTTTCATTGTGTTGTATGCCGATTCATCTCGCTTTGAGCATGTTTGGAGGAGTAAAGTGTGGGTCTTGTTGTTGAATCTTTCATGCCGATTCTTGGAATGTATTCTTTGATGAGCTCACATATTTCTTTTGTGTTTTCTCTTGATTGTAGCACATAGTAGGCTTTTGTATGCCGATTCATCGGGTCTTATATGTGTTGTTTTGCTTTGCTTGCCGATTCTAGCATTGTGAATTTACATGATTAGAAAATACTTAAGGAGTTACTTGAATATCTTAGTTCTAGGGTAATTCGTCTCGTGTATTGCTTGGTCGTAGTGACACCTTTGTGATTGCATCTAAAGCGTCTTAGTTATATTGTTTACATCGTTTTTAATTACATTGCTAGTCTTAGTTTCGACTCAACCAAATCTTTAACAACCCCCATTATTTTACTTTCGTTGTGACATAAAAATTACACATAGCCTAGCTAATAAGTCCTTCCTTTGGGTTCGACCCTATTCTTACCACTAAATTACGTGTTTTGTGTGAATCGAATAGGCTTTATAAATTGTTAATTTGACCCCTTTTATTAACGACGTAAAAGTGCTAGTCAAATTTTGGCGCCGTTGCCGGGGAAGGCAATAGGCCTTGTGTTTTCATTTTGTTAGTCCTTAGAATTGTTGTTAGTAGTTAGTAGTTTTATAGTTGTTTTAGTTGTGTTTAGTTTAGACATTGTTATTACTTGTTAGTTTAGGTGTTATTGTAACCTTTGGTATCCTTTGGTATTTGTGCCCAACTTGAGCTATCCTCGAGTTTGGGTAGTTATTTCACTAGGTTCTTGTTGTTTCACTTTTGCAGGATCATCTAGTTTTATGTACCCTCGTCCATTAAGATCTTATCGCCCCGTTTTGGAACGTGTGGATAACGAAGAGGATCCATCTACAAGTGCTAGAGATATTGTCGTAACCGACCTAGAGTTCACTAATATTTTTCTTTGAGCAGAAAATTCTCCACCTCGAAACATGGCGGGCCCTCGAAACCGCACGCCGCACAACTTCCCGCTCCCGATCTCACACAACAACCGTTGTGCATCACTTTTACACCGAACGAGGATGGGCAAAACTATGCCTTGAAGTCGGGAATCATCCACCATTTGCCTAGTTTCTACGGTAGGGCGGGAGATGACCCTAATAGACATCTTGCCGAGTTCCATGTGGTGTGTTCTTCAATGAAACCGGATGGGGTTAACGAGGAGCAACTTAAACTTCGAGCTGTTCCATTTTCCCTAAAGGATGCCGCACGAGATTGGCTCTACTTCCTTCCACCTAATTCGATCACCACTTGGCAAGCCATGAAGCAAATGTTCCTTGCTAAGTACTTTCCCGCTTCACAGTCATCCCTCCTAAAGAAGCAAATTTCCAATATTGAGCAACTCGAAGGGGAGACGTTGTATGAATACCGGGAGAGATTTAAGAGGATTTGTGCGAGTTGCCCTTACCATGGGTACGCCACCGAAGATCTTGTTATGTACTTTTTCACCGGTTTATTACCGGAGGAGGCAAGGATGGTAAACGCGGCGGGTGGAGGTACAATTGAACACAAGACCGTTGAGCAAGCTAATACTCTATTTGAAGAGCTCGCAGCTAGCTCTAGACACTTTAGACCCAAGTCAAGAGGGGTGCACATGTTGAAAGATCAACAACCAAGCCATGACACCAAGCTTATGAACCAAATGAGCTCTTTAACCGCCATGGTCGAGAAGCTTATGCATGATAAAGAAGGTGATAAAGCTCAAGTGTGTGGTATTTGCGACTCTCAAGCCCATGATATTTCCATGTGCCCGCAAATGCTTGAAGGAGATATGGAGGCGGTGAATTCGGTGGGTGCTTTTGGTAATAGGCCTCCACGACAAAATTATGACCCTCATTCGAATACCTTTAATCCGGGATGGAGAGATCATCCGAATTTTAGGTGGAATAACCAAGAAAAGCCTCAAGACCCAAAGTGGAGCCAAAACCAAGGAAACCAATATGCCCAAAATTCCCAATTTCAACAAAACAACCGTTTTTCCAATCAAAAACCTCAAACACAATTCACTCAACCACAATTCCATCAAGGTGGTTCTTCTCAAACCAAACCACCTATGCAATATAACCAACCTCCACAAAATCAACTTGTTCCATCGAGTTCTAATCAACAAACTTCAACCGAGGAGTTAGTACGTTCGTTGGCTTTATCCGTTGGTGGCTTGAGTTCTAATGTGAATACGATGCAAGGCAACATCAATACTTTGCAATCCACCATGCTCCAAGGTCAACAAGAGAGCAAGTCGAGTATTTCTAACCTTGAGAGGCAAATGGGCCAAATGTCAAGTCGCATCTGGCCGACTTGAAGCGGGATTCCAACAAACTACCTCCATCTACCGTCCCAAATCCTAATGTGAGTGCCGCTGGTTGAGAAATGGAAGGCAACTTGAAGAGGCGGAGAAAAAGAGTGGTAAAGAGCTAGGAATTTATCTCCTAGTCCTAACCCGCTGAACGAGTCGAGGAAGATGAGATTATTGTGGTGGAAAGTAGTTCGCACTAAGTACCTCCAAAGGAGAGCCGTGATGATGACGTCCTCCCATGGGATCAGATATATGAGCCGGAAGGCTCCATTCCCAAGTGCTCTCAAGGAGACGCGAAAGTTTGAGCAAGATAAAGACATTTATGAAACTTTCCGTAGTAAGTGTGAGGTAAACATCCCTTGATTAATTTGTTAAAAAGTGTGCCTAGGTATGCTAAGTTTTTGAAGGAGTTGTACCAGTAAACGTAACAACAAGCTCAAGGCCACCAAAAAAGTGCGGGTGAGTGAACATGTCTCGGCCATTTTCCAAAAGAAAATTCCTCCAAAATGCAAGGATCCGGGAATGTTCACTATACCATGTACTATCGGGGGGAGAAAGGTTGCTAATGCTATGTTAGATTTGGGTGCTTCGATTAATGTTATGCCATCTTCTTTGTATGACACCCTAAATCTCGGCCCTTTGGCTAAGACGAACGTAGTAATTCAATTAGCGGACCGATCGAATGCTTATCCTAAGGGAATTGTGGAGGATGTGTTGGTTGAGGTGGGAAAACTTGTGTTTCCCGCCGATTTCTATGTGTTGGACATGAACCGAGACCAATTTGCCGCTCCAATGCTTTTAGGGAGACCTTTTCTCAAAACGGCAAAGACCAAAATCGATGTGGCTAGTGGATCGTTGACTCTAGAGTTTGACGGTGAGGTTATAGATTTTAATATTTATGATTGCATGAAATACCCACCCGAGGACCATTCTTTGTGCTTTGTTGATGTTGTCGACCCTTTGGTTGAGGAAGTTTTCGACTTTAGTGGTTATGATGAGCTCGAAGTAGCGCTTTTCAATAGCATAATGAGTGGCGATTTTAATGCCGAGCATTGAGATGCCGTCGAATACGAGAGCCTTGATTTGTGACTTAGAGGATGAAGGGAGTGAAAATGAGGGTGAAGAAGATTTTCTACCAAACATCCAAAGAAGTTTTGAGCGAACCGCTGGACCAGGCGGCTCGCTCCATAGGAGCGCTCGCTCTGGCCAGAGCGCCCGCCTCCCCGCCTCCCTAATGTGTTTTCGTTATTTGTTGGAACTAACCCCCCCCCACTAGCCTATGTTAGTGAGAAACCTGTTCCCTCAGTTATAAAGGCACCCGAGGTCGTGATCAAGCCACTCCCGTGCCACTTGAAGTATGTTTTCTTGGGAGAAAACAACACATTGCCGTGAATCATCTCCACCAAACACACAACCGAACAAGAAGGTAAGCTCTATCGTGTTTTGGTTGACAACAAGCTTGCTATTGGTTGGACGATAGCCGACATTCAAGGTATTTCCCCTTCCACTTGTATGCATCGTATATTTTTAGAAGAAGGGTCGAAACCTATTCGACAACCCCAAAGGAGGCTTAATCCTCCAATGATGGAGGTTGTCAAGAAGGAGATTCTAAAACTCCTTAGTGTGGATATGATATATCCGATTTCGGATGAAGTGGGTTAGTCAGGCCAAGTTGTCCCCAAGAAGTCGGGTATAACTGTTGTGGAGAACGACAATGGAGAGATGGTGCCCACCCGAGTGCAAAACGGGTGGAGAGTTTGCATTGATTATCGCCGCTTGAATGCGGTGACTCGAAAAGACCACTTTCCATTGCCGTTTATTGACCAAATGCTAGAGAGGTTAGCGGGGCGTGCGTATTATTGTTTCTTGGACGGGTTCTCGGGATATTTTCAAATCCCAATCGCACCCGAGGACCAAGAAAAGACTACTTTTACATGCCCATTTGGCACATTCGCATATAGGCGGATGCCCTTTGGACTATGTAACGCCCCGGCTACCTTCCAAAGATGCATGGTTTCAATTTTCTCCGAGTTTGTAGAGGACTTTATTGAAGTTTTCATGGATGACTTTACCGTCCATGGTGACTCTTTTGATAGATGCTTGCATAACCTAACATTAGTGCTTAAACGTTGTATTGAGTCGCACCTCGTGCTAAACTCCGAAAAATGTCATTTTATGGTCGAGGAAGGCATTGTGTTAGGTCATGTAGTGTCATCTAAGGGACTTGAAGTGGACAAAGCAAAGATTGACACTATCAAGTCCCTACCTTATGCTACTAATCTTCGTGAAGTGCGTTCTTTTCTAGGTTCCGCAGGTTTTTATAGGCGATTTATCAAAGACTTCTCGAAGATAGTTTCGCCTCTTTGCAAGTTGCTCCAAAAGGATGTGGAGTTTGTTTTTGATGAGCCTTGCAAGAGGGCGTTTGACGAGCTTAAGGCTAGGTTAACTTCCGCTCCAATAATTCAACCCCCGGATTGGACGCTACCTTTTGAAATCATGTGCGACGCTAGTGACTATGCCTTAGGAGCCGTGCTTGGGCAATCCGTGGGTCGTGCTACACATGTCATCTACTATGCTTCGATGACGATGAATGAAGCCCAACGGAATTACACAACAACCGAGAAGGAGCTCTTGGCCGTTGTTTTTGCCTTAGAGCGTTTTCGTTCTTACTTGCTTGGAACCAAGGTGATAGTATACTCCGATCATGCCGCACTAAGACATCTCATGACGAAGAAAGAATCAAAACCAAGATTGATACGTTGGATCTTGTTGTTGAGCGAGTTTGATTTGGAAGTGAGGGATAAGAAAGGGACCGCCAATGTGGTGGCGGATCATTTGAGCCGAATCGTTCATTCCGAGGCTAGCAAAGGAGATCAAGAGCCGGTCAAAGCTTTATTTCCCGATGAGCATCTCCTAGCGATCAATGTGTGTGCTCCGTGGTACGCAAACTTGGTCAACTACCTTGTGACGAAGCAATTCCCTCCGAACTTGTCCAAAGCTCAACGAGATCGGATCAAAAACCACTCCAAGAACTATGTATGGGATGACCCGTATTTGTGGAAGCATTGTCTGAGCTTCGGTGATCCGACGTTGTATTCCCGACAATGAAGTCTCATCCATTCTTGATTTTTGTCACTCTCAAACGTGTGGAGGACATTTTGGAGCTAAGAGAACCGCTCAAAAGGTGCTCAATAGCGGATTCTTTTGGCCTAATCTCTTCAAGGACGCGTATTCGTTTTGCCAAACGTGCGATAATTGTCAAAGAGTGGGAAATATTTCAAGACGGAACGAGATGCCTCAACAACCAATGCTTTATTGTGACGTTTTTGACGTGTGGGGCATTGACTTCATGGGACCATTCCCAAATTCAAACGGAAATCTCTACATTCTCCTCGCCGTGGATTATGTCTCCAAATGGGTGGAGGCTAAGGCTACGCGAACCGATGACGCCAAGGTTGTGGCGGAATTTCTCAAGTCTAACATTATCTCTCGCTTTGGTTTTCCGAAGGCATTGATAAGCGACCGTGGCACACACTTTTGCAATCGAGCCATTGAAGCGCTTCTCAAAAAGTATGGCGTCATGCACAAGGTATCCACCGCCTACCACCCTCAAACAAATGGTCAAGCGGAGGTATCGAATCGAGAAATCAAGTCCATACTTGAGAAGACGGTCAATCCTACTCGCAAGGATTGGAGTCAACGCTTAGATGATGCTTTGTGGGCCTACCGCACGGCTTATAAGACCCCTATTGGAATGTCGCCGTACCGACTCGTGTATGGTAAGCCTTGCCACCTCCCGGTTGAGATCGAGCACAAGTCGTATTGGGCGGTCAAGCAAATGAATATGAGCTATGACGAGGCCGGTGACTTGAGGAAGCTTCAACTACACGAGCTTGAGGAGATAAGGCGTGACGCTTTTGATAGCGCGGAGACATACAAAGCTCGGACCAAAGCCATCCACGACAAGCTCATCTCGAGGAAGAACTTTAAAGTTGGTGAGAAAGTTCTTTTGTATCAATCTAGACTTCGTCTTTTCCCGGGTAAACTTCAATCTCGATGGCTCGGTCCTTTTGAAATCGTTAACATTTATCATTACGGAGCCATTGAAATTAAGAGTTTAAGTACCGGGAAAGTCATGAAAGTGAATGGTCACCGACTTAAGCCGTATTACGAAGGCTTTTCACAAGAAGGGTTCGAAGAGTTCACTCTTGCGGACCCAATTTATACGGATTAAGTCGGTTTGACGTCGAGCCTATGACTTTAAACAAGGGCGCTTGGCGGGAGGCACCCCGTACATGTTTAACTTTTGCTTAACTTAGTTTATTTTGTAGTATTAGAGTAGTTTTGCCTTGTAGTGTGTTCATTTTGTAGGTACAACCCTCCATTTTCACTAGCAAAACGTTTCACGCTTCCCGAGGCACGAAAAGGCGGAAACTCGAAAAAGCGACGATATGGGCGTCATGTGGGAGGTGAATACCGCTCAAAAATGACCCGACCCGCCAAATTGGAGCCACGTGGGACCAAGTTAAAAAAACCAACCAGAAGTTTTTGAGCGAGCTGAACCGCAGGAGCGAGCGGTTCGCTCCTCAGGAGCGGTCCGCTCCCTCACCCAGAGCGGTCCGCTCCACTCTTTTTTCAGCTTTTTATTTTCGTGTTTTAGCTTGTTTTTGTTCATAAGTTTTCATTTTTTTTTACAAACACTCTCACTCTAAACCCTAAAAATTTCGCCTTCCACATCAAATCCTCATCAAACTTGCTCTAATTTGTTCCAAACATCATCAAATCCACTTCAATTACCTTATTTTGCATTAATCTCACTCAAAAACACGAATTTCCAACCCCAAATCGAAATTTTCACTCAAACCCTAATTTTTCAAAAATCGATTTTGGTGGATTTTGGGGCTTCAACTTGGGTTTTTAGTGGGGGATTAAGGTTCCTAGGTGCTTGGACTTCAACAACATTGCTATTTTGAGCCTTGAAATCAAGTTTTGGTATAAATTTCGATCCCCTTTTGTCTTGGTCCGAATTTTCTTCTTTTAGGGTCGTTTTTGTTGTTCTTTTTGGTCTTAATTTAGCTTGGCTAGTGTTGTTTGTTGTTGGTTGAGCATTTTGAGGTGAAATTTGGGTTGTGCTCATTGTAGAGTCGATTTTTGGTTTTGTGGTCTCGTAGCGCACGCCACGTGTTTGTTGAAATTCCCCTAAGCCCTAGCTAGTTTGTGTCACTTTGTTTGGTGTCTCCTTCACTATGGTTAACTTGAGAAACCCTTTTAAACGTCCTAGAGGTAATAAGCAGCAGAAAACGAATGAGCCCACCCCTCCCCCTCGCAACTCTTACGTCGGAAGTGACGGTCTTACAAAGTCGGAGAAAGCACGGTTTAGAATACTTGACCAACCCAATCGTACCGTGTTGTCCACCCGTTTCTTTCACCTCCCGACCCTTACCGAGCTTGGTTTAGATGGTCAAATACTTTTCATGCTAAACAAGGGTGGTCTCGGCAACCTTATCAACCGAGCCCCTAGGACCTATCGCCAAATCACCCTTGAATTCCTTGCGACTGTCAACCAACAACCATTGCCAAATGGGGAAGCGGGGGTAGAGTTTCAGACAATCGTCAACGGAGGCATGTCTCCATGGTGGACTTTAGGGCGGCCCTAGGTATCACCTTACCTCCATCCGACTTTTGTAATATCGACACCTCGCAGAACACTCATGACTTTTGGTACCACATTACGGATGGTGACCCTAAGCACAAGGATTCCAAGATCAACACTATCCCCCACCCCTCCCTCCGACTCATGTTCCGCTTCTTAAACATGACCTTCTTGGGTCAAGGTGAGCCTACTAAGGCCATCAATGAGAGTCTCAAATTCTTATGGTGTATGACTCCGGAGGGAGATGGAGTCCCGGATTGGGCACACGAGTTTCTCGTGTCTTGTGATAATATGTGCCACCGCGCTAAGACCGGAAAGATTCCTATGGGGGGGATGGTGACCCTCATTGTCGAAGCGTTTGGTATTAGATCCCGAGGATGAGATTGTGCCGGTGGTCACTTGTATGATAAAGACGGTTCACGTGTTTTGAAAATGCTTAAAGTCGCACTTGGATCTACTGGCGCTAGCCATGGTTATTTGTGGCTTCCACGCCCACGCGAGCCCGCCTGCTGCGTGGGGACTCACACTCCGCGAGCTTTACATGCCCCGTGACCGTGAATTTACAGAAGGCATTGCAGCGTTGAGAGGGAGAACATCGACTGCTAATCGGGCACCTAGTGATGACGATGATGACGAGGAAGAGGAAGAGGCAGAGGATGAGTTTGACGTGAATGAGGATGATGACGATGCCCATGAGGGCGAGGGGCAAGACATGGACACGATCATGCGTGAAGCGGCTCGTAGTGTTGATGCGCCGAGCGGTAGTGGGGTACAAAAAGATTTGCCCCTTGACCAAACCGAAGACTATCAAAAGTTCCTCCGATTCCAACAGTTTCAAAACTTCCAAGACTCTGGCCGGTTCTTTTAGTGGTGCCGCCTTATGGTGGATACGATTTTGCTCCTCCTCGCCATTCTAGCTACGTGGCGAGACACCGGTATGTGGGGCGGATGCTTTTCCGACCTATGAATCGCCGCTTTTCCAACCTACCGGGCTCGTGGTGGCGAATCTGTGGACCGTATGTTTTCGATGGAGCGGAAGGTTGATCTTACGTTTGATTTGGGTGTGGCGATGCACAACATGCACATCGCCAACGCCGCACCTAACTATAACCCGCCTCCACAGTCACGGTTTGATGAAATTCGGGATATGGAGCTTACGTATTCCGAGCGACGAAGACTTGAGAGGGAGGCAAGGCGGAAGTGGCGTGAGGATCGACGTCGAGACGAGCCCTCGGGCTCCGGTGGAGGTGCTTGAGGTACTTACTTTTCCTTTCCCTTTTGCTTGTTTAGTCTTGATTACTTATGCTTTGAGGACAAAGCATCGTTTAAGCATGGGGGAGGGATTTAGAGTGTTGTAGTGAGGACGGTTGTACTATCTGTGTATATATTTTTATGCTTTTGATTATGTTTTTATTTGCTCCTTCAAAAAAAAAAAAAAAAAAAAAAAAAAAAAAAAAAAAAAAAAAAAAAACCAAAACCAGAAAAAAAAAGAGAAAAGAAAAAAAAAAGAGTAATAAACCCCGATAGGTTGAAAACCCGAAAGGGCGGCCTATGCAAAACTTGGGGGGCCTCGCTTTTGGAAGCCTTAGTATGCGACCATGAGCAAGAAAAAATTGAGGCTAAAAGAGCCTATATGGGCCATATTTACCTCCTAAGTATGAGGCTAATATTTAATATCCCGTACTATGGGCTTAATTTTGTGAATTTGCTTGCATCTTGCTTGTTATACGGTGATATAAGTCGAAGTGTTTGGAGGGAGGAAGGGTAGGAGCACTTGATGAGGCCATTGGATGTTAAGAAGGCTTTGAGTATGTTTTTGTGGCGCTCATCAAGTGGGGAGATATAAGGAGGGGAATTATGGATTGCTTTGGTTAAGGTGAGGCAATTCCTACTACATTTTGGTGTTGTGTTTTGGTTAAGCGGTCCTTTGTCGAGGGAGATCGGGATGAGGGATCGGAGTTGGTGGTTGCTTAAGTGAGGTTTTTGAGGGAGTTATAAGAAGGGTGAAGCAAGGTTAGGAACATTTTAGTTGAGGGAGTTATAAGTAGGAAGGGGTGTTAGAGAAGAGAGCTCTTTGGCGACTTTGGCGATCGATTCCCTTAGTTTTGCTCGGGACGAGCAAAAGGCTAAGCATGGGGGAGTTGATGAGAAGCGAATTTACGGTGTTAATGAGCTAGAATTATTGAGCTTTAGGCGGGTTTTTAGGATCACTTAGCTATATTTTTGTGTAAACCCGATATATTATTTCAATGACGTAATTCTAGCCTTTTATGCAATGTAAAGCCAAGAGTTGAGTAATGTGGTGATCTTGACTATGTGTAAGCTTTGAAGCGGGTTTCGTGGTGCATACCAAGCGACGATCCGGAGCGCCATCTTAAAGCCCCTGCTATTCCATATGAAGACCCATGCTCGTAGTGAAGACGGAGTGCAAAAGACGGAGGGTTTAAACTTATTTCGCGCCAAAAACGAAGTACAAAAACAGAGCAGAGCACCCGCTCCAAGCAGCAGAGTGGCTCGCTCTGGTGGAGCGGTCCGCTCCCATGCCCAGAGCGGTCCGCTCTCCTTTTCTGCAGACGTGGCTATTTTTTACCCGTGTTTTGTATCTTCCTTTGTACAACTTATTTCGACTTACTTTCACTTTATGTTTTAATTTTTCAGCTTAGAGAGATAGAGAGGAGAACTTGGGGAAGAAAATTAGGGTTAGGTTTTCAAATATTTTCCTTCAAAATTTCAATGTCGGTTTTTAGTTTAGATCTTAATTTAGTTTTAGTGAATGAAATCTTAGTTATGGGTAACTAAATCTTCAAGCTTTGGATGTAATCTTTTGGTGTTCATGAAAACCTTGTAATCAAAGTGAGGAATTACTTCCTTGATCTATTTTATTTAAGTATTTACTTCTCCTTATGCTTGTGTTGTTACTAGTACCGATTTTGTGACTTGTTCCGATTATTTGTCGCATTTTCCTTGCTAGAATGCTATTAGGGTTTATATGTTCTTTCTTGAATGTGTGAATTCTTGTTGTGTAGCATTGTTAACATGTTTCATTGTGTTGTATGCCGATTCATCTCGCTTTGAGCATGTTTGGAGGAGTAAAGTGTGGGTCTTGTTGTTGAATCTTTCATGCCGATTCTTGGAATGTATTCTTTGATGAGCTCACATATTTCTTTTGTGTTTTCTCTTGATTGTAGCACATAGTAGGCTTTTGTATGCCGATTCATCGGGTCTTATATGTGTTGTTTTGCTTTGCTTGCCGATTCTAGCATTGTGAATTTACATGATTAGAAAATACTTAAGGAGTTACTTGAATATCTTAGTTCTAGGGTAATTCGTCTCGTGTATTGCTTGGTCGTAGTGACACCTTTGTGATTGCATCTAAAGCGTCTTAGTTATATTGTTTACATCGTTTTTAATTACATTGCTAGTCTTAGTTTCGACTCAACCAAATCTTTAACAACCCCCATTATTTTACTTTCGTTGTGACATAAAAATTACACATAGCCTAGCTAATAAGTCCTTCCTTTGGGTTCGACCCTATTCTTACCACTAAATTACGTGTTTTGTGTGAATCGAATAGGCTTTATAAATTGTTAATTTAACCCCTTTTATTAACGACGTAAAAGTGCTAGTCAATAACCTCAGACAAACAAAAGTTGCTGATATGTGAAACCTTACCGAGCCAGAAATCATGCCGCTGACATCAGAAAGTCGAAGAGAAACATCCAATCTACAGAAGAGCCCCTCTATATCCTCTTCCTCAGAGGACATCTCTGACGATAAATTTTTGACTCGGAAACTGAACTTCAAGGGAAGATGTGCGCCACTTTCAGAAGATACCGGGGTATCCATTCCGGCACTCCCCTTATCCAATAATGTGCTGGGCATAACATTCCCGAGCTCATTAGTATTCGGCTTCCTGTTAGTCCTAGGATCTTCCTCCGCGTTCCTATTCTTTGGAGGCCTGCCTCTTTTTCTCTTGCCAAGAATGCCGGCATTGTCACCTCCCGTGTCATTCTCGAGCTTAATGGCAGTCTCGGGCTTTGATGTATTCTCCACATTAGTGCACCCTTGTAGCCTGCCACTCGTTCTAATGCAAGCAATTTCACGAGACTTGGTGTCCTCGAGCATATGGTTATTCTCGAGCTTAGTGCAGGTCTCAGGCTCAGGGTCAGAGTCGTTCCTAGGCTCGGATTTGGTTTCCACGTAGGTCATCTTACGTGGCCTGCCTCTCTTTCTATTGCCAGTAATTGGACAGCACTTGGTGTACTCGAGTTTTGTGTCGGTCTCAGGGTCGGATTCATTCTCCACATAAGTAGTCCTAGATGGCCTTCCCCTCCTTCTAATGCTAGCGATTTCACTATACTTGGCGGCCTCAGGCATATGTTTGTTCTGCGTATCACGACCATCATCCTTGTCAAAATCCGACGAAGAAGATAAGGTTCCATCATCAATGACAGTAGGGCAACCAAAAGTTCCACATCGTCTTTTCTTTCTATGTAACTTTGATCTGAGATGATACCGTGTTCTTCCACTTACAAAATAATTATGTGGGGCATTGTTCTTAAGCTCTTTGGCCAAAACCAACCCTTCAAATTTACGAAACATGCCAATATGATGGTCATTCTTGTCATTACCCTGTGTTGCGTCGTTTCCCCCATGTAAAGTAAAAGCCCCTACTGCAACTACCTGTTGAGCATCTGACCCATAACTAGGACTTTCATAACAATGATCAGGGTTCCATCTCTCGCCAATTAATTTCAACGAATCGTCACTGTCATCATCAGCCACTTTGTAATAAAGATGACGTCTCTCCGTGTGGCTATGATCATCATCATCATCATCAAAGAGCTCCAATTTAACGCCTCTGCGCAGCCTATTCCTCCAGGTAGTTCTAGCAGCGAACCAACGCCTCTTTACTTCCTGACGCAACTCGTTCTCTTTTATGGCTAGCTGACGCCGCGTTCTCCTGCCTATAGGCACAGACTTCATTCCGTTTTTCTTGACAGGTTAACCCAAATTAACTCGGAAAAAGACAGTAAAATCTGCAGCAGACACCAACAACGTAACACCGTTTCACCAATTTCATCAATCAGTCATCTGTTATCGTAAATTCAGACTAAAAACATCAAACACTGATAAGTAAAACGATTTTAAATAAAAGTTTACTCCGTCCATTGTACGCATACAACGATTTCATAGCAAAAAAAAAAAAGTAAAACAAATACAGTAGTCTACTCCTTATAAGAAAGAGAAATAGAGAGAGAAAAGCAAACCTTGAATAAAATGGAAAAATGGGGAGTCAAAATTCAAAATGTATGATTTTGAGGGAACATTTTTGAGATTGAGTTGAGTTGAGCAGGAGATATGAATTATGCGTTTTGGGGGAGAGAGATAAATAAAAAAAAACAAACCTAGACTACCCGTAGCGGTGGTATTGGAAGATAATCTGTCTTTTGCCTTAAAATAATGACAATACGGAGTATTTTTTTTAACTTTTTATCTTCCCACCAAACCTACCTCTTATTTACCAACACAATAATACTAGGTCTAGACCTAGGTTCATAATTTTTTATCAATACTTTTATATACCTCACATTTAATATTTACATATAATTTTCTTAATATTTTTACATACAAATTGAACGTTTAATTTATTTCAAATAAAATATGCGGACAAAATTTGATTTAAATAAGATTTGCGGATAAGATTTTCAAAAAAAAAAATCGAATGCGACATATGGATAATAAGTAATTATTGAATATAATCGGTGCTAATGTTGACTAGTCAAGAAAAATAGAATTTATTTATTTATAAAGTAGATGTCGACATTTCAGAAATTACGCAATTACGAAATAAAACCTTCAAAAATAATTTCATTTAATTAAATAAATCAATAAACTAATAAAAAAATGGAGAAAAGGAAGGTGAAGACCTAGGTGAAGAAAACTCAATTTTGGACCAAGGTGGTGAAATAATGAGGAAGTAGGTCCAAAACTTTTATTATTTTTTTTAATTGAAAAAGTAATGTTTTGAGTCTTTTGATATGAGTACTCCGTAGGAAATTACGAATAGGATGTGAAAGGTCATAATTTTTACCAACTTTTTTTTTTTTTTGTTTATTTACCATGTTCTTATCATACTTTTACATTTTGATCAAAATAACTTGCTACAGTATAATTCATTTTCGAAAACAACGATTTCTTTCCCCATATTTGTCGTGTTTACGACATCTTTGATTTTTGATGTAAAATTCTTTGATGCGAATTTCGACTACTCCCTCCGTCCCGGTCATTTGTTTACACTTTCCATTTATGGGTGTACGGGTCATTTGTTTACACTTTCCATAAATGTCTATGGTGACCCACTTGTGGAGGTGGACCCAACTTCCTTAACCAATCACATTGTTTTATTCTACTCACTTTGTACTTATATTATTATTTTTATAGTTTTTTATTTACCTCTCTCCTCACATCGATAAATGTGTATAAAGTAAATGTAAACAAATCACCGAAACGGAGGGAGTATGATATTTCACCATATATATCCGTCTCAATTACTATCTCCATTCATATCTAAAAGAAAAGTTTCACTATTCATGGAAAGTTTTCAGTATTTCTTATAATGTATAAAATTAAACTAGTTTTAACTCCCGTGATACTCACGGTTTTTATTTAGTTTCTTTTTTTGGGTATAATGAGGCCAAATAATGTTTTAATAAAAAATTTAAGATAAGAATTGAACTTGTTTTATTTGACATTGATTTCATACATGAAATTAACAATATTATTGTATGATTACATACTTTTTTACCCCAACAACACATCATAATTAAAAAAATATTCAACACAAACACTCAACAAATGTCTTAAAAATTAGATATCATAAATAAACAACATAGGAGTTGGAATTCCATAACTGTAGGACATGACTCGAAATTCTTACATACATGTTTCATACGTTGAAAAGGTTTTTCAATACCCCACCTATGAAATGGTTTACACTAAGAATACTTTCACCAATGTCTTCATGACGGATTGTTAGATATCGACATTCATTTTTAATTTAACTTGGAATTGAATATTCAGATGAGGAATACTTATGCAAGTAAATGAAGAATTCGACAAATTCAAGTGCAAACATTTAGCACAGAGTAACTATTATTTTTGGATTGAAAGAAATTGCATACAAAAAGTCAAAAGTGGAGCTTAATATACTTGAAAAGAAAGGGGATTTGAAAAGTTTACTTGTAAATGCCTGGAATCATAGACCTAACCGTGGAAATAATGACATGAATGTTTTGAAACGGGCGAATATGAAGATGAAAAAGTCATTTAAATGAGTTTCATTAAAATGATGGAAATGAATGTGAATAAATGAAAATGAATTTGTGTAGTGGAAGATCAAATGGATGAGCATGTCAAGGTGGAAGCAAATTGGTGAAGGTAGGAAATAATGCCACGTGGAATTTTATTAAGTTTAGAGTCTTAATTAGAGATTTAAGCTACCCTTTTAATAATGTTATATAGATAGATATATTCATGTGTGAATTGTTGAAACTTGCATATTTTCCTAGCATGTGTCGTGAATCCTTCAGGTTGCGTCATGTACACGTCCTTTTGCCACTTTCCATTAAGGAAAACAGTTTTTACATCCATTTGCCAAACGTCTCAGCATTTACATCGACAAACATAAAATAAAAAATAAAAAATGCCTGAATGGATATGAATTGGGGAGTTAGAGCAAGTACAATGGAAGAACTATATATATATATAGTTCTTTCTTTTTCCAACACATTTTTATACAATTTAAAATTTTATGACTTTTTAACACAATGAAAAAACTTTTTAATTTGTTCTTAATTGGCTTCACTCCTATTTTTATGGGTGTTGATCAACTGTACCCGACTTTTTCTCAGATGTACCCAAAAAAGACCACCTTACCCTTCTCATTTCCCACCCCCACATTTCAAAACTTTAAAACTCTCTCTTCTCTCCCCTCTCTTTGTAAACCTTACCACCCAAACACCACTACCACCCCAACACCCCAAACACCTTCCTCCGGCGAGTCAAACTGGACGGACCACCCCCGGCACCACCCACCACCCCTCCGTGCACCGCCAGCCCCACCCACTATAACAATAGTAATAATAATAATTACATATAAAAATATATTAATACTAATAATAATAATAATATAATAATAAAAAAAAATTCCGGCCAGCCCCACCCACCACCCTCCGTGCACCGCCAGCCCCTTTGTTGTCGGCCGGAGACACCGCACCAACCCCGTCAACATCGTCCGGCGCAAGGACTCCTTCACGGTGGTCCTTCTCTGTCGCACCACCCCTTCCCCTCCAAGGAGGCAGGCGGCCATCCTTGCGCCGCCCTACCCGCAACCCTCGCTTGAGCCCCACCCTCCTCCTACTCGCCCGACTGCACCTCCTCGCCTCCATTCTACCCTCCTTCCCGACACAACCACCAAGTTAAAGTACACCAGTTGGATAGATTTTAATCAACAAAAATAGAAATAAAAGTAAAATTACTTGAATCATATAAATTTTACATTCATAATTATATAATTTGGTGATTTAAAAAAATTAATTAGGTTTAGATGATTTTTGATTGAAATTGAATTCTTTGAAAAAGAGAGAAAAGTTGGATTTGAGAAGGGTAAGGGATGAAAATTTTATGAGAAAAAAGGTTACAACTGAGTAAAACTCGGGTACAGTTGATCAATTACGATTTTTATTTACAAATAAATTTTTTTACTTTACCTTGTAACTTGAAAAAACTTAGTTCTTAAATAAGATCCTAATTCTTTATTCAACAAACCCAATAATCATAATCATCACAATAGAAAGAACTTTCTTTATAAAATTTTTATTGAAGAACCCAAGTAAAAACTCACCATTGTACTTGCTCTTATAGTTTACTAGTTTAGGCTTGTCTTTTACAATAACTACAAATAAAATTGGATCACAAAAAGCTAAAATAAAAACACCGCCATAATTTCAAATCAGTTGAATATTGTTGACGTTAAATCGATCATTCAAACTTACCCCTAATTTTCGACGCATGAAATCTCTTACTTCACAGATTTGCTTTACAATTTCAAATTATTGAATTCTGTTTCAATTGCGAGGGCGAAATTGGGAATTTGTTCGTAAATTGTTTCGCGTACATGACAATTTCTGCATTTTGATTCAACAACGAATTGAAATCCCGCGAATTTCGGTGGAAGAACAATATGTCGGAGTTGTCGTCGATTATCGAAGTTCTGGGGGAACTTAACGGACGAATCAGCGATGAATTTCGTTCATTATCGTAAGATTTCGCACATTTAAAATATCAAGTTTTTGGAATTCAAATTTTTCGTCGTGATTTGTGTGATTTAGGTTTAATTTGATCATATGTTATTATACTGTATTGCAATATATTATATAATGTGTTTGATTCGATAATGTATGTTTGTTTGAGCTAATTTCGCTGGTCAATTGTTTGTTTGAATTGATTTTTTAAGGGGATATCAGATTATTTGTGTTGTTCGATCATACTAGATGTGATAATTTAGTACCTAAATACAGTTTAAATTGCTTCTAAGTCCCCCATTGTGGTGCGGCAGATACGTCGATGCTGTGGAAACCCGCTTACAAAGCTCGGTCGTGTACTCGTATGTGTACATTTTGTTATATTCAGTTTTTTTTACAGTGTCAAATTGGTTATGTGGGGGCACAATCTACGCGGTTTGAGGGCGTGTTTCAGAGACGTGATGCTGTGTGTCAGTGTGTGATGCCTCCGCAGAATTGAGGTTGCAGCACCAAATGAGCTGCGTATGGTTGTGACAGTTTACAGTTAGAAGTTTGTAGATAGAGAAGTGAAGTGGAGGGTCGGTTTTTGACGTTTTCACTTTTCATTTCGCGTCTAAAATGTCTTTTACTCTGTCAAATGTCTTGCCTTTATAATTTGTGCCTGAGATGCCTTTTACTTTGTGTCGAAAAATGGCATACAGTGGTGTCCCTGATGTGTTGCGTATATGTGTTTTCGTTTTGGAAAACAGAAATGGGTTTCAGAAGTCGGAGGAGATAAAAAAAAGCCTAGCCGACTGGAGCAGGCAAATGGAGGACTTCACTGATAAGATGCGAGATTGCAAGAGGTGATTTCCGTGAACCCAGTGTTACATCAAATCATCTGTGCTTATATTTGGGTTATTATTCTCAATGTGGTTTTCGATTTTTGTCATATTTGACTAGCATCTCGTCCTCTCCCTCTTATGGGGCTTTGCCAATTCTTTCTTGCAGGCTTATCAAAGACTTTGATCGAGAAGTGAAGGATATGGAAAGCATCAATGACGAAAACACAGCCAGAACATTGAATGACAAAAAAAAGGTCAATGGTTTGTATATCATCTTGTGCTTTCTTTAGGATGTGTTTGGACGGAGGGATTCAGAGAGAAAGGGAGGGAGAGGGAGGAGTCCAATTTCCGTTGTTTGGTTAACATGTGAGCGTGAAAGAATTTGGTGGGGGAAGGGATCCATTTTCCCTCCTCGAGACAAATCAAAGTCCCTCTACAAAAGAAGAGATTTGGAGGGAAAATGTCGAAGCTCCTCTCCCCTTCCTTCACCTTCCCTTCCCTCCTTTACCCTTCATTTTAGGTATCTAAACAAGGGAAAAATATATTGTTTCGTTTTGAGGTTGAAATGACCAATACTGATCAAGCTATAGAGAGATGGAACAAGATTATCTATAATCCTTTGTTTCGTTTTGAGTTTGAAATGACAGTTCAGTGACGTGCTCAATCTCTAAGTAGTTATCAGTAAAGTTCAGTCTGTAAATTGAAGCCCACATGTTTGCTTGATGCAGATTGTCCAAGATACAATGATGTTGGAAGTCTTGGAACAGAGACCGTGGAAGCGCTTAAAGATCAGGTGATCATTGTGCAAATTGAGTTATCGGTGATCATATTTTCTTTATTGTCATCTTCTTCGTAAAATTATTTGCAGCAAGTTTAATGACATAAGCTCTGTGGGAATGCAGACTGATTGAATGAGTAGGATAGCTGATAAGTTCCTCTATCCTGTTCTCAATCAAGAAGGCTTCAAAGCTAGTTAAGGAAGTCGGTCGGCAGGTTGTTGTCTATAACCTTCCGTCAACATGATGTTATATACTGCATGTCTCGTTGCTGCTAAATTGCTAATCCCTCAAACTTCAACAGGTTGCTATCGATCGAAATATTATGGTCATGCTCTTTCTTATTGTAATTGGGGTTATAGCCATCATAATTGTCAAGGTTCGCCTCATAGCTTGCAATCTTCTATAGTTTTTTGCCCGCTCAATTTATTTCTCTTATTTTTCGCGATACATGATGCACTGCATTGTTGCTAGATGTAGTTCTAAAATGCCATACATGGGTAGCATATAACATGCATTAATTTGGAATCAATGCTGAAGGGCATTGTAGAATCTGGAACTACACAAGTACATATGAAAAGGAATTGAACGGCGCACATTTTTCCTCATCGTCTTCCCATATTTTACTATTTACAGCAGCTGCGTTCATGGTTCTTTCACAATTTTGGCATTGGATACATTAAAGCTAAAGAAATTCGTCCTTTGGCATGCCTCTTTCGTCGCAAATTCATGGTCGATATGAAGCGAGATTGTTTCAGTTACTGTAGAGAGTCTTTTTTCATATTCACATGACTGTAGGGGAATCAAGCATTGACACAAAGGCAATGTAGCTAGGTTTGTCCATGTGACTCATCATGCCATGTGCCTTTCTGCCTGGAACATTTTACGTAGTTATTGTGATGCGACGCAGACCAACTTCCACCGTTATTCGTTTTTCAGTTCTTTCTGGCTTTAGCATATTCAGGCTTGTATGATTTCATCTACGCTATTTGTTTTCAGCTTGTGCATCGGAACAACAAAGACATTCGGGACATTCCTGGATTAGCTCCGCCAGCCCAAACTTGGAAATTGCTTTCTTATGCAAACTGATTCTATCGCAGGCAATCCTTTTCGAGGTTACTTCCATTCTTGATCTGGTTCCTTGTTATTTATTCCGTACGTATGAAGTATCACTCATTATGGGCACAAGAACCTGTTCGCTTGTGATTTGTGAAATAGGCCATCTCTATTCCATTCATCATTTTTTGACGTTGATGATCAAATGTTGAAAACTTAGACCATTACTCGAAACATAATTTGACTTAGAGTTGTAAGGGGTGAAGTCGGGACTCGGGACGAAGGGAAATATTATTCTCGAGCAAGATCGGTTACCGCTTAGTCGCTTACCCCTTCCATTAATAAGTGACCATATATAATACTAGGTACAATCCGAGTAGCTAGCTCGGGAATACAAACAGACACATATCAAACATACATACCAAATTACCAATTAGTCAATTACCCATATAGATTGAATTAATACTCCTAGTACCACTCATATTCCAACATAAGTAAAATTTGTTTTCGACTCATTAAAATAAATTTGTTTTCGACTCATTAAAATACTTCTTCTCGTGTTGCTAATTCTCAAATTTGTGTTCGACTCATTGAAATACTTGTTCATTTGGATTGAACTTTTCTTTCATGTAATTTTTTTGGGTCTTGTTTCTGTGTAATTGAAGTTGATTCCTTGTGTAATTGAAGTCTTTTAGTACAGTAGTACGGAGTACTAGTTGTATTTATAAGGTAAATCTATTGAAATTATTTGTGAACATGCTCTTTCGGTGTTGAGTCTTTTGACTGTACGGTACGTATTGCATTTTACGTCACGTAGTGCGAAAGAGTTTCTTGCTGGTGGCCCCTGAAATAGGGTATGAAAATCCAAACGAAATGAACAAATTATTGACCGTAACCAACTGCACAAGACTTTTTTTTTTTTTTTTTTTTGGAAGTTCTTAGCCTGCCCGTGTTCCCATGCATTAAAGTAAGATGATCATTTGTTACTTTACAAGTCCTCTCGTATGAATTCTCGGAACTTGAAATGTAGATGCAATTACCGACGTGTTTACAGGTTATTAGGTGTTAACTATTTCACTTTGAAATGAAGGGTAATAAATTTGACCCCTATTGGTCAGGGGTCACTAGGTTACGAAACCATATTAAAAATCAATTTCACCAAAAGTTTAAATTGATACAAGTAGTTGAGTTGACTTTTGACATTTTTAATGGTCTAGATGTCATTTGAGCATCAATATCAGTGAATGTTTTTCTTTCCCTCGTGCAACCCTAATTCAACTTTCCTTCATATAACCTCATTCTTAAATACTTCCCCCGTCTCGGTGATTTGTTTACGTTTACGTTATACACATTTATCAATGTAAGAAGAGAGACATAGGAAAAAAAAAACTAAAAAAATAAAAAACGCAAGTATAATAGGGATTCCATTTGCTCAAAATTAATCAATGTAATTGGTTGAAAGAGTAAGAGCTTACCCATGACATGGGTTAACAATAAGCATTTAAGGAAATGTAAACAAATGATCCGTACACCCCGAAATGGAAAGTGTAAACAAATAACTGGGACGGAGTGAGTACTCTACATGGAATGTTCTCCTTTTAACTTTCATTAATTTATACTCATTCCATTCTTATTTGTTTTTGGCACACGGATTAAAGATTTCTTTTAAAAAAATTCGAAAAGCAAATAATAATAAAATACGAGTATATGATTTATATAATAGAATATACTTACACTAAAAACTAAAGTTATAAAAAGAAAATGAATATGATTTTCCGTATACGGATTTTACTCACGTCATATACTTTTTTCATTTAGTTTCCCTTCCCTACCTTTTTTACTCATATTGTATACAAAATCCTCTCTTTTATTTTTTTTAACTTTTCTTAACCTAAATTCATACACTTTTTCAATTATTTCAATTATTAATTTCGATAATCAATTCAACAAAGTAGTAATGTGATTCAGTTTCAATTTTGTTCATAAAGTTATGTTAATTTATTAATCTTGATGAATTTAGGTTAAAAATTGAATTAGGGTTTATATAAAGTTGAGATTTGGGGATGGTTGCCGGCGACGGGAAGCGGCGGGAGACGACAGGAGGTGGTGGTAGGCGGCAAATAATCGAAGCAGAAGTAATCAAAACTGAGACTATAATTAGTTAGTACGGAGTAGTTGTAAACACAAATGTAAATTGGTATTACGGCACTCCAATAAACAAAGAAAACAATGGTACAATACAGCTTTTCATGTCCTACACATTGTTGTACTGCCACCCTGCACTGCCGGCCTGCACCATTACTCTAACTTATAAACCCTAATTTTGATTTTAAATTAATAAGACCATGTTTATCCGTAATTTAGCTCCAACTAGTTTAAAGTAGTTTAGACAATAAAATATTATTTTCCTATTTTTCAACTACTTCCCTCAACTACTTCTAATTTTTCACACTTTATCCGTAGTTTAACCTAAACTACTTTAACCTATATATTCTATACTTTATTAAATTATGACCAAATATTTTTTATAGTATTTTTCATAAGAGCTAATTTTACAATTGTTGATAAATATAAAAATCTCAACACAAAAAAAATAAAAAAATAAATATACTCCGAAATATATGAAAAATGGATCTCTAATTGTAGAGTACGAAAATCTATGAATTATGATATAATTTTCAAATTTTTATATTTTGTAAAATTAAATATAAAATTAAAGTTTGAAAAATAAAACACTTGTAAATTTAATTGACCAATATTTAGTTGACATGTGTACTAGTTTAGAAGTAGTTGGAAGTGTTCTTTGGGGCAACTAGTTGGGAGATTTCCTCCAACTAGTTTAGCTTTTTTATTTTAATTTTATTTTATTTTTATTCAAATATTTATCTAAAGTACTCTTAACTACTTGCTCCAACTACCAATAAACATGGTCTAAAATTCGATAATATAAGGAACAGAATTAATTTTAAAAAAGATTATTACCTCATTGAATTAATCAAAAGTTAGAAATTGAATGAATATGGGTTAGGAAACGTTATAAAAAAGAAAAAAAAAAATTGTATATTATGGGAGTAAAAAGGGCAAATTTGGAAATAATAGTGAAAAAAGTATACAACGGAAGTAAAATCCGTATACGAAAAATCAATACCCAAAGAAAATTACAGAGTAGTAGATAAAATTGATTAAAAAATCAAAACAGATTGTAAGTGAATAATCTTCATAACTATAAATTGTCAAAAATAAACTCAAAAAGAATATAGTAAAATTGTCTACTAAGAAAAGTGAGAAGAACATGGTAAAATAAAAAGAGTAATATAATTCTTTCACTTGTTTAACTTTGTGTCAAAAATTCAACTTCATTATATGGAGTAGAAGAGTTTCGTATAAAATTAACCTAAATTTCTTTCCATACGTCAAAAATTCAAGATTAATAAAATGTGGATTGCGATCCTCTAGCTGTTTGGACGGAGAAATGTCATATTTCCTCTTAACATGAAGATCTTGTGGAAAACAAAAAATGAGCCTCCATTGGCTTCATGCCTTCATATATGCTTTGTTTTCCTCCTTTTTTTTCTTTTTTTTTTCTTTTCTTTTTTTTTTTTCCTTAAAACTGACGTGGGTTCATACTAAAAATGTTAACTTTAAGGTTAAAAATGACTATTTTATAAAGCTTTAAAGTGATTACATTTAACGTTAAAGTGGTTACTTTATAAATGTTAAAATAATCACATTTTACTCGTAAAAATTTCGTCACATATGTGAAACGGTCAAAACTTAGTCTACATAATTGCATTTCACTGTGCTTCTCACTGCTTCATTAACACCTTCTGGATAAACTAATACTCCCTCCATTCAACTCCAAAGTGCAAGTTTCTATTTTGTACACTATTCACGTTTAGACTTTCAATTTTAATTATCTCTCAATATATAAGTGTTAATATATTCATGTGTGATCTTGTTTGATTCGTCTTTATGAGTAGAGAATTAAAATCTAATTTTTATATTTTTTGGATAAACGTAGCTAACGATATTTAACGCAAGAAAGTCACAAGCAGTCAAAGGAAAGCAAACTTGCAATTTGGAGTTGAATGGAGGAAGTACTCCGTAAGTACGGAGTAATAACTAAAAAAAAAAAAATGCTAGGTTAGGTGAATTGCATTCAATGCAAAGTTGGATAAGAACTTGAATAACAGTTGTGAATGGAGTCCAAAATTTACAGGTGTATTCTCTTGTTGTCTTCCTTAGGCTGAAGACCACAATAGTAATACCTCATCCATCGTTGTCTAAGATCCACACTATTTTTTATTATATATATATATTTTTTTTTTGCACATCCCTTGCTTTATAGCCTTTCTTACACGGCTCCCTTGTTGAATTTTCAGCTGCTTTCAGACATGTTTTACTATTTTCTAATACTTGTATAAATTCCCACGCTAATAAAAATTAGGACCAACATCACTAAATTGAAAACCTTAAATTGTCTGACAATTTCTTGACCAGAAAAGAGTCTTTTTCTTTCTGTTCCTTCTTCTCTGATGCTTCCTCATTGAATCCTTCCAGTGCCTAGAATTTTTGCTGGTGTTTTTGTTTTTTCGGTCAGAGCTGTCGAAGCGTGTAAAAAGAAAACGTATATAATTTATTGGAACGGAGGAAATACTATTCTCTTCTGTTTGCTTTATTGGGTCTTTGCTCTTTCCTTGTTTTGTTCATTCTTTTTTCAACATTCAGTTTCCAACTTTTCCACCAACTTTCCAAAAAAAAAAAGCCTGTCTTCTGTGCATCTGGGTTATAAGTTGTTATACCATTCTCTCAAATTTAGTATGGTTGTTGTTGTTGAGTTAAATCAAGGTGGATCATCTGAAGCTGTATGAAAAGTGAGTTCTGTAAGAGGTTTCTGGAAAACATTAAAAAAATGGGGTGTTTCCCGGTGTTTAAGAGTAAAAAAAGAAAGGACAAGAAAGCAGTTTCAGCACCTGAACTAAGGAAACAAACTACAGCAAATGTTCCTGAGGATAGGGTTTCAAAATCTGCAAATTCGGCTTCATCGTCTAGAACCATACCAGAACTGTACAGAGAAAGACAGCACAATTTGCGGGTTTTCGCTTACTCTGAGCTTAGAGAAGCCACAAGTGATTTCAACAAGCTGTTGAAGATTGGGGAGGGTGGTTTTGGTAGTGTTTATAAAGGAACTATTAAGCCTCAAAATGGTAAGGGTAATGCCACTACTGTGGTTGCCATTAAAAAGCTTAACAAGTATGGAATGCAGGTATCCCTCCCAACCTTCTCTTAAGAATAACTTTGTCGTTTGTTGTCGTTTTTCTTCTTGGTGTTGTTATTGTGGTGGTGCCGTGGTGGTTGTTGTAGGTGTGGTTGCTATTGTTGTTGTTGATGGTGGTGTGGGTGGTGGGCAGGTGGTTGTTGATGCTGACTTTTTTGACTTTGATCTTGACTGAATTTTTCATTTACTCTGACTTTTTAATCATCATATGACTCTATTACTCAGTAAATTGTAACCCTTATTAGAGGAGGTAAAATGGTGGACACAATTTATTCAATACTGGGTATTATTGCCTGCTGAATGCACATAACGGTCATACTTGAGAATTCGTATCATCGATTTATCTTATAATATTGTTTGGACTTTAGCTCCTTTCTTGGGTGGTTGCACATTGAAAGTATCTTTTGTACCACACATTACAAGATTTGCATTGGTGCTCTGAAGTGGTGGTGCACTTGTTGTAATCAACTTTGAGACTGAAGCTTGGATTCGTAAACCGTTTATATGGTTTTGGAATTGACATTAAATTACTTTTGCCATGTTAACATGACTTAGATTATTGGAGTATGGTCTTCAGCATTGTTTCCTTTTTATTTCACGATACTCCGGTAGTTTTGTGACCAAGATTATGTACTTTTATGCGCAAGTCACTTTGTTGTTCTGAAAATCGGATTTAGTTTAGCAGATTGGGGTCTTCACCTTCGCTCCTAGAAATATAAGGTTTGAAACTAGTAGCGTCGTACAAACCTGCATCTGTTTATTGCACTGAATTGAACATCTAACCACGCAAGACTAGTCTGAGCCAACTTTGTCCACCAACTTTTAAACTTTTCCTCGAAACTCGATTAATGTTATGTCTCAGAATTTTCTTCTGATGCTCTTATTTTTGTTCAACGACAAAGAAAATGACTTGTTTATGTTGTGTTCTTGTGTGTACTAATTTGTTCTTGTATTTCAATTGTAGGGCCACAAAGAATTCCTAGCAGAAGTTCAGTTTCTTGGCGTTGTCGATAACCCAAGGTTGGTAAAGCTTTTGGGATATTGTGCCATTGATGGAGAAAGAGGAATCCAGAGACTACTAGTGTACGAGTACATGCCAAACAAGAGCTTAGAAAATCACTTATTTGGCCAAAAGTTGCCTCCTTTAACTTGGATAACACGATTACGGATAATGCTAGAGGCAGCTGAAGGCTTAGCGTATCTGCACGAGGGAATGGAAGTGCAGGTTAGTTTTCCTTCTTTTTACCAACCATCTTTTACATCTTACATTCTTTCAGATTCCTGTAAATGTCAGCTGAGTGTAAACTCATCGCTGACGGAAAATTTTGAAAGGTATCGACTTTGTTAGGTTCCACAACCTCCCAATTGGTAGATACTAACATGGTTCCTTGAGGGGTGTGTTGCCGATTTTAATCTCGTGTGTTTGATTAGCGACCACTAACAATAAAAGACCTTAGTCTCCTTAGATGAGGTTTTTTTTTTTTGCTATAACTTGATGTACGCATTGTAAGTTTCTGAACCTAAACATGTCAATATAATCTTTCGGAAAGTGAGGAATACGTGAGAATGAGTAACCAAATCATAGCATTTTGGTCTAGTTGGATCTAAATTCTTCTGTACTTGTAGAGAGCTTACTATTTTACCAGTCAGGTGATCTTTCGAGATTTCAGATCCTTCGGTGCAGTTGACGTATACTTATGCAATGAGTCTACTCCGTTTGAAATTTGAACTCTTGTCATCTTACTGGTCAGGTGATCTTTCGAGATTTCAAATCCTCGAATATTTTGTTGGACGAGAACATGAAAGCCAAATTATCAGATTTTGGAATGGCCAGAGAAGGGCCAAGTGGGGAACAAACACATGTATCAACTATGGTAAGTCTCGCTACTTATATGCCTAAAACCTACGCATCACTCTGAAATTCTTGGCAAATCAAGTAATAAATAAGATTACCTGCTTCACCGCCTGATTTCTACACTCTTTCTTTTCTTGACAACAGTTTCTGCCATATTTTTCTTGTTATGGCAATCTTTCCTCTACGGGAAACTAGATACGAGTAGTTTTTGCTGTATTTCTATGGTAACATTGTCTTGTTCGATATTCGATAAGACCATCGATAGTTTCTTAAGTCTTAACCATAAGGAATATGCAACCAATCACAATTCACATGCAATCACCGCCGTGCTTGTGGGAATTTGTGAGCCCATTCCCTCACTCTCCTGCCCTTTTATAGGCCATCCCTACCCAGTCAATCCTCGAAACAACCATGGGCATCGCCACCACCCCAACAACCGCCTACACCGATTAGACCCTACTACCACAACCGCTTTCCGACAACCACCATTCTTTACATGGAACTCCAAACCGTGAGTCCAACCACCCCTCAACTTCAGCCTCCTTCAATCCGCTGTAGGGAACACTCCACCTAAAAATTGTACTCCCTCCCTTTCACTCAGAAAGTCCCCCGTTTATATAAAGGCAATTTCATTCATTCAGCTGTGTTTTCGTATCCAACAACTTTATATAATGAAAAGACACTTTTATCTTTACCAATATATGGAGTACTACTTTTACCAAAATACCACACACAGTATCTCTTCAGTTAGGCCCCATTTAACTAAATACCAACACTACCCTTATCTTTTTGACATTTTGTAAAAATCGTCTCAAACCCATGTGTGGCTAAATGAGTAAAAAGGAGGGAGTACCATAAAACGGTAAAAGCCTTTTTTTTTTTGGGTTAAAAACATACTATATCAGCTTTGTCTCCGTATTTGGGAACCAAAAGACACGCTTGAGGGGTTTGTTGAACCAATCTTAAGGAGGGGTTTAAACTTTAGTGATGTGTTGTGGTCTTGTGGATCGGTGCCTTGGTGGTGGTGGGAAGCGGGTAACTAAACAGTGTCTGGGGCCTGGGAGTGGTGGCAGAAGATGACACAATGACAGTGGAAGGCCTGAAATGGTCGATGAAGACAGTGATGGTCATACTGGATGAGCCATTCTTACCTTAGAATTTGCGTAATTTATTAGACACTGAGGTTATGCTATTTTCGTCCATTCATTACCAGTAAAATGTTGTCACATGCGCACTTTCTTTTGAACTTTTGCAGCCTGTGGGAACCTATGGGTACGCGGCCCCAGAGTACGTCCAAACTGGTCATCTTAAGAATAAGAGCGACATCTATAGTTTTGGGGTTGTACTTTACGAGATCCTAACAGGTCGGCGGGCTATAGAGAGAAACCGCCCTGCTGCGGAACAAAAGCTGTTGGATTGGGTTACACAGTTCCCAGCTGACAGTAAGATGTTTTACATGATAATGGACTTCAGACTTCGGAGCCAATATCCTGTTAACGTTGCACGTAAAATAGCCAAGCTAGCAGATAAATGTCTAAGCAAGGAAGCTGAAGATCGGCCTAATATGAGCGAAATTATACAAGTGTTAAAGGGTGCTATATTGGAATCAGAGAGCATTCCCTCAGAAAAGGGGCAATCAAGCAGAACTAGGAAGTAACGACTATCAAAAATAATGGGATGATTATATGGGTCACTTGTACGGGTAAACGGGTTCAAATCGTCGTAAATTGTGGTTGTTAATGATGTTTGCTAAATCTTTTTATCAGGATGGAAACGAATTTTCGGAATGTACACCCTATACGCTTATCGTTGAAGAATGAGGAGGCATTAAGTAGAGAGTGTTGTTATTCATAAGAGGGAATAAATTGTGTTTTTATGAATTATGAGTGTAAATCTTAAATTAATGAGATGTAGGAATTCTTTGTATTATTTTTTTGAGCTTATTTAGCCAAGTGTTTGTGTTGAAGCTGAGGTTTTGTATTGACTTTCATGCTTCAGTTATGGAAGCTTAGGTTAATTTTTCTTCAACTTTCAAAATGTTGGATTGATTTTATAAGTTATTATGATAAGATATATATTCGATAATTAGTGTATTATTATTGTCATTAACTAAAACATAAAATTTTACATAGGATTTCATATATTTCGTACGAATTTTGATGGTTATCAAACTTCAATGAATTTAACCATCAAGTCAGATGACATTGTACTCAACTTTCTTGCTCTTGTACAATTTCTATGATCAAAAGCTTACTACTCCGTACTCTTTATCTACTTAAATATTGTTAGAAATTGGTATACAGACGAATGGAAATTGACAATCATAACCACACCGAATCGACTTATGCTTTCCTAATAGAACAATTCGACCCTATACTAGTGCCAGGGTTTACCGAATTTCCTATTGAGATAAGACGGTGTCCTCTGTTTTCAGGCACAAGAAAGCAGAGATGTAATTTGGAAGTATTTTGTGTGTAATTTGTTATAACGTTCATTGATGTATGAGAATGAAGCAGATTATTTTTTGTATTCTTTTCATCCTCTAACCCCACTTCTATTAAATAGAAGTGAAGAGACACAAGGACACTTACTTTTGAAGAGTTATGACTCTTCAGTAATCCCGTCAAATGAATATTGTCATAGTCATTTAAAATAAAAGACTACACTGTAAATTATAAAATAATTATATAAACGTATTCTCCGTACTTCCTCAAATTTACATTATATTAAACTGAATTTACCCATCTATGAACCAAATTCGAGTTACGCTAAATGAATCGGTAATTACACTTAAATTACCAACAAATATGACTTCATTTTGATATCTTAAGTACGTCATAAATGATTTCTAAAGGAAATATTGTAAAAGCTGCTTGCATTGAAAATCCAAATATTACAATAATAAATCTCATTAAAACAACAATTTCATTAAAATACTTCGTATTTCCTAAGTCTCTTATCATGTGTTCTACCCATGTTAGAAAAAATTCGTTATAAGAAAACGTCAAAAAAAATACGGAGTAATAATTAAGGGTTGAAGAAATTTTTACAAAGGAAAATGTGACCGTACTTCATCTCAGAATTTTTTTTTATTTTTGGATAATGTGGGGAACCCACAACTGCTACCTTAGGTGCGTACTGGGTAAATTCCCGAGCCTGCAAACCATACACGCCAGGTCAACCACCCTTTTTACCAGGCCAAGAGACTCGTGATTATTAGATATAGCCTCAAATTTCTAACATTCCCCACAAAATTGCTCTTGGAGGGAATTGAACCTGAGATCGATGAAAATTTAACTACTTGACTCGGTTTACTTCATCTCAGATTTGTTTCACAAAGAAATCTTTACATAAAGCAGACTTACAATAAATTTATCGTAAGTTCTCTCACACGCGAAGCATTAGTTAGCTTTTTTGGTTTTTTATTTTTTCTTTTCGCTTGACTACACTAATCAATCGGTCTTCACAAAATCCTCAAAATCGTTTATCGAGTAACCAATTAAAACCCTGCAAAAACCCTAAAAATTAAAATTGATTTCACCCCCAAATTCGTCGGGAAAAAAGAGAAGAAATTTAAAATGGATAGGAAATTCAGCCTTGTCCAGACCGTCGCCACCGCCGGCGTCTTCTCCGGCGTATCACTCTGGTATCACTCTCTCAATTTCGCATCTTCGATTTCCGATTTTCATCTTTTATTTGATTGCTTCTGAAATTGCATATTGAATCTGCATTTTTTTTGTATGAAGTTGCATACTAAATTGTGTGAATTTGATTATTGATTGAAGGTACGGATTCATGTTCGGAAGAGAATCAGCTCGTAAGGAGTTAGGCGATGTCATCGAAGATCTTCGTTCTAATTCCACTTCTTCTTCCTCTCCTGAGTCTCCTCACTCCTAATTTGTATTCTCTGTACCTTTTAAATTATTCGTAGTCGTAGTACTTCTTCTGTAATCCAATACAATCGATTTGCTTACGATTTGGTTTAGGTTATTGTTGATGTTGATGTTAATTGTCGAATTTTGATCGTCTCAGAAATAAATTGTTCAAATTTCGTAATTATTAAGCTCTCTACTTTTTGCTACATTGTCGATTTGATCCGGTGTATTATGTGAACAATTAATTCTACATTGTGATTGAACTTTGAATACGCGTAGCTTGCCTTTTTTTCTGTCTTTTATCGATCGATGGTATATGCTGTTGTCGAGAAGTGAGAATGTGGCTTGTTATTTTGTTAGGCCTTTCGTTCAGATTTGTCATGTGATTTGTAGGGCTTCATTCTGGTTTGTAATAACGATAGAAATTAATTAATGAATGTTCACGTGAATTTTGGTGTATGTTTTTATTATTTCCATTTCTTTCCTTTAAATTATCGATGCAATCTTCATCTTAGGTTGTTCGGAAACAGTCTTTCCGTGTTAACCAACACGGGATAAGGCTGCATACATCTGACCCCCCTTAACTTGCAATTTGCGTGAGTCATTGAGGCACTGGGGTAATGTAGTTTTAGTTGTATGGGACCAAAGAATGGGGTAAAGGTGTACATTGTAAATTCGATATGATATTTATTACAGATTTGTTGGCTCCATCTTATATGATATTTAAAGCAGTAAACCTGAGGTGAAAAGAGGTAACTAGAAATAGAATTTGAACTGAACATGTGAACTCGGACTTATGACACTCATTTGCATATCGTAGGATAATGACAGTGTTGAATTGGTTGATCCTCTTTTTTTCCTTTGTGAGTAAGTGAGTATTTAATAAACAACGCCAAATATCACCATTGCTAGATCATTGTAGTGGTCATGTGATTTGTTGGTCTTCATTATGCTTCTCGTTATTGGGCTCTAAGCTGATATGAATTGAATGATGGAAGTTGGGGCGGTGTGAGTGTGAGTGTACGACTGGTAAGGCGAAATTGGAAATGAGTTGATGCATATTTGCTACATTGTCTTTGATGCACATGATCTACCTTATTCATAATGGTAAACAACATCTTTTGAAGAACTCGTAGATATTCCCACCCTTGAGTTACTCATAGGAAATTCTCCGCTTCCTGGAACTTTCAGAGATTTGACGTTTGTGGGTTGTGAAGAGTCCTTTAATGGAGAAAATAAGATAGAAAATTCAACAATGTCTGCGTGCTTGCGGAACTTAACCAATGATTTGTTATATTTAGATGAGTCGGCCATAGGATGCTGCAAAAGTTCTCATTGAACATCGACGAGCAGATTACAATTAGTTCTAAGCTACTGTTTAAAAGTGATCGCAGATGGGTGGCTCCTGAGGTAGTTACCCATTTTAGGGCTTCATGGATGTGGAGGCCTCGTGGGGATCATTCTAAGCTACTGTTTAAAAGAGATAAGTGGCTGGGGTGTAGTTGCTCGTAACGATGAGCTATAGTTGTTAGATTATTCTCTTTTCTTCATCTTTTAATTACAGTTTAGTTTTTTTGATAGTATGTGCTAATTTACACATTCATACAGCTGCACTCTACAACATTTTACAGAAGAGCAGACGCTTTAATCTTCTGACTACTCTTCTCTGTGATGAATCCGACGTAGAGGTCTGTCCTGCTCAAATCACATGCTGACAGTCTCTCTTCCCGCCCACCTTCTGACATACTTTTAACGAACTCTACCAATTGCCGCCAGTTCTCACCTTCGAACAGCTTTTTGTTCATCCTTAAGTATGTAAACGCTGACAATCTGCTACCTGAGTGAGATTTACTGGTTGCTAAAACTTGTCCAAATGCACCGGCGTCGTATCTTTCCAAAGCATTTTCCCCAGCGAGTTCTACTCCTGCAGATTTTGTTGCCATCTTCACTTGCTGCACTAGCTTCTCTGGTGAGCAGTTTGCATGCGCTGGTTGTTCACCGTCTTTCATTTCCATGCATGTGAAGTTGAAAACAACCCCATGCTTAGCAAACATTCTTGCTATTGGTAGGTAACCATCCTTATTTCTCGAGTTATTATAACCAGCTGTTAATTCTGCTGCGTGTGATCTGGTATTGTAATGCCAGTGAATTCCTGCCACTTTACCGGACAATTTCACCCCAGTTCCCTGGAAAACCGTGTTTGCAGCTCCAAGAAGATTGTTGCCATGTTCAAGTAGTTTCCCGCTGTACCACTCCAAGAAGAATTTTCCGTATTCTGTATTCCATGTCCCGTCTTTTCGGAAAAATCCAGTTTCTTCCGGATATTGGTTGTACTGGCCTGAATCATGAGGACCACCTCTCCCCCATTCTTTCTGTCCATATGCCTCAGCTGCTGCTTGCAGAGATGCTTTCATATACTGTTTTTGAACGAATATGTGTTAGACGAGGAAGATGATAGCATGTTTATTAGGTATGTAATGAACTTTTATTCGATATTTTCATAGGCTTTAAGCGTGGTTTTAGAGTATTACCTTGTCATAGCACTGGAATTCTCCAATTCCCGGAAATCTCCATGTTCCGTTGCTTTCAGGGTATGAAGGATATCTTAGTTCCCCACACGGGCCCATACCTACTTGAATTTCCTGCAATATGATTGAAATTCAATTCGGTAAGTTGAAATAGTATATTGTTCATTAGCATTGAAGCTGTATAGTTGGGTTTTTTCTGGTGAATTTGAGTCCGAGAAAATTCTTTTGACTTACCGCGATTGTTGTACCCAGGTAGTCTCTGAATCTGTCGCGGAAGTTTCTCATGAAGTCAGAGTAGACTTGGACGGGTGTTCTTCCTCTGAGCACAGGCAGCGAATCACAGCCTAAGGTGATGTACTCTGGATTTCTTCTGCCTGATTTGTCTGTGTAGACGAGGTCGGGATTCTTGCTTATTTCTTCCAGTACCCACGGTGGTAGAGGAATGCTGCAATCACAAAATTTTAACATATTTAGCCTAAGATGTCGTAAACATTAGAAAAAAAAATGCAGTAAGTGTCGAGCTGAGCTGAATTTCATCCGTTACCTGCACGAGTCGCCGACATTCCCCCCACACTGGTGGAAGGACATAACTACTTGCAGCTTTAGTCCATGCCTCTGCACCATATTTACGAGCTCGACATACCCTTCCCAGTTATATTTCAGGGGACCATCTTTCTCGACTAAACCCCACCACACATCCACCATGACTCCCTCAACACCTGCACTTTTTAACGCCATTAAACTGGCATTCATCGCTCGCGGTTTGTTTAGCCCGCCGCCACACGACACCGTGTCTAGTGGCAGCATCACATATACAGGCACCCTCGTTTCACTTGTGTGATGACCCGTCAACTCATGGAACCTCTCCCATTTTTCATCACTCCTCTCGAGAATCGGTGTCTTTTGGGGGGTGAAATGTGCTTCTTGCTTCAAACAGTTCGCACGAACACGACACGACGGTCTAATTCGTGCAAAGCACATTATACCCGAGAAATCATCTGATGATTTCAGACTATTGAGAATCCTAAGGCTAGCCAAAGAATTAAAAGAACGTATCGTTAACGCCATTTCGGTTGTCTTTGTTGTTGATGTTGTTGTTGTTGTTGTTGTTGTTGTGGATAAAAGAAAAGAATGAATGATTGAGGAAAGAATGAAGGATAAGATAGCTTATTTATAAGGTAAAGGTTGGGAGAAAGTGCAAGTGAATCAAAGATTAGTCAGCTTAACTGTTTATCACAAAACTTATTTGATCTGTAATTTTAAATTTTATTAGCCACGTTTTGCTGACTAGATTATTGTCCCACAACTTTGTTCTGTCATGAGTTGTGAGTTTTTTTTATGGTCATTAATATTCATATATGGGGGCGTATTTGCGACCACAATATCGTCTTTATTAGTGTCTCAATGATTCCCGTTATCAGCAGGATAACGAGAATCCGTCACACATTGAGATTGTTAATGTTTATGTTACTCTGTGTCTACTTGATGACGACAATTTTGTGAACCACCTCCATTGCTCCCCAAGGTTTCGATCTAAAATTAAAGGAAGTTACCATATTTTGACACGTTTCTTCAAATCTTGTTTTCGGCGTGATTCATTGAACGAGTGAAAATCGAGATTTTTAGATTAAGTTTTCGAGTATTTTTAGATTATTTATTTTTGATTGTAGGTAATTGGCCATGTGTAGAGGACGTAAATCCAACGTGTTCAGCTACGCTTCTTTGATTGTTGATATGCATTTGTGAAGGTGATTTATTTGCTGCCTTAATTCAAGTTTGAAATATCGAAGGTACTGCCAAAAATTTTGTTAATTTCTTTCTACTTTTGTTCAAAAACATTGTTGTCCATAGTGGTCCTCTTGTTTTAATGGATTAAAATCATTTCATACTACGGAGTATCATTTTGAATATTTTCGCGATGTTTTTCCTAGATCAACTTATGACACATTAGTCATATTTGTCGTCGTCACTATTTTATACCTCAAACTAAAATAGTGTGTTCGAACAAATAATTCTTCGTATTAATTTGTTAATTGTTTTCTCCACCTTAGATTTTTTCGAACATGGTGAATTTTTTTTTGAGCTCCAGTGACCCTTTACTTTGTAGTTAGGCCGGTTCTTTTATGTTTTTTGGAGATGGGTTGAACTTATAAAGGTTGAACTTATAAAAGCTAAATTTATAGGAACTGAAATTAGTTTAAATTAAAGCTTAATGAGCTTATAGGAACTGAGTTGAACTTTTAAGAGATATGCTGAACTTTAAAAGCTGAAATTAAGTTGAAAAGAACATGGCCTTACTCCCTAATTTGTTCACATTATCTTTCGTATTTCTCTTGTTGAATACAAAAACATTGAAATAATGATAGAATTCTATGACTTCTTAAGTATCTTGTCACTGTACGTCTGTATTTTATATATCTAGTTTTTACTCCGTAGTAATGTCAAGAGGGAACACGTGTCCACTACAGCCGCTGGGGCCTACCCCTCCTTCCAGCCCTAATAATGCTCTCTTCAATCAATTGGACAAATAGTTAACATTTAACTAATTTTGTGAGAAAATTTTTGGTCAAATGTTAATAATTTGACCATTAAAGAGAGTAACAATCTTAAAAAGAGTCACCAGGCACCGACAATTGAACAGGATTTTGATCTATTTTATTTAATTCTTCAACACCAATTAATCCATAAATTTACTTTTGTAGCCACAATTATAATAACCCCACAACAAATGTAGCAAATCTTTAGTTCTTATGATGTGCATGTTTGGTTCTTCATTCCACATGTAAATATGTGGAAGCTAAAACTCGAGCAAATTAGGCCTACTTTTGGTCGTTATTTGTTTTGGATTAACCCTTTAATTTTAGTGGTTGTGAAGAAAAACCAAAAACTTATCACTAATGGTTTCCACAAAAGGTGCCTCCTTTCACTATTGTTGTGTTGGAGACCAAGGATTGTTTGTGTATTTTTCCTTTTCATGGTGCGAAAATAGTTATTTTATTTCAAATTTTGAATTTGAGTTAAATTAGGTGTTTGATAATTTGAATAATTTGGATTTGGATTTAAGTTAAATTCAATCCAATTTCATCCCTTTATATGTCTAAGTTTAAATCCAAATTTTAAAATTAAATTTGAGTTTTTAAACGCCACCTCACATGATTTTTTATTGGCCCATTACATTAAATTACTACTCCCTTCCATTTACGAAATTTGGCTAAATGGAATTTAAAAAAAAAATTGTACTCCGTATTTTTTATTAGAAAAAAATAAGTAAATTAATGGTGTCCAATTAGATTTTGATTTTACTGAGTTAAAGAACGTCGTATTTGTGGCATTTTGAAGTAAAACAAACGTCATTAGGTATGGGCTAAGTTTAGTATAAAGTGATTTTACGTGTACGATTGATTTTCTATGACCAATTTAATGCATAATGTGTCCACTTTAAGAGTTAAAGTAGTCACTTTAGCTTTAAAGTGGATACAGTTTAATCACAGATAAGCTGTCGTACAAGTGAAACTTTCTTACAATAGAATTACTCTTTGTTGCTAAATTTATACTCCCTCCGTTCCAATCGTTTGTTTACTTTTCATTTTGGCGTTCCAATCGTTTGTTTACTTTTCATTTTGGCAAAAAGACCAAGGAAAGTCCACAAAAGACACATATGTCTGAGTTGGAGAACTAATTGGTCCATTTGTGTGATAAAAACTTCCTAAAAAAGAATAATAAACATATGAATGATACACCCAAATATGAAATAAGTAAACAAATGATTGTGACGGATGAAGTATATTTTTAAAAAAAAAAAATACATAATCATGATAAGCAGTTAAGCACTAGTCAGTACGAGTATAATATTATACATCGTATTTTAGAAGTATTTATCTTGTCATATGTGTATAATGACGTCATTTGACGATTTACAGTTAGGTAATCATCTTCAAGCTAAGTGACCACCTCAACTCTTATTTTTATTTTAAACCTGTGTCTTGTTCTTTGTTGAGACTACACAATCATGCATGCAACATTGCAACATTGCAACATTTGTTCACTTGTTCTAAATTCATGAACATCTAGCTGTCACCTTTGACTATTATTTTCATTTTATAATATAGGATCCGTTTTCTTTTCATCCTTTCAAATGATTGAGGTAAGTTGAAACCAGCGACTTTCAGATCACCTCGAAAGATTTGGACAGGAATGTCCAATAGAAGTCATAAAGTCAGCAACTTTATTGACTTCACGAAAGCAATGTTTAATTATCACTTCATCGAAAAATTAAAGGTCAATGACCCGTTTTCTTTGCTGCTCGACTTTATGTATACCTTCATTAGAAATTTAGAATACGAAAATACTCGATCGTTTTTGCTATTCTATTAAAGTATTTATTAATTTAGAAGTGGCCACAAGCTGGTTTTGGGCCGGACTTCTCTGATTTGAGCCGAAATTGGCCTATCATTGGGCCTGTTTAAGGAGGAACTGCAGCCGGTTGGAACCGGGCTCAATTTGTTGAATATGAACAAATTGTCAATTTCGACAAATATTTAACGATGAATTGCTCTCATAGTCTCATCTTATATACTCCGTATACCTGACTTCAAAGTATTATATTAAGGTTTTTTTTTTAAATTCTGCTCATTGTCCATTGAAAATAGGTTACGATGATAAAGATAAAAAAAATTTATCATTTTTGTCATTTCTGACAACGTGAAACTCTTCCATAAATGAGTGGCCAAGGGCCAGGTCCTAGTCGGGTTGGGTGATTATTTAGCTCAATCCAGAACCGGCCCTTTAAAGTAGCGGGTGAGCCTAGTTTGGGTCAGACTTTCTGAATCTGGACTCGAGTTCAACCCATCAATTATAAAAAGATGTTAGAGGCCCGTAGGTAGGTTTTCAACCCCAACCCATTACTTGGATTTGTCGGGTCAAGCTCTTAAATTGTCGGACCGCTAAAAATGTGGGTCTAGTGGTGGGCCGCGGCCGGGCTAGTCGACGCGTATGGTTGGGGCTTCCTTTAAGTCTAGGATAGAAAAATCATTGTACGGAGTATTAATGTCAATATATAGAGAAGAAAAATACTTCGTAATACTCCCTCCGTCCTAGTCATTTGTTTACACTTTTCATTTATGGGTGTACGGGTCATTTGTTTACACTTTTTATAAATGTCTTTAGTGACCATGTGGAGTGGGCCCAACTTTTTAACCAATCACATTGCTTAATTTCACCTACTTTAAAGCAAATGGAACCTCATTTGTACTTATATTATTATTTTTTTAGTTTTTTTCCTTACCTCTCTTCTCACATCGATAAATGTATATAAGGTAAATGTAAACAAATTGTTAGAATATATAATCGATCTTGGACCTCCAACCATCAGCTTATTACAATATATAGTAGTTTGGCTTGGATAATAATCCAAGTATATTCCTAAAATATTCCTAATAATATTCCTAAATATATCTCATAATATTTATACTATAAATTCCCTATTATCCTAATATTCTCTATTACACCCCCTCAGTCAAAACGGTAGATAATGGATGATTTGACTGGACAAAAATATAGTTGATGATGCCTTGCAGATGACCCAAGTTGATGTTGTCGTAGCTTCAACTGTGTTTTGTGTCGTGTGATGATCTTGCCAAAAAAATAAAAACTAACACTACTAAAAATAATGGTGCACGAGGGTCGAAACCAGTCATGAAATTACCACCAAACTGTGAGGGCCACAACAAACTCAACAGTGTAAATAAAAAATTAAGTAAAAAAAAAAAGACTAAACCAAATATTAAAGCACAAGTTCAGGCTCTTCGATCCTGTGGCGATAAAGGTTGGCCGTGCGGGTCTTAGCCAGCGAAGTCAAACCACCCGGCTCATGAGGCAGGGGTGGTTGTTGGGGCGAACCTGATGCGGACGCGGAGAAGGCAATGATAGGACGTGGCTAAGGTTTAGAATGATGACGGTTGCAGAAGCAACGAGGTAGATCTGGTTGCTGAGGCAACGGAGGACAACGACGAACATGTGAACGGTATTTGCGTGGACATAATCAAAAGGGTGACATAGAGGCAACCATACAATTCGAAATGATTTAAAAGATAAAATAAAGGGTGGAGAAATTTATTCCTTAATAGAGAGTAATACTTATATAATGCGGTGATGCTCAAAGTATGTCCGCCGGAGATGGTATAAGACCGCCATCTCCGTCTGGCGATTTAAGAATTTGATTGTAGCAAGCGGAAGAGTTTTTAGAGGATCGGTATTTAGGCTGATACCATGTAAGAAACCAATTCAACCAAAAGTTTAAGCTGATGGTTAGAGGCCCAAGATCGATTATATACAATAACACAAATCATCGAAACGGGGGGAGTAATTAAAATTAAGGCTGACCTCAATACAAATGTTGTTGACCGGTATCAGTACAAAGACGTTACTTACGGAGTATTATATAAACGTATTCTCTATGTTAAGCATATTCAAGTTTCAACTCATAGTTGACAACTCCTTTTTAGAAAAAATCTTATGAGTAATTAATTTCTGTTGACTAATTTAATTAGTCCGTGTTAAGTTCATGGTTTCTCCACCAATGTGGTTGGACATTGGGCACCGCCTTATCCAAGCTACGCTTAATGACAGCTATCTTAACAATCTAATACGTAGTATATATATATAAAGTCGAAACCATAGTCTCTATGGTCGACATTTGTCTTAATATAATTGGTTGATAAAAAAAATATTATTTTAATATATATATAATCTAAGTACTTATATTAATATATAATAAAACTTATTAAGCTTATTATAATTGAATATTTTAATATTATTAGGATTCTAAAATTAAATAAGTTTTTTAAGTAAAGCATTTTTAAAAAAAAAAAAATTACCTTAAACATCCTTAAAAATATATAATCAAATATTGTAACAAACACTCTATATTTTCAAATTAAAATTGGAAAAAATAGATACATTATATTTGGAAGGTGTGAAAAATAAAATAAATAAATTTTTGAAAGTAATATACTTTTTAATGACAATTAAATTAGTTAGGTTACATTAGAAAAATTTAGTATTTAATTTTTAGTGTTATTTAAAACAACTAATTCTCTTTGATATTTAAATAAACTTACCTAAAAAATATTATGACTCACATTAGGAAAAAATTTAATATTTGTGAGTTTATATTTGAAATAAAACACCAAGAAGAACTCATAGATTTAATATCATTAATTTTATATCAAAATAATATTTTCCATGAAAGTATACATTGATAATGTATTCATTGAGAATAATTTTATATTAATTGAAGTATGATTAACAATTATACTTAATTATGATTTCAAGAATTTTCATACAAATATGTCATAAATAGTAAATGTATAAATTGGACAAGTATTTAATATAATGCTAATATGTCATAAATAGTAAATGTATAAACTGGACAAGTATTTAATATAATGTAAATTTACATAAAATTAATTTTTAATGTAAATATAGTTAGCCCGGGCGGGGCCGGGCATACAAACTAGTTACTCCGTATTCTCTAGTCCCATATATAATAAGTAAGTTTGTTGTACGGCATTTTTACTCGTATAATATATTACGAGTATTTGTAATTAAAATGTAATTATTTTAATATTTAATGGGATTATTTTAACGGTTAATATAATCATAATTTGAGGTCTTATAATGAGTACATTAAGCTATAAGGTGGTCACATTAAACGATATAATTGTCACATTTTGCTCATAGATAGTACGTGTATGAGTGAATCAGTTTTAGATTAGTCTTTGACTGTATAATATTGATCTTCAGTCTTTGTAATGAGGACAATTCTTTTATTATTATTATTCTTTAATTTATCGAATGCTTGAGAAAATTTTAATAAATTTAAGAAAATTTCAAAAACTTAATAAATACTACTCCGTACAAAAGATTAAGACAATTGAATCATATCAATATTAATGTATTACTAGTATAAATTATTATTGTTGTCGTCGTCGTTGTTGTTGGTTGTTGCGGCGGCTACTATTATTATCACTACTACTACTACTACTACTACTACTACTACTACTATTCTTAGCCTTTGTTTGGGAAAACTAGAGCTGAAAGTTGAAAAAGATAGCTGAAATGAAAAAAAAAAAAAAAAAAACTAGTTTAATCGGTAGCATAAATAACAAACTGATAAGCTAGCTGAAACTAACTATATTATTTGGTGAAACAAGGGTAGCTTACAAGGGTATAATAGTAAACAAATTTGTAATCAGCTAGCTTATTTTTTAATAAGCTACTCGAAGTAGCTTTTTATGTCAGCTAGCTAAAACTCTATTCAATTAGTTGACATATTTTTCAGTCGACCTCACCAAACACTTCTAGGTAAAATTGGTAGCTAAAATAATGGTCACACCAAACCAGTTAGCTGGTCAAACAAGCTAGCTGATTTGTGCAACCAAACAGAACCTTAATAAACTAGGTCTAACCATTTAGCGAGTCAGCCTAACTTGACTTGACTTGAACATGATCCTTAATACTCTATGCATTCAACTCCATAACTCCATAACTTCATTCATGTTATTATACTATTTGACACTATTTGACAGTTTAGGCAATCTTCAAAATTTTGTGAAATATATAGTTGCAAATATAGTCACGTGAGATATTATTTGATTCATCTTTCTATTAATAGTACATTTTACATGTAAGATGGTCCTACAATATACTTACTCACTTTTGCTCCCTGAATTCATATTCAAATACATGATTTCAGGATACACTTATCGAGATGCTTTTTGCAACGATAATATTTATATTTATCGTACTAGTAGAAAATTTACAATTTTAATTTTAATTTTAATATTGTGTTTAAAAAGATGAACAAACAAGATCATGACTATATTATTTTCAATTATGTATCACCCACAATATTGAACATATCCCAGTTTTACCTTGGGTTTGGGTTTGGGTTTGAGTTTGAATAAATTGTTGTACGAAATACCTTTCTAGCACTTAATAATTTTAACTTAATAATTTTACATTTTTCTTTTTTGAGTCCTTAAATATACATTTTTTGTCTCAATCATTTGTTTATTTTTTATTTTTTAATTATATCACTTATTTGTTTACCTTTATTTTTACAAAAGAAATTTAAGGGGTATTTACATCTTTCAATGAGTTTTTGGGATATTCTATATGGTACCCTTCAGTTTTTTGACATTCTACGTACATGCACTCTTTTCAAAACACACATGCATTCTAAATGTTGTCATTATCCGTAAGTATACCCCCGAATTTTGTTTTCAGAAAATTAAACTCAATTTTAAGCGTTAAATGATTACTTAGACGCATAACGAAGCTTGGTTTTACTTACTCATAACCGAGAGACTCTATTAGGCTCAATATTTATCTTAGATGTGATAATTTTATAGGAAAACAATAAATTATTTTTCATCAAATTTTTTATCGTATATTTACCAATATATATTAGGTTATAGGTGGATATTGGCTGTAATAGTCTATCTGGCCAAGTGAGTAAAAACTAAGCTTCGTTATGCGTCCAAGTAATCATTTAACGCTTAAAATTGAGTTTAATTTTCTGAAAATAAAGTTCAGGGGTATACTTACCAATAATGACAATATTTAGGGGTACCATGTATGTTTTTGAAAATATAGGGGTACCATGTAGAAAGTCAAAAAACTGAGGGGTACCATATAGAATATCCCTTTTTTATTTTGTCTATGTACCAAACTAAAAGGTAAACAAATAATTAAAACGGGAAGTAAAAGTCGATCCCACATTAGAGAGTAGCCATTTATTATGTCCCCAATTAGACAATTATATAAACCTACCAATGTTCTAGAAAGACCATATAAACTATAAAGACACGAGGTAGAAAATACATTGATAAATCGACTCACATCCATCCATAATTCCATATATAAATATCTAATCATATCATATCATACTTCCTCCATTCATTTGATTCTATACATATTCCTTTTTCGGAAATTCCAATCAATTCTATACATTTCTATTTTAGTCTCTACTTTATTAAACTAAAAGACCAATATACCCTTCACTAATACCCACTCAACCCACTTGCAAACAATAAAGTAGGGGTATTTAAGTAATTCCATTATCTACCCCACTTGATTTTCTTCTACCTTAATTACCGTGTTTTGGTCAAACGTATAGAATCAAACGGGATGGAGGAAGTATCAATTATCATCGTCTTGAATTATTTTGTTTCAATAATTTCTATTTATTTATGATATTCGTCATCCTCACGTCCAATACCCTTCGTCATTCCCAAATGACAATTTACGGACCACTTCTAATCTATCTATTTCATTATTAATTTTAATTTTAATCTATTAATTCTTCTCAATTTACAAAATTAATTCATTACTTCTTGATCAATTTTTCATTATATAATCCCCTCTTTTTTCCCCCCTAAATAAGCGACAATCACAAGAAAATTATAAAAAAAAAATGGGGGATTCACTGGAGTTGCCAAATCGTTTAGGAATTTTGGCTTTTAGAAATAAGGTTTTATTACCTGGTGCAATTATTCGAATTCGTTGCACTTCTCCTACCAGGTTTTATTTATTTTTTTTTTTTTTATTGTGGATAATGATGATGATGATGTATGTTGTGGATGAAGTCGTTGACTGTTGTTGTATGCAATTTGATCAACTTAATTTAATGGGTAACTATAGTTGATGATGATCTTTGATTGATTTAATTTGGTGGGTACTCAATAGTTTGGGAGTCTAATTCAATTTAATCGACTTACTTTGATCAACTAAATGCTCAGTCTTTTATCTTCCCCAAAAAGTTTGGAACTTGGAGGTTAAAGTTAATTATAGATGATCGTTGATCGATTTAATTTGATGGGTACCCCAGAAAAGTTTGGGAATTGGAGAAAAAAGTGAAGCAAAAAAGTGAAGCGTAAATGATTGTTGATCGATTTAGTTTGATGGGTACCCCATAAGTTTTGGAAATTGGAGGTTAAAGTGAAGCGTAAATGATTGTGGATCGAGTTAGTTTGATGGGTACCCCATAAGTTTTGGAAATTGGAGGTTAAAGTGAAGCGTAAATGATTGTTGATCGATTTAGTTTGATGGGTATCCCATAAAGTTTCTGAATTGGAGGTTAAAAATGAAGCGTAAATGATTGTTGATCGATTTAGTTTGATGGGTACCCCAGATAGTTTGGGAGTTGAAGGTTAAAAGGAAGTATAGATGGTCACTGATCGATTTAGTTTGATGGGTACCTCGAAAAATTTGGGAAATTGAGGTTACGGTATAGTGTGGATGATCGTTGCTCGGACTAGTTTGATAGGCACCATGTTCCTAATTATCATGATCGTAGTGCTTTTCTAGGTTATTTTGTTTGTGTACCCCAAAATGTTAGGAAATTGAAGGTTAAAATGAAGTATAGATGATCATTGTTTGACTTAATTGGCGGTTACCTATGTGGCGCGACAATACTCGTCGTATTTTTCAAGGTTATTGCCTTTGTGTACCCCAAAAGTTTGGGTCTAAGGTTAAAGTTAACTAGATGTGGTTGTTGGTCGACTTAATGTGATCGGTACCCAATTCAAATTAGCATGATGGCATGATCCTAGTGTAATCATGGATGTTGATTGATCAAATTAATTTGACGCCTACCCTAGTATTTTTCTAGCTTGTGTCTTTATGCAGCTCGGTTAGTAAGGCTCAGGTTTTGGCGGGAAGGGGGTGGGGTTGGGCGAGCGCAGGCCTATATATGTCCTAGTTATCATTGATCGAGTTGATAATTGAAATGGAAGCAGTATTTTTATTTTCATTTTTTTTCAATTATGGATTTTAAGGGTAGTTGATGGTTTCTTGGGGGGTTTTTTTTTGATACCAAAGCAAGGATTCAGGTGTTCCCCGTGGAACAAATGATTTACTTTTGTGATTGTTTGGATGAGTTAGTCATTGGCTCTTTGCAAGAAACATGATCCTTTCAAAATTCATATTAAGAAAGTTGTTAACTTCACTCACATTTGTATTAACATTGTAATTGTATTAATGATAACAGGGTATTCTAAAAAGGTATATAAGAACTTGCATTTTTTTGAATTTGCGGTTTTATGTTTTTTGTGTAGTGTCAAACTGGTAGAACAAGAATTATGGCAAAGGGAAGAGAAGGGTTTTATTGGCATCGTTCCTGTCTGTGATGCTGTTGATTCTGCATCTGCTGGGCCTGTATTATATCCAGGTATATGCTTTTGTCTGAACGTCTTTTGAATGCGCTAAAGTGAATCCATGTGAGTTTGGAGAGAAGTTATCATATATAGTCAACTCCTAAGGAGTGGAAGAACGTTTTTTATCTCTTAATTCAGAGTACCTTTGTTAAATCTCAACAAAGAATATGAAGTTTGCTGATTGCGCAAGGTGCTCAGTTAACTATCCGCGGATTTCATGTATAATAACATTCTAAATTTAAATTCAAATATTTTTTGGGTATAAGTTAACTTACTGAATCTTGAGCGAAAATCGTAAAGATCACCGCACGATTTAAGGTGATCAACACCTGCAAACAAATATTATTTTGACCCAACATTGATACTAATACTCCCCAACCTTAGTTTGTTAGATAATCTATTTTACAACACTAAAAATCCCCTAAACTATAACGACACCTGTTCTGTTTTCGTGTGGTTCGTTTGTAGAAAATTCTTCGTTACTTTCAAAGCTGTGTTCGGGACACATTTGGTTGTGGTGAATGGTTTTTGTGTTTTAAAAAAAAATGCATTGTCTGTTTTAGGCTTTTCCTTGAAATGTGCATATGCAATTCCAAAAAATTCCATTGTAAAGGTGCAGGAACGGATGCAGGGGAACGTAACGCGAAAAATCAGTCTAGCATGTCAAGCTCGCCGAAGGCGAGTGGAAAGAGTCAGCAGGAAGCTGTACATTGGCACAATCGGTACTGTTTTACTCAGTAGATATAATTTTTATTCTTCTACATTGTGAATTAGGACATAAACATGTCATGATCAACAAAATTTTCATTTCAGTCATCCCAAACAGCCTTTGTGGTTACTAATAGTGGTAATATAACCTCCATAACCTGCAAAAGGTGAGAAGCTTAGGTGGACCAAGGCAACTTGGTATTGCTATTGTCCTTTCTTCAATTATCATGACCCGTGAGCGGAGGTTACCATACATGAGAATCATTTTGCGGTCCTTAGTATCCTCTGATTGATCATACATCCTTGAGCCTTCCATTCTCCATATCGTTGGAAATAAGGGCTTCGTGGTTACTTATTCTGGTCAAGCTTCAACACTAGTGAATGCCTTCTTCCATTGTCATCGAATTGATTTATATCATACTCTCTACCATCCTTCATATTTGGCTTCTTTCTCATTTTCCTATGAAAAGCTCTTCACATAAACACCTGGAATGAGTTATCAAGGAAAGTCTATGACAATGTAGGGGAGTGGCTGCTCGAGCATTGCATCTCTCAAGAGGAGTGGAAAAACCAAGTGGGCGGGTCACCTATACGGTAGTACTTGAAGGCTTGTGTAGATTCAATGTGCTGGAATTCAACACTAGAGGAACTTATTATACTGCCAGAATTTCTCCACTTGACATCACAAAAGCTGGTAAAACATCTTATTGTAAATTTTTTCTGTAATTTAGATGTATGTCTGGTTTAACATAGAGTTCTTAACAATTTTAGGGTCAAAAGACAAAACATGCTATAATCAATTCACCGTCATTTATTTATGGGGTGCTTTTCTTTTTTTCACAAGTACTCGCGAGTTGGTACTTATCAAGCATACACCATAGAACTATGTGTTGTCGATGTACTCTTGAATCCTTTTAGAAGCTATGTCCTTTTTTTGGTGTGGGTGTCAAGTTAATGTTTTTATTAATTTGTTAGAGTTGGAGCAAGCAGAACAAGACCCTGATTTTGTTGCATTAGCTCGCCAGTTCAAGATGACTGCCATGGAACTAGTGACTGTCCTTGAGCAGGTAAGGTTTCAGTTTTTCGTAATATCTTTATCATAAAAGTTCTGTACTTCTGTTCCATCATAGACTAACAAAAGCTCTTGAAGTAAGGCACCTGTTGATTAAACTACTGGAAGATAAATGTTGTCAGCTTTATGCTGTGATAGGCGTTTTTTTTGTTTTAATTTGAATACGATAATATATATTTGAATCACTATGACTTTGTTAAGGAGGGTGATTCTTGTGAAAAGGGTTAAACATATGAATCATAGTTTTTCAAGGTAGACAGCAATATAGCAAATGAGTTCTGTCTTGGTTATGTTTTATATGTATTCGTTCATTTTTTTTTCCTCTCAAAGACAGATGCCTTAAATCTAGTTGATTCCTAAACTAGTTCACTCTTGCATACCTTCAATGGAAGTGCTCTGCACAAAATTTAAGAACTTCATACTCTGTAGCTAGCAATTATTTCTGTGGGAATACTATGATTTTGAGACAAGTGGGTGGGTCATGAGTTAATAATGTAATGGTGTGGTGGGGGTCTCCACTACACTATCTTGGTCCCAGTTGCTCTTTTTGTCAATATATTATTAACTCCGTCTTTATATTTATCAGAAACAAAAGGCAGCCGGGAGGACCAAAGTTCTTTTGGAGACTGTCCCTATTCATAGGTTGGCTGATATATTTGTTGCAAGTTTCGAAATAAGTTTCGAAGAGCAGATTGCTATGCTGGATTCTGTTGATCTCAAGGTTCGACTTACAAAAGCAATTGAGTTGGTTGACAGGCATTTGCAGGTACCATCAGAGACTATTGTACAATCAATGTCATAAGATTATATCCCTTTTTTTTTGGGTGCTTATTAGCTTGGCGTAATTGGATTTGTCTTGCTAGACTATTCGTGTAGCTGAAAAGATAACGCAAAAGGTTGAAGGACAGTTGTCAAAATCGCAGAGAGAGTTCCTCTTGAGGCAGCAGGTTTGTGAATGATTTCTACTTGATAAGCCATTTCTCCTGCCTGTGTTTGATACGAGGAAATACTCCTGCTAATTGGTTCTCCCCTGTATACTAGTGCAACTATGTAATTTATCTTGATACTTTTAAGTTGCTGAAATTATGGCCTCGAGTAAGGATACTGCTACGTGGAAGACAGTTTATTGCTTCATGTCAATGGAAATGTGACATCCTGATTACACTCACAAATGTCGTTGTGCATTTGACATCTGTTACATGTACTTCAGATCTTCCAATTTTCTACGGTCTCTAGTCACTACCTTCTATGATTAGTAATAGTAGGCTTTAAGAAAAGATCTAGGTTGAGGCGGGAATGTGGTCTATTTTATTGTTGTAGCTGCTTCCAAGATTTATCATGAATAATGAGCTAATGCATCACTTTGGCTTCAGCCTGTGCATGATTTTACTGACCTATCATCTTTTGTTTGTTTTAGAGATTTTTTTTTCTTACCTTCACTGGCTGTCTATACCTCACCGTGCTCATTATGTGTTTGTTTGTTCATTTTGTTTAGATGAGAGCTATAAAAGAGGAACTTGGTGATAACGATGATGACGAGGATGATATTGCTGCTCTTGAAAGAAAAATGCAAAGTGCAGGAATGCCCTCAAATATTTGGAAACATGCAGAAAGGGAGTTGCGGTATGTTTTGATGTTCCCTTCTGAAATGTTTCGATCAGTCTTCAAACATGTCTCCTCACCAATTGAGCAAGTTAGGGTTTTTAAATCATCTGAATTGTGTCAGTTGCCGGTGATCACTTATCAGTCTTCAAACATGTCGTGATGTATTTATCACCCATGGTTAACGAAGGAATAACTTTAAGCAACTATAATGAGGAGTGTTTGCAATTTCGACTTCTTAATCACACTTCGTAAATCGTAACTCAGGAGACTGAAGAAAATGCAGCCCCAGCAGCCTGGATACCATAGCTCACGTGTGTACTTGGAGCTTCTTGCTGATCTTCCTTGGCAGAATGCTACTGAAGAGCAGAAATTAGATCTTCGAGCTGCTAAGGAGCGTCTTGACAATGACCATTATGGACTGGCCAAGGTCAAACAACGCATTATTGAATATTTGGCTGTTCGCAAGGTGGGCAATCTTCTATTAAATTTAGCTTACTCTTGATACTGGTCCTTGCATACTCACATGGTTTGTACATACTGCAGCTTAAACCAGATGCTAGAGGTCCTGTTTTGTGCTTTGTCGGGCCACCTGGTGTTGGCAAAACGTCGTTGGCCACATCGATTGCCGCTGCTTTGGGCCGAAAATTCATACGCATTTCTCTTGGTGGTGTGAAGGATGAGGCTGATATCAGGGGTCACCGCAGGACTTACATTGGAAGCATGCCCGGTCGCCTAATTGATGGCATAAAGGTGCAGCTCTTCATCTCTCTCCCTCTCTCTATCTGTGTTTCTGTCTCTCCCTGATCTTGATATTTTAAATAAACCTTGAAATATTATTTTTGTTGATGGAGGCAAACATATTATGATGATATTATGTCATTTGAGTATTATTTACGGTCAAATTTTTGAAAAGTTGACTCTTACAATGTGAAATGAGAGGAACATTGTGGGTAGGAGGGCGTATCCTTGACACAGTGGTGCCGTACTGCTGCAGTGAGCTTTGATGTCCACTACTCAAGACCGTGTTCAGACTTAATTGGAGGACCATGTAGATTTCTACTCCCTCCATTCCCCTCATTTGTTCGCATTCACATTTGGCACAATTCTAAATGATTAATTAAAAAAATTGATGCATTACATCCAAGTGGATATCATTGTTGGGAAAATTACCCATTTACCCATACTTTGAACACTTTATGGGGGATAAATAGGTAATTTAACCCCTTTTTTGCTAGTATGGAAATATCTCAAATGGAAAGAAAAGAAAGAAATCTCCTTAAATAACAAACGGAAAGAAAAGAGTGGAATGCAGGTAGTATAATGTTTTGGAGGATTCCTTTTTGGTTATCGTACATACATGTGTCAGTTTTTATTGTAATGCTGTTGCCAGTTTCCTTTCTCAAAGATTTGAGCTTATGATTGACTTATTTTGTGTTAGCGATTATTTATTGTTCTTTTTTGTGGGTTTCCAGAGAGTGGGTGTCTCCAACCCTGTTATGCTATTGGATGAGATCGACAAAACTGGCTCTGATGTCCGTGGGGATCCTGCTGCTGCTTTACTTGAAGTTCTTGACCCCGAACAAAACAGAACATTCAATGACCAGTATCCTTTTAGTGATATATTTCTCGGCCCATTTTTAAAATAGTTTATATCTGTTTCCACTTTTTCGCTCTAATGTTAATTTTCTAGATATTGACTTAGGGGAGGCATATGGATAGGTTAGGAAAAGGTGACTGTTTCTGGTTTCTGCTTACTGCCCTCCATTGTTATACATTTCCCTATATTCCAAATAATAACTATTCCTTCTAGTCCTTCCGTACTTTCTATCGGAAGTTGTTTTCCCGATGCTCCCCGTCAGTATCTGCTTTCTTCAATAGGCCCTGAAACCAGTAGAGTACTTAAGGTTGATGTAGACTTAGCTCACTTTTTGCACAGCTTTCCGAAGATTGTCTAGCCAACAATGTATTCTGTAGTCTAAGAAACATATATGCTTAGTGAAGGGACGGATTACCATTGTTTTTGTCATAGTTCCTGATGTCATTCTTTAACTTGAGGCGTGCAGTTATTTGAATGTTCCGTACGATCTTTCAAAGGTTATTTTCGTGGCAACTGCAAACAAAATGCAGCCTATCCCTCCGGCTCTCCGGGATAGAATGGAAGTCATACAGCTGCCTGGGTATACACCAGAAGAGAAGCTCAACATTGCTATGAAGCATCTTATGCCGAGAGTCCTAGACCAACATGGATTGAGTTCTGCATTCCTTCAAATTCCAGAGGTACACGCTTTTCTTATTTGTCGTTTAGCTTGCGAGAGCACTTTTGTTCTAGTCTCCTGTTTGCATATAGGCACCACTCCATTTAAAGAGCCATTTAATTTTTAGCCCATTATATACCAAAGCTTTACATCTCCTATAGAAATAATTACTGTGAGACTAACGTGAACCGAAGTTGTTAGTTTCTTATCTCATTTGTGAGGTAAGTTATTTTATAATGGTCTATAATGGTTGCTGTTCCTAGGAAGAGCACTTTGATGAATTGTGAAGCGGGGTAAAGTGAAGAGAGCTTTGAAATTGTTGTTTTACAAAAAATGTGTCCATCATCTTGTTTACTCTCCTTTGTATTGTTAGTTATTTAGATTAATTGCACAACTGTTAGGAAAACTTTTAGAAACTTAGTAATGATAATGAAACAAGACACGCCCATATATAATATGAAATTATAGTGCCATTTACAACTGTACTGTCACCGAAATTTGATGTGTAATAGGAAAAAGTGCCTGGGGTTATAGAATAATTTGTGCCAGCCGCCAGGGAATGTGCATATTTTAAGAGGAAAGTATAGGTGGACGGACAAAACATAAAAGTGATTACCCTAGTGCCTTAGCTTAAAGGGTTAAATGTCCATATTCGTAGCTCTTTGTTGTAACATATATAGATGTTATTTTTGAATGATCCGTGACAAGAATCACGCACGCTTGACATTGCATTGGGCGAGGAGTTTTCACAATAAAAAGAACCACAACCGCTTTAATAAGCAGCTTTGCTGTATTCCATCATAATTCAATGACTTGCACAAATAGCAGGGAATGATTCGTATGTATGTTAGTCATTTGGTATCACCAATGTATCACCAATGATCTTTCTATGTTTAAGTTAGCTTCTCTATCATGTCAGCTTTCGTCTTCTTTTAACGAGAATCTTGGATAGAATTGGTTTTTTATTTTCTTGACTGTATATCACTTAAATCTTAGGATTTTTTACTTCTCCACATTGGCAGGAAATGGTGAAACTGGTGATTCAAAGATATACTAGAGAAGCTGGGGTCCGGGATCTAGAGCGAAATCTGTCAGCATTGGCTCGTGCAGCAGCTGTAACAGTTGCAGAGCAAGATAATGCTACGACAATTAGTAAAGATATCCATCAACTTTCTTCACCTGTTCTGGAAAGCCGACTTGCTGAAGGAGCGGAAGAAGAAATGGAGGTTATCCCTATGGGTTCTAACAATCAAGATTTTTCAAATGCTTTGCGGCTTGCATCTCCTCTCATTGTTGACGAGACTATGCTTGAAGATGTCCTCGGTGTGAGTTTCTCTTCTGACTTTATCGACTTTTATTACTTCCCTTTTTTTTTTCCAAGTTGATGAGTGTCTTGTCTACTTCTCTTTAACTCCAGTTGATGTATTTATTTGCGAGTGTGTAAAAAGCAACTTTTGTTTGCAGATTTCCTTCACAAAACATTGAAAAAACCCGATTATTTGTTTATTTACTTATTTCAAATTGACTTTGGTTGCATGTGATAAATACCACCACCAATAATAATGATAATAAAAATAACTATTTTATGATGGGCTATGATGTGTTCTTGTCTTCTCGACATATTTCTTCTAATTTAATGCCTTTTAAACAAATCGATTCCGATGCTTCCTTTCTAAGAAAGGCATTATTATTTTTGTCATGTAACCAGCCAACCAATATATCTAATCTATCATAATGAATTTTGTGACGTGCAGCCACCAAAGTTTGATGACAGAGAAACTGCGGAGAGGGTTGCAAATCCTGGGGTCTCGGTGGGGCTAGTGTGGACTGCTCACGGCGGGGAGGTTCAGTTTGTTGAAGCAACTACTATGGCTGGTAAAGGCGAGTTACGTCTCACTGGCCAACTTGGCAGTGTCATCAAGGAATCGGCACAACTTGCTCTTACCTGGGTAATTCTACTTTCCTGTATCCACTTGCTCATGAATGATTACTCGTCTTTATGAGGAAGAACCATATATGATTAAATATTCAGCCCTAGCAAAGCCTTTTTAGCCCGACATTTAGAATTGTGAACACGAGACATGCAAACAAATTCGATAAGAGTTGGAAATATTTGACCTCCATGTCACAAGTCATTTTCTACATACTAAGGCCTTTTCTCATCGTCATAAGCTGCCTACAGTTTTTTAAAGTTGTCTGAAGTTTAGATTTAAGTATTCTTTTTCCCGTAATTTTTTGAAGCCGTCTAAATTTGTAGTTTTCTGAAGTTTGCTAAAGTGTTTGATAAGTTAGAAAACTAGATGTCCTAACTTGTTTCATTTTTCATTATGGGTCTCCCGTTAGTACAAGGGCAATAGTGTAAGGTTACCTCGCCATTGGCAGGGAGCCGTTTGGGTCACTAGGGAAATGATGTTGTAGGGTTTTAAAGACGACCATCATGAAATTTTATTTGCAGTTTTATGCAGAGCTTGTTCATTTGGTTTTGTTTGGACATGAACAGGTAAGATCAAGGGCGAGTGATCTGAAGTTGGTGTCAACTGCTGAAGTAAACTTGATGAAAGACCGAGACATTCACATACATTTTCCAGCTGGGGCTATTCCAAAAGACGGTCCATCAGCTGGGGTGACGTTAGTTACAGCATTGGTTTCGTTATTAAGCCACAAAAGAGTAAGAGCAGATACGGCAATGACCGGAGAGATGACGTTAAGAGGCCTTGTCCTACCTGTCGGCGGTATTAAGGATAAGGTTCGCGTTGTTCATTTCATACAGTTCCTTTCTTTGTTTAGTTTCTTTCACCTTGATTTATCACTGCCGATTTGGCGTTGGTCAACTCGATACCTATTGTGACATAAAATTTCGGTATCCCTTTTAACTTTTTTTTTTGTACAATTATTGGAAATATCTAAATTCTACGATTTTGGTATAACGACTTTGAAATTTATCCGACACCCCATAAGCAATTTTATGAGGGTCTGAACATGGGAGATGTGCTTTGGCGAGGGTAGAATGATGCTAAAGTTGGTCTCACGTGCATTAAACTCTGGATATATGCCATGGTTTTGTCTGTACACAGGAGATTTTGTTCCCGCTGAATGCGTGCTTTGTTTGTGCTGATTGAGCAGGTGTTGGCAGCACATCGTTATGGTATAAAGAGGATCATAATACCTCACAGGAACGTCAAAGATTTGGTCGAAATACCAGCCGCCGTTCTTTCTAGTCTTGAGGTATAGTTTTCCAACAAAGGTTCTTGAATTGAGCGCAATTTTCTTTTACATAGTCTGCAAACCTGTGCTTTTAACTCGGGACAGTGCATACATCCAGCCGCGATGATAGATATCGGTTACACCAATATCTGATCTACATGACTGATACTTCCTCCATTCCATTTGATTCTATACATATTCCTTTTTCGGAAATTCCAATCAATTCTATACATTTCTATTTTAGTCTCTACTTTATTAAACTAAAAGACCAATATACCCTTCACTAATACCCACTCAACCCACTTGCAAACAATAAAGTAGGGGTATTTAAGTAATTCCATTATCTACCCCACTTGATTTTCTTCTACCTTAATTACCGTGTTTTGGTCAAACGTATAGAATCAAACGGAATGGAGGAAGTATTATTTAACCAACATGACCATTGCTGAGCTAATACGCTAGATACGACCTATGTAACCATCATAACCTTTTACATTGACATAATCAGACTTAAGCTGCTGGAGAACGAGGGTGATATATTGTCAGTTGTTGACCTCAGTGCATTCTGGTTCATGTCTAACGATATATATTTGGTTTTTGTTTTTTTAATCAACAGATAATATTTGCAAGAAAAATGGAAGATGTACTAGAACAGGCTTTCGAAGGCGGATCTCCGTGGAGGCTTCAAGCAATGTTGTGACAGAGTAACAGTGTACATTGTCTGTCGTTTGGAATGTTGTGAGGGATGTCTTACGTTTGCTGAGACGCGATTTAAAGGAAAACTTCTGCAGAGTGCAGTCCTACCCACATGCCGACAAGTTGAATTGGGTAGAACCGGTATTGTTATTATAATAGATTAAGATTCGTAATTTAATATTTTTATCGTCCACGTATGACACCAAAAATATCAAATTGCTTTTACTTGTATATTGACATATCACGCTCTTGTAAAGTTCTTATATAAATTCCACTATGAACTCGGGTTATTCAATAAAATTCTTTCGAACGATGTGTTCTAGTCGTGATATAGTCGATGATTTCAAATTTCCTTGGTGAAAATAAATGGTTTGTGCAGTAATTGTGAGCATTTTGGTCTAGACGTGTCCGTTTAATAGAGTGGAATGGAATCGATGCACTCATGCACCCGAGTAATTCCAGGGTCGGAAATCAAATCAAGAATAGTATTCCCTCATATCCTACTAAATGTTACCGTTTTATTACATTTGTTGAGACACATTTTACAACTTAAATATCTTTAGTTGATCATTATCAAAAATATTAAAAAGTAAATTTCAATATTGCGACTTCATATGAATAATTAAGTGAAATCTAATGCTTCTGAGCCCTATCATGTAGATGACATAAAGACAACAAGCTTATAACGTTGCACGATTTTCCGATACTTCGTGAAAGGGCATCTCCAATGGTAAGTATTTTATATGGGGTTTGTAAATAAGAACTTTATAAATAAAGTTTTTCCATTGTAGAGTGTATTGAGTTTGTTAAAATAAGAACTAATAAGTTTTTTTTTAAGAACCAAGTTCTTCCAATTTATAAGAAAAAATTAAAAAAAATTATTGGTGAGGAGAAAATTAATGGGGCCAATAAAAATAAATTAAAAAGTTTTCTCATTGTATCATAAACTACTTAAACTTTGTAATATGTAAAAAATGGAAAAAGATCCACTGCAGTTGTACATTAATTGCATTTGTGCAGTTAACCAATCACAACCATTAATTCATAAATAAATAATTTAAGGGATATTTAAAGATTGCCTTGACTTTGGCGGATTCTGTAGTGCATGTGTGAGGTTTGTTCACATGGTACCCTAAACTTTATATGAATATGTGCCCAATATGCCCATTTTGTGACGGAAAACTTGACGACGTTAATTTTATGGAAGAAGGCACCAATTATGAGTTTAGGGTACATTTAGACCCACATTATTCCTCGATTAAATGCTATTATTTGTACTTTAATCAACAAAATTTATACTAATTAATCAACACATAATAGCATTTAATTGAGGAATAATGTGGCTTTAATTGTACTCTAAACTCATAATTGGTGCATTCTTCTTTAAACTTAACGTCGTCAAGTTTTTCACAAAACATATTGACATATTTACAAAGTTTAGGGTACCTATGTGAACAAACCTCACACACGTGCTACGCAGAATCCACAAAGCTCGAGTAGGCATCATGAAATATCCCATAATTTAATTAGGTAATAATCACACCTCAGCATTTTAGTTGGCATATGAAGAACTTTTTAAAAAAAATTTCAATGCACCAAGGGTGTGCAATAAAAACGATAAAACAAGCCGAAAGAATTGAAGTACGCGAACTAAAGCAAAACACAATTTAATGACACCATCATAGATTGATTCCATGATTAATTTCAACATAATAGAACTTTAATCATAATCAACTCGCTTATTTTTAAATAAATGAAATAACAAAATCGAAATATAATTGGTCTGATAATCAAAAACATTTTTTTTACCAATCATATCATTAATTTATTACTTTACGACTTGATTCAGACTTGAATGAACTGAACCAAACCGAACCGTTAAAAAATCGTAGCATTTAGCGGTTCAGTACTGTAAACATTTGCCATATCCAACTTCAGCAGATGTCCACAATTTTTCAAAGAGCAACAAATTTGGCGCGCAAAACTTCCACAAAATTGATCAACCAAATTCGTTATCACACAACTTCATCAAAAACACATGAATGTCTCTCCATAATACACAGATTAAACCTCAACCACGACGATTCAAATTTATTATGGTGTGTTTTTAATGGCAATTTACACCATGCACGCCAACTGCTCGACGAAATGCCTGTTAGAGGAATTGACTCTAAAGTTTTTAAATGGACGTCCCTGCTCTCTAAATTGGCAAAGGAAGGTCTCGTCGACGAGGCAAAAGCGTTGTTTGACGTTTTGCCTGAGAGAAATGTGGTTACTTGTAATGCTATGTTGGGTGGGTATGTGCAAGGTGGTAGGATGGTTGAGGCGTGTGAGTTTTTTGAGTGGATGGAGGAGAAGAATGTCGTGTCGTGGACCTCAATGCTACGTGGGTTGATGAGAGTCGGTAGAATCGAGGAGGCGAAGGCGTTGTTTGGTGACATGCCGGTGACGAATGTGGTTAGTTGGAATACCATGGTTGGTGGGTTGATTAAGAATGGTGATTTGGAGGGTGCAAGAACGGTTTTTGATGCGATGTCGGAACGTGATTTGGTCTCGTGGAACACTATGATTTGTGGGTATGCGAAAAATTGTATGATGGAGGAAGCGAAGGCGTTGTTTGATCGAATGGCAGAGAGGGATGTGGTTACCTGGACAACGTTGTTTGATGGGTATTGTAGGGTCGGAGATGTATGGAGTGCATTTAAAATATTTCGAGGAATGCCTGTGAAGAATGTCGTTTCTTGGACTGCCATGATTAGCGGATTTTGTTGGAATGGATACTACGAAGAAGCTATATCTTTATTCCTAGAGATGAGGTGCCAAAGTGATGTGAAACCAAATATAGAGACGTTCATTTCACTAGCTTATGCGTGCGCTGGAATTGGTTCCCGTGACCTTGGTATGCAGCTACATGCTCATTCGATTATTAATTGCTTGGGTGATTGTGATCAGGACGAACGACTTTCACACGGTCTGATTTGTATGTATGCGAGGTGTGGTTTAATGGAGTATGCTGAATCCATTTTTCTCAAGGATTTAGCAATTCAGACAACTCAATGCTGTAACAATATGATCAATGGTTATGTGCAGAAAGGTCAGATGGAGAAAGCAAAGCACATATTTAACACCATGCCTTCCCGTGATAAAATTTCGTGGACGTCAGTGATCACTGGTTACTTCAATGTCAATCAAGTAGCCGAGGCGTGTAAACTATTCAACTACTACATGCCTGAGATTGAGAGAGATGCCATTGCATGGACAGCAATGATCTCAGGGTATGTGCAAACGAAATGCTTTCTAAGCTTTGTGTATGTTTTTGAAAATGCAGATGCAAGGTTTAATGCCTCTACGTGCAACTTACGCCACACTCCTTGGAGCAGCTGGTGCTGCAGCTGATATCAATGGAGGAAGGCAGCTGCATAGCTTACTGATTAAAACACATATAGATGTAGATTTGATTCTCGGAAATTCGCTTATCTCAGTGTACTCAAAATGTGGCCTAATACATGATGCCTTCCGAATCTTTTCGAACATGACTTACAAAGATTTGATTTCTTGGAATTCCATGATTATGGGGTTCTCAAATCACGGATTAGCGAACGATTGTTTATCACTGTTTGAACACATGATGAACTCGAGGGTAACCCCAAATTCGGTAACCTTCCTTGGTATCTTGTCTGCTTGTAGTCACACAGGGTTGATAGACGAGGGTTGGACAATATACAGATCAATGACAGACGTGTATGGGATTACCCCAGGCGCTGAGCATAATATCTGCATGATTAACCTCCTTGGACGAGCAGGAGAAGTCGAAAAAGCCGAACAATTCGTGTTGAATTCATCCTTTAAACAAGACGCTGCTACGTTAGGAGCATTATTGGGTGTATGCGGGTTCAACGAGGGAAGCGCTGAAATTGCAGAGCGTACCTCCCAACGACTCCTTGAACTAGATCCTGTCAATGCAGCAGGACATATCGCACTCTGCAATATGAGTGCCTCAGTTGGTCGATATGGAGACGAAGGAATGTTAAGGAAAGAGATGCGGGCGAAGGGCGTGAGAAAGGTTCCTGGCTGTAGTTGGGTATCGAGTGGGAACGACACTTGTGTGTTTCTTTCAGGTGACGTCACTCAAGTTCAGATACCCTCATAATAAGCTAACTCGACTTGTTAACCAGCTATGCTCGTTAAAGAAAAGTCTGCGAGTATAGGCTATGGGAGTGTGTGCTTGAGTGAGTGTGTGGTCAACAGCGGAATTTACAAAATATAGTTTCGAAAATATAACAGGGGTTGCTAACAAATTTTCCGCAGAGACCTTAGAAGGCATCGTTTGGATACGATATTATGAGGAAAGGGGAAAGACTGGAGGGAAGACAATGTTTCCTTCTGAATCTTTCCTATATTTCATTCATCTTCTGCATAGTTTTTCATTTGTATAGGTAGTCACTAATCGTTAGCTGGAAAAAGATCAGACGTTTGCCAAATAGGCCAGTGAAGGTTGTGCATTTCTGATACAGCAATTGCAGTTCTACTGAAACATCAGCACCATTATTATCCTAGTATACTATGGAGTACACAATAATCGTATATATGGAGTACTTAAAAAAAAAACAATATTATTGGATAAAAAAATATATTTGTGTGATATTTTACCATATAAACTTGAAAGGGAATAATGTTTCTATTAGGGAATCCATTAAAAAAAATGTGTAATTGGCTATTGAATGTTCCATATGATCTTTCGAAGGTTATTTTCGTGGCAACTGCAAACAAAATGCAGCCTATCCCTCCGGCTCTCCGGGATAGAATGGAAGTCATACAGCTGCCTGGGTATACACCAGAAGAGAAGCTCAACATTGCTATGAAGCATCTTATGCCGAGAGTCCTAGACCAACATGGATTGAGTTCTGCATTCCTTCAAATTCCAGAGGTACGCGCTTTTATTATTTGTCGTTTAGCTTGCGAGAGCACTTTTGTTCTAGTCTCCTGTTTGCAAATAGGCACCACTCCATTTAAAGAGCCATTTAATTTTTAGCCCATTATATACCAAAGCTTTACATCCCCTATAGAAATAATTACTGTTGGAATTTTGGCAGCGGAAGTATTTTGAGTTATGGACTTGAAATTCACAAACATGGTTTTTATATTGATATGATGTATTTGTTCGATACATGAGGGGGAGAGGGTGAGACCTAGACTCCACAATAGGAGTTATGGACTACACACATACAAATGACTTCTTATGCTCTATTTATACTAATAACTCTTAGTCTAGATATTTCTATAATAGAGTATTCTAGTAACTTAAGGTTTACTCATGATATTACTAGAACATTACATAAACTAGACAAACTTACTTAATAGATTAATCTAGATTAATTTCTTTCAAGATTTTTCTAGATCAATGTTTCAACACTCCCCCTTAATCTGAAAAATCTTGGTATCTCGAATTTGTTGTGATGATGTCACTCCTCTTGATCTTGAATTCCTTCGTATTTTGTTGTATCTCTCTTGAACTTGATATTGCACGCACCTTCTTGATGATTCTCTTTTCGTCTTTGTTTCCCATTTTGATTGACTTTTCTTCCCATGATTTGTTTAGTGCCTCTTGCTTGAACTTTGGATCTTCGTCCCAAATTTTTAGGATCATCCGCTCGATCCCTTTCTTGTTTTGTTTGTTAGGCTATATGCCCTTTGTTTTCGGGCGTCTTCTTGCTTCGCCCCATGATGCTTTTGGGTTGACATTCTTTCGTTATTTTTTGTCACCCTTAGTTTGATTTCGGGTTAGCCCCATGTGCTACCCTCATCGGATTAGCTTTTTGCTATCCGGACCTTTGTTTTGGTTGCCTTCGTCGGGTCTTTTCTTTGGTTGCCCTCGTCGGGTCTTTTTTTTTTGTTGCCCTCATCGGGTCTTTCTTTTTGTTTGGGAAGATTTTTTTTTTTTTTTTTTTTTTTTTTTTTTTTTTTCCGGTAAAGTAATGTAAGAAACAAAGAACTTATTTGAAGTAATATCATCGCCCAGATTTGATAACCATGGGCTCTGATACCATGTTGGAATTTTGGCAGCGGAAGTATTTTGAGTTATGGACTTGAAATTCACAAACATGGTTTTTATATTGATATGATGTATTTGTTCGATACATGAGGGGGAGAGGGTGAGACCTAGACTCCACAATAGGAGTTATGGACTACACACATACAAATGACTTCTTATGCTCTATTTATACTAATAACTCTTAGTCTAGATATTTCTATAATAGAGTATTCTAGTAACTTAAGGTTTACTCATGATATTACTAGAACATTACATAAACTAGACAAACTTACTTAATAGATTAATCTAGATTAATTTCTTTCAAGATTTTTCTAGATCAATGTTTCAACAATTACTGTGAGACTAACTTGAACCGAAGTTGTTAGTTTCTTATCTCATTTGTGAGGTAAGTTATTTTATAATGGTCTATAATGGTTGCTGTTCCTAGGAAGAGCACTTTGATGAATTGTGAAGCGGGGTAAAGTGAAGAGAGCTTTGAAATTGTTGTTTTACAAAAAATGTGTCCATCATCTTGTTTACTCTCCTTTGTATTGTTAGGAAAACTTTGATGAATTGATGAATTGCACAACTGTTAGGAAAACTTTTAGAAACTTAGTAATGATAATGAAACAAGACACGCCCATATAGAATATGAAATTATAGTGCCATTTACAACTGTACTGTCTCTATCAACCGAAATTTGATGTGTAATAGGAAAAAGTGCCTGGGGTTCAGTGGCGATTTCAGGATTTATAATCGTGGGTGCCAAAAATAAACTACAAACAAAAATATTAGACATTTTAAATTTTTTTCTATAATTTTTAATTTTTCAGACCACTATTATTTTTTTTCCGAAAAACGTATGGGTGCCGGGTACCCACGGCACCCCCCCTGTAATCGCCCCTGCTGGGGTTATAGAATAATTTGTGCCAGCCGCCAGGGAATGTGCATATTTTAAGAGGAAAGTATAGGTGGACGGACAAAACATAAAAGTGATTACCCTAGTGCCTTAGCTTAAAGGGTTAAATGTCCATATTCGTAGCTCTTTGTTGTAACATATATAGATGTTATTTTCGAATGATCCATGACGAGAATCACGCTTGACATTGCATTGGGCGAGGAGTTTTCACAATAAAAAGAACCACAACCGCTTTAATAAGCGGCTTTGCTGTATTCCATCGTAATACAATGACTTGCACAAAATGCAGGGAATGATTCGTATGTATGTTAGTCATTTGGTATCACCAATGTATCATCAATGATCTTTCTATGTTTAAGTTAGCTTCTCTATCATGTCAGCTTTCGTCTTCTTTTAACGAGAATCTTGGATATAATTGGTTTTTTATTTTCTTGACTGAATATCACTTAAAACTTAGGATTTTTTACTTCTCCACATTGGCAGGAAATGGTGAAACTGGTGATTCAAAGATATACTAGAGAAGCTGGGGTCCGGGATCTAGAGCGAAATCTGTCAGCATTGGCTCGTGCAGCTGCTGTAACAGTTGCAGAGCAAGATAATGCTACGGCAATTAGTAAAGATATCCATCAACTTTCTTCACCTGTTCTGGAAAGCCGACTTGCTGAAGGAGCGGAAGAAGAAATGGAGGTTATCCCTATGGGTTCTAACAATTAAGATTTTTCAAACGCTTTGCGGCTTGCATCTCCTCTCATTGTTGATGAGACTATGCTTGAAGATGTCCTTGGTGTGAGTTTCTCTTCTGACTTTATCGACTTTTATTACTTTCCTTTTTTTTCCAAGTTGATGAGTATCTTGTCTACTTCACTTTAACTCCTGTTGATGTATTTACTTGCGAGTGTGTAAAAAGCAACTTTGTTCGCAGATTTCCTTCGCAAAACATTGAAAAAACCCGATTATTTGTTTATTTACTTATTTCAAATTGACTTTGGTTGCATGTGATAAATATCACCACCAATAATAATGATAGTAAAAATAACTATTTTTTGATGGGCTATGATGTGTTCTTGTCTTCTCGACATATTTTTTATAATTTAATGCCTTTTAAACAAATCGATTCCGATGCTTCCTTTCTAAGAAACGCATTATCATTTTTGTCATGTAACCAGCCAACCAATATATCTAATCTATCATAATGAATTTTGTGACGTGCAGCCACCAAAGTTTGATGACAGAGAAACTGCGGAGAGGGTTGCAAATCCTGGGGTCTCGGTGGGGCTAGTGTGGACTGCTCATGGCGGGGAGGTTCAGTTTGTTGAAGCAACTACTATGGCTGGTAAAGGCGAGTTACGTCTCACTGGCCAACTTGGCAGTGTCATCAAGGAATCGGCACAACTTTCTCTTACCTGGGTAATTCTACTTTCCTGTATCCACTTGTTCATGAATGATTACTCGTCTTTATGAGGAAGAACCATAGCAAAGCCTTTTTAGCCCGACATTTAGAATTGTGAAGGTGAGACATGCAAACAAATTCGATAAGGAGTTAGAAATATTTGACCTCCATGTCACAAGTCATTTTCTACATACTAAGGCCTTTTCTCATCGTCATAAGTTGCCTACAGTTTTCTAAAGTTATCTGAAGTTTAGATTGAAGTATTCTTTTTCCCGTAATTTTTGGACGCCGTCTAAATTTGTAGTTTTCTGAAGTTTGCCAAAGTGTTTGATAAGTTAGTAAACTAGATGTCCTAACTTGTTTCATTTTTCATTATGGGTCTCTCGTTAGTACAAGGGCAAGAGTGTAAGGTTACAAAACATTCGACCCTGTTACCTCGCCATTGGCAGGGAGCCGTTTGGGTCACTAGGGAAATGTTGTTGTAGGGTTATAAAGACGACCATCATGTAATTTCATTTGCAGATTTATGCAGCAGAGCTTGTTCATTTGGTTTTGTTTGGACATGAACAGGTAAGATCAAGGGCGAGTGATCTGAAGTTGGTGTCAGCTGCTGAAGTAAACTTGATGAAAGACTGAGACATTCACATACATTTTCCAGCTGGGGCTATTCCAAAAGACGGTCCATCAGCTGGGGTGACGTTAGTTACAGCATTGGTTTCATTGTTAAGCAACAAAAGAGTAAGAGCCGATACGGCAATGACCGGAGAGATGACGTTAAGAGGCCTTGTCCTACCTGTCGGCGGTATTAAGGATAAGGTTCGCTTTGTTCATTTCATACAGTTCCTTTCTTTGTTTAGTTTCTTTCACCTTGATTTATCACGGTACTCATTGCCGATTTGGCGTTGGTCAACTTGATACCTATTGTGACATAAAATTTCGGTATCCCTTTTAACTTATTTTTTTTTGTACAATTATTTGAAATATCTAAATTCTACGATTTTGGTATAACGACTTTGAAATTCATCTGACACCCCATAAGCAATTTTATGAGGGTCTGAACATGGGTGATGTGCTTTGGCGAGGGTAGAATGATGCTAAAGTTGGTCTCACGTGCATTAAACTCTGGATATATGCCATGGTTTTGTCTGTACACAGGAGATTTTGTTCCCGCTGAATGCGTGCTTTGTTTGTGCTGATTGAGCAGGTGTTGGCAGCACATCGTTATGGTATAAAGAGGATCATAATACCTCACAGGAACGTCAAAGATTTGGTCGAAATACCAGCCGCCGTTCTTTCTAGTCTTGAGGTATAGTTTTCCAACAAAGGTTCTTGAATTGAGCGCAATTTTCTTTTACATAGTCTGCAAACCTGTGCTTTTAACTCGGGACAGTGCATACATCCAGCCGCGATGATAGATATCGGTTACACCAATATCTGATCTACATGACTGATATTATTTAACCAACATGACCATTGCTGAGCTAATACGCTAGATACGACCTATGTAACCATCATAACCTTTTACATTGACATAATCAGACTTAAGCTGCTGGAGAACGAGGGTGATATATTGTCAGTTGTTGACCTCAGTGCATTCTGGTTCATGTCTAACGATATATATTTGGTTTTTGTTTTTTTAATCAACAGATAATATTTGCAAGAAAAATGGAAGATGTACTAGAACAGGCTTTCGAAGGCGGATCTCCGTGGAGGCTTCAAGCAATGTTGTGACAGAGTAACAGTGTACATTGTCTGTCGTTTGGAATGTTGTGAGGGATGTCTTACGTTTGCTGAGACGCGATTTAAAGGAAAACTTCTGCAGAGTGCAGTCCTACCCACATGCCGACAAGTTGAATTGGGTAGAACCGGTATTGTTATTATAATAGATTAAGATTCGTAATTTAATATTTTTATCGTCCACGTATGACACCAAAAATATCAAATTGCTTTTACTTGTATATTGACATATCACGCTCTTGTAAAGTTCTTATATAAATTCCACTATGAACTCGGGTTATTCAATAAAATTCTTTCGAACGATGTGTTCTAGTCGTGATATAGTCGATGATTTCAAATTTCCTTGGTGAAAATAAATGGTTTGTGCAGTAATTGTGAGCATTTTGGTCTAGACGTGTCCGTTTAATAGAGTGGAATGGAATGGATGCACTCATGCACCCGAGTAATTCCAGGGTCGGAAATCAAATCAAGAATAGTATTCCCTCACATCCCACTAAATGTTACCGTTTTATTACATTCGTTGAGACACATTTTACAACTTAAATATCTTTAGTTAATCATTATCAAAAATATTAAAAAGTAATTTTCAATATTGCGACTTCATATGAATAATTAAGCGAAATCTAATGCTTCTGAGCCCTATCATGTAGATCTCCAATGGTGAGTATTTTATATGAGGTTTGTAAATAAGAACTTTATAAATAAAGTTTTTCCATTGTAGAGTGTATTGAGTTTGTTAAAATAAGAACTAATAAGTTCTTTTTTAATAACCAAGTTCTTCCAATTTATAAGAAAAAAAAAAAAATTATTGGTGAGGAGAAAATTAATGGGGCCAATAAAAATAAATTAAAAAGTTTTCTCATTGTATCATAAACTATTTAAACTTTGGAATATGTAAAAAATGGAAAAAGATCACACCTCAGCATTTTAGTTGGCATATGAAGAACTTTGTAAAAAAATTCTCAATTCTCAATGCACTTACTCTAAGGGTGTGCAATAAAAACGATAAAACAAGCGGAAAGAATTGAAGTACGCGAACTAAAGCAAAACACAATTTAATGATATCATCATTTATAGATTAATCATAGATTGATTCCATGATTAATTTCAACATAATAGAACTTTAATCATAATCAACTCGCTTATTTTTAAATAAATGAAATAACAAAATCGAAATATAATTGGTCTGATAATCAAAAACATTTTTTTTACCAATCATATCATTAATTTATTACTTTACGACTTGATTCAGACTTGAATGAACTGAACCAAACCAAACCGTTAAAAAATCCTAGCATTTAGCGGTTCAGTAATGTCAACATTTGCCATATCCAACTTCAGCAGATGTCCACAATTTTTCAAAGAGCAACAAATTTGGCGCGCAAAACTTCCACAAAATTGATCAACCATATTCGTTACTCCGTATCACACAACTTCATCAAAAACCCATGAATGTCTCTCCATAATACGCAGATTAAACCTCAACAACAACGATTCAAACTTAGTATGGTGTCTTTTTAATGGCAATTTTCACCATGCACGCCAACTGCTCGACGAAATGCCTGTTAGAGGAATTGAGTCCAAAGTTGTTAAATGGACGTCTCTGCTCTCTAAATTGGCAAAGGAAGGTCTCGTCAACGAAGCGAAAGCGTTGTTTGACGTATTGCCGGAGAGAAATGTTGTTACTTGTAATGCTATGTTGGGTGGGTATGTGCAATGTGGTAGGATGGTTGAGGCATGTGAGTTTTTTGAGTTGATGGAGGAGAAGAATGTCGTGTCGTGGACCTCAGCTACGTGGGTTGATGAGAGTTGGGAGGATCGAGGAGGCGAAGGCGTTGTTTGGTGACATGCCGGTGACGGATGTGGTTAGTTGGAATACCATGGTTGGTGGGTTGATTAAGAATGGTGTTTTGGAGGGTGCAAGAACGGTTTTTGATGCGATGTCGGAACGTGATTTGGTCTCGTGGAACACTATGATTGGTGGGTATGCGAAAAATTGTATGATGGAGGAAGCGAAGGCGTTGTTTGATCGAATGGCAGAGAGGGATGTGGTTACCTGGACGACGTTGTTTGATGGGTATTGTAGGGTCGGAGATGTATGGAGTGCATTTAAAATATTTCGAGGAATGCCTGTGAAGAATGTCGTTTCTTGGACTGCCATGATTAGCGGATTTTGTTGGAATGGGTACTACGAAGAAGCTATATCTTTATTCCTAGAGATGAGGTGCCAAAGTGATGTGAAACCAAATATAGAGACGTTCATTTCACTAGCTTATGCGTGCGCTGGAATTGGTTCCCGTGACCTTGGTATGCAGCTACATGCTCATTCGATTATTAATTGCTTGGGTGATTGTGATCAGGACGAACGACTTTCACACGGTCTGATTTGTATGTATGCGAGGTGTGGTTTAATGGAGTATGCTGAATCCATTTTTCTCAAGGATTTAGCAATTCAGACAACTCAATGCTGTAACAATATGATCAATGGTTATGTGCAGAAAGGTCAGATGGAGAAAGCAAAGCACATATTTAACACCATGCCTTCCCGTGATAAAATTTCGTGGACGTCAGTGATCACTGGTTACTTCAATGTCAATCAAGTAGCCGAGGCGTGTAAACTATTCAACTACATGCCTGAGATTGAGAGAGATGCCATTGCATGGACAGCAATGATCTCAGGGTATGTGCAAAACGAGCTGTTTTCGGAAGCTTTGTGTATGTTTTTGAAAATGCAGATGCAAGGTTTAATGCCTCTACGTGCAACTTACGCCACACTCCTTGGAGCAGCTGGTGCTGCAGCTGATATCAATGGAGGAAGGCAGTTGCATAGCTTACTGATTAAAACACATATAGATGTAGATTTGATTCTCGGAAATTCGCTTATCTCAGTGTACTCAAAATGTGGCCTAATACATGATGCCTTCCGAATCTTTTCGAACATGACTTACAAAGATTTGATTTCTTGGAATTCCATGATTATGGGGTTCTCAAATCACGGATTAGCAAACGATTGTTTATCACTGTTTGAACACATGATGAACTCGAGGGTAACCCCAAATTCGGTAACCTTCCTTGGTATCTTGTCTGCTTGTAGTCACACAGGGTTGATAGACGAGGGTTGGACAATATACAGATCAATGACAGACGTGTACGGGATTACCCCAGGCGCTCAGCATAATATCTGCATGATTAACCTCCTTGGACGAGCAGGAGAAGTCGAAAAAGCCGAACAATTCGTGTTGAATTCACCCTTTAAACAAGACGCTGCTACGTTAGGAGCATTATTGGGTGTATGCGGGTTCAACGAGGGAAGCGCTGAAATTGCAGAGCGTACCTTCCAACGACTCCTTGAACTAGATCCTGTCAATGCAGCAGGACATATCGTACTCTGAAATATGAGTGCCTCAGCTGGTCGATATGGAGACGAAGGAATGTTAAGGAAAGAGATGTGGGTGAAGGGCGTGAGAAAGGTGCCTGGCTGTAGTTGGGTATCGAGTGGGAACGACACTTGTGTGTTTCTTTCAGGTGACATCACTCAAGTTCAGATACCCTCATAATAAGCTAACTCGACTTGTTAACCAGCTATGCTCGCTAAAGAAAAGTCTGTGAGTTTAGGCTATGGGGGTGTGTGCTTGTGTGAGTGTGTGGTCAACAGCGGAATTTACAAAATATAGTTTCGAAAATATAACAGGGGTTGCTAACAAATTTTCCAAGTTTTCCGATATTTTGAGCTGTCTGCAAGGCTTTTGCTCCTTCAATCTCCCTCCGAAATTGAGGAATTTAGTCGTCAGGGGAGGTCAGAAAAGACACTTTCGGAAATAGAACATGGCTGGTTGCAAATTTCTTATGTTTTCCGAAATTTTGAGCTGTCTGCAAGGGGCCTCTTCGCTCCTTCAACTCTCTCGGATATATATATATATATATATATATATATATATATATATATATATATATATATATATATATATATATATATATATATAGAGTTAGGTTCTATTATGTCTCTAATATTCATTAAGTCTCTAAGTCTCAACTATAGCCATTGGATCTTAATTGAATGGAGGGCTGAGATTAGTTGTCTAATTAATTGATTGAAGTGAAAAAAAAAAATTATAGGGAGCAATTATATTTAATTAGGCAGCAATTAACAAGGTTGGTAGAGGAAAATTAGGAGATCCATTTAATTAAAAAATAACGCTTGAAGTCCATCTTCTGCTTATTCATTTCCCCTGCTATTTTTTTGTGCATTTTGGCTTTCTTCCCCTTCTTCATCGTTTTAATGGATGAAGTTGCAGTAATTCCGTATAATAGAGGTATATTTTTTAGTCGAAATTCATTTTTGCACTGAAATATAATTTCGTTTTTGGACCATAAAGTTTCATTTTTTATTTTGAATTTCCATTTTTGCTGAAGTTACAGTAATTTCAGTTTCTTCTGTATATTTGTAATTTAAAGTTTTCTAGTCGAAATTTGAATGTTTCAATTTTTTGATTGTTTTGTTTAATCAGAAAAGGCTCGAGAATGAGAATCTTCATTCGACGCCGATGTTGTTGGGTTTCTCAGAACTAGAGAAGGACGGTGCGAGGGTGTTCACTGATGTTATTTTTAAAGAATTCCAGGACGAGGTGAAGTGCTCTATGACAACTTGTTTTTGCAAAGGGTACAAAGAAGACGGTGGTGATGAGGTTACTTCCGTTAATGATACCGAAAAGGAGCGTATTTACGAAGTCCGTTACAATTCAGGTAAGAGTTTCCAATTACGGCATTAAAGACTGTGGTCTTTAATGAATTGTTGTTTCGGAAACTATTAAATTTCGTTGGTTTGGTGATTTGAATGAATGTACAAGGCGTTATGACAGCAGTTGTAAGAGTTTTTATAATTTTCTGCATTTAGCACTATGTTCTATTAATAAGGATGTAGTAATGTATGAAGCCGTTATCTTTGTGTATATTGGGTTTTGATGCGGTTAATTTTTTCTTTGGTCACAGCGACTATGAACGCATCGTGCAGTTGCGGTACTTTCCATCGGAAAGATATTGTCTGTCGTCATGTACTATGGATTTTGTCAGGCCATGGGGTCAAGAAACTACCTGAATGTTTGATTGCTACAAGGTGGCCGAAGGACGCGTTAAAGTTTGCAGACGACAGTATTGTCGGATATGGTGTGGTCGTTGGGGCTGATGCAGATGGGAAAAATCTTGAGTTGTCGAAGTTGTGGGCAAAGATTCATGAGACTGTTGGTATAGTGTGTGGCCTTGACAAGAGTAATGTCGTGCAATTGACCAATTTAATTAGAGAGTTTAGGGAAATTCATACTTCTTCAATTCAACCGTTAAGTAAGGAGAAAGAAATTGAGGATTTGCTGGGCGTTAAGTTGAGTTCCGATGTTTCGGTCCTGCCTCCTAGACACTCCAAAAATAAGGGCAGTGGTAATAGTGTAACAGGTTAAAAGTAAGAATTTGAGTGGAAACAGTTGCAACAAAATATGATGGCCATAATTTCGAGTTGTTTCGTTTTGATTGTAAAGCAGTTTCGTCGTAATAGTGTAACAGGTTTAAAGTCAGAATTGACCCATTCATCAGGAATTTTATTTGTTTTTAAAGGGTAGATTATATTAAATACAAAGGAGTTCGAAACAATGGTAAGTAATAGTTTTATTTGAATAGTTTAGGAGTTATTATTGATTTAATTGAAGAAATTGGTGAGTCCTTAATTTTGTTCTGGTGGATTTTACGTACAATACATGTTTTTCCAAAAAATTTAACAACAGGTTAGAGTTTCATCCACATTGAATAACAGTTTCGAAATGTAACAGGCTAGAGTTTCAAATTACATTACATTGTAATTTAAATTACATTATACTGCAGTTTCAAAATTAATAATTTACGAAAAAAAAAAATCAAGAAGAGGTTAGAGTTTCAAATTACATTATATTGTAGTTTGATCGACTTTGAATAACAGTTTCGAAATATTATGACAGCATTTGTATGACTTTCGAAACATTATATGTAGTAGATTCATTTAATCTATTTAACAATTTCAAAATAAAAGTGCAATATGTATTCTTAGTACGGATTTTAAAGACTTAGGATTTCCTTAAGCTTCAACCAAGTATCAATAAAAAAGTAGTACATCTCATGTTCCTGAAATTTGAGACGTATGATACATTTTTCAACAAAAAAAATCAACCAAAACACAGTAGCGAGGATAAATTTCACAAGTACCAAAAATTCTAGTTCATTGAAGACATTAGGGACTCTAAAATTCAGCAGTACAAAAAAATAAAACGAGTCTAAGGACAATTGCTCATGTTCATCGTTCACGCTGCTTAGCGAGTTTGGCCTTCTTGTCGGCCAAGTAACGAATGTCGTTGACTTTGTCAGCAATGAACCTCTTGTTGTCGTTGAATTTTGACAGCTTTTCGAGGAGTTGATCCCGCACCCTGTTAATGTCAGACATCCTAACTTGTTCCTCGTTCTCGTTCCTCTTAGTACCAGTAGCAACCAATTTTAGATCATTCGGGCCGAGAGGGAGTAAGAAGCAATCGTGTACGTCGTGCTTGGATATCATAAATTCCTTTACGTTAAATTAGAAGCCCGAAACACATAGCTTTGGTCTTTGAAAGCATTGGCAAAATGATGGACATTGTCTAGGGCGTATTTTTTGAAAGTCATCTCGAACAATCCGCCAAAACCAATTCTCCTCACAGCCGCCCTCTTAGCCTCGTTGAAGTCAGTCATCAAAGTCACAAGTTTCCTCGACCGACACTAAACAATGTTAGGTTTTTTTGCTTTGACTTCATTAACAACACTTTCACCATCAGAACTCGACATCTACAGAGCAAAAAATGAACAATACATTCAATAACTTACCAAAATAATCCATAAAACAATTGAACACTTTATTAATAAATCATCTAAAAACAGTGCTATTTAACAAAGACTAAAACTTGATTGATCAAAATTAGAATGTTAATTCAAAGACTCATTCTTTAAAAAAAAAAAAAACCATTCAAGATACTGACTTCAATTTAACTTCAAAATTCGACAACCCTAACATGCAGATTAAGAAATAAAGCTGAGCAAAAATTAATTTACTTCAAATATTGTTGGAATCAACAGTTTAAAATAATTACCCAAAACACATGCACATGAACACGGAAGATTGAGCATATATTACCCAAAAAATTGAAAAAAACAGAGAACAATACCCAATAAAAGTAAGAGGTTCGTACGAAAATTAAACAGACAAAAATTAACAAATTACATACCTAATTAGAGTAATTTTACCTTTAATATAATCGAGCAAATGGGGCAAAAATCCAATAATTCGGACGACAAAGTAGAAGGATGAATGATTGAAGAGAAGATCAAGAAAGAACTGAAAAATTTATGGTGGAGTGAATTGAAGTAGGAATTGACGATAATGAAAAGGAAAAAAGAAGATGAATGGAATAAATTTAGGAATGATTTGGGGAATGAATATTGTTAGAATTTTGGCAGCGGAAGTATTTTGTGTTATAGACCCGAAATTCACAAACATGGTTTTTATATTATTGAACATATTTTTGTGTACATATGAGGGGGAGAGGGTGAGACCTAGTAACTCCACAATGGGAGTTATGGACTACACACATACAAATGAGGTTTAGATACATATTTATAGTTGTACATAGATTATTCTAGATTATAGTAATATTCTAGATTAAACTAACTAAATATCCTAGATAATTCTATAGATTTCTCTAGATAAATTAAGCCACTAGATTATTTATTTTGCTAGACTTATCTAGAGAATTTGTTTCTAGATTTTTCATGATTAATGTTCCAACACTCCCCCTTAATCTGAAAAATCTTGGTATCTCGAATTTGTTGTAATGATGTCACTCCCCCTTGATCTCGATATTGCACGCACCTTCTTGATGATTCTCTTTTCGTCTTTGTTTCCCATTTTGATTGGCTTTTCTTCCCATGATTTGTTTTGCGCCTCTTGCTTGAACTTGGGATCTTCGTCCCAAATTTTTAGGATCATCCGCTCGATCCCTTCCTTGTTTTGTTTGTTAGGGATAATGGGATATGCCCTTTGTTTTCGGGGTCTTCTTGCTTCGCCCCATGATACTTTTGGGTTGACATTCTTTCGTTTTTTTTTGTCACCCTTTGTTTGATTTCGGGTTAGCCCCATGTGCTACCCTCATCGGATTAGCTTTTTCGCTATCCGGACCTTTGTTTTGGTTGCCCTCGTCGGGTCTTTTCTTTGGTTGCCCTCGTCGGGTCTTTTTTTTTTTTGTTGCCCTCATCGGGTCTTTCTTTTTGGTGCCCTCATTGGGTCTTTCTTTTTGTTTGGGAAGAGTATTTTTTTTTTTTTGGTGTAATATAAGAAACAAAGAACTTATTTGAGGTAATATCATTGCCCAGATTTGATAACCATGGGCTCTGATACCATGTTAGAATTTTGGCAGCGGAAGTATTTTGTGTTGTGGACCCATAATTCCCGAACATGGTTTTTATATTATCGAATATATTTTTGTGTACATATGAGGGGGAGAGGGTGAGACCTAGTAACTCCACAATGGGAGTTATGGACTACACACATACAAATGAGGTTTAGATATGTGACTTTTCTAGAATCTTCTAGAAGTTTCCGGAATATTCTAGAATAGTGTAGAATCATCTAGATTGTACTAGAATATCGTAGTGCATGGTAACTCCACAATGGGAGTTATGTGTTGGTGTATAGGGGAGAAGTAGAGTAGAGAAAGTTTATTTGATTAATTGAAGTGTTTGTTTATTAGTTTGATTTGTTTGGAATTTGTTGGATTTTTGGATACATAAAATGGGAGGGGAGGACCTCTATTTATAGTGCTCCTCCTCCACCTCCTACATTCTAGGATATCTCTAGATAACTATATTCTAGACTATCCTAGACACATAGCAAGTACTACATATTTCTAGTATGTTCTAGGTTCATCTACATACACCTAGAACATTCATGACACTTCTAGACTATTCTACCATGCACTACGATATTCTAGTACAATCTAGATGATTCTACACTATTCTAGAATATTCCGGAAACTTCTAGAAGATTCTAGAAAAGTCTCATACTTCAACACTCCTCCTTGAGACTTTTCGGCATAACTCCGAGCTTTGATCGTAGGAACTCAAACCTGGATGTCGGTAGTGCCTTCGTTAGGATGTCTGCTATCCGAACTCGGATGGACAAATGGACAAGACTTACTTCCTTCTCTTGTTGAGCTTCACGAAGTGCATAATACCTTATCTTCATATGTTTCGTCTTGCCAAACGATACTGGATTCTTTGAGATAGCTATAGCGGACTTATTATCCACTAGAACTTCAGTAGCTTCATCTTGCTTGTAGCCCAAGTCATCAAGTATCTTCCTTAGCCAAATTACTTGATTCACCGCTGCAGATGCTGCCACATACTCTGCTTCTTCTGTAGATTGAGCTACGATGTCTTGCTTCTTTGAATTCCATGAGAACACTCCTGAGCCAAATGTGAAGGCATAACCTGAAGTACTTTTCATGTCATCAACGGATCCTGCCCAATCACTGTCGGAGTAGGCTATCAACCTTGGATCAGAACAAGGCTGGTAAAACACTCCAAATTCTAGAGTTCCCTTGAGATATCGAAGTACCCTTTTAGCAGTTCCCATGTGAACCTCAGTTGGTTTGCTCATAAATCTTGATAATAAGCTTGTAGCGAACATAAGATCAGGTCTTGTAGCTGTGAGGTAGAGCAAACTTCCAACCAAGCTTCGATATTGCTTTGGATCAACTTCTTTTGACCCATCATCTTTAGATAATTTTTCATTCATGACTAGAGGTGTGGAAACCGGCTTGCAATGCTCCATCTTGAATCTTTTAAGTATCTCCCGGGCATATTTGGTTTGGGAAATAAAGATCCCATCTTTTGCTTGATGGACTTCCATGCCAAGGAAGAAATTCATTAAGCCCAAATCCGTCATTTCAAACTTCTTTTTCATCCCCTCCTTAAATTTAAGGATCATTTGGGCATTGTTTCCTGTGACAAGAAGATCATCAACGTAGAGAGAAACGATGAGTATATCACCTTGATCTCCTTTCTTCACATAGAGTGTGTGCTCGTTTTTACTTCTTTCGAATCCTTGCTCCAAAAAGTAGGAGTCGATTTTGCTCTACCACGCCCTTGGAGCTTGTTTTAGACCGTATAAGGCCTTTTTCAACTTGCACACCTTTTCTTCTTTTCCTTGAACTATAAACCCGGGCGGCTGCTTAACATATATCTCCTCCTCAAGTTCGCCATTGAGAAATGCGGACTTGACATCTAGTTGATAAATTTTCCATCTTTCTTGAGCAGCTAAGGCAATGAGAGTTCTTACGATATCATGGCGAGCAACTGGAGCAAATGTGTCGCCATAGTCAATTCCTGCTTGTTGAGAATAGCCTTTGACAACCAATCTTGCTTTGTATTTATTGATGGAGCCATCGGGATTCAACTTTGTCTTGTACACCCATTTTACTCCAATCACCTTTCGGTCTTCTGGTTTGTCGACTAACTCCCATGTATTATTCTTCTTTATCATGTTTATCTCGGTTTCCATGGCCTCTTGCCATTCTTTATGCTTAGAAGCCTCATCATAGTCTCGTGGCTCCTCAGCGACAAAATAACATCTCTCATGATCTTGGCGTTGAGATGAATAATGTGACATTCTCGCATAGATTTCGGAGAGATTTTTCTTACCTCGCGGTCCGTGGCGTTCTCCGAATTGTCGTTTGAAGGAGGTGACTGTGCATGATTAGGAGTTGATGGAGGTGTAGGTGGATCATTATTGTTGTGTGTATCATCACCTTCTTGTGGATGTTGGTGATGGTCAGAGATTAGTGTTACATTTCTCTCCACCTTCTTTTCTTCCCAATTCCATATAGCATCTTCACAAACTCCACGTCTCGGCTTATCATGATCTTCTCCGTATTAAGGTTGAAAATACGGTAAGCTTTTGATTTTGAGTCATAGCCAAGAAATATACCTTTTTCAGCCTTTTCATCAAGCTTGCTCCTTTTTTGTGCTGGAATGTGAGCATAGCAAATTGAGCCAAACACTTTTAGATGTCTAGCCGTAGGCTTTTTACCGCTCCAAGCTTCGACTGGAGTTTTCCCTTGGACCGCCTTTGTAGGAAGTCTGTTGAGAAGGTATACAGCTGTGTAGACAGCCTCAGCCCAAAATTTCTTTGGCATTTTCTTCTCTGCTAACATGCACCTCGCCATCTCCATTACCATTCTGTTTTTTCTTTCGGATACCCCATTTTGTTGTGGAGTATATCCAGCCGTGAGTTGATGTTCAACTCCTTCATCTTCACAGAACTGATCAAATTCCGAAGAAGTATATTCTTTACCTCTGTCAGATCTGATCATCTTTAATTCGGAGCCACTTTGTTTTTCAACAAGAGCCTTGAATTTCTTGAACACTTGGAAGACCTCTGATTTTTGTTTCATGAAGTATACCCACGTCATTCGAGTAAAGTCATCAATGAATAGGATGAAATACCTATTTCCTTGATGAGACGAAGTTCTTTGTGGACCGTGATAATGCGTCTGTGAACGAGCTATAGCTTTCCACTTGCTCTCCATGCTTGGCCCTTTGGAAATGGTTGACGATGTTATTTTCCAAGCTGACAAGGCTCACATAGCTCCTTCGTGGTTTGGATCATTGGAAAATCTCTCACAATATTTTGTTTGTGCATATCAGCTAATGCACGCAGATTAAAGTGTCCATACCTTCTATGCCATAGCCAAGTATCAATGTTGTGAGCTCTATTTAATGACTCTTCATTGTACCTCCATTTTAGAAAGAAACTTTTATTTTCCATACCAATTTTGGCAATCTCCTTATTTCCCGGATCATAAATAGTGCAATGATTATTCTCAAAGACGAGAGAATAACCATTCTTTATCATTTGTGCTACGCTTAGTAAATTTTCAGCAAGATCCGGAACAAGAAGTACATCATTGATGAATTTCGTACCTTTCTTTGTTGGAACAATGATGGTACCTTTGCCTTTGGATGTCACCACTTGGCCATTGCCCAACCGTACTGGAGTTTGGATGGAGGTATCCAACTTGCAAAAGATTCTTGAATCATTTGTCATGTGGTTAGTGCAACCACTGTCAATTAACCACCTACTTTCATTGTTGGAGGTGGATGCTTGACCGGCATAGAACAAATGCTCATTATTGGCGCTTGTATAACGAACTTGAACCTTGGACTCCATCTGTTTTTTATTGCAATTCTTTTCAATGTGCCCATATCTCTTGCAGTAGTGACATTGAAGTCTTCCTTTAGAATAACAATTCTTTTCTTCAAGATTGTTCTTTCCACAAATGCCACAAGGAGGAAACTTTCCCTTGGATTGTGACATTTGTTTATTGTAATTGCCACCACTGTCGTTTTTCTTCTTCCATCCTTTTGAGTCGGATCGCTTTGCTTTATGTGATGATTGAAAGGCATCCTCGGAGGAAGATTCTTGGCTCTTGAATTTTTGATCATGGGCAAGTAGAGATCCAACTAGCTCAGTTACGGTGAGCTTAGAGAGATCCCTTGATTCTTCAATTACGGTGACAATCATATCAAACCTTTGCAAAGTCATGAGAATTTTTTGCACAATTCTCGAATCTGAAATATCTTCACCATATATTTTCATTTGATTAACAATCTCCATTACTCTTGAAGTGTATGCTTTTATTTCTTCATTCTCCCCCATTTTCAAATTCTCAAATTCCTTTCGTAAGGTATTGAGACGAATGTTCCTTATTTTTTCATCACAATGGAATTCAGATGAAGTAAATCCCATGCTTCTTCATGTGGAAGACCGCATTATTTTAGGAAAAATGGTCTCCGTAACAGCATTGAGGATAAATGACAAGGCTTTGGCGTCTTTAGTTTCATCCTCAAGTATTTTCTTTAAAGATGTTTCAGTGGGTTGAACACCTTCGGGTTGTTTTTGGGGACCATTCTCCACTATATCCCATAGTGCATTTGCTCTTAAGAAGAGCTTTATTTTAATGCACCAATAATCATAATTTTCTCCTCCAAAGATTGGAGGTGCTGGAATAGATAGAGTGTTTGATGCGGAAGCCATTTATTTTATGTGTTGAGGCCCTTAAGATCTAGGGCTCTGATACCACTTGTTGGTGTATAGGGGAGAAGTAGAGTAGAGAAAGTTTATTTGATTAATTGAAGTGTTTGTTTATTAGTTTGATTTGTTTGGAATTTGTTGGATTTTTGGATACATAAAATGGGAGGGGAGGACCTCTATTTATAGTGCTCCTCCTCCACCTCCTACATTCTAGGATATCTCTAGATAACTATATTCTAGACTATCCTAGACACATAGCAAGTACTACATATTTCTAGTATGTTCTAGGTTCATCTACATACACCTAGAACATTCATGACACTTCTAGACTATTCTACCATGCACTACGATATTCTAGTACAATCTAGATGATTCTACACTATTCTAGAATATTCCGGAAACTTCTAGAAGATTCTAGAAAAGTCTCATACTTCAACAGAAAATGGGAGTTATGTGTTGGTGTATAGGGGAGAGCCCATGGTTGTCAAATCTGGGCGATGAATCCGATGATATTACCTCAAATGAGTTCTTTGTTTCTTACATTACTTTACCAAAAAAAAAAAAATACTCTTCCCAAACAAAAAGAAAAGACCCGATGAGGGCAACAAAAAAATAAGCCCCGATGAGGGCAACAAAAAAAGACCCGACGAGGGCAACCAAAGAAAAGACCCGACAAGGGCAACCAAAACAAAGGTCCGGATAGCGAAAAGCTAATCCGATGAGGGTAGCACATGGGGCTAACCCGAATCAAACAAAGGGTGACAAAAGAAAATGAAAGAATGTCAACCCAAAAGCATCATGGGGCGAAACAAGAAGACCCCGAAAACAAAGGGCATATACCCTAACAAACAAAACAAGAAAGGGATCAAGCGGATGATCCTAAAAATTTGGGACGAAGATCCTAAGTTCAAGCAAGAGGCACTAAACAAATCATGGGAAGAAATGTCAATCAAAATGGGAAACAAAGACGAACAAGAAAATCATCAAGAAGGTGCGTGCAGTATCAAGTTCAAGAGAGATACAACAAAATACGAAGAAATTCAATATCAAGGGGGAGTGACATCATCACAACAAATTCGAGATATCAAGATTTTTCAGATTAAGGGGGAGTGTTAAAACATTAATCTAGACAAATCTTGAAAGAAATTAATCTTGATTAATCTATTAAGTAAGTTTGTCTAGATTATGTAATGTTCTAGTAATATCATGAGTAAACCGTAAGTTACTAGAATACTCTATCATAGAAATATCTAGACTAAGAGTTATTAGTATAAATAGGGCATAAGAAGTCATTTGTATGTGTGTAGTCTATAACTCCCATTGTGGAGTTACTAGGTCTCACCCTCTCCCCCTCATGTACGACACAAAAATATATTCGATAATATAAAAACCATGTTCGGGAATTATGGGTCCACAACACAAAATACTTCCGCTGCCAAAATTCCAACAAGATTTCATGATTAATGTTCCAACAAATATGGAAGGTTAATGATTTCAAAATTTTGGGTAGAAAAATGAATTAGACGTTAAAGTAGGGGGAATAACCGAGGCTCAATTATGGGGATTTGATACTGTTTTATTTTTTTAATTTTAATATTTTTTTTTTATAAATAGAGCATTTAATTAAGTGTATAAATGTAGATTAATTTTGGATCGTTGGATTGTTTTGATCTAACGGTTGAAAACGAGACTTAGAGACTTAATAAAATGGGTGAGACTTAATTGATCCTAATTCTATATATATATATATATATATATATATATATATATATATATATATATATATATATATATATATATATATATATATATATATATATATATAGAATTAGGTTCTTTAGAGTCCTAGGGTTGAGTTAGAGTCCTAGAGTCCCAATATTGACCCTTAGATCTATTTAGATCAATGGTTGAGATTCAACCATTAATTAATGCATTGTCTCCAAAAAAAAAAAAAAAAAAAAAAAAAAACCAATTAAGCAGCGCAGGAACCAAAACAACGTATCATATTTTTCACTTTCAAAATTAAAAAATAAAAAAACTCTCCCTCCATTGTTTAGACTGTCTCTTCCGTTTCCAGTTCTTCACTTCTTCTGCTTCAATTCGTTCCATTACCTCTCTATTTTACCACCCATTTCATCTTCTTCGTCATTGCTATCGGTTAGTTTTTTCAATAAACTTACCTTCATTATTTTTTTTTTAATTAAATGTTATTTTCTCAGTTTCTTTTTTTGTTTAATTTGAAATTAGGTTAAAAGTTTTATGTTAAAGGTTTAATTTTTAGGGTTTGTTTTTGATGTATTTTGTGCATTTTTACGGTTTATTAGATTACAAATTTAATTGATTTTCTCAATTTCTTATTTGTATAATTTGAAATCAGGTTGAAAGTTTATGTTAAAGGTTTAATTTTTAGGGTTTGTTTTTTATGTATTTTGTGTATTTTGCCTTTTTTTTAATTTTGTTGTTGATTTGTTATTGAATTATATACTTTTTCTGTTTTTTTTGACGATTCTCATAACAAATTTGGAAATCCTTAATTATTGGTTGTTATTCTGTTTTCTGCCCTTGTTATTTCGAATTTTTTAATTGAAATATAGCTTCTCCCTTTTTCTGGAACTACTTTGTTTTTACGAATTTCAATTATTCACATTTTTTCTGATTTTGTTGTTTCCATTCTTTGTTGCTAATTCTATTGTATCAAATACATTTGTAGATGTCGTCTTCTAGCAGTTTTGATTTCAAGGTTGAGTACGTGGGTGACTCGTCACAAGAAGTTGGGGCTGATGAAGTAGAAAAGTCAAAGGACGTTGTGGGGGATGATGGTCAGACCTCAGAAGTTGGTGATGATCAATCCGAGAACCCCTGAATTGCTTACGTTGTAAAGTGTAGAACCCGGAAGTTGGTAGATATGATGTCGAAATTCAATGAAGCGCAGAAGGCGGCTGTCAATAGTATCGGGTTTGGTGGTCTATTTCATATTGGTTCCAAAAATTTCCCTACGAAGTTTGTAAACCACTTCGTTGATGCTTTTAATGACAGTAGCTATGTTTTTAGAGCTTCGGAATCGAAATTTCTGGTTACAAAACATGATGTGCATGATTGTTTTCTATTGCTTCTGGAGCCTGAACCTGTTGGAGATGTATTTTCAATGTGACGCGGAAAAATAGTCTTATACCTAGATAGATCGGGTCGAGAAAGCGCGCGGTTAGTGAAGACACCGAAGGTGGTGTTTGGTTCAAGCAGTGTTTTTTACTGTTTTGTGTTTCTTAATTCTGTCAATGTAATTTGTTTCTCTTAGGTTACGTTTGTCGGAGGTTTATTAATTGTGTTTATAATTCTGTTCCTGAAATTGGAATTTCATATTTTGTGTTTATAATTCGTTTTTCCGGTGTTGGAATTTCATTTTTTGTGGTTATAAGAGAAACTCATTATCAGTTCATAATTCTCTTTTTTCATACTGAATTTCATATTATGTAATTACAATTCCTTTTTTAATATAACTTATTGTAAGTTTTTCTGTGACTGTAATTTGTTTCTATTACGTGATGTTTGTAGGAGGTTCATAAGTTGTACTTGCACATACAACGGAATGCGGTTGCTTTTCACTCTTGGTATACCAATGCTGCTTCAAGTACTTTCAGATTTTAATAATCCAAAAAAATTGTAATTTAACTATTACTACTGATTTATAGCATTTCAACAAGTACTAATTAATTTTTTAGCTTTTCTACAGAGACAGAAATAATATGTAAAATAAAATGAAATTTCAATGAGAATAAAAGGAATTGTAGCCAACATTATTAGAATTCTAAAACTCTCATGTACAAAGTAATATTCTAATAACAAACGACAATGCATCGCCGTATAATTCGTAATTCCTTCTCGCCACGCCGTCAGCCCATATAGCTCGACGTAAACTACCATCACTATCTACATCGTAATCAAAGAGAAAACCAGATTTGTTCTCCGCCGTAATTTTGAAGCGGTCAATGAACAATTACCCATCTTTCTCGTGAATGAAACATTTCATGTCTCGTTGGAAAATTTTAAACTGGTTAAGCGTCGCCCCAATGTTTTCGAACGCATTAACTTGTTCTTTGATCATCCATAGGTCTTTGTAGCTCCGATATTAAGCTGTCAAGCAAATTTTCAAATACACATTAAAATGAAATACCAATACGATTATTTGAAATTTCAATGATTATTTTTAGAATTTCAAATTATTTTCCCAACCTACAGCAGCAACCAACTGATACTGTTTTATTTTCAACTCCTTCAGCTCTAAAATGAACTTCCATTTACGAAAAATAAGATTTCAAATTAAAATTTGAAATTCCTATTTCACAGCTATTACAAATCATTAAAATTAATAATGAAATTAAACTCTCCGTAACTGAAATGTCTTAAACACCTTGCAATCAAAGAACCAACAATTTATTCAATTCATTAAATTCAAAAAAGAAATTTCATTTAACAAAAAGAAGATCCCATACGAAATTTCAAAACAACAAATTCTGAACTAATTTGCCACACAGTGACCCATTTATTAAAAGGAAATTCCAAGGTAGAAAAAAAGCATTTTAACAAAAAAAAAAAGAATTTTAAGCTACTAACCCTTATATTCGAGACAATGAAAAATTTGTGATAATCATTCAAATTTGACTGCCATCTTCTTCAAGAGGCTTCTCCTTCCAACTGTCTCTACATTGTCATCTTCTTCAAGAGGCTTCTTCTGCGCATAATAAGCACCAAAATTCCTTCCAAAATTATTTTAAAAATAAATGATGAAATACTAAAATTAATTAAAATACCTTCATCCTCATTCACTGGTACAATATGGCCCATAATAAAATTAGAAAAAAAAAACTAAAAAAATACGATTGAACAATTAATTTTTTTTGTTCGCTTTGTTTTAAATAAACCTGTTTATTTGTTAAAATTTTAATTTTTGAAAAAGTAGTATGCAAAACTGGGAAAAAAATTTGAAAAAACGAATTAGGAGAGGGAAAAAAAAAAAAGGAACGAAGAAGAACAATGAAATCATACCTGGAAGAAGATGATGGCAACACAATAAAAGAAGAAAATAAAATACCTGGAAAACGACTGAAAGAGGAAGAAAGAGAGAATTCAGTTTGGGAGATGGATGGTTTTTTTTGGTTACATCAATGTCGTACAGGCTTGGGAATCAGTAGAAGCACCCTAATTTTCTAATTGGCTGGAATTTTTATTTTGTTTCTATTTTTTTTTTTTTTTTTTTTTTGAGAACAAATCTCAGCCCTCCATCCAACTCTAATCCAATGGCTCTTAATTGGACTCTAGGACTCTACTCTAATGTTGGACTCTCTATAACTTTCCTCTATATAAATTATAAATTATAATTTTATTATACAACGATAACTAATGACTTGATTTGAGAATAAGATAATTAATGAATCTTATATAAATATCTCTTTTACCTTTCATTTGATTCATTAGTTTTGTTATTATTTTTGTAATCAAATTTTTTCAATAAGAATTTCAAATCTTAAACTTAATATATATATATAAATCAGCAAAGTACAAAGGAAAAAAAAAAAAGGATCATCATGAAATCTATATCTATCTATATTAATTATATATAACAAAAACCATTCTACAAAAATTTTCCCTCCAACTTTTACATATTTTTATCCCTTTCATTTTTTATTTTTTTTATCTCTTTATTTTATTTTATTTTATTTCCTTTTTTAAATTATGTCATGTAGGTTAATATCTTTTATGTACAAAAGAGTATATTTTTTCTTTTTATCTCTTTAACTATCTTTTTTTTTTATTTTTATCTCTTCAACTATCCCTTTTTATTTAATGTGTTTCCAATATAACATTTTAAGCGCGTTTTAACATATTAATATACTATTATAACAAATGATGAATTTTAAGACATTGTATTACGATACTTTAATCGGTTTTCACATTATGATATATTTTTAAAAAAATTTATAACTATATTTGTATAAAAAAATAAAAATAAATGTTCCATTAGTCTAATTGTTTTGTTACAATTTTCAACGTTTCAATTATCTAAATTTTGGTAGTTAATTAAGAAAAATCAAAATTGACACTTTTAAACTTATTAAACGGGTTAATTCAAAGACTATGGTCGAATTTTAAATATTTTCATAATACTTAACTGTTTCAAACAAGTCATATAACCGGGTTACATGTTAAATAAATACGCAGTCAAGTAGATACAGTTTGTTGTATTTTGGGTCTGAAAATACATGTTTATTTAGGTTGCGTTTATATTATTACTACAAGATATTCTTATTTTGATTTAATATTTAATTCAATTATCAAAATTTTCAATTAACTATTAACTATTTTTTATACATCCCGTGCATCTATGCACGGGTATTATACTAGTGTAAACTATGTTTAAATACAAATATGATAATGAAGAAATAAAACAATTTAAAATTAAACACTCTTATCAAATCAAATATACCGTAAAAAATTAAAAATAACACAAATCTTAATAATAATAATAATAATAATAATAATAATAATAATAATAATAATAATAATAATAATAAAAGTATAATAAACCAAAACTATTTAATGTATAACCTAGAAAGCCAAAGATATAGAGTTTATTGTTAGTTTAATGTATAAACTATTTAAAAAATATATTACTTTCAAAAATTTATTTATTTTTTATTTTATTGTTAGTTTTCACACCTTCCAAAAATAATATATCTATTTTTCCCAATTTTAATTTTGAAAATATAGAGTTTTTGTCAACAAGCTAAAGGAAACGAAGAGGAAAGAGTCAAGATGGACTTTGACTCCTTGGTCAACAAGCTATTAGATTTTGGAAAGTAAATTTTTGGAAAGAAAATTACTCCCTAAAATCTATCATGAGGGCCGAAAATTTAGAGTACTTAAAGGAGAGTTTTGGCTCAAACTAGTTCTCTAATTAATTCAATCATAATTCACATAAATTTTGTCATGAGTCCAGAGTTTATTTCGGAGTTGATCACTGGAAAAGACGTCAGTGAAGAGATTGCTAAAATAAAGAAGGATGAATGGTCGAGGTAAGTGTACTTAACAACTGTCTTATAGCTATTTATTTGTGTATTATTATCTTGTTGTGGTGCCTCAGCAAGTGGACGAGGTGCTGAACCAGTATACAGAATTTTGGGTTAGTAACTTTTTCTTCAAACAATGCTCTTAATTGAAATTAGACGCAAATTTTGTCATGAGTCCAGAGTTTATTTCGGAGTATGTGATTAACAACAAACATTATATTGCAGGCAAACGAGTATCTAAGGATGAGTACGTGAAGTTAACAAAGAAACAAGAAAAGCCCAAGGTATTTACCATTTATTTCGGGCTGGGGTTGATTACTTTCGATATCACTGTCTTTCATGATGTAGATGGGTAGGAAGCGCTCTGTGTCCTTGTCCTGCTATTGCACTTGTGTCAGAGTAGATTGGTTCCATGTAATTCTAAATCTCTAACAATTTGCAGACAAACTTGGTAGCCAAACCGCGCTGTATTTTTTTTTGATAGGATGAGTGATATTTACCGCGTACCTCTCTTTTTGTTGATTAGGAGAAGAAGTTAGAATGGGGAAAGGGGTTAGCTCAGAAACGTGAAGCGGAAGCAAAGGTTCAAGAGCTAGAACTTGAGAAATCTAAACCATTCGCACGATCCAGGTAAATACTCTTCTGTGTGGAATTTTACTCTCTTGAAGTTACATTTAAGATTTAGGCATGTATGTTTCGAATCGATGTTAATAAGCTGCCATTTCAAATTTAAGTGTACTATGGAAGACGGGCTGTATTTGTGACTCAAATTCTAAGTTCTGCTATCTTCTCGAATTTTTTTTTTTCTTGTGGGTAATTGCTTTTCCACTTCCAATGAAGTCGAAAACGGAATATTCTTAGCTTCGAAACACGAATGTTGACCATAACAATAGTGGTGTCTATGATGTACTCAAACAAACGACTCACTTTCCGCTTAACAACCTATTGCTTCTTCACTTTTTGTTAGGGATGATCCTGACCTCGACAACATGATGAAGGACAGACTTAGATGGGGCGATCCAATGGCTCATCTTGTCAAGGTTAGTGTCCTACAACCAATCTTTAATCCATGTATTCACTAATTATTTTGTGATTTTTTCTATATAAAATATTTAAAAAGTTCTTCGATGAAATTCCAGAGGAAACAATCAGATATAGTACTTCCAGACTTTGGGGACACTGAGAGGATGAAGGAGTTGGGTTTCATAGTGCCTCAGGAAATCCCAAGTCACAGTTGGCTTAAAAGGGGCCTCGACTTTGAGCCTAACAGATACGGCATCAAGCCTGGACGACATTGGGACGGAGTTAATCGCTGTACTGGTGAGTCTTCTTACGTACCCTTCATATTACATCATCGAAACAGTGCCTTGAACTGAACTATGCATTTTCAAAAACATCAAATTAGCCGTCGAAACAGCACCTTCAACTGAAAATTGCATTAAAAACTTCATCGTATGGTGCAGGTTATGAGAAGCAGCTCTTTAAAAGAACAAATGAAAAGCGAGCTACTGAGCGAGAAGCCTATCTGTGGTCAGTCTCAGATATGTGAGGAGTGTGTCAGTGCGATGTTGGACGTCTTTGTAGTGTTTACTTCTTATCGAGAGGTTTTGTCCTCCAACTTATTCTCGAAACTGAGGCGTAGCAACTGTATCTTGTGGAGACCAGCATTTTCATTCACTGGATTTTCTACTCTATGTCAGCACTTCCTGCACCATCGTTTTGAAGGAATTTTTGAGCTTATGTATTTCGATAAATGTTACGAATGTTGTGTATATTTGATTGTGTTATATCATCAAAGTTTTCGGAATGATTTTCACACTCATGATCACCATTTTAAAGACAAGGCATACTGAAACAAGTACTCAGTAATTCTCTTGTCTACGACAGCCCATTACAAGTCTAACGAACACAAGTTACAAGTCTAACGAACACAAAAAATATGTCCATCATCTTGTTTACTCTCCGTTTGGTTGTTGGTCATTTAGAGTAATTGCACAATTGTTAGGGAAACATTTAGAAACTTACTAGTGGTAAATGAAACAAGACACACCCCATATAAATATGAAAATATGATGCCATTTACAACTCTACTGTCTCTGTCAACCGAAAATTGGCGTGCAAAAAGAAAAAGTGCCTAGGGTTATAGAATAACTTTTGCAATAAGAAAATTTGAATGCTTAAAATGGTGAGGTAATGTGCATTTTTCAAGAGACAAGTATAGGCGGACGGAACAAACATACAAGTTAAAAGACTGCCCAGTGCCTTAGTTTAAGGGGTTATATTTTCACATTCATACCTCTTTGTTTAAACATATAGAGGTTGTTTTTAAAATAACCCGTGACGAAAATCACTCTTGACATTGCATTGGGCGAAGAGTTTTCACAATAAAAAGAACCACCGCTTTAATAAGCCGTTTTGCTTTATTCCATCAAAATAAAATGACTTGTACAAAACGCAGGGAGTAATTCATATGTATGTCAGTTATTTAGTATCACCAATGGTCTTTCTATGTTGAAGTTAGCTTCTCTATCATGTTAGCTTTCGTCTTCTTTTAATGAGAATCTTGGACATAATTGTTTTTTTGTTTCTTGACTGAATCTCGCTTAAATCTTAGAATTTTTTACTTCTCCACATTGGCAGGAAATGGTGAAACTGGTGATTCAACGATATACTAGAGAAGCTGGGGTTCGGGATCTAGAGCGAAATCTGTCAGCATTAGCTCGTGCAGCAGCTGTAACAGTTGCAGAGCAAGATAATGCTACGACAATTAGTAAAGATATCCATCAACTTTCTTCACCTGTTCTGGAAAGCCGACTTGCTGAAGGAGCGGAAGAAGAAATGGAAGTTATCCCTATGGGTTCTAACAATCAACATTTTTCAAACGCTTTGCGGCTTACATCTCCTCTCATTGTTGACGAGACTATGCTTGAAGATGTCCTCGGTGTGAGTGTCTTTTCTGACTTTATCGACTTTTGTTACTTCCTTTTTTTTTTTCCCAAGTTGATGAGTATCTTGTGTATTTCTCTTTGACTCCTGTTGATGTATTTATTTGCGAGTGTGTTGTTGTTCGCAGATTTCCTTCGCAAAACTTTGGAAAAACCTGATTATGTGTTTATTTATTTCAAATTGACTTTGGTTGCATGTGATAAATACCACCACCAATTATAATGATAATAAAAATAACTATTTTATAATGGGCTATGATATGTTCTCGTCTTCTCGACATTTTTCGTAATTTTATGCCTTTTAAACAAATTGATTCTGACGCTTCCTTTCTAAGAAAGATATTATCATTTTTGTCACGTAACCAGCCAACCAATATATCTACTGTATCATAATGAATTTTGTGACGTGCAGCCACCAAAGTTTGATGACGGAGAAACTGCGGAAAGGGTTGCAAATCCTGGGGTCTCGGTGGGGCTAGTGTGGACCGCTCATGGCGGGGAGGTTCAGTTTGTTGAGGCAACTACTATGGCTGGTAAAGGCGAGTTACGTCTCACTGGACAACTTGGCAGTGTCATCAAGGAATCGGCACAACTTGCTCTTACCTGGGTAATTCTGCTTTCCTGTATCACTAGTTGATGAATGATTACTCGTCTTTTTTTTTTTTTTTTTTTTTTTTTTTTTTTTTTTTTTTTTGGTGACGAGGGGTTTAATCCCCGAGCATTCCGACGTCACCACTGCACTCATGTAAGCCACCCTTTTTACTGCGCCGTCGTGATCTGCGTGGTGCGGCTTGGAGGCTTGAACCTGGGACCTCGCAGTTCCTGCCATTGCTAGGCTTTGAGGTTGCCCCAGGAACCACCAGACCGCTACCACTTAGGTGATTACTCGTCTTTATCTAGCAAAGCTTTTTAGCCTTTTCTCATCATCCATAAGTTGCCTAAAGTTTTCTGAAGTTGTCTGAAGTTTAGAGTTAAGTATTCTTTTTCCCGTAATTTTTTGAAGCCGTCTAAATTTGTAGTTTTCATTTTTCATTATGGGGGTCTCTCGTTAGTACAAGGGCCAGAGTGTAAGGCTACAAACATTCGACCGTGTTACCTCGCCATTGGTAGGGAGCCGTTTGGGGTCACTAGGGTTTTAAAGAGGACCACCATGTAATGTCGTATGCAGATTTATGTAGAGCTTGTTCATTTGGTTTTCTTTGGATGTGAACAGGTAAGATCAAGGGCGAGTGATCTGAAGTTGGTGTCAGCTGCTGAAGTAAACTTCATGAAAGACCGAGACATTCACATACATTTTCCAGGTGGGGCTATTCCAAAAGACGGTCCATCAGCTGGCGTGACGTTAGTTACAGCATTGGTTTCATTGTTAAGCCACAAAAGAGTAAGAGCAGATACGGCAATGACCGGAGAGATGACGTTAAGAGGCCTTGTCCTACCTGTCGGCGGTATTAAGGATAAGGCTCGCGATGTTCATTTTATACAGTTCCTTCAATTATTTAGCTTCTTTCTCCTTGATTTATCACGGTACTCACTGCCGAATTGGCGTTGGTCAACTTGATACCTAATTGTGACATAAAATTCCGGCATCCCTTCTAACATTTTTTGTACAATTGTTGGAAATATCTAAATTCTACGATTTTGGTATAACGACTTTGAAATTTATCTGACACCCCATAAGCAATTTTATGAGGGTCTGAACATGGGTGATGTGCTTTGGCGAGGGTAGAATGATGCTAAAGTTAGTCTCACGTGCATTAAACTCTGGATATATGCTATGTTTTTGTCTGTACACAGGAGATTTTGTTCCCGCTGAATGCGTGCTTTGTTTGTGCTGATTGAGCAGGTGTTGGCAGCACATCGTTATGGTATAAAGAGGATCATAATACCTCACAGGAACGTCAAAGATTTGGTCGAAATACCAGCCGCTGTTCTTTCTAGTCTTGAGGTATAGTTTTCCAACAAAGTTTCTTGGATTGAGCGCGATTTCTCTATACATAATCTAGAAACCTGTGCTTTTAATTGGGAGGTTGCGTACATCCAGCCACGTATTAGATATTGGTCACACCGACATCTGATCCACATAGTGCATTCTGGTTCATGTCTAACTAGGGTTTTTTAATCGACAGATAATATTTGCAAGAAAAATGGAAGATGTATTAGAACAGGCTTTCGAAGGCGGATCTCCATGGAGGCTTCAAGCAATGTTGTGACAGAGTAACAGTGTACATTGTCTGTCGTTTGGAATGTTACGAGGGATTTACGTTTGCTGAGATGCGATTTAAGGAAAACATTCTGCAGTCGTACCCACAATGTCGTGAAGTTGAAATTGGGTAGAACCGGCATTGTTATTATAGATTCAGATTTGTAATTTAATATTTTTATCGTCCATGTATGGTACCAAAATATCAAATTGCTTTTTACTTGTATATTGACATGTCACGCTCTTGTAAAGTTATATAAATTCCAATATGAACTCGGGCTATTCAATAAAATTCTTTCAAACGTTGTGTTCTAGTCGTGACATATTTGACCTTTTCAAATTCTTGGCATACATAAATCATTGTATTTGGCAAGCGCTACCGCACGACTGCACCCGTGAGCGAGCCATGTAATCAGGTGAGTCAGGTTTTCGCTATAGGGTTTGTAAGGTAATCCTTGAAAATTAGCATTTATATCTCTTTATTTCAAGTTTTATCTAAAATTCATGGGGATCTCGCTAACTATTTGATTCTTTGTAGAGAGAGCGGATTCTCTGTCCCATTTTCATGTCTCATTTGGTGTGTCATTATTAGAAATGACAATAAATTTCATTGATTATTAAAAATTAATCATAAAATAATTATATAAACTAAGGATTTATTACTATATGAAGTAATGAGATACCATATGGGACATAAAATGGAACAGAAGATCCGCTTTCATTTGTAGGCTAGTGGGTAATTAAATGTAAAGTAGAAATATTTCTAAAATTATGCACCAAATTAAAGTTTCATAGGACCCTTCATTTTCTCTAATTTTATGAATCAAATTTTAAATTATTTGAGCTAATTTCATTAATGAATTACTGAAATTTTGGTACACTTGGCCAGCTTACAATTGCTAACTATTTGATTCTTTGTAGACAAGGGGTAATTAAATGTAAAGGGAAAATATTTCTAATATTATGCACCGAATTGAAGTTTTATAGGCCCCTTCATTTTCTCTAATTTTATGAATCAAATTTTAAATTATTTGAGCTAATTTCATTCATGAATTACTAAAAGTTTGGTACACTTGGCCAGCTTACAATTGCTAACTATTTGATTCTTTGTAGACAAGGGGTAATTAAATGCAAAGTGGAAATATTTCTAATATTATGCACCGAATTGAAGTTCCATAGGGCCCTTCATTTTCTCTAATTTTTTGAATCAAATTTTAAATTATTTGAGCTAATTTCATTCATGAATTACTGAAAGTTTAGTACACTTGGTCGGTTTATAAAGGTTTGTGTTGTTTTCCACTTTTATTGTTTTATTATATTAATGAAAGTTTGGTTGGCTTCTATTGTTAGTTGGCTTCTATTGTTTTAATTTATTGTATTAATGAGGGTTTGGAGGGTTGTATTAGTGTAGTGGTCATTCACTTATTCATTTTATGAATATCTTTTAAAATGGTATCCTATACTAAATTATACTCCGTATATATGTACACCTACATATCTTAACGTTGCAAATGATGCATAGATTGTGTAATATGGTTAATAATAGACTAGTTTAGACACGTGCAAATTCACGGCTCATTAAGTAAAATCTTATAGTCTTATAGACACATTTTATAAGATAGACATGAGTTTATAATTATAATAAAGAATTTCCATGAATTTTGGTGAGATTTGAATAAAATATTTCTGTAAAGTATGGACGTCCAATATCTACTCCCTTCACCTACTTTAAAGTTCCTATTTTTATTTTCGTTCTTTTATATTTAAGTTTCCTAATCCGATTTTCTCAATATTTTGTGACTATAATCACTTGTGATCTCGCAACTCTTCTAAATATATTAATTTTTCTTTTTTTTTTTTTTTTTAATTATAAGTCTATATGAATGAAGGGAATACATGTTTTGCTAACTTATAAAACTCGAAACATAATTTTTCTCTCTGATCGGTCAAATAGTTAATTATATGACCGATCATAGGGAGTGGTTGATAGTAATATATAGATATAGATATAGGTATTTTTAAATAAAATAAAATTTTGTTGAAAGTTGTTTAAGTATATAGGATAGTCAAATAACTTATTAGAGGAAAAAATATATCCATATCTTTTGTCCGTAGTAGATGTTTTTGTTACTTGTTTTAGATTTATATTCAAGAGTAATTGGGCGTAGGTGTTTTCGGTTATTGGATCATTGTTGTTGTAACACCCCGTGTTTTATTAATACAAATTAATTATTTTAACAAATATTTTAAATTAAAATTTGTATAATTTAATTTTTATTCAATTAGTTTAAAAACGCGGCTGAAAAATTTCGATTAAATAAACTTTTTCAAGACATTTCTAATTAAACTTTCTTGATTTTATATTAATCTTTATTATATTTTTATTTCTAAAATACTTGTCAAAACTAAAACTTTGATTCAACTGCTTTTATTAAAATTTATGAAGTTTCATGTTACTTTAAAAATTACTAGTACTCGAATAAAATATAATTTTATCGAAAAGTATTTTTTCAAATAAGCAGACCGTCTGAAAATTTGTGAGACCATAATACAATTTATAACTGATAACTTTTATACATTTATATTTTCGAATTTTAAATTTTATAATTTTAATAATGGAATTAAAATTTAAAACATAATATATTTTATAAATTATTTAAGTTTTATAAATAAGAGTAAATAAAATGGAACAAACAAATCAAACTGACCCAATTAAAGTAGGTCGGTACTTACTCACCTTCCACTACCCTATTTCTCTTTAAATAACAACAAAAGCAGCAGCATACACATCACTAACACACAACAATAACATCAACTTTGATTATAATAATAATAATAATAATAATAATAATAATAATAATAATAATAATAATAATAATAATAATAATAATAATAATGTTAATCATCATCATCATCATTAACAACAGCAAAAGCACCACAACAACAAATGATAATAATAATAATAAAACATTAACAAACTACTTTTCCTTTTAGATTTAATATAACCCGTATAAACCTTTACGGGCTAACTTTCGAGGTCCGAAAATTGGTCATACGGACTCGGAATTTATCGAAACAAAAGCCTAAACCACCTAACTTTTCGAGACGGATTTAATGGTACAGTTTTCATAACCATTAGACAGACCGAACTAAATTCATTTTTCTGTTTTCTTTCGAAGGTCTAATTTCATTCCTCGAAACCTCCTTTTCTATGTTCGCCGTCTCAGCTTTTAAAATTTCATCGACTTCCTCAACTTTTAAATATTTTCTTCAATAGTAAATAAATACTTTAGCCTTAAATTTTTAAAATAGAACTATATCGAAAAAATCGTCAAACGCGCACACTTTAACTTTTATCGCTTTTGACACCCGATTTTTTTTTAAAACTGATTAATTTCGTAAAAGTTTTTAAACATCAAGGGGACCATTCCTACACCAAATAGTAGGTTGGACTTGCTTTACTAATGTGAAGATGTTTTTGTTTTTGCTTTTCTTTAAACTTTAATTATTAAAACCTACTTTACTTAATAAATAAACATACTAAAGTTATACTACAAGTTGTACAAGAAGCATTATGTGCACATAATGTTCACCATAATGTCGAGCTACTCTTGCTCTTTTCTCTCTATATTTTTCTTACATTTTTCTCCTAAAACATTAAATAAAAACTCTAATATTATTTCTAATAAATTCCTAAGTAATTCTAGTTATATTAGTGGGTTTTAGGAGCTAAATTGTATGGATTATTTGAGTGAAGAACTTGGGTAATATGGGTGAAGAAATTCCGGGTCTAAAATTTATTTTAGATCCCCGACGATTAACATCTAATTTAAGGTGACTAGTTATATCTCATAGTATTCTCTTAGTAAATTAATTTCGTTTTTATTATAATTTTATAATTATGATTCTTATGTTAAACTATGTTAAACATCACTTGTGTGTACTTGTATGCTTATGTGAAGTATAAGTAATGATAATAAATAAATAATGTTTTGAATAGATTATTGTAGTAATATATTCATATGTTTAGTTTAATTTATTTTGAGCATTTTTAATTTTTGTTCATATGATTTTTATGTTTAGTTATGTTTTATTTAAGTAGTAATCATATATAAAAATTATGTGAAATATTAACAATGAGTTTAAAGTGATTAAAATCAAAAATAAAATTTATGTACATACATAATTCCTCACGGCATCCTTGCCATTTTAGGTTTAATTTTTGTTTTTATCACTTGTTAGTTTATTGTTAAAATAATTTAATTATTAGTTAATAAGTTAGAATTAAGAAATTAAAAATAAATCAATTTTAATATTAAATGGAACCACACGGCATTTATATTTTAAATTGACTAAATTTGATCAAAATGAAGTTATCACTAAGTCACTAAAGTTAAATAGTAATTAGAATTGGAATTTTGTATAAATCGATTTAGTTATAGATGAAATATATTAAACCGATAATCCATTATAACCATTATAAAAATGAATTAAATCGTGTGCTACTACCTTTGCAAATATTGGACTATTAAACGTGGACATACGGACTAAAATGAACCAACCACGACACTACTATTTTAAAATGAAAACCGCTAAATTTAGTAAATAGATGACTAAATTTAACTAAGTTTCAATTTTAAAATAAATACTATTATCACTAAATACAAAACGAACTTAACGACTTTAAAACCAGAAGTTTTTACTTAGTAAATAAAAATGGTTTAGTTTTATACCTAAAATATCTTAAGTATGGAAATACGTATAAAATACGATGAAAAGTGAATGGTGAGAAGTGAATAGTGAAAAATTTTACTAAGTATAGGAAAATTTAAAATGAATAAGTAAATGACTTAAAGTGTTTTGAAAAACACTTAAATAAAATTGGACATATTAATAAATACTTTAATATAGAAATTTAAAAACATTAATAGTTAACCACACTTTAAATAATAAACGAATGTGTTATGTGACTATATGAAACCTACAATTCAAATAAAGCGTTTGTGATGAAATTAGGAGAGTCTAGTAACATGTGATATATAAATATCAAATAAATAATGAATATTGAGTAAGTTAAATAAAAGGTCAAGCTTGGGCCTCAGATATGAAAACGTCAATCGTGAGTGAAGTGGGGTTAAGATAGTCTTGTAGCGGATACCACTATCTCGGCCTTCTGGCGTTGGCTATGTCGAATAGTGTGGTTTCTTGTGACTTTATTGCTTAGCATGCTGCCCATGCCTTACGCCTTAAGTCGTATTGCCTAAGCCGTACAAGATAATGAAAAATTCAAGTCTTAGTGGGTCAGGCTTTAGGAAATAGTCGTTTTATCCTGAGTTAAGGTGCTCTATGAATAGCATAGCCTACTCTTAAATTGGATATTAGTGTATGCATACTAGACTAGGGTTTTATTCCCCTATTTCGCTAAAGTTACCAGGGCACCGTGACCTTGTGGATTCAGTCGATTATAGCGGTTCAAGTCTCCTTGCCGTGTTTCGTTCTTAGTGGCGCGACACTTGCATTCGTTCTTATCCTGCGTAAAGATCACTTGACGAGATTGTATCTGAAGTTCTAATCATTTCGAACACTAAACGATGAGATGCAAGTACTATAGTATTCGGCGTGGTTTACGAGTCGAGTAAGTCGCTGCACTATGGTAGTGAGATGCAAACGACTAGAGTACAAAGGCCTACTCGGTGGTCGGGCTCGTGAAGCGATATATGTTGTTTGATTAAATGAAAGTGAGTCAAAACCTTTTTGAAAACTAAAGACCACAACTTTCTGAAGTGAATCGAGTCTGCATGATGAGTATGTTACAATATGCAATGTTTGTATGCGATCTGATATCGCTTTGTAATCTTGTTGTTATGTTGTGACACTATTGCTATGCTATTATCTGTTAATTGCCTTCATAACTGAATATCATGTTTATATGATTTATCGCTTTTAACCGCATGCTTATTATGACTTATATGTCTTTATATGCTATATGTAATAAGCATGTTTACATTTTTATCATAAGGTTATAGTTATAAAGCGATAGTAATAAACCAAAATAATCGAAACCGAGGGTAAGTATGAGCGTAGTAGCTAGTCCTTTGTCAATCGTGAGCATCCCCCCATCAGTTTATTGTGCAGGATAACCGTGGACTAGGAGCTGGATTTTGGAAGGGGCCACGAGACGTGTTTATGCTTTCCTTGCTATTTCTTTTCGAGAGATATGTAATATATACAATAATACTCTTTCAAATTTCCGTACTTAGAGTTGTTTTATTCAAAACTCTTGAACGATGTTATAACATTTGGGTTTTTATGTATAATTAATGACGCTGGTTTAAGACTTAATTAATTTCCGCCTTAGTAATTAAAGTCGACTAAAAACCAGGTTGTTACAGTTGGTATCAAAGCTGACTCGTGACCGTAACATAAATGGCCTAATGCGATTTATGCTTACCTAACGAGAGACACCTGGGCGGGTTAACATATTAATATGCTAAACCGCAAGACTACTAGGATCAAATAATAAATTAGATTTTTCTTTATTTAGATCACTTAAATAATAACTTAAAATCGCTTTAAAGTGTGAGGATGGGTAGAAACCTTAAGGACCGACCATAGGCTAAGGACTTTTAAATAACGAACTACTGCCCTCAAAATAAAATACACTAACTATCGTATAATTGCTACTTGCTGATGTGACTAACTAAAACTAACAATTATCCTCGGATGTAAAATCTAAGTAATAAGTTTAAATCTCGAAGATCGAAGCCTTTAATCAAATACATGACGACAGGACCTCAAACGCAGCAAATGGACGCATCAAGAACCTTACAGCTGATAAGAAATTCAAGATCTCGAAGATTTCTGTCGCAAAAAGGATTTCTACAACTCTATCTAATTATCCTCTTTAACACAAATTTTATTTTGTTCTCTTTTAAAATTTTTTTTTTTACCTCTTTAACTTTTTCCTTCTAACTCTCTAATTTTCTAGACCTATAATTTCAAATAACTACTTCTCAAATGAATTTCCATTCCTATTCCTTAATCTCGCAAAATGACTTCACTGTTGCTTTTTATTATCGCAAGCACCTTTTAATTCATTCTCAAAACCATAAAACTTTACTTCTTTTTAATCTTTTAAACTTACTGTCTCTTTCAAAGTTTAAAGATTTTAAAAAAAATTTATAAGTTCTAATTATCTCCTAAAACTAACTTTCAGGTTTCCTCTTTAAAACATATTTGATATTTATTCAATTATTCTTAAAAACTTTATTTTGCAATTTCAAATATCTTACTTCATTTTCTATCGAATTTTATTATTTTTAAATTTTCCACCTCTTAAACTTACTTTCTCTTTTAAAACTTATAAATCTTCATAAATTTATAATTAGAGATTATCTTCTAAAAATCACATTCATGTTTTGCCCTTTAAAATATCTCTTAAACTTAATTCATATAATTCTAAAATTTTATTTAGTAATTTTAGGTATCTTTGAAACTATTTTGTTTTAAATTGTATATCCTTTATCATATATAATTAAATTTGATTTTTTTTAATCTTCGAAATTATCAATACCTATTCCAAATTTTCAAACTTTGAAATGTATTTTTATCTTTTCTACTTAAACTTAGAAAATATGTCTAAAATTTTCTTAAGGGGGTAGGACAAAATATGATGATTTAAAATCATTGATTTAAAAAAAAATTATTTAAAATCATTATTTCAACAAATTTTAAACTATATATTTAATTTCAAATAAAATTATAATTTGTTTTATTTTTAAACCCTTATAATTTTAATTTAAATTAATTCGCATAAAACTTCTAGCCCCCACATTTTTGAAAATCCCTTTGATGTCGATTTTGGAAAATAACCATCTAGCAACATTGCTATATTAACTCAAAATATTCTATCCATAAACATAAAATAATTATATCTTTCAATTCTTTCCACTCTATCTAACATCTTTATAATAATTCGGAAATTTAAACTTTTGGAAAAGTCATACCCCATCAAAATAAAATGTTACTATCGAAACTTATAGAATCTTGATATTCTCTCTAACTGCATTGCCTAACTGCGAGCAGTTGTCCACTCTATTCAAGTTTCGGGACGAAACTTTTCTTAAGGGGGTAGGTTTGTAACACCCCGTGTTTTATTAATACAAATTAATTATTTTAACAAATATTTTAAATTAAAATTTGTATAATTTAATTTTTATTCAATTAGTTTAAAAACGCGGCTGAAAAATTTCGATTAAATAAACTTTTTCAAGACATTTCTAATTAAACTTTCTTGATTTTATATTAATCTTTATTATATTTTTATTTCTAAAATACTTGTCAAAACTAAAACTTTGATTCAACTGCTTTTATTAAAATTTATGAAGTTTCATGTTACTTTAAAATTACTAGTACTCGAATAAAATATAATTTTATCGAAAAGTATTTTTCAAATAAGCAGACCGACTGAAAATTTGTGAGACCATAATACAATTTATAACTGATAACTTTTATACATTTATATTTTCGAATTTTAAATTTTATAATTTTAATAATGGAATTAAAATTTAAAACATAATATATTTTATAAATTATTTAAGTTTTATAAATAAGAGTAAATAAAACGGAACAAACAAATCAAACTGACCCAATTAAAGTAGGTCGGTACTTACTCACCTTCCACTACCCTATTTCTCTTTAAATAACAACAAAAGCAACAGCATACACATCACTAACACACAACAATAACATCAACTTTGATTATAATAATAATAATAATAATAATAATAATAATAATAATAATAATAATAATAATAATAATAATAATAATAATAATAATGTTAATCATCATCATCATTAACAACAGCAAAAGCACCACAACAACAAATGATAATAATAATAATAAAACATTAACAAACTACTTTTCCTTTTAGATTTAATATAACCCGTATAAACCTTTACGGGCTAACTTTCGAGGTCCGAAAATTGGTCATACGGACTCGGAATTTATCGAAACAAAAGCCTAAACCACCTAACTTTTCGAGACGGATTTAATGGTACAGTTTTCATAACCATTAGACAGACCGAACTAAATTCATTTTTCTGTTTTCTTTCGAAGGTCTAATTTCATTCCTCGAAACCTCCTTTTCTATGTTCGCCGTCTCAGCTTTTAAAATTTCATCGACTTCCTCAACTTTTAAATATTTTCTTCAATAGTAAATAAATACTTTAGCCTTAAATTTTTAAAATAGAACTATATCGACAAAATCGTCAAACGCGCACACTTTAACTTTTATCGCTTTTGACACCCGATTTTTTTTTAAAACTGATTAATTTCGTAAAAGTTTTTAAACATCAAGGGGACCATTCCTACACCAAATAGTAGGTTGGACTTGCTTTACTAATGTGAAGATGTTTTTGTTTTTGCTTTTCTTTAAACTTTAATTATTAAAACCTACTTTACTTAATAAATAAACATACTAAAGTTATACTACAAGTTGTACAAGAAGCATTATGTGCACATAATGTTCACCATAATGTCGAGCTACTCTTGCTCTTTTCTCTCTATATTTTTCTTCCTTTTTTCTCCTAAAACATTAAATAAAAACTCTAATATTATTTCTAATAAATTCCTAAGTAATTCTAGTTATATTAGTGGGTTTTAGGAGCTAAATTGTATGGATTATTTGAGTGAAGAACTTGGGTAATATGGGTGAAGAAATTCCGGGTCTAAAATTTATTTTAGATCCCTCGACGATTAACATCTAATTTAAGGTGACTAGTTATATCTCATAGTATTCTCTTAGTAAATTAATTTCGTTTTTATTATAATTTTATAATTATGATTCTTATGTTAAACTATGTTAAATATCACTTGTGTGTACTTGTATGCTTATGTGAAGTATAAGTAATGATAATAAATAAATAATGTTTTGAATAGATTATTGTAGTAATATATTCATATGTTTAGTTTAATTTATTTTGAGCATTTTTAATTTTTGTTCATATGATTTTTATGTTTAGTTATGTTTTATTTAAGTAGTAATCATATATAAAAATTATGTGAAATATTAACAATGAGTTTAAAGTGATTAAAATCAAAAATAAAATTTATGTACATACATAATTCCTCACGGCATCCTTGCCATTTTAGGTTTAATTTTTGTTTTTATCACTTGTTAGTTTATTGTTAAAATAATTTAATTATTAGTTAATAAGTTAGAATTAAGAAATTAAAAATAAATCAATTTTAATATTAAATGGAACCACACGGCATTTATATTTTAAATTGACTAAATTTGATCAAAATGAAGTTATCACTAAGTCACTAAAGTTAAATAGTAATTAGAATTGGAATTTTGTATAAATCGATTTAGTTATAGATGAAATATATTAAACCGATAAAAGTATATAACCATTATAAAAATGAATTAAATCGTGTGCTACTACCTTTGCAAATATTGGACTATTAAACGTGGACATACGGACTAAAATGAACCAACCACGACACTACTATTTTAAAATGAAAACCGCTAAATTTAGTAAATAGATGACTAAATTTAACTAAGTTTCAATTTTAAAATAAATACTATTATCACTAAATACAAAACGAACTTAACGACTTTAAAACCAGAAGTTTTTACTTAGTAAATAAAAATGGTTTAGTTTTATACCTAAAATATCTTAAGTATGGAAATACGTATAAAATACGATGAAAAGTGAATGGTGAGAAGTGAATAGTGAAAAATTTTACTAAGTATAGGAAAATTTAAAATGAATAAGTAAATGACTTAAAGTGTTTTGAAAAACACTTAAATAAAATTGGACATATTAATAAATACTTCAATATAGAAATTTAAAAACATTAATAGTTAACCACACTTTAAATAATAAACGAATGTGTTATGTGACTATATGAAACCTACAATTCAAATAAAACGTTTGACGATGAAATTAGGAGAGTCTAGTAACATGTGATATATAAATATCAAATAAATAATGAATATTGAGTAAGTTAAATAAAAGGTCAAGCTTGGGCCTCAGATATGAAAACGTCAATCGTGAGTGAAGTGGGGTTAAGATCTAGGAAGCACCGATACCGATACTGACACCCGATACGGATACGTATCGGACACGCGATACGACCATCTAAAATTTTACGATACGCGATACGGCAAAATAAAAGTCAAAATATAAGTCAATATAAATTTGGTCAATTGAAAGACCATAAATTCGTCAAAATGATAAATAACTTGTCTTACAAAGTTAATATAAATTTAGAAAAAGTACAAAGTCTTACAAATATAAAAGACTAAACTAAACATCACCATCAAATTCACCATATGTATCATCATCAAAAATGACCATTTCCATGTCGGGCTCATCAAGGGAAAGGCTAGCCACATCAAGAGAACCAACATCATCAAGGTTATCATGCGTTCTTTTGATATTTTTGATTTTTTTATTGGAGTATCGGTATCGGTGGAGTATCGGTGGAGTATCGGTGACGTGTCAAACATCACAGAAGTATCGGAAAACATCCGATACCTCAAGATACGTATCGGGACGTATCGGAGGAGTATCGGGAAGTATCGGAGGAGATTTCGTATCCGATACGTGTCGGTTCTGGTCTGGCATATTTTAGAAGTATCGGTGCTTCCTAGGTTAAGATAGTCTTGTAGCGGATACCACTATCTCGGCCTTCTGGCGTTGGCTATGTCGAATAGTGTGGTTTTGCCGGCAGCTTTATTGCTTAGCATGCTGCCCATGCCTTACGCCTTAAGTCGTATTGCCTAAGCCGTACAAGATAATGAAAAATTCAACTCTTAGTGGGTCAGGCTTTAGGAAATAGTCGTTTTATCCTGAGTTAAGGTGCTCTATGAATAGCATAGCCTACTCTTAAATTGGATATTAGTGTATGCATACTAGACTAGGGTTTTATTCCCCTATTTCGCTAAAGTTACCAGGGCACCGTGACCTTGTGGATTCAGGTCGATTATAGCGGTTCAAGTCTCCTTGCCGTGTTTCGTTCTTAGTGGGCGCGACACTTGCATTCGTTCTTATCCTGCGTAAAGATCACTTGACGAGATTGTATCTGAAGTTCTAATCATTTCGAACACTAAACGATGAGATGCAAGTACTATAGTATTCGGCGTGGTTTACGAGTCGAGTAAGTCGCTGCACTATGGTAGTGAGATGCAAACGACTAGAGTACAAAGGCCTACTCAGTGGTCAGGCTCGTGGCGATATATGTTGTTTGATTAAATGAAAGTGAGTCAAAACCTTTTTGAAAACTAAAGACCACAACTTTCTGAAGTGAATCGAGTCTGCATGATGAGTATGTTACAATATGCAATGTTTGTATGCGATCTGATATCGCTTTGTAATCTTGTTGTTATGTTGTGACACTATTGCTATGCTATTATCACATTAATTGCCTTCATAACTGAATATCATGTTTATATGATTTATCGCTTTTAACCGCATGCTTATTATGACTTATATGTCTTTATATGCTATATGTAATAAGCATGTTTACATTTTTATCATAAGGTTATAGTTATAAAGCGATAGTAATAAACCAAAATAATCGAAACCGACGGAAAGTATGAGCGTAGCTAGTCCTTTCGCTCGTCAATGGCATCCCCATCAGTTTATTGTGCAGGATAACCGTGGACTAGGAGCTGGATTTTGGAAGGGGCCACGAGACGTGTTTATGCTTTCCTTGCTATTTCTTTTCGAGAGAGATGTAATATATACAATAATACTCTTTCAAATTTCCGTACTTAGAGTTGTTTTATTCAAAACTCTTGAACGATGTTATAACATTTGGGTTTTTATGTATAATTAATGACGCTGGTTTAAGACTTAATTAATTTCCGCCTTAGTAATTAAAGTCGACTAAAAACCAGGTTATTCTGATTGGTATCAAAGTCGACTTCGTGGACCAGTAACATAAATGGCCTAATGCGATTTATGCTTACCTAACGAAAGACACCTGGGCGGGTTAACATATTAATATGCTAAACCGCAAGACTACTAGGATCAAATAATAAATTAGATTTTTCTTTATTTAGATCACTTAAATAATAACTTAAAATCGCTTTAAAGTGTGAGGATGGGTAGAAACCTTAAGGACCGACCATAGGCTAAGGACTTTTAAATAACGAACTACTGCCCTCAAAATAAAATACACTAACTATCGTATAATTGCTACTTGCTGATGTGACTAACTAAAACTAACAATTATCCTCGGATGTAAAATCTAAGTAATAAGTTTAAATCTCGAAGATCGAAGCCTTTAATCAAATACATGACGACAGGACCTCAAACGCAGCAAATGGGCGATCAAGAACCTTACACCGATAAGAAATTCAAGATCTCAAGATTTACATCATGAAAAGGATTTCTACAACTCTATCTAATTATCCTCTTTAACACAAATTTTATTTTGTTCTCTTTTAAAATTTTTTTTTTTACCTCTTTAACTTTTTCCTTCTAACTCTCTAATTTTCTAGACCTATAATTTCAAATAACTACTTCTCAAATGAATTTCCATTCCTATTCCTTAATCTCGCAAAATGACTTCACTGTTGCTTTTTATTATCGCAAGCACCTTTTAATTCATTCTCAAAACCATAAAACTTTACTTCTTTTTAATCTTTTAAACTTACTGTCTCTTTCAAAGTTTAAAGATTTTAAAAAAAATTTATAAGTTCTAATTATCTCCTAAAACTAACTTTCAGGTTTCCTCTTTAAAACATATTTGATATTTATTCAATTATTCTTAAAAACTTTATTTTGCAATTTCAAATATCTTACTTCATTTTCTATCGAATTTTATTATTTTTAAATTTTCCACCTCTTAAACTTACTTTCTCTTTTAAAACTTATAAATCTTCATAAATTTATAATTAGAGATTATCTTCTAAAAATCACATTCATGTTTTGCCCTTTAAAATATCTCTTAAACTTAATTCATATAATTCTAAAATTTTATTTAGTAATTTTAGGTATCTTTGAAACTATTTTGTTTTAAATTGTATATCCTTTATCATATATAATTAAATTTGATTTTTTTTAATCTTCGAAATTATCAATACCTATTCCAAATTTTCAAACTTTGAAATGTATTTTTATCTTTTCTACTTAAACTTAGAAAATATGTCTAAAATTTTCTTAAGGGGGTAGGACAAAATATGATGATTAAAAATCATTGATTTAAAAAAAAATTATTTAAAATCATTATTTCAACAAATTTTAAACTATATATTTAATTTCAAATAAAATTATAATTTGTTTTATTTTTAAACCCTTATAATTTTAATTTAAATTAATTAAATTACAAAACTTCTAGCCCCCACATTTTTGAAAATCCCTTTGATGTCGATTTTGGAAAATAACCATCTAGCAACATTGCTATATTAACTCAAAATATTCTATCCATAAACATAAAATAATTATATCTTTCAATTCTTTCCACTCTATCTAACATCTTTATAATAATTCGGAAATTTAAACTTTTGGAAAAGTCATACCCCATCAAAATAAAATGTTACTATCGAAACTTATAGAATCTTGATATTCTCTCTAATCGCATTGCCTAATCATGAGCAGTTGTCCACTCTATTCAAGTTTCGGGACGAAACTTTTCTTAAAGGGGTAGGTTTGTAACACCCCGTGTTTTATTAATACAAATTAATTATTTTAACAAATATTTTAAATTAAAATTTGTATAATTTAATTTTTATTCAATTAGTTTAAAAACGCGGCTGAAAAATTTCGATTAAATAAACTTTTTCAAGACATTTCTAATTAAACTTTCTTGATTTTATATTAATCTTTATTATATTTTTATTTCTAAAATACTTGTCAAAACTAAAACTTTGATTCAACTGCTTTTATTAAAATTTATGAAGTTTCATGTTACTTTAAAAATTACTAGTACTCGAATAAAATATAATTTTATCGAAAAGTATTTTTCAAATAAGCAGACCGTCTGAAAATTTGTGAGACCATAATACAATTTATAACTGATAACTTTTATACATTTATATTTTCGAATTTTAAATTTTATAATTTTAATAATGGAATTAAAATTTAAAACATAATATATTTTATAAATTATTTAAGTTTTATAAATAAGAGTAAATAAAACGGAACAAACAAATCAAACTGACCCAATTAAAGTAGGTCGGTACTTACTCACCTTCCACTACCCTATTTCTCTTTAAATAACAACAAAAGCAACAGCATACACATCACTAACACACAACAATAACATCAACTTTGATTATAATAATAATAATAATAATAATAATAATAATAATAATAATAATAATAATAATGTTAATCATCATCATCATTAACAACAGCAAAAGCACCACAACAACAAATGATAATAATAATAATAAAACATTAACAAACTACTTTTCCTTTTAGATTTAATATAACCCGTATAAACCTTTACGGGCTAACTTTCGAGGTCCGAAAATTGGACATACTGACTGAATTTATCGAAACAAAAGCCTAAACCACCTAACTTTTCGAGACGGATTTAATGGTACAGTTTTCATAACCATTAGACAGACCGAACTAAATTCATTTTTCTGTTTTCTTTCGAAGGTCTAATTTCATTCCTCGAAACCTCCTTTTCTATGTTCGCCGTCTCAGCTTTTAAAATTTCATCGACTTCCTCAACTTTTAAATATTTTCTTCAATAGTAAATAAATACTTTAGCCTTAAATTTTTAAAATAGAACTATATCGACAAAATCGCCAAACGCAAGACTCTTTAACTTTTATCGCTTTTGACACCCGATTTTTTTTTAAAACTGATTAATTTCGTAAAAGTTTTTAAACATCAAGGGGACCATTCCTACACCAAATAGTAGGTTGGACTTGCTTTACTAATGTGAAGATGTTTTTGTTTTTGCTTTTCTTTAAACTTTAATTATTAAAACCTACTTTACTTAATAAATAAACATACTAAAGTTATACTACAAGTTGTACAAGAAGCATTATGTGCACATAATGTTCACCATAATGTCGAGCTACTCTTGCTCTTTTCTCTCTATATTTTTCTTCCTTTTTTCTCCTAAAACATTAAATAAAAACTCTAATATTATTTCTAATAAATTCCTAAGTAATTCTAGTTATATTAGTGGGTTTTAGGAGCTAAATTGTATGGATTATTTGAGTGAAGAACTTGGGTAATATGGGTGAAGAAATTCCGGGTCTAAAATTTATTTTAGATCCCCGACGATTAACATCTAATTTAAGGTGACTAGTTATATCTCATAGTATTCTCTTAGTAAATTAATTTCGTTTTTATTATAATTTTATAATTATGATTCTTATGTTAAACTATGTTAAACATCACTTGTGTGTACTTGTATGCTTATGTGAAGTATAAGTAATGATAATAAATAAATAATGTTTTGAATAGATTATTGTAGTAATATATTCATATGTTTAGTTTAATTTATTTTGAGCATTTTTAATTTTTGTTCATATGATTTTTATGTTTAGTTATGTTTTATTTAAGTAGTAATCATATATAAAAATTATGTGAAATATTAACAATGAGTTTAAAGTGATTAAAGTCAAAAATAAAATTTATGTACATACATAATTCCTCACGGCATCCTTGCCATTTTAGGTTTAATTTTTGTTTTTATCACTTGTTAGTTTATTGTTAAAATAATTTAATTATTAGTTAATAAGTTAGAATTAAGAAATTAAAAATAAATCAATTTTAATATTAAATGGAACCACACGGCATTTATATTTTAAATTGACTAAATTTGATCAAAATGAAGTTATCACTAAGTCACTAAAGTTAAATAGTAATTAGAATTGGAATTTTGTATAAATCGATTTAGTTATAGATGAAATATATTAAACCGATAAAAAAATATAACCATTATAAAAATGAATTAAATCGTGTGCTACTACCTTTGCAAATATTGGACTATTAAACGTGGACATACGGACTAAAATGAACCAACCACGACACTACTATTTTAAAATGAAAACCGCTAAATTTAGTAAATAGATGACTAAATTTAACTAAGTTTCAATTTTAAAATAAATACTATTATCACTAAATACAAAACGAACTTAACGACTTTAAAACCAGAAGTTTTTACTTAGTAAATAAAAATGGTTTAGTTTTATACCTAAAATATCTTAAGTATGGAAATACGTATAAAATACGATGAAAAGTGAATGGTGAGAAGTGAATAGTGAAAAATTTTACTAAGTATAGGAAAATTTAAAATGAATAAGTAAATGACTTAAAGTGTTTTGAAAAACACTTAAATAAAATTGGACATATTAATAAATACTTTAATATAGAAATTTAAAAACATTAATAGTTAACCACACTTTAAATAATAAACGAATGTGTTATGTGACTATATGAAACCTACAATTCAAATAAAACGTTTGACGATGAAATTAGGAGAGTCTAGTAACATGTGATATATAAATATCAAATAAATAATGAATATTGAGTAAGTTAAATAAAAGGTCAAGCTTGGGCCTCAGATATGAAAACGTCAATCGTGAGTGAAGTGGGGTTAAGATAGTCTTGTAGCGGATACCACTATCTCGGCCTTCTGGCGTTGGCTATGTCGAATAGTGTGGTTTTGCCGGCAGCTTTATTGCTTAGCATGCTGCCCATGCCTTACGCCTTAAGTCGTATTGCCTAAGCTGTGACAAGATAATGAAAAATTCAAGTCTTAGTGGGTCGCTTTAGAAATAGTCGTTTTATCCCGAGTTAAGGTCTTTCTATGAATAGCATAGCCTACTCTTAAATTGGATATTAGTGTATGCATACTAGACTAGGGTTTTATTCCCCTATTTCGCTAAAGTTACCAGGGCACCGTGACCTTGTGGATTCAGGTCGATTATAGCGGTTCAAGTCTCCTTGCCGTGTTTCGTTCTTAGTGGGCGCGACACTTGCATTCGTTCTTATCCTGCGTAAAGATCACTTGACGAGATTGTATCTGAAGTTCTAATCATTTCGAACACTAAACGATGAGATGCAAGTACTATAGTATTCGGCGTGGTTTACGAGTCGAGTAAGTCGCTGCACTATGGTAGTGAGATGCAAACGACTAGAGTACAAAGGCCTACTCAGTGGTCAGGCTCGTGAGCAGTATATGTTGTTTGATTAAATGAAAGTGAGTCAAAACCTTTTTGAAAACTAAAGACCACAACTTTCTGAAGTGAATCGAGTCTGCATGATGAGTATGTTACAATATGCAATGTTTGTATGCGATCTGATATCGCTTTGTAATCTTGTTGTTATGTTGTGACACTATTGCTATGCTATTATCTGTTAATTGCCTTCATAACTGAATATCATGTTTATATGATTTATCGCTTTTAACCGCATGCTTATTATGACTTATATGTCTTTATATGCTATATGTAATAAGCATGTTTACATTTTTATCATAAGGTTATAGTTATAAAGCGATAGTAATAAACCAAAATAATCGAAACCGAGGGTAAGTATGAGCGTAGCTAGTCACTGTCCGCTCAGCGGGCATCCCCCCATCAGTTTATTGTGCAGGATAACCGTGGACTAGGAGCTGGATTTTGGAAGGGGCCACGAGACGTGTTTATGCTTTCCTTGCTATTTCTTTTCGAGAGATATGTAATATATATACAATAATACTCTTTCAAATTTCCGTACTTAGAGTTGTTTTATTCAAAACTCTTGAACGATGTTATAACATTTGGGTTTTTATGTATAATTAATGACGCTGGTTTAAGACTTAATTAATTTCCGCCTTAGTAATTAAAGTCGACTAAAAACCAGGTTATTCTGATTAGTATCAAAGCTGACTCGTGACCGTAACATAAATGGCCTAATGCGATTTATGCTTACCTAACGAGAGACACCTGGGCGGGTTAACATATTAATATGCTAAACCGCAAGACTACTATGATCAAATAATAAATTAGATTTTTCTTTATTTAGATCACTTAAATAATAACTTAAAATCGCTTTAAAGTGTGAGGATGGGTAGAAACCTTAAGGACCGACCATAGGCTAAGGACTTTTAACTAACGAACTATCGCCTCAAAATAAAATACACTAACTATCGTATAATTGCTACTTGCTGATGTGACTAACTAAAACTAACAATTATCCTCGGATGTAAAATCTAAGTAATAAGTTTAAATCTCGAAGATCGAAGCCTTTAATCAAATACATGACGACAGGACCTCAAACGCAGCAAATGGACGCATCAAGAACCTTACAGCTGATAAGAAATTCAAGATCTCGAAGATTTCTGTCGCAAAAAGGATTTCTACAACTCTATCTAATTATCCTCTTTAACACAAATTTTATTTTGTTCTCTTTTAAAATTTTTTTTTTTACCTCTTTAACTTTTTCCTTCTAACTCTCTAATTTTCTAGACCTATAATTTCAAATAACTACTTCTCAAATGAATTTCCATTCCTATTCCTTAATCTCGCAAAATGACTTCACTGTTGCTTTTTATTATCGCAAGCACCTTTTAATTCATTCTCAAAACCATAAAACTTTACTTCTTTTTAATCTTTTAAACTTACTGTCTCTTTCAAAGTTTAAAGATTTTAAAAAAAATTTATAAGTTCTAATTATCTCCTAAAACTAACTTTCAGGTTTCCTCTTTAAAACATATTTGATATTTATTCAATTATTCTTAAAAACTTTATTTTGCAATTTCAAATATCTTACTTCATTTTCTATCGAATTTTATTATTTTTAAATTTTCCACCTCTTAAACTTACTTTCTCTTTTAAAACTTATAAATCTTCATAAATTTATAATTAGAGATTATCTTCTAAAAATCACATTCATGTTTTGCCCTTTAAAATATCTCTTAAACTTAATTCATATAATTCTAAAATTTTATTTAGTAATTTTAGGTATCTTTGAAACTATTTTGTTTTAAATTGTATATCCTTTATCATATATAATTAAATTTGATTTTTTTTAATCTTCGAAATTATCAATACCTATTCCAAATTTTCAAACTTTGAAATGTATTTTTATCTTTTCTACTTAAACTTAGAAAATATGTCTAAAATTTTCTTAAGGGGGTAGGACAAAATATGATGATTTAAAATCATTGATTTAAAAAAAAAATTATTTAAAATCATTATTTCAACAAATTTTAAACTATATATTTAATTTCAAATAAAATTATAATTTGTTTTATTTTTAAACCCTTATAATTTTAATTTAAATTAATTCCGTACAAAACTTCTAGCCCCCACATTTTTGAAAATCCCTTTGATGTCGATTTTGGAAAATAACCATCTAGCAACATTGCTATATTAACTCAAAATATTCTATCCATAAACATAAAATAATTATATCTTTCAATTCTTTCCACTCTATCTAACATCTTTATAATAATTCGGAAATTTAAACTTTTGGAAAAGTCATACCCCATCAAAATAAAATGTTACTATCGAAACTTATAGAATCTTGATATTCTCTCTAACTGCATTGCCTAACTGCGAGCAGTTGTCCACTCTATTCAAGTTTCGGGACGAAACTTTTCTTAAGGGGGTAGGTTTGTAACACCCCGTGTTTTATTAATACAAATTAATTATTTTAACAAATATTTTAAATTAAAATTTGTATAATTTAATTTTTATTCAATTAGTTTAAAAACGCGGCTGAAAAATTTCGATTAAATAAACTTTTTCAAGACATTTCTAATTAAACTTTCTTGATTTTATATTAATCTTTATTATATTTTTATTTCTAAAATACTTGTCAAAACTAAAACTTTGATTCAACTGCTTTTATTAAAATTTATGAAGTTTCATGTTACTTTAAAAATTACTAGTACTCGAATAAAATATAATTTTATCGAAAAGTATTTTTTCAAATAAGCAGACCGTCTGAAAATTTGTGAGACCATAATACAATTTATAACTGATAACTTTTATACATTTATATTTTCGAATTTTAAATTTTATAATTTTAATAATGGAATTAAAATTTAAAACATAATATATTTTATAAATTATTTAAGTTTTATAAATAAGAGTAAATAAAACGGAACAAACAAATCAAACTGACCCAATTAAAGTAGGTCGGTACTTACTCACCTTCCACTACCCTATTTCTCTTTAAATAACAACAAAAGCAACAGCATACACATCACTAACACACAACAATAACATCAACTTTGATTATAATAATAATAATAATAATAATAATAATAATAATAATAATAATAATAATAATAATAATGTTACACCAATTCTCTTGTGAGACGCGACTCACAATAAATTTATGTGAGTCGATCTCACATGAGTGGTAGTTACAATAAAAAAAATCAAAATAAAATAAAATTAACTACCTTTCATGTGAGAGGGACTCGCATTAACTTATTGTGAGTCCCGTCTCACACGAGAATTACTCATAATGTTAATCATCATCATCATTAACAACAGCAAAAGCACCACAACAACAAATGATAATAATAATAATAAAACATTAACAAACTACTTTTCCTTTTAGATTTAATATAACCCGTATAAACCTTTACGGGCTAACTTTCGAGGTCCGAAAATTGGTCATACGGACTCGGAATTTATCGAAACAAAAGCCTAAACCACCTAACTTTTCGAGACGGATTTAATGGTACAGTTTTCATAACCATTAGACAGACCGAACTAAATTCATTTTTCTGTTTTCTTTCGAAGGTCTAATTTCATTCCTCGAAACCTCCTTTTCTATGTTCTGCCTCGACTTTTAAAATTTCATCGACTTCCTCAACTTTTAAATATTTTCTTCAATAGTAAATAAATACTTTAGCCTTAAATTTTTAAAATAGAACTATATCGACAAAATCGCCAAACGCCAAGACACTTTAACTTTTATCGCTTTTGACACCCGATTTTTTTAAAACTGATTAATTTCGTAAAAGTTTTTAAACATCAAGGGGACCATTCCTACACCAAATAGTAGGTTGGACTTGCTTTACTAATGTGAAGATGTTTTTGTTTTTGCTTTTCTTTAAACTTTAATTATTAAAACCTACTTTACTTAATAAATAAACATACTAAAGTTATACTACAAGTTGTACAAGAAGCATTATGTGCACATAATGTTCACCATAATGTCGAGCTACTCTTGCTCTTTTCTCTCTATATTTTTCTTCCTTTTTTCTCCTAAAACATTAAATAAAAACTCTAATATTATTTCTAATAAATTCCTAAGTAATTCTAGTTATATTAGTGGGTTTTAGGAGCTAAATTGTATGGATTATTTGAGTGAAGAACTTGGGTAATATGGGTGAAGAAATTCCGGGTCTAAAATTTATTTTAGATCCCTCGACGATTAACATCTAATTTAAGGTGACTAGTTATATCTCATAGTATTCTCTTAGTAAATTAATTTCGTTTTTATTATAATTTTATAATTATGATTCTTATGTTAAACTATGTTAAACATCACTTGTGTGTACTTGTATGCTTATGTGAAGTATAAGTAATGATAATAAATAAATAATGTTTTGAATAGATTATTGTAGTAATATATTCATATGTTTAGTTTAATTTATTTTGAGCATTTTTAATTTTTGTTCATATGATTTTTATGTTTAGTTATGTTTTATTTAAGTAGTAATCATATATAAAAATTATGTGAAATATTAACAATGAGTTTAAAGTGATTAAAATCAAAAATAAAATTTATGTACATACATAATTCCTCACGGCATCCTTGCCATTTTAGGTTTAATTTTTGTTTTTATCACTTGTTAGTTTATTGTTAAAATAATTTAATTATTAGTTAATAAGTTAGAATTAAGAAATTAAAAATAAATCAATTTTAATATTAAATGGAACCACACGGCATTTATATTTTAAATTGACTAAATTTGATCAAAATGAAGTTATCACTAAGTCACTAAAGTTAAATAGTAATTAGAATTGGAATTTTGTATAAATCGATTTAGTTATAGATGAAATATATTAAACCGATAAAAAAATATAACCATTATAAAAATGAATTAAATCGTGTGCTACTACCTTTGCTAATATTGGACTAGTAAACGTGGACATACGGACTAAAATGAACCAACCATTTACACTACTATTTTAAAATGAAAACCGCTAAATTTAGTAAATAGATGACTAAATTTAACTAAGTTTCAATTTTAAAATAAATACTATTATCACTAAATACAAAACGAACTTAACGACTTTAAAACCAGAAGTTTTTACTTAGTAAATAAAAATGGTTTAGTTTTATACCTAAAATATCTTAAGTATGGAAATACGTATAAAATACGATGAAAAGTGAATGGTGAGAAGTGAATAGTGAAAAATTTTACTAAGTATAGGAAAATTTAAAATGAATAAGTAAATGACTTAAAGTGTTTTGAAAAACACTTAAATAAAATTGGACATATTAATAAATACTTTAATATAGAAATTTAAAAACATTAATAGTTAACCACACTTTAAATAATAAACGAATGTGTTATGTGACTATATGAAACCTACAATTCAAATAAAACGTTTGACGATGAAATTAGGAGAGTCTAGTAACATGTGATATATAAATATCAAATAAATAATGAATATTGAGTAAGTTAAATAAAAGGTCAAGCTTGGGCCTCAGATATGAAAACGCCAATCGTGAGTGAAGTGGGGTTAAGATAGTCTTGTAGCGGATACCACTATCTCGGCCTTCTGGCGTTGGCTATGTCGAATAGTGTGGTTTTGCCGGCAGCTTTATTGCTTAGCATGCTGCCCATGCCTTACGCCTTAAGTCGTATTGCCTAAGCCGTACAAGATAATGAAAAATTCAAGTCTTAGTGGGTCGCTTTAGGAAATAGTCGTTTTATCCCGAGTTAAGGTGCTCTATGAATAGCATAGCCTACTCTTAAATTGGATATTAGTGTATGCATACTAGACTAGGGTTTTATTCCCTATTTCGCTAAAGTTACCAGGCACCGTGACCTTGTGGATTCAGTCGATTATAGCGGTTCAAGTCTCCTTGCCGTGTTTCGTTCTTAGTGGCGCGACACTTGCATTCGTTCTTATCCTGCGTAAAGATCACTTGACGAGATTGTATCGAAGTTCTAATCATTTCAACACTAAACGATGAGATGCAAGTACTATAGTATTCGGCGTGGTTTACGAGTCGAGTAAGTCGCCGCACTATGGTAGTGAGATGCAAACGACTAGAGTACAAAGGCCTACTCGGTGGTCGTGCTCGTGAGCGGATATGTTGTTTGATTAAATGAAAGTGAGTCAAAACCTTTTTGAAAACTAAAGACCACAACTTTCTGAAGTGAATCGAGTCTGCATGATGAGTATGTTACAATATGCAATGTTTGTATGCGATCTGATATCGCTTTGTAATCTTGTTGTTATGTTGTGACACTATTGCTATGCTATTATCTGTTAATTGCCTTCATAACTGAATATCATGTTTATATGATTTATCGCTTTTAACCGCATGCTTATTATGACTTATATGTCTTTATATGCTATATGTAATAAGCATGTTTACATTTTTATCATAAGGTTATAGTTATAAAGCGATAGTAATAAACCAAAATAATCGAAACCGAGGGTAAGTATGAGCGTAGCTAGTCACTGTCCGCTCAGCGGGCATCCCCCCATCAGTTTATTGTGCAGGATAACCGTGGACTAGGAGCTGGATTTTGGAAGGGGCCACGAGACGTGTTTATGCTTTCCTTGCTATTTCTTTTCGAGAGAGATGTAATATATACAATAATACTCTTTCAAATTTCCGTACTTAGAGTTGTTTTATTCAAAACTCTTGAACGATGTTATAACATTTGGGTTTTTATGTATAATTAATGACGCTGGTTTAAGACTTAATTAATTTCCGCCTTAGTAATTAAAGTCGACTAAAAACCAGGTTGTTACAGTTGTAGTATTCAATAGCTCATATATTCAGTAGTTTATTAAGGATAATTTACAATTAGGCGGGAAGCAAGTTAATGAGAGGCTGACACGTAAGTATTTTTATGGTTAGTGATTTTTATTGGCGTGTTATATGAGAGAATGAATTACCAAAATACGAAATGAAATAATAGTTGTGGGAACTGAAGGACAATGATTAACGCACTTAATTGAATTCCGTCCCCACGCTGGTCCAATAAAATTGTCAGCCTACGAATAAAATTTCGATCCTTTCAGTGGACCAATATTTTGTTACACCTCCAAATCAGCGATACATTAAAAGTACCAAGCAAACACATTTACAGACCCATAATAGATAAAATTGTGTTTACAACAATATTGGAAGTTTTGGGGACCTATAAAATTTATTATCGTAAAGTACATCAATATAATAATGTGCATAATTTCAATTTTCCCCGCTGAAAATAAGTGGCTTGTGCAGTAAACTAAAATAAAATAAAATAAAAGATTCTAATAATAAAATTCTTTCAAACCCTCTATTACACCACTTTTCTTCTCATAGCCTTTCCCGATGATCCATGGATCTGATACAATTTCACTAGGATGAACTTTGTCGGTATGGCCAATCGATATTCGATTTTCATATATTTCTAATACTATATTACTAAATAAAAACGAAATTCGAGACATGTCACAAAAAGAAGAATAACTCACAAGCAACCTCATAATTGATGTATGTACAAGCAATTTCACTTAACCAGAAGGTATGGGCTTGAGCTCTGTGAACGCAGTCGCGTTAAATCTCATGCAAGAGAGCTTTACCGTCCTTTGTGGTCCTACCAGGCTCGAATCTGAAATACACCGGATACACACACACACACACACACACACAAAAAAAAAAAAAAAAACAACTCAAGGAACTACGGAGTACAATATATTGATAATTGATTCATTGTCTTGCAAACAACATAAATGAAATGAAAGGGTAAATGACTGTGCATCATCTTGAGCATTTAATCTTAGCTGATGTCAACAGTGGGTATATGTTGGATGTTAAGCCAATCATCCCCATCCTTATCTTGTAATCTTTCAGCTAGAAGTGGACATCTCTTTACCCTCAGGAACTGCAAGGAGGTGAGGTCTCGGAGATTACCCGGGAGTGATTTCAGCCTGTCGCAGTTACTAATGCGAAGTCTTCGAAGAGACGACAAACAACTAATCCATTCAGGCAGACGTTCCAGATTCTTGCACCTATTAAGTTCTAAATTATGAAGGGATCTCAAATACCGCAAAACCTTAGGCAATGTTTTTATCTCCAGTTCTACAAAAGACAAGTATTTGAGGCTTCCATTAATAGATCTCCAAAGTACCACATCATTATTATCATAATTGTCATCATCACTATTGCATGTGTCCCACCCTCGTCCCGAGAATACCAACATCGGCAGCCTAGTTAAATGTAACGATTCCAATGAAGTAAGATGCTCCCACCCTCCTCCATTAAGAGACCTCAAGCGAGGACAAAACCCAATTCTAAGGCTCTTTAGGGAATTACAATTCATGAATAATGTCTCCCCATATTCTGCAAAACTCTCGAGTTCATTATTATTATATATACGCAAGCTAGTTAGACTTTCTGTGGGGAATGAGTTTAAGTAACCAAGGTTGTCAGTTTCCACTTCCTTTAATTTGATCAATCTCTCTTCTTTACCCAAACTTATATGTAAATTTTTGTTGACATCATGGGACGTCAACTTTTCTAATCTCGGACAATTAGGAAAAGATGTAAGTTTACGACAATGATCAATTTCCAACTCAGTAAGCTTGATAAAAGATGGTTGACAATCATTGCAAATTACATCTTCTCTTTTCCACCATCCTTCAAGTTTTTTCACATGTGAAATCCGAAGATACTCGAGGGAAGGAAAAAATGTAAATGCAGTAGCTTCATTGGTTGTATCCTCTATATACTCCAACTGACCCAAAATATGAATCGACAATGACTTGAGATGGAGAAGTTTACAAAGTGAAGGTAAATGCACCAAGATGGAACAGTGAACAAGCTGTACACGGACTAGATTTGGAAGTAAGGTTGCCAAATTATCTCCTACGCCATACGAGTTTGTTGGTAGTTTAGACCCATTGTAACGTTGTAGTTTTAGCGCCTTCAAAGAGGAAGGTGGTTCGAGTCTTTCGAGCAAAGAGTTATGGTTGTCTTCACCCGATAAAACCACATTTAATTTTTCAAGATATTTCATTCCTGTCAAATATCTTTCCTCAATATTATCACTTTCCATGGCAATCATAGAATTTCCAGTAGTTCGTATTTGAAGGCTTCCTCTTAGGTTCGTCAATGCTTGCAGGCTCTCTAAACCACCTGATCTTTCTTTCCCTACTACAAACTCGGTAAGAACGCACAGACAACTCAATTTGTCTAAATCTAAAGGCATATGACTCAAGTTATTACACCAAAGTATATCGAGATGTCTGAGATTAACCAATTTGGCCAAACACTTTGGCAACTCCTCTAAACCCGAACACCAATTTAAATCTAAAGTTTGGAGGTTATACAGATTTGTAATTGAATCAGGAAGCCGCCCAAGACGCCCATTACAAGACAAATCTAGATACCTTAAATGCAACAACTTACCTATTGAATCAGGTAAAGCTTGAATGTCTAACTTATGCAAGTCTAATGTCCTCAGAAAATTCCAATTTTATACCAAATTAACCACCATAAAGTTGATCTCAAAGCCATATCGGATATAAGACCGGATCTTACACTTTGGGAAGAAGCCTCCTTTGCATCTACTTTGTAAGTGAAAAATGTGATGAACATCGTCTCTTAAATCTCTAGTGATAGAATTTAGTGTCACAACATCCTTTCCCGCCAACTTTTGTGCTAGGTCAAGAATTAGGTCGTGAATTTTAAATGAATTAATTACTCCGAATTCATTCATCTGCACTTCTTGAAAGAAACACCTTCGCAGCAGGATTAAAATATACACTTCCCCAGCTTCATATAAGCTCTGACCTACATCAAACGGCACTATGTATCCTTGTGCCATCCAAAGCCTAATCAACTTCTCTTTTTTTATTCTAAAATCCTTGGGGAACAATGAGCAATACGTAAAGCAAGCCTTTAATGGAGATTCAAGATTATCATAACTGAGTTTTAGTATAGACATAATCTCATTCTCTCCATTATTAAGCTTGGCTAAACCATATTCCTTAAATGATCGCCACTTACTTGCACTTTGACCATATAGAAGTGTCCCAACAACACTAATGGCTAGTGGGACATTGGAGCATTTTTCGACGATCTGCCTGCCAAGTTTAATTAATTCAGGAGAGTATATATCGTGTGTGTCCTTGCTCTCATTGCCAAATGCCGTCATCTCAAATAAACGCCATGAGTCTTCCGGAGCTAGTCCTTTTAACTCATATATATGTTTATCACTATTATCACTAACAACTAAAGCCGTCCTTTTGGAACGTGTAGTCACCAGAACCCGACTTTCATTCCCACCCACCATGAGAAATTTTTTCAAACCAAGCCATTTATTGCGATCTTCATTCCATAAATCATCTAAAACTATTAAGAACGTCTTCCCTCCTAATAAGCCCCTAAGTTTGTCTTGTATCGAATCCATTGCAAAACCATCAAGCTTGTCATGAGACGCCATTTCTAAAATTTTCGTAAGAATTCTTTTTACATCAAAATCATTTGTATTTTCATCACACACACAAGTCCACAACCTCAATGGAAACTCACTCTTAACTCGATCATTATTAAACACAAGTTGAGCAAGTGTGGTTTTCCCTAGACCTCCGACTCCTACTATCGAAGCAAAAGAAACCCCCTCTGAAGAACCAGAATCTAAAAGCATATTGACAATCTTATCAACATCAGCTTTTCTCCCGATAACCTCGTCCTTATACACATATGAACAAGTCTCCTCCCTTCTCTTTCTAATTGGTTGAGAGTCAATCCTTAACCTGAATGTGTTATGATTACTAGTAATACCATCCAGTTTCTTAATGATGTTCTTAATCCTTAGAGAAATAGAGTATGCAGCACTTATGGAGTTGTTCTTAGAAGAAAAGAAGCGGCGTACCTTTACAGAGAGTTTAGCACCCTTATTATTGAGCTTCTTTAGCTCAGCTAGAGTAAGAACCTCGTCAAACAAATCATCAATGTCATAGACAGCACCTTTGAGCTGTCGGATATAGTCTGCGGCCTCATGGCCTAGCTGACCATCCTTGGACTCTGCGTCAAGCAGGACATGCCTAACAGTGGTGAAGGTGTCTTTAAGGTCGTCGAGCTGAGATTTATATCCCCATATTGATGAGCAAATCTCTTGGATCACATCAGACCCCACCACTTCAATCAGTTTACTCGCAATAGAGATTCCTAATTCTGCCATATTTTTTAAGAGATGAGCAATTGGTTTTGGAGAAGAGTATGGTATTTTAGTAGTACGGAGTAGTAAATAGTGAATTTTATTCAACTACGACGTGAAAGGCGATACTTAAACTAAACTTTGGTTGGACTATGAACATGTAAGGCATATTTCCGAACAATTCGGTTACTACTTGTATAATAATATTACAGAACAGTTCATCAAAGTGTTGACGTTGCATAAAAATAATGCACTCAACTCCTCAAAGAATGAAGCTTTCAGAGCACTTGATTTGATGAACGGTTCTCTTTGATCGGTTCTCAACTGGTTATTTACGTCTATGTTTGACGGTGAGTTACGTTTTTTAGTGAAAAGTAGCGGCTCTAGGCCAATTATATTCGATTAACTAGAATTTGGTCGGGTCAATTCAGGCTTCGGGTAAGTTTACAAATTATTTTTACTTAGAATAAATTAGATCATTTTTGGTCAAATTGGTCTCAATCACGTGCAATAATGATATCTTTAACACAAAATTGAATATGGAAGTTTTTTTTATAAGTTGTCTAAAGATTCAAACTTTGAACTCGCCTAATACCTTACGGTAACAAACCATCAGTGCAGAGTCAAAATAATAATTTTGTATCTCAAATAGACATGAACCGAAACACGGGCATCTTTAGTGTGGGTGTCATGGCACTCAAACTTTTTTCGGAAACATTTAGTACATATTTTTGTGCACAAAATGGGATTACTTTGACACTAATTATACTAAAAAATACTCCGTAGAACAATCTGATTAATCATAAACCTCTCATCAATTAGTGAAGAGTTTTCATTGTAGATAAGGTTTGAGACAACATGATTAAAACGCCCACGCAATTATTCATCATGACAATAAGCCCTGAGATTACACTTGTACTTGAGCATCACGTCGAAAGCACACAAAATATTCGGCACATCACAGTTATACTACAAATACTACATATATAATTTATATCAGAGTATAATTACATGTCAGGAAGAGCTCAAAGGGTTTGGCTATTCGGTATCCTTTCTTCTCGGCATTTCTGTACAAATATATGTACTCACCTGTTTCTCTGCATTTACGGGGGCACGTTGTCTAATACGCCCTTCAAAATGTTGCTTTTTTCCGTACGAGCTCAACCCTTCTCGCACGAGACCCTCTCATGTAATATCTCATCCACCAAAAAACGACATATTTTAAGCCTCTCTCAAGTCAAGAGCTTATGAACCGATAGTGTGGATCTTCCTTCACCTCTCAGCTTTACTTTGTACCGCCTGATGCCATATTAGGGTTTAGCAAATCGCTAAAAGGGCAGAGCCTTTTTAGATTTTCTACCATTCTCCGACAGCTTAGTATTGTGGTAGTTTCCCATTTAATTTATATGGCAGCAAATTGGGCGGTGCAAACCAAGTCGCTGATATTGAAGATTAGACCCATTTCTGACCATAACTCCCGAAAACTTTCAACCACTGTAGTGCACTTTCTGGTTCTGCAAATTCTGACCACGCGGAGTAGACTGCGGCTGTGTTTGGGTCTGTGCCTGTTGGTGGGCATTCTGCAAATTCATTGACGGTGCGCTGTAGTGCGCAAAGGGCTGCGAGTATAGAGGATTCATCAAGGCCTGCGAAATAACAACCATTTAGATGGACAACATCATCCAAGTTGTAAATTAACAAGTTCACATGCTCGGTTAACCAAGGTCGACAACTAAATCAGTTTGAATCTTGGTAAATTACTGCTACAAATAAAAAACTAGGACAGATGTTGCTCTTAACAATGGGCTCGGTTGTTTTCCTAAAAAGAACCCACCACGATATTCCAGTAAAAAGAACCGTAGAACTACTAAACTCAGATCTATCCAAAAAAATAAAACTTTTATCAGAAGATGAGATTATTGCTTGATCATACACATATTTCACTCAAACGGACACACACGTGACATTTATGTCCTTTGTGGATTTTACAAACAAAGCTTTGATTATGGGTGTCTAGATCATAAGTATAGTACTATATTCTTGCATCTTCAACTTAAGCGATTTCTCCAAAACGAATAATGAGAGATTATGTCATCAGATGATCAGAATTCATTTATTGGCACACCCATTAGTAATTCAAAGTCAGATAAAGTGAGCAATTTAATAATTTAATAGATCTGTTGCCATGATTAAAAAAAAAAAAAAAAAAAAACTTTATTTCTTAAACAAAAATCCATCAGCAATTGTTTGATGTGAATCATGCTGCACGCATAATACTTGTATGCCTTGCCGATTATTGTTTTCTACATTAACGTCCAATGGTATTTTGGCATTTTGGCTTTGTTTTTAGGTATTGAGAATTATTTTCAAAATAATTATAGATTAATTAAAGAAACTAGCTAATTTAAAAAGATTTAGAAAATTTATGAAAAAACAAGTAACCGGTGTGATTGAGAACAATAACCAAAAAAACAAATAAAAATGGAATCATAATCAACTACTCCCTCTCTATTCAAGACCAAATTATTAATTTGTCTTGTAATACAGAGTATTATTTTTAAGCATTGAGAATTATTGATATTCCTTGCAATAAATAACAGAAAATATAATCATGTGTGATCTTGTTTAAAACGTGTTTATGAATACAACAAGAATAACATTTTTTTATGATTTTTCAAATTGTAAAAGTAGAGATATTATCGTTGCAAAATGCTTATCGGCAAACTTAATAAATGGGCCAAATGGTCTTAAATGGAGGGAGTACAATTGAACCATCAGAATTATTAATCACCTGAGATTGAAGATGGCTAGCATTCCCAACGCCAAAATGGGCTTGAGAAGCGTCTTCTTGAGATGGATCATTAAAGCCAACTTGGGTAAAAAGTCCTTGTGACCCATGAGTCATATAGTCCTGAAAGGCAGTAAATAAAGATAAGAATACGGGAAAAACATCACAAATGTATGAGAAGATGAAAAGAGCTCCGCCGCACAACCGATACCTGTGACATGAAATCGCTCCCACTACCAAAACGTGAAAATGCCGCCTGAGAGTTCTGGTTTAAGTAGCTACCAGGAAAACCTGATTGCGCTCCTTGTGTGGCATAGTCAACTGAATACCCACTTTGTGAAGCCTGTCACACCGATTCAACAGATTAGCATCACGTACAACCACACATGAGACATCACAATGCGAAAGGTGCCGATGTTACAAAAGAAATACCAGAAGTGACATGAATGAAACTATCATCACAATACACAGTAAAACGAAACCAAAAAATAACCAGCATTACAGTACAACCTTAAAAAAGTAAAACAAAGACAAAACTGTATCCCTATCGTCTGGTGGGATAAAGGTTTCTAAGCTTTATGCATCAATTTTACCAGTATGCTAAGAACCATTCAAAACTATTTATCTGTTCAGGTTGATATATCACCACCACAAGCCAGTAAAGAACAACGCTAAGACAACATATCACCAATAAAGCCGAAATAATTAACATTATGATAGAATAGATAATGATTGTCCTTGTTGACTTGTACCAAGCATGTTACACCCACCGAAACTACTAAATAAAACATACCTGCGTAGAGAACTCCGCAATATTGTAAGGCACATGTGATCCTTGACTCTTGAAATCATCCCCCAGAAAATCCTGGTGTGGTAATCAATATTTGTACATCAGATGAAATGGGTGCCAGACAGTAACGCATAGACTTCTAAAATAAGAGTGAAGACTTAATACCTGTGACATTCCGCCCACAGAAAAACCATCACGGAAAGGCTGATTAGGCCCCTGAAAAAGAACACGTGTACATAAGTCACAAGCCAACCAAGAGTTTTTAAGGAAAAATTTGTACATCTAAAAGAAACAACATCAATCAAGGGCCAGAATGAAATACGAACATTAGAAACAAAACCAGGTTGTGATAATGGACCACCAGCAGACTGCTGGCTGTTCGGGCTTTCCAAAGAAAAGTTGAAGCTAGGTCCAAGATTTCCAATGGGCTGCTGAGATGCCTGTTGGTGAGGAAGGTGGCTACCAATGGGAGCAGCACTACCTCGGCCAGCACCAAAGCCACGATTACCAGGCTGAGGTACTTGAGGAACAGCACCGACAGGACCATGTACAGTTCGAGCGGGAATAGCATATGGTTGAGCTGGTGGTGCTCCATGATAAGGGTGAAGCGGAACTCGCATGGAATATCCAGCAGGATGTACTCCCGGCTTGTGACTACCGTTGGGAGGTACTTGTGGCATATAACCTTTCAAAAGGATGTAAAAGATAATGAGTAAACAATTAAAAAGATGGTCATGAACTCCATATAAAACAATTGTGACAATCAAATACAAAAGTTCAGTTTTATGTGCAAACAAGACACAGTCATAGAAAGATTATACCTCGAGCACGACCACTTCTTTTATCAGTTGCACCACTTCCTGGAATAGGCGCGAAAGTATCATTGGGTAAACCAGTAGCTGCACCATAAAAGAGTCGGCGATCGTTGTAGATCTGTGTTAAGATAAAAGCAGCAGTTAGAGACATGTTGACATAAAAATTTTCTACAGCAAAAGTATCTCAGACCAATTTAGCCTCCTCTAAACCATCACCCCAACAACAGTTCTTCAGTTTTGTACCTTCTTGGGTTTTTGAAATTGGACCATACTTTGCTTCAAGTTACTGAGAGGTCCTTCCACCAGGCACTCATGATCCTTCACCACATCACCAAGTAAAAGAAAAACAATGTATTAGCAAATAATATCACAAGCCAACAAAATATTCACGCAACCATATTCACAACGAGTCCAAAGTAGCACTCAACATAATGAAGAAGCAATGCAAGTGTATCAGGCTGTAAAGAAGAAAGAGTGAAGACATACCTTGTAATGTGTCAATAAACCATTCCACAGTGGTTGCTTGCTTAGAACTTTAGGGTTCCCTAAAACGACAATGCCATAACGTGCTCTCGTCAAAGCCACATTGAGCCTACGAGGATCATTAAGGAATCCAATGCCCTGAACAGACGATGAATTACAGATCAACATCCAATTCACCTCTGTAAAGCACCTAATAATAATATTTTTTCAGAAAGATTTCACATCAATCCTAAACTGTTAAGCTTTGCTTGGTGAATAAGAGACCACCTCAACAGAACTATTAAATACATATCCAAAATTTTCCCAATAACACTAGTACACTACATGCAACCATAAGAGCTCCAAATAAATAAATAGCCATCATCAAAACTCATGGCACTAACAAGCAGGTCATCCCAAGTTGACTTGTTAAAAAGCATATAATCTTCTGCAAATATTACCAGCAATATAACTTTGGTAAGAAAATTACAGCACGGCTAACTACAAGACACTAAAATGGAAGTTTTTAAAGGTATCAGCAAAAAAATAACAGACAAACCTGATGTTCATTACTCCGAACACAAGACAAAATAATGTAATCCTTTTCTCTTCCTTGAAATGAATCAACACTTGCAACCTACACCAAATACAAACGAAAAATAATAAATGTCAAAACCCTTTATGTAAACAAAGTCAAGATAGCACTTAAAAAATATGTACCTCAATTTCCTTGTAAAGTTGCTGCCTGAGAGCACCATTCCTCGCCATATAGTTGACAATATATGCCCTCTGTCCCTCATACGGTGTTATAACCCCAATCTATAGACCATAAAATTAGCAAGTATTATCCTCCAAAGCAAGAATTAGAAAGGTAGGAAAAAAATACTAATGAACTAAGAAACTCAAAACTCAAGTTTACCTGACTAGGAACCACGCCACTCCTTAAAAATGTAGTCACTATTTTCTCAACATTTGCGGCCTCCGTACGATTAAGATATGAAGTTCCGCTTGCACTTATTTCCTCTTGTCCCATCTGAAAATCCCATCCCACAAGGTAAATACAGACAGTGCAAAAATAATTTATAATCCTCTCCTTTTGATACTAAGGTATCAACTTCTACAATATTCCGTTAATATTATCAGACTTTTTCACACATGTCGAGACACATTTTGCAATGATAAGATCCTCAAAAAGTGAAATGCACGAAATGGAGTCTTTTTTTGGTGGAAACAAAATGGAGTTGAATGGAGTATATAATATTTTCCTATATGAGAATATTTATTCCTACAACAAACCCATGCATTCAAGCAGGTATTGAGACATATCTTACTGTGTTATGTCCATCATATTTTTTGCCTAATGTGTCAAAAAAATGAAACGTCAAGATCCTAGGTAGAGCGCAAAAGACTCAAAAGGAGAAGTTAAAGAGCCAAAATAGGAATGGTAGTAATTGGAAGGAAACCCAGAAAATCAAGACCTTAACTGTGGAGCTTCTAGTTCAGGACAATAAAAGTATCATAATTCATGCTATCATATATAGCTCAATGCTCAATATTACAACTTCCCAACCTTTCATATATTCTAATAAAAAAAACAGTATCCAATGATAGTATCATAGTATGATCTTCATCAAATCTACGTTTAAACTACAATCAGTTCAATTATATAAATTATTATACCTGGACATAAAAGAACATAGGCCGGTTCGGAACAGGCCAAGGAAAATCAATTCCCGTTGATTGCCTCTCATTAATTGTGACCCCATTCTGAAGAGTACCTTCATAAAAGCTGTTGGAAGGAAACTCTGATAGAGCAGGATGCATACGATATTGAACCTGACATTTTTAGAACATCAAAACATAAATTTCAAAACCAGATATAAAATCTCCTGTTAGCGCCATTAATGAAACCCTACATATGTCCTAAAATTACTTGGAGTTGGTGGACTTAACCGTCAATAGAACCAACAATATGAAGCGGGAAAACAAGACATAGAGAAAAGGGAGTTGTATAACTAACAAAGGAAAGGGGGATAAGAGAAAAACCTCAGGGGAAGAGGATATGGAGTCAAGTAAAGTGGATACATATATGTGAGACTAAAAATATGAAAGACTAGAAAGAGCCTTAGAAAATAGGTCGGTTTTTCTTGTCAAGCAACCCACTTGGATCTTGTTAGATACGAGCATGCAACAATCAGAAATCAGCATACTTTTGGGCTATTGATCCTAGAAGTGAACGATATTCTAGAGCATCATGAATTCATGTATCATCACATGTATCTACTCTTCCCACTAAACTAGTATCATGAATTTTCAGTGTAAATTTATCTCACCCTATAACTTTTGTATTCCAGAGAATACTAAGTAATCTTACAAGTTACAGTTAGGTAGAAATAGAGATAAGATCTTTCAAGCCCTAAGTTTTGGGAAATAATGTTAAAATCTCAAATATTCTGGAATTTTGCAGTTCCAAATTTTTGTGTTAAAATCTCAAATTTTTGTGTTAAAATCTCAAAGCGATTCTGGACTCAATGACTTTCCCTCATTACTTGGGCTTACAAGATCTTAACTCGGTAGAAATATATCCAAATACTGCAACACAAAATAAAGGCCTGAGAAATTAACAAGAATATAAACTTCAGGGCAGCTGTCAAACCTGCAATCTAATAGGCTTCACACCAAGTAAGACAAGACGTTCAAAAAGAGATTGTGCCAATCCAGCACGTGCAGCTTTCTTGCACATTATGACGGGACCAAGTTGACAATGGTCACCAACGAGAACAGCCTGAAAAAACAGCTTGTATTCAAAGCCTGAACAAAGAATCGCAAACCAAGAAAATGCAATTACACAAGGATCTGCTTCAATATTCCACCATCAACAGGCACTATGGTTCCTTTTGCGAAGCTAGATTGGGACCGTTGACCCACAATCACATGAATGTGTTTTAGTGGATTATTCTTACCCAAGCACAAATGTGGTACATATAGTGTCCATGAAATTACTCCCTTCATATCTGATTGTCTTGTTGACTTACTCTGTTGTTCATAGTTATCGAGATAAAATTGCAACATTGATATCTATAGATTGATTTCTAATTATCTATAGCTAGACATTCCAAAAATTATAAAATAAATACTTCGCAATATCCTTGTTGTACTCACAAATACAAATCAAACAAGAACTTGCATGCCCTTTAATCTTATATACGACAGAATATTCCGAAAATTCTCTATATCTATAAAGTGTTAAAAAGTCCAATGAGACAATTGTTTTGAATAGAGGGAGTAACAATTTTCTTAATTTAGATGAATTTACAACTCACCTGCTTGACCCCAAGTACAAGTGGAATAAGACACTCAGGTTCTGTTGATTGAGTGGATTCATCAATAAGTACCTAATATAATCACAAAGTCAATACCCAGCCAACTTGCTAAAACATTTCTATGATAGTAGATAAAAGATCAATACATATGTATACATACCTGTCGGAACCTAAAATTAGCGAGGCGAGGATCTCCAGCTCCGACGCAAGTACAACAGATAACGTCAGCACTCTGTGCTATTTCCCTCTCTGTTGCTCGTTTCAAAGCTTTGTACTTTTTCTCATCACTGCTTGACAATTCCCCTGAATATGAAGAACATACCTTTAAGTTCACAAAATACAAGTACAACGACATAAAAGCCAAATGCTAAAATACTGAATGTTAAACTACACGATAAACGGCATCATAAATTAATAATCATTCCGATCACAAGCACAAGTAGACACCAGACAAGTACACAGCAGAAAACATACAGCAGCACCCATCAACTACGCATACGAAAAAAGGGAAATCGATGTATAGAAAATGTCATCAATAGCCAGCAGGTGAACACGTAAACAAACAAACTCTTTATAGCAAAGATCTATGCTGAAACAGAAGTGAACAGAAAAAAAGTTGCCTTGTTCATCCTTCAGTTGTTGAAGTTTGTATAGTTCACTCTTCTCTGAAGTATCTAAATGACGGACCTACATATTAGCAACAATATCATGATACATATGAAAACGAAATCAAACTATACCCCAGTACACCGTGGAACAAATTCATTACAACATGAATGTAAACAAACCTGATAATGAAGTGTCAAATGCTCAACGGGGGAGCTAACAGCCTCCCTTGACTTAGCACAGAGCCTTACCACCTAATCAGATTCATAAAGCATATGTGTTAACATAAATTGAGAAAGTGGTGTAGTTAACATTTGAACTACGTCGGAGGAATGTGGGCAATTCACAGACATTGAACTAACTAAATGTATGAAGTCCTTTCCAGCTGTGTATGGCAGAACAACAAAATTTTATTACCTTTAAGCCAGTGGCACTTATCTTTTCGGCCAATTGATCTACAGCCACGTTACTTGGCGCACATACCAAAACCTAAGAAGCATCACAATTCACATTAGTGCGTGACAATACTAGGTTATTGTCATGGACAAGCACGTGACATCAGATATACCTGCCCTTGGCCTTGTTTGGCCATATGATATACAATAGCAGCAGAAGTAACGGTTTTTCCAGTGCCAGGGGGTCCCTGAATCAAACTTAGAGGCTTCTGGAGGACGCTTTTAACTGCAAAAACCTACAATTAAAAAACAAGACAAGAAACATCAGAAACATCACAAGAATTACCATTGAAATAAAACTTGCGTCACGAAATAGATTCAAAGTGCCTACTTCCATATTCCCATCCTAAAGATAACACAAAGAAAGTCAGCCTCTACATGATTCTTACTCTGGTAACAGCTACTTTCATCAAATGAGTACAAAGCTTGGATACAATGGAATACTAGGGAGTCAATTATATGAGCCTAAGAGAAAAAAGGAAAAAAAAAAACCACTAGCCAAACTATAAAACGCAAAGACCTACCTGGGACGCATTAAGTTCTGGAAGACCAGGAGCTCCAAATCTACGAGGCAAAGTATTTCGAACGAGCTGCATCTCAACTTCATGGCCCAATAGGTGGTGATAGATGTACCTGTATTAAAATTATATAAATCAAATTTAGAGAAAAAGCAGACAGCTAAAACTGCTTGGTGGTTGTGGATCCAGACTCAAATAACACAACTTCATCAGCACTAAAGACTAAAAGACTACAGTTCAAAGAAAGCCCACGAAGCCAAGATATTACTTGAACAATCCAAAGAAAGAAGTGATTAACTTGATGGCATAAAGCGTGCATTTGGTTGTCAAAAAAAGTGATTAACTTGACGCAAAAATGGGATCTTGTATAAGGCAGCCTACCCGCTCACACTAGTCTCGTCCACTGCAAAACTTTTCATAGCACTCTGCATCCGATCAAAGCTTGTACTCTTCCAGACAAAATCAACACTGAAACCATGATTTATATCAACTGGAACTCCCTGAAAGCAGAACAAAAATTTCAGACCAACAATCAAACTTTTTATGAACTGAAAGCACATAACATGGAGTGATAAATTTAACTACCTGACTTGCTCGCAGCTCCAAAGCGACCTCCTCCTGTGCAGTTAACTTGATCTGCAAATATGAATTAAAAACATAAATCATTCACAAGACAAAAGACCCTTTATCTTTGCTAGACACTGCAGTGACCCAAGGCCAAGTAAATAATCGACCAATATAAAATGATAACAAAAATAGAAAGGCAGTATTTCAGTAAGCACAAGTACCACGTGCCCAACCGACTGCCAAGCAGGGTGAACAGCATCTCCGGAGTAGCATAGTCGCAACTCATCACCAGGCACAAGCCGCAATTCATTATCCTCCTACCATGACACAAATTGCAATATTTCAGAGAAAAAATAACAATACATGAATAAAAAACAACCGGATTGCCAAAATAACAGTCACAAACTTCAGTAACAACATAACAGAAAATGTCACTACTGAACCATATTGGTAAAGAAGCAGAGGTAAGCATGGCACAACCTTTGGGAATACAAAATACGCGACACGCTTCTTATTAAGCCCAATATCCCACCGTATTGTTAGATTATCCTTAGTTTGGGATTCCTTCATCATCTGCAACCCGTTTAGAGAATGAAATCCATCAGTATGAAGAAGACAAGTAGAAGAATAAATATTACGCAAGCAAGTGCTCATAGAAACAATGCAGCAGAGACGAAAATACTATGTAAGAACATAAAACACACGTATGGTATAACACTCACTTTGTCATAGTCAGCTTCAAGCTTGATAAGTGGAGCAAATACATTTTGGTACTGCAAAAGACAAAAAATCATAAGCTCAAGGTAACAATAACAATATAATAACCCAACGAAATGGCATACAAAATATAAGAACCTGGTAAGCATCTTCATATTTTAAAGCAACAGGCTGTGGTTCATCATCAACACCAGGCTTCTCCAGATCCTCAAAAGACGCATCAGGATTTGTCTTCCACAATTCTTCTATCTTATTTATCTGCTGTGCACTAATCTGTCTGGCTCTCAGTTGTTCCTGTTCAGATGGGACCTACAACAAGAAACAAGCTCATCAAAAACTTCATACGTATCATGTTACCATCATTTTGATTCACAACCTAAAATTATACCTTGACAAGCCACGGAAGAAAGCAGCGATCATCAATAAGAGGGCACCATTGACTCAAATCCCAATTCATATCCTTTAATGCATTAACGCTCAAGCAAGGCTCGCGACAAAGAAGAACAACTACACTTTCTGTCTTAGCAGAAATAAAGCCGAGCAGGAAAACATTACGACATCCACAGTTGTAACATTCAAGAATTGTTTCTCCTAACGGACTATCTTTGTGCAGACAAACTTCCTTATGTTTAGCTCGAACCTGGAAATTTCCATTTACAAGGATTGTATCAAGCCAGTCAACAAATAAGAAAAGACACTACAAGCATGTTCCAATGAAATTTATGCATCCTCAAAACAATACATGTCAAATCCAACAAACAATTCCATAGACAACCCAACAAATCAACACAACCCTTGTGCCTCAAGAGCTCCCACAAACAGCAAAGAGTAAAACCCGACACTTCAAGTTTGGCCGTTTGGGGACATACATGTGCCTGGCGCGATGACAGGGATATAAAACTGGATCGCGACACTTACAAATCCAACACGTTGCTAGTGAAGACAAAAGGCAACTTAAATTGACAAAGAAGGGACTTTTCTATGAACCAAGTATTTTGATTTATGAAAATCAGAAACTTCAATTTTAGTTTTTGGATGTTGCACCCATTCCAGAGTCAACATACAAGCATACCGAATTAAAGAATTAGATATGCACCCATGCCCAACACCCTTACCCAAGTCTAAATAACATATGGAATCCCAAGTTCATGGCTTAACCAATGTTATCAGCACATAGAGGCATAAACTGAATAATCGAATGTGAATTACGTCGAGCACTGCATTCAGTGGCCCGTGCTGTAGTAGATAACCCAAGCTAAGCTCATACTACGAAAAACCGTACAATAAGCCAATCGTTTTCCATCAGTCCAAAACAAAGCACCAAACTTCAAAACCGTTCCGTGTGTACACAGCACACAGCAAAATACCAAACCTAACAACTATAAATGTAGTACAATTCGCACATCCGACTTTCCTTCCTCAAAATTCAACACAGCCAAAACACCGCATCAATGTTAATGTAATATTCCTAGAGCCGATATTCCAAACAATTAAGCAACAAATACGTATTAAAGTATATATAAATTGCAAAAATTTCAACCCATAAACCGAAAACAGACTATCAAAAGGAAAACACAAAGAACGAAAACTGACCAAATGATTGACAATGTGAGAACCAGAAGTGTTTCCCCTTGAATTGCAGAACCACTTTCGACACGACGGAACATTACACCGAACCACACACGCCGGATTCGCAACCCCGCAGTACCGACACGCGTGCTCCGTAAAATTACCTTTCCCAAACTGATCAACGAACCCGTCGACATCATCTCCAACAGTCTCCTCAAAATTCAACCCACTCATCCCCGCCGCAAGCGCATCCACAGCGGCAGCCTTCGACACCGTCTCCGGCGGAGTTTGTGGCGGCGACGCCGCAGCCGACGTCGAAGCGGCGGAAACCACTGGATTACGGCGGATCGACGGCTGAGACAGCTCATTAAACTGCGGATACGAGGAGAAATCGTCGTCGCCGTCGTCGGCGACGCCGACTTGGGTGTTGAAATCGAGAAAGGTGTAGGCGTCGGCGACGGTGTCAGGTTGTGAAGACGTTTCGTAGAGATTACTCGTTTGTGAATCCATGGTTGTTGATCGATTGATTGAAAAATCGACAGAAAATTAGGGTTAGGGTTTGATGAATTGGGGGAAAATGAAAACGAGAGGACGGTGTTAGTAGACGCAATTGAGATGCGTCATGACGGAAGAGAACGAGGGGGAAAAAAGGGGGGACGGTGAATTTTGCGATTTCAAGAGTTTTAATGACACTGGTGTTTTTTTTTTCTTACTAATACTAATTACTCCGTATATTTTCACCAATTTCTATATTCGGATAATGTAATAAAATATATTCATCGTCAAATTTTGGAAAAAATTATATGGAGTAATATTTTGAACAGGTGATGCCGTGATGGATGAATTAACCGATAACCATATTGATTAGAAGTTGAATAATCTATATTAATCTAATCTAATCTATCTAATCTATCTATCTATCTAATATATATATATAAAGTCGAAACCATAGTCTCTATGGTCGACATTTGTCCTAATATAATTGGTTGATAAAAAAATTATTATTTTAATACATATAATCTAAGTTATTATATTAATATATAATAAAACTTATTAAACTTAATATAATTGGATATTTAAATATTATTAGGATTCTAAAATAAAACAATTTTTTTTAGTAAAGCCAAAAATTATCTTAAACATAGTCAAATATCCTTAAAAATATATAATCAAATATTGTAACAAACACTCTATATTTCCAAATTAAAATTGGAAAAAATAGATACATTATATTTGAAAGGTGTGAAAAATAAAATAAATAAATTTTTGAAAGTAATATATATTTTTTAATGAAAATTAAATTAGTTAGGTTACATTAGGAAAATTTAGTACTTAATTCTTAGTGTTATTTAAAACAACTAATTCTCTATGATATTTAAATAAAAACTTACCTAAAACATATTATGACTCACATTAGGAAAAATTTAGTATTTGTGAGTTTATATTTGAAATAAAATACCAAGAACTCATACATTTATTATCATTAATTTTATATCAAAATAATATTTTTCATGAGAGTATACATTGATAATGTATTTATTGAGAATAATTTTGTATTAGTTGAAGTATGATTAACAATTATACTTAATTATGATTTCAAGAATTTGCATACAAATATGTCATAAATAGTAAATGTGTAAACTGGACAAATATTTAATAAAATGCAAATTTATATAAAATTAGAATTTTAATGTAAATATAGTTAGCCCGGACGGGGCCGGGCATGCAAACTAGTTAATTATATATAACAAAAACCATTCACTACAAATTTTTCCTCCAACTTTTACATATTTTTATCCATTTTATTTTATTCTTTTTATCTCTTTTATTTTATTTCCTTTCCTTTTTGAAATTTTGTCAAGTAAGTTAATATCTTCTATGTACAAAGTATATTTTTACTTTTTATCTTTTAAACTATCCATTTTTATTCAATAAGTCTTGCATAAATCCGTTTCACGCGTGAAACGAAGTTCTTATAAGTAAAATGTGACTATTTTAATGGTTAAAGTGACCACTTTAACTTTAAATGTGACCACTTTAAAACTCCATAAAATGATCACTTTAAACGTTAAAATAGTCACTTTAAACCTTAAAGTAGACACATTTTAGTTACAAATACCCCGTTTCACGCGTGAAACGGTTTTATGTAAGCATTTGTGTTTTTATTTAATGTGTTTCTAATATAACATTTTAAGCGCGTTTTACCATATTATTATAATAAATGATGAATTTTAAGACATTGTATTGCGATACTATAATCGGTTTCGTCATTATGATATATTTTAAAATAAATTTATAACTATATTTGTATAAAAAAAATGATATGGTCCATTATTCTAATTGTTTTCTTACAATTTTTAACGTTTCGATCATTTAATATTTGATAGTTAATTAAGAAAAATCAAAATTATTTTAAACTTAGTAAACGGGTTAATTCGAAAACAATTACGGGTCGAATTTTAAATATTTTCATAATACTTAACTGTTTCAAACAAGTCATATAAGCGGATTACATGTTAAATTAATATGCGGGCATGTATGTAGAATACAGTTTGTTGTATTTTGGGTATGAGAATACATGTTTATTTAGGTTGCGGTTATATTATTACTACAAAGTATTCTTAATTTACTTTAATATTTGATTCAACTTACTATTAACTTATTTTTATACATCCCGTGCATTTATGCACGGGTATTATGCTAGTTTATTATTATAAGAAAATTGTTGTACTCCGTACAAGTATAACTATTTTTATATTTCTTAAACATATCGCTTTCCTCGTTGACCTATATTTGAAAGTAGAAGTAAATAATTTTACCGAAGATGTTGCTTAAGACATACACTATTTATTATAATAATAAGTCAAATGTCCAAATTTTTCGCTTCATTCTTCTACCCTTAAGTCTCATATTGCAAAAAAGTATAAACATAATTTTATTATTATGACATATTTTTAAGTACGTATACAACAAACTGTTTGTGTAAGAAATTATCACTTTAATATTGAGTAGAAGTTACTTTGCATCACTATATGACGTTTTTTTGTACCGTCTACTTTAAGATGGTTTTTAAACAAGTACAAACCGAATTTAAATGTTTGGGATATTTCCCATGGTACCCCTGAGGTTTGTCACTTTACCTATAATACCCCTCTTTTCATGCTAAAAAACTTTGACCGAGCTTAACTTGTAGTTACGAGTTTAGAAATTGACAATCGTTTTGCCTAAGACGTAAATCTCGTTGAGACGATCAATTTGAACATCGAATTTTCCAGATTCGCAACTCGTGACTAGTAGATATGGTCGGTCAAATTTTTTTCGATAAAATAACTTTGACCGACCATAACTTGAAACTACGTGTTCTAAACGTGAATTTTTTTTATGTCAAATTGAAGAGCTCGAAAAGACGATTACTTTGAAAACAATAATGATCGAATTCTAAATTCGTAACTACAAGTTATGGTCAGTTAAAGTATTTTTTCACAAAACAAAGGGTATTTCGGGAAAAATTGCAAATCTCAGGGGTACCGTGGGAAATATCCCTAAGTGTTTTAACATAGTCACAAAATGTATTTGAATTCATCATAATTTGTGTGGTGAATTCTCTTCTCTCATTAATTTCGACTTACAAGGGTTACAATAATCCTCACTCGGCTTTAGCACGCGAATCCGTTTCACAGAAGATGGTAGTAGCAACTTGTAGATACCCGTATCCGTACTCCCCAAACACAAACCCTGTGATGAAATGAACTTTTTACAAAAAACATGTTTTTAACGTACTGTCAAAACGATACATTTTGTCGAAAACATTTTAAGTCATTTAACGCATAAAATGATTTATTTGCTTGTCGTGTAAAATGAGTATTCGCTTAGTCATTTTATGTAAACCGACCCAACACAAAAGCAAGCCTATACAACAAAAACAGACCTACAAACAAAAGCTTAACAACCCACAAAAACACCTAAACACGTCTCTCCAGACGTCATCCACTCAAGCCGAGCTCACGTCTAAACACATTTCACAAAAACAAGTCAATTCAAGACAAAAACAATTTTCGGCCCGAGACCCGAAAAAGCCCACAAAAGCACCCAAACACGCTTCCCAAGACGTAATACGCTCAAGCCGAGCTCACGTCTAAACACATCTGTGGATACCCATATCTGTACCCTCCCAAACCAAACCCTGTGATGTAACTCGGACTTTTACTATGCATGTTTTAACGTTGACTTAAACGGTTCTAAGTATGTCGAATTCATTTTTGAGTCGTTTTGAAATGTTAAATGATTTTAGGTCGCTTCACATCACGCTTAAATAAATGTTCTTTTGTCCATTTAGAGTCCAGCTTGGTCCACGTCCTGCTTCGTCTGGCAAGAGCTTCGCATTTGCATTACAATTGGTCCTTTTACATTAATAAGGTCCAATTCAGCATTCCTAAATTCCTAAATTTAGGCCCGGTGGCTAAATTCCCCTCTTAGCCCCCTCTCACACAAAATATAGCCTCACGGGTTATCTCATTTCACAAAATACTACAAAATACACTCCTTTTACATTTTCGGGTCTCGGGCCCAGAACCGAGCCCAAACCCACCTTTGGCCCTCACTCCAAAGCCCTCAACCCTCAAGATATCTTAGGAAGCCCTCAGCTGTTTTCTTGACGTACAAGCTCGAGATTATTCTGTATCTTTTCGAGATATAATCAAACCGGAATTAGGAAACTAGACATAAAGCCAGCCTCCCAAACCGCATAGCCTTATGCGGTTTAGGGGCTAAACCGCATAGCTCTATGCGGTTTACCTGGCTAATTCATAGCTCTGTGCGGTTTGCCTGCCTGGTTCTACCCCGAGATTTTCTATTTTTTCCGAGGTTTTTAGTATATATATACCCCCTTATACCCGACCTCATAACACACAATTTCTTCACACAATTCACAATCAAAAACTCTCCAGCAACCTCTCAAAGCCTCACGCACTCAAATCCTTGAGTTCGACACATCATCCCGTATTGAATTCATCCTCCTTTTAAGTTCAAGAAGCGAAGCTCTGCCCAGATCTGAAGCGCCAGGACCAGGTAGGTACCGATCCAATTGGATCAAAACTTTTTCTTATTTTCTATGGACTAACAAAGAGGACTACCCCCCCCCCCCCCCCCCCCCGAGCTTTGAGCAACCGAACCCATTTGCCGCCAAGTGGTCTTATTACTTCGGGTACACACCATATCCGATGACACCGCCAAAGTCGCATAAGCAACCGACCCTTTTAAAATAAACCAATGGACAATTGAACGTTTATTTTATTTGCATGCATCTTGCACCTTCTTTCTTTGCATTAAATCAACTTTAACAATGAATTCGACCTTTAACTAACTGAACCGTTTTCGTTAACAAGTTAAACATGCTAAACTGAGGGTTTTAAACAATCTCTGTTTGCATTTGCATTTGCATTCTTTTACAACTTTATCGCACTTGTACGTAGCGATAACATTAGCTCAAATATCATTTTCCACGGATTGTTCAAGGTCAGTAGATGCTATTTTTACATAGATTTTTCTAAAAGGTTTTCATAAATTATTATTTGAATTAATCTTTTTTAAAGTACCCTCACCCCGAATCCAATCTGGTTTCACAACCTTAGATCTAGGGGTGTCGGCGTGCTCCAAAATTTAGGACACGTCTTTAGCTTAGGACATGATAGCAGGTTCCTAATTTCCGCGATAATTAGGTGGCGACTCCAAAACAGTTTTAAAGATTTTTCTAACTTAATCTTTTTAACTTAATCCGCCCTTATGCAAGACGCCGAGTTGGGTCCCCCTCGATCCCGGGTTCCACAACATCTCACAAAAACAATTCATTACAAGACAAAAACACTTTTCGGCCCGAGACCTGAAAAAGAAACGAAATACGAAACACGAAACACGAAACACAAAACAGACCCAAATTGATTCTCGACACAACACATTGTAGATACCCATATCTGTCGATATGGAAATTTATAGAAAACCCGACAAATACCCAATAATGATAGGACAGTATGTATTTCGTGTCATTTACATGAGTTCGTTTTACGATGTAAGTCGGGCGCTGTCAACACAATGTTTATTAATTCAAAGAATATTTGATAAAAGAAGCTCTGTCAAATTTTATTTTGTCGCAAGTAGTGTTTTATTGGAAACAAAACGTTTTGGTTTGAAAAATCATCTTAAGCGTTTCGATTTGAAAAGTCGCTTTTACAAATTCAATTTTTGACTTGAAATGTCGTTTCTCGTGTTTTTAAAACAGTTTATTAAATCGTATTCGACGAATTCGTTTTCTTAACAGGAAGTTTTTAAACTCGTTTTAAGTCCAATTTTAAGAACGATTTTGAGCCCGTTTCAACACGAATTTCGAGGCTTTCTCTACCCATTCTCCCCTTCGACTAATTAGGCCAGAAAGTAGCCAAAAGAGCTCGAAATACAGCAGCCCAACTCCCACCCCGTGCTCTGTTCTGACCAGCCCAAAACGAGGCTTTTCTGGCCACCAGTCTCATACCCACGAACAAAAACCTATACCTGATCCACATGCTCCATTTACCTTTGCTTAACCCTCAAGAAAACCCCCTCCAAAACCCTAAGACGAGCCTGGAACAGCAGCTCTCGAAGAGAGAGGAGGAGTTGCTCTTTCCCTTCAAAAACCCTACTTTTTGTCCCTATAAATACACTCCAACTACAAACATTCAAGGACACGAAAATACAGCACACATACACCATATCAAGTCACAAGAAAGCCCTAAGAAAACTCAAAAGGAAGTCGAGATAGCCGTGTGAAAAACAGAGTACAATCTTTCTGATTTTCGCTCAGCTATCACTTCTTCTACCTCATTTTTCGTATTGAAAACATCATAATCTCTCTGATTTCTTTACAAAATCTTAAAGTTCACTTTGTCACGATTCTAAAACATCTTTCGGTTCGAAATTTCGTTGAGAAACGAATAAGTTACAAGCTTTTGAAAATCGCTGTCAGTTTAGTTCAAAGTTACGGATTTATTATTGGTTTTCGTCGACGACGGCCCCTTGGGATAAAATCTTACAATCGATTACGACTCAAAGACTTGGTCAACGATACATGTAAGTTGAGGGTGCAAAATACTCACTTTACTTTGTTTAAATTATTGTTTGTATCGCTTTTTATTGCTCTCTGTCGTTTTTTATTGCTTTCTGTCGCTTCGTTGTTTGTCATCATATTTGTTGCGTTCATTGTTTGTTTTAGATTTACATTCTCTAGCATGATGTTGATGCGTGTGTATGAATATGTCGTGCCTAGTATGCATGTTTAATTTCCTTGCGTAGTATGACTCGAAAATTCCTCGTTAGATTAATTCGCTCGTTACCTTGTTATATGATTAGACCTCGTTCATGTTTAGTTATACTATTTGTCCAAATCTGATCTGTCATGCTTTTTAAATTTGTAATTCACGTTTGTATATCAGCTTAGTTATCGTGATTTTATTTCATTATTTAGCGTTTGTATGGTAATTAGTTTCGTTGATCATGTAAAGGTTGTGTATTGCGTGTTGCTGTTGGTTGTTGATTTTGTTTCGTCCGATAGATCTTGGGTTGCATAGGATTGGATAGTTTGGATTTTCGTATGTTATGTTTTGGTATACACGTTATTTGCTTACTTGTGCGTATTAGTTGTGTTTGTTTATTTGGTCACTTGTTTGTGTAATTATTAGAACTATTAGTTTGACTATCAGTAGCATCCTGCATGCTATTTGTGTATGTTTGCCCGTGATTATTAATTTGTACATGTTTGTTCATTACTTCTTTATTTTCGTACGCCGTGTTTTAATGTTCACGTTACTTGCTTATTTATTTGTGAGTACTAGTTGGTTTTGATCACTTAAGTCCTTGTTGGTGTGATTTTTAACTGACTGTTAGTTGTATTAGTTGATTAGTAGTTTGGACGTTTGTTTGTGTTTGTTTGTCATCATTTGCGTATGTCCATATATCTACTTAGTTGTACTTGATTATTTAATTTATACGCTTGGTTGTGTTTGTCTGTCGCTTCTTTATATTCGAGTGCCGTGTTTAATTATCCATGTTAGTCTTTCATGCTTGCTCATGTACTAGTCGTGTTTGATTATTTTTATTCGTCTGCCGCTAACGTTTGTTAATCTATCTTATGCTGTCGGTGAGTATCTCTGCTTCTTTTCTTTGTTTGCTAGAATAGTAAATGAACCCATATGTTGAATAACTTCGACGAAATTATATGTGCATTAAACGACATAGAAAGGATATAATATGTTTAGGATTAAAACGTTGTTTGCATATCCGCATATGTACTCGTAATAACCATGGTTTTACTTAGTAGAGACCGTCTTTACGACGGGCGGGGTTAGGCGTTAAATTAATGAAATTCTTTTAAACTTCCTAACACGTAAACTCACACGAACTCATTTTCTCTAAAATTGGTTTCTAAATTCCACCTAAAAATTTAGTGGCGACTCTTTTCAAATGAAAATGTTTTTGAAATAAAATATCGCGTGGATCAAATTCCCTTGTCCACACACATACATCACAAAACACACTCATGAGCAAAGTACATGTGTCACCCATGACATACGGCGCCCAAGTCCAATCAGAAACTTCACAAACAAAAATAAAATCGCTAGTGCACAGGCGATTTTATTTTTAATCGCTAGTGCACTGGCGATTTTCTTTTTAATCGCCAGTTCACTGGCTGTTTTTATTTTAACAGCTGGTTAACTGGCGATTTTTCTGGCAATTCTGGCATTTTGCGGTGCAAAACCACTATAAATACACCCCTTATTCGACCATTATCAACCATGAATTGTCATCACTCCTTCTCTCTCTACTCCTCACTTGCACCGGCTCAGACTTACGGGTTCCTAACCTGACCCGGTATTGGCATTGCGAACTCAGATTAAATGTCAGATTTGTAGCGATTCGGATTTCTAATCCGTCTTAAACCTCGCCAATATCGCATAAGCAACGACCCAAATCACTAACAAATGAACACTAACCTGACCCGGTATTGGCATTGCGAACCTGTATTCGTAATACGGTTGTAGCGATTCGGATTTCTAATCCGTCTTAAACCTCGCCAATATCGCATAAGCAACGACCCAAATCACTAACAAATGAACACTACTTTTACACTTAAGCAAACTCTCATTTACGCATTAAACGACTAAACATGATTACGACGAAACTTGTACCATCTTCATTAGTCTTAAAGCATGCAAAACTGAGGGTTTTTAACAAACTTTTACACACACATGAGTCAGAAAATAGCATTTAAATGATAATTCAAACAATGAATTATCGTTTTGTGTACATTTCCTATAGCAACCCGTCATAACTTTGACGTATACATTTGCTTTTACGCATATTTATCGAGTCACATATCGCACTTGTATGTAGTGGTTTGCATTTGCTCAAACATCGAATTATACACTGTTTTCAAGCTAGTAATGGTTACTTTTACGTAAGCTTTTCGATTACAGTTTTTCATAACGCATTTTGACAACTTTCGGAGAGTACCCTCACCCTGAATCCGCTCTGGTTTCACAATTACCTTAGACGGATAGGTATCGACGCACCTTGAACTCTAAGATTCGCGTCTTCGAGTCCAAGATACGCTGAACGGGTCCAAATTCCCTCATAATTTGGTGGCGACTCCGAAAAAGTCTTTTAAATGATTTTTCAATATCTCTTTAAAATGCTTTAAACAAATTACGCAATAACATCCCCCCTTAAGCAACTCGAGAAAACCACAGAGCGCGCTTTTACGCGCCGCTTTTAGCATTTTTTCCTGCGTCGTGCATTCCGCCCCTAAAGCATTCGAGGGCGGGCGCGCGCGGGGCGTCGAGAAGGGATCCCAATTCCCGGTACCTTCACAACTCGAATTCATTTTTCGTTTTAACCCCGCCAAAGTTGCATAAAACAACGACCCCTTAAAATAAACCAAGCGGGCTTTATTTAAGTTTATGCATAAGCAAACTCTCATCAACACATTTACACGATTAATAATTAATTCGACGTAATTTATACCGTTTTCGTTTGTATTGTACTGATATGTCTTAGTCGTATCGCCTAATCAAAAGTATCGGACATACACTATGGGTAGATAGGGTAAGTCAGGAATCAGGATCATATTCCACAGACAGTCGATTGTAATCTTGAGTTATCTATGGCTGGATTCTAGATTGGTCAGTTCGATTTGTTGTTGATTTGCTAAGACTAAACGTGAGAAAATAATGTTAGAGTGAGTGTCCTCCACAATATTGCGAATACTTAATAAATCTCATTGTAGGAATAATTGGGATAACGGCTTATTGTAGGTCAGTTGATTAACGTATATCGGTAGAGTTCGGCTTGCTAGAGTTTGACGTTACTGTCGTGTGACTGCGGTAATCGATCAACTGATCCTTTTTGGTCACACCAATAGGGAGGAGGACAAATATAAGCTAGTTATTTATATTTGATATAGTATAACTAGACACTTAATATTAAGACTAAAGAGTCAGTCAAGAGGAGATAATGTGTGGGACATATATTAGATACGGAGCTAAAGAATTGTTATTCTTCTATAGTGATAACTGAATAATAAGAATTTGTGATATTGTGAGTTAGTAATTAATTGCTAATTCACTAATATGGGATATTTATTACTAATAGTGTATTAGTGAATAAATATGATTTATATGTTAATAAGTGGAGAGTATAATTAAGCTATGATACTTATAAAGAGTTATAAGGTTAGCTAATTAAGATCCAGAATGACAACTTATCTTTAGATATAATTGCCATTTATGCTACTTAATTGTTAAAGTATATTTCATTTGATTAAGGGTATTAATTTTTCATATACGGATTTTACTCAAGTTATATACTCCGTACTTTTTTTCATTATTTTTTCCGACCCTACCCTTTTTTACTCGAAGAATATACAGAGTTCTCTCTTTTTAATTTTCTAACAATTCTTAAATCAAATTCATTCAAGTTTTTAAATTTTCAATCATGAACTCCAATAATAATTTCAATGAAATAATAATTGTGTTTTAATTTCAATTTTGTGTTTAAATTATTGAATTTTATTTATTTTTGATAAATTTAATTGTAAAATTCAATCTGATTTGAACTTACATGAAAGGTTATGTAAGTGTAATTGCTCTATGAGGAATTTCTGCTGTTGCATCAACTTTTTTTTGGATGCAATTGTAGGTGTAACATTCATCATGTCATTGTATTACGAGTACGATACATGAAACCTACAAATTTTAAAGAGATACATATCTTATTCGTGGAAGCGTTTCAAAACATTAATTTTTTTTTGAGGTAAAAAATACAATCAAAATCAACCCATCTCAAACATACAATCTAAACTCACATAAAGAATTAGTCGAATAATAAAAATTCTACGGAATATTACGATACCATTGAAGGGATGTACAAATTGAAATTATAACACAATTATTACTTCATTGAATTTATTATTGGAGTTAATGGTTGAAAAGTTAGAAACTTGAATGAATTTGATTTAACATTTGTTAGATTATTGAAAAGAGAGAATTCTGTATATTCTTGAAGTAAAAAAAGGGTAGAGTGGGAAAAAATAATGAAAAAAGTACGGAGTATATAACTTAAGTAAAATCTGTATATGAAAAATCAATTACGTTAAATTGTTCTATTTAAGTGTTAAATGAACTAATTAATGTATTGTTGGACCCAAATTTATTTTGGATCATTTATATGATAAAATGATCCAAAATAAATGGATCAAAACCAGCCCATTATGGGCTAGTTGAACTATGTAAATGGTTCAACTTGGAGTCATTGTGGATGATCATATTTGTTGATTATTTTATTAATAATCTTTGCCTAACTCTTCCACTCAAATTAGCCTATGTATATACCCACCCATATGAAGCTTATATGAGCTGATTTTACATATAAAAAAACACTCAAAATTAAGATTACAAACAATCCAAAAAGAAGGTGTGAAACCAAGAGGTTTCAAGTGAAGAACAAGTATTGTTTTTCAAGTTTTTAGCTCATATATACACACACAATGTTCTCTACAATATTAAGTGTATTACTACTATAATCTAACATATTATACTAGTACTCCCTCTATTCAAATACATTGACATCCATTCCTTTTTCACATTTGCCGAGACGCATTTTGTAACGACAATATCTATAGTTCTAAATTGTATAAAAATGTAAAAAATTGATATTAATGTTGTACTTATGAAACGAATAAAACAATATCTCACATGACTATATTTTTATTTATACATTACGAGTTATACCGAAAATTCTTCACCTATGTGAATAGTGTTAAAAAAAAGGGATGCTAATGGATATGAATGGAGGGAGTAATATTTTGGGTCTTAATCTTTGGGTGGATTAAGGATGAAGGTACTCTAATTTGAGTACTAGTGAGCTACATAAACGACCATCTTAAGGTCGACTTTTATTTCTGCAATTTATATTTATGTATTTTGTTTTATAGTTAGTTATGACATGCACGACTAGGTCCTAAAAGTCCACTAATTATGTTTAATGACATCATTAGGGGAGTTCTTAGGGGACAATAATTGTGGATACCCATATCCGTACCCTCCCAAACAAAACCCTGTGATGTATCACGGACTTTTATTACGCATGTTTAACGTTGACTTAAACGGTTCTAACTAATGTCGAATTCATTTTGAGTCGTTTTAAATGTTAAAATGATTTAGGTCGCTTCACATCACATTTAAATAACGTTCATTTTGTCCATTTGGAGTCTAGCTAGGTCCTTGTCCTGCTTCATTTGGCATGAGCTTCGCATTTGCACTACAATTGGCCCTTTTACATTAACAAGGTCTGATTCAGCATTCCTAAATTCCTAAATTTAGGCCCGGTAGCTAAAACCGCTATTTAGCCCCCTCTTACACAAAATACGGCTTCACGTCTTACCTTATTTCACAAAAACTATGCAAATACACCCTTTTCATTTTTCTGTCTCTGCCCAAACCGAAGCCTAAACCCAAACTTTGGCCCGCACTCCAAAGCCCTAAGCATCACAAAATATCTCACAAATATCCCGGCACTTTTCTTGAGCTACACGCTCGAGATTATCACGAAATCTTTCCAAGATATAATTCAACCTAAACTAGAAACTACACAAAAACTCCATCCTTCAACCGCATAAGCTTATGCGGTTTGGTGGGACAACCGCATAAGCCTATGCGGTTTGTCCAGGCAACCGCATAAGGCTATGCGGTTCCCAGGCCTGTTTTTATCCCCGATTTCCTAATTTCTCCGAGGTTTTTAGTATATATACAGCCCTATACCTCGACTTCGGGACACACTTTGAGATCACAATTCACAACCAGAATACATCTTTCACACACAATTTCTCACATCTTTCACACTTCTGCACTCACAAAGCCTCACGCACTCAAATCTTTGAGTTCAACACACCATCCCGTGTTGAATTCATCCTCCTTTTAAGTTCAAGAAGCGAAGCTCTGCCCAGATCTGAAGCGTCAGGACAAGGTAGGTACCGATCCACTTGGATCAAAGCTTTTTCTTATTTTCTATGGACTAACAAAGGGCTCTACACTTTAGCGCCCCCCCCGGCTTTGGCACCCAGCGCGCTTGCACTCCAAGTGTTCTATTTACTTCGGGTACACTCCATATCCGATGACACGCCAAAGTCGCATAAGAACAGGCCTTATAAAATAAAACCAATGGACAATTGAACTTTATTTTATTTGCATGCATCTTGCACCCTTCTTATTTTGCATTAAAATCAACTTAAACAATGAATTCGACCTTTAATCGAACTGTATTCGTTAACAAGTTAAACATGCTAAAGCGAGGGTTTTAATCAATCTTTTGCATCTACATCTGCATTCTTTTACAAACTTATCGCACTTGTACGTAGCGATAACATTAGCTCAAATATCATCTTACAAGGATTGTTCTAGGTCAAGAGAGGCTATTTTTACATAGGCTTTTCTAAAAGGTTTTCATAAATCATTATTTGAATTAACTCTTTTTCTAAAGTACCTCACCCCAATCCAACTGGTTTCACACCTTAGATCTAGGGGTGTCGGCGTGCTCCAAAATCTAGGACATGTTTTTAACTTAGAACATGGTAGCGAGTTCCTAATTTCGCGATAATTAGGTGGCGACTCCATGTGCTTCTTAAAGGTTTTTCCAACTTAATCTTTTTAACTTTAAAATCCGCTCTTTAAGCAAGACGCCGAGTTGGGTCCCGAACGCGATTCTGGGTTCCACAGCTTTGGCGACTCATTGGGACATCTTATTTTTAAAACCAAAAACTAGCTTTTTCTTTTTAAAAATAAAGAGGTGAAACTCAAAGTCTTGAACAATCCAAGTATACATATTTGAGCTATGCACATTCGTTTAGAGTCCATTCCTTTGGAATCTAGGCACCCTTTGCACCCTCGAGAGGTGGTTCCACATGCAGCTTGTCCACTCGATAAAGCACATGCCGACTAGCTTTCCTCTCGCCTCCACGGCTTGCCGTGAACGGCTATCTCGACCGCCCAAAGGTTCTCTTCAGAAAACCTATCGCCTTGCGTAAGGAAATGAAGGGGTTAAGTATCTGCCAAAGCGTACTCGAGGTAGTTGGAGGTGTACCCGACTGACTCATTTTTCACCCTTTTTTGTGTCATACGTACAAGTTCGAGGCTATGCACTCCATGGTCTTTTTCAAAACGAGCATTTGCATTCATATCTTCGAAAACTCGCTTAAACTTTTCAAAGATAAACGAACCTAACATCTAACAAACTAACACTTTTCAAACAAAACTATCGCGAATTTTTGAAACGAGCTTTCTTGAAATTCTCCTTTTTCACTAACAAGCAAAAACCCGAGCAAGGATTAAAATCCAAGCTCGTGGATTTCAATCTTCTGGGTCGTACGGCCTAGACTCCACTTTTTAACATCCTCGACTCGACATGTTAACCACTCTCGAGTCGAATCCATTCTTTTTTACACATCCGAACTCGAGCTCACCTCGGCAAATCACCGACACTAGTTCGACGGGTGCAAAGCAAAATTTTTAACATCGAGACGAGATGTGCGCACACATCCTCGTCTCAAAAGCTTTCCTTTAGCTAAAACTTTTTCGAAAACCTCCTTTTTCAAGCTTAAAAAGAGTTTTCTTAACAAAGAAATGAGCTAGAATGAACACTTAAAATGAACGTTGGTCTAGTCACGTCACTAACGTGCAAATTTAACCCACACAACCTAATCCATTCTCAACACGCTCGACTCGCCTAGCTAATCGCTCTCGAGTCGAATCCTTCTCGCCCATCTAGGCTCGAGCCCTTAACGATGAACCGTTAGGTGGGCTCGACAAAGCTAACACCTTTTAACATCGAGACGAGATGTGCACACGCATCCTCGTCTCAAAAGCTTCCTATTAGCCAAACCTTGTCTAAAATCTCCTTTTTCAAGCTTAAAAGGTCTTCCTAAACAAAAATGAACTAAAAATGAACGCTTAAAACGAACGTTGAATCTAATAGGACTAACTAGATACATGTCACACAAACCAATCCATTCTCAACATCCTCGACTCGACTAGCTAACCGTTCACGAGTCGAATCCTTTCCATGCATCTAGGCTCGAGCCCTTAACGATGAACCGTTAACATGGGCTCGACGAATGCAAATCAAACACATTTCAACGCCGGGGCGAGATCCGCGACACGCGTCCTTGCCTCAAAATCTTCTTAGACACAACATTGCTCCTAAAGCAATACACTCTCATTTTGAAACAAGCTCTCTTCAAAAATCTCCTCACTTTTACAAAACAAGCAACACACTCTCATTTTTGAAATAAATTCTTTTCAAAATCTTCTTATTTTTACAAACCAAGCAAAACACACCCGCTTTTGAAATGAGCTCTTTTCAAAAATCTCCTCACTCCTGCAAAACAAATAACGACATTCTCTGTAGTCCAAACGCCGAGAAGCTTACTCGTTTCAGCAAAAATAGTCTTTTTCAAGCAAACAAAACCCGAGAATGGCCAAGCCCAATCTCGCGGACTTTTCATCAGACCAAATGATTCATAACCATCTTGGCCCAAATCCTCTTACAAACTACTTTCACAAAATCCTCATCACGTTTTTGAAATAACCTTTTTCAAAAAATCCTTCCTTCGAACCGAATGGCCCATAGTCAGGACGGTTTGATCTAGACAAACAGTCTCCTCAAAACACCCGAGAATAATCACTTTATTCTCGTGACATTCCGAAACATAAATGAACTACATGACCCGCACTCATTGTAACCCATTTATTACCAAGCATTTTCAAACCCGAGAATGGACCTTTTCTTGAAAACAAATCTAGCTAAATAAACGTTTTCGAAATCCATGATTCAAAATGGCCTACCGCCATTTTAATCCAAACATCTCTTTTCACAAGACAACAAAACCTAGGAATGAACTAGCATCATCCCGCAAATCCTTCACGGTTAGGCCAAGTGGCTCATAGTCGCTTTAATCTAACCCTCTTTCAAACCGAATGTATGAAAACGAGTATAACCGTCTTCATCACATTTTCAAACACCCTTGATTCGGATAGCCTATCGCCACTCCGAATCGATTCACACTTTCACCGACAAGCCACTAACACGAGCTTATCGGATTTGATTTCGAAAAGCTTTTTACATCGAGCCAAAATGTGACAACACATTTTGCTCAACAAAACATCCTACTTTTCGCCGAAAACAAAACTTTTGCAAAATCAAAGACAAATCTAAGTATGCATGAGCCAAGTCCCGACGCGAGCATCAACCCCATCCGAGACATGTGCGTCTCGAGCACCCAGCGACGAATCCATCAAGGCGCCACCGACGATCTCACAGATCTCCTCAAGAAATTCGAATCTTTTCAATACGGGTCGAGTTTTTAAACATTGAATCAATCTCTGACAGTCTAGGGCAATCGAGTCTTCGACGTATGACATTTTTAACAAATCGATAAAGGAATAAGTTTGCCTACAACCCAGCTTCCTTTTTACACACTTTTCCCATAAAAAACACAATTCTACACCAACATACATTGCATCCCAGGAACAACTATCCTAGGGAGATCTAGGCCGGGTACGAAGGTCCAAGTCAACAACTAAATCAAAAACAAAGACAAGAAAGCTTCCGACGACTAAACACCTAAGGTTCACTAGTCTGCTTGTGGTCTACTACTCCGCTGCTTTTGGAGGAGGATCCATTAACTTGGAGCTCCACAGTGGTCATGAATTTGATCGCGACCAAAAATGAGTATTCCTGGATCGCCCTCGCTGTACTTGATCGCGTGCCTAATAAGCAAACGAACTTGTCAAAGGAGCCCTACAGACAGACACACGATCACAAGTGACCACCGAGCCGCAGAGTTTAGCAAGGTCCGAGCTCAAGCCCAAGCCACACAGGGCGTGAGATATTCTCAAACCAAACGGGGATACAAGGAACAAAGATAAAAAAAAAAAAAAAAACAAAAAGCAAAAGGACTCAAAGCTCTTAACAAGGGCAAAACAACTAAGCAAAACCTTAAGAAGTCGAAAGCTTAAGTCAAAGCTTAAGAAGTCAAAACTCAAAAAGCTTAAGTCAACAAGCTTAGAAATCAATAAGCCGAAACCCCAAAAGCAAGAAGTACCAAAGCCCGAAACGAGTGGCCGTGTCCTTGAAATTCCAAATTGAAGACACAATGTAAGTAGCAAGCAACCACTTAGATCAACTAAGGAGAACCCACCCTTAGGATGCAATGTATCAAGGTCAAACACATAAACACCCCTTGGACCGGCGGGTCCCTAAACACGCACCTTTCCACAAAAACAAACCCACCTCCTGGACCGGCGAGTCCTTAAACACGCACCTTTCCACATAAACACCTAATGCACGCCCTTAAACACCCCTTTCGGAACTACGCTAGGTTTGATTCCGTAACCACGGATACGTAGGCCGCTCTCCCGAGCTCAACCAACCTTTTACAAAAATCCACAAAATATTCCTCGTCCAAAGCTTTCCATGCTAAGGATGTGTCCACAAAAATTCACAAGGCTCAAAGGCAAACTATTTCCTTATCGAGGCGACTAAAACGAATTCGTCAAGTCAAAGTTGTCATAGACTTAGGAGTAGTACTCTGCTTTTTGGTCTAACACTGTTTTGCAGGAACAACAGCATCCCACCGCAGACAAGCAGGCACCACTGGGGGCTCCACCAACGCACGTGTTCCCGAATATGGCAACCATGCAACCGTCGAGTCTCAAATCACGCATACGATTCGTCTCTATTTTGCAAACTTTTCGGCATTTTAAGCATCGAGTCACACGTCGAGTCAATCCTCTTCCAATCAAACAATTTAGCGACATTTAAACCGCTCCTTTCAAAAACTCTCCAATCTTCAAAACGCTCCCACGGAACGACGCGCTTTTTCAAACTTACACGAGACAATGCACCCTCAAATTAGCTAATCACCTTTCAAAATTAACCCAATACTCGAGTTAATATGAAAGCACTTTGCAATTCACTTTTTGCAAACACACCCTTTCGCAAACAAAATGTACCTTTCGAAAATGCATCTCAAATCCTTGAAATGCATCTCGAATCTTCGAAGTCTAAACTTTTTCAAAAATTTAACTCGGCACTCGAGTTAATACATTTTGAGAAACAGCATTCTTCGAATTTAACTCACTCGAGTTAACACATTTTAAGCAAAAGCTCTTTCGAACTACGCCGGTTTGATTCCACGTTCGTGGATACGTGGCGACTTTACGCAAAGCACAACCGAACCTAGCACTACACCCCACTCCGTGTTGAGATTCTACCGATTCTCATCCTCGACAACCGGGGCTTTTCAACCTTTGCACTCGAATGACCTCCACGGTCTTCACAACTCTAGCTTAAGCTCACAACGCCAAAACGCTTTTTCATCTTGCATGAAGCCTTACAACCGAGCATTTCAAATGTTCATTTTTAAAGCTCATTTCGACAACTAAAATGAATCTTTCACAAAAAGATTTTTCAACAAAAACATTTTCATCCAAACATCCCAATCGGGAATCATTTCGTTTTTCAAACCTAGCTTACTAACACTACAGGACCAGCATACGAAATGTAAACAAGGGTTCACACAACCCTTATTACACAAGCATACTAATGCAACTAATGGTGAAGACAATGCATTTCGCCAAAGTCTCATCAACCCAAGCCACCTCAAAGACGACTGACATACCGAATCGCTCGCCCGCCCACGCTACATTCTTCTCCATTTTACCTTAATTTCAATCAAATTAAGCCAAACTACGGGGGAAATTTCAAGACCAAACACCATACCCTTCACTTTGACTCAGTTTTCATACAAAACTTAGTCAAACTCGAGGGGGTAACCCAAAAACACCTTCCCCCAAACACATCCTTCCTTACATTTTGACTCAGTTTTCATACAAAACTTAGTCAAATTTAAGGGGGTAATCCAAAAACACCTTTATCCTACTGCAACCCATAGCCTTTTACATAGTTTGACTATCGTTATATACCATAACTCAGTTAAACTGGGGGCTCACATACACCGACACCATAACTCAGTCAAACTGGGGGCTGACGCTTCCTATCAAGAATTAAACCTTTACAACGAAAAATGGGATAATTTTTCGCATTTTCGAAGACACCCTTGCTATAAATACCCACATCAACATAAGCATCTACGGTTGAGCGACACCTCCAGAACCGCTACAAACATGAACATGCACACTAAAAGCATAACACTTTCATGTGTGCATCAGACAAGCAACACCCGAACGTAGGTCCAAGCACCAAGTACCCTAACATATCCAAGAAACATCCCAAGCACCATGCATTCCAAGTCCAAGAGACATGTATCATTTAATCCAAACGAATCACCAGATACCACGCTTCATGGTCGGGCGAAGTAAATTGAAGATCTCGAAAGGAAAATCGCGAGTTCGAATATTTCCGGATTGAAACCGCAACATGTGCGAATGAGCTCACGCCAAGTCGCCAATTGATAAGGGATTCCCTAAGAGTCACTAGTCTACGTGCAATTTCGAGCATGTTTTGTTCCACGCTTTCTCCTCATTTTTTCTTCATACACGCAAACTTTCATGGTTAAGGCGTCACCTACAGTCCATTCTGGCGCTAGCACATACATTATGCGCTATGCCTTGGTTAAGGCGTCACCTACACCCGCCATACTCGTGTGCTAAGCATTTAATACACTGCATGTAAGCTAAACACGAACACTCTTCACGAGTCCTTACACCTCTTACACGCCCCTCATGAGTATCGCTTCCTCCCGAGGAGTCCACACACCTATACGAGACATTTTCTACTGAGTCCAAGACATACCCTTCGACTTCCCCAACAAATCACTAACATAAACACTAAGCGTGCTGATCAAAGATATTCAAAGACACGGCCGCACACTTGAGCACATACACCTTCCTGACCATAATCCCGGCGAATATACACTGCACCCCTAACAAGACGAAACACCATCACTCTCCCAAACAACCACAACTACACCTACGCCTCTACGAGACCATACATATACACCCTTCCCTAGCAAACTAGTACTTCTCCAGCAAATACTACACTAAGCACCTGCGCTCCTCGGCGAGACCCAGTTCAACATCAACAACGGCATCAAAGATAAGCGGCGACATCGGAATAAATACACAAGAATCTCAGATCAAGAACGACAACAACTACCTTCTCCTCAACGAAAGGCAATCATATGCAACTACGACTACATAGACACTCCTCGGCGAGCCCAGGCACAAGCACTCTGCAATATACACCTAACTCCAAGCACTTCACTCTACATAGACACTCCTCGGCGAGTTCAAGCACGAGCATTACACGGACGCTCTTTCACGAGATCAACACCTACACCTACATCTACATGAACACCCCTACTCAATTATACACCTCACGCATACCCAAACATCTTACAAAGCACATGCACCCCTGCACTTCAGCCCCTTATACAAAGACATTACAAGCACCGAGCACCAAGCACCAAGCATCCGACAATACCAAGCACACGCAAAGGCACCAACGACAGTACAACAAGCACGACGAAGACATTCAGCAGGCCGGCAGGCCCTTATAGCATGCACGGACCGCCAAGTCCTTAAAATGCGCACGCCCCTCCCCGCTTAGCCCGGTCCGAAGTCCTCGTCTCACCCATGGACACATGCTTCGTTCCGCTGACTGTATCGAGACTATAGTGGTCCGGATATGGTCGTGGAGTTTGACTAGCGCTCTAGTCCGAGCTCAGTCAAACTGGGGCTCTGTGGATACCCATATCCGTACCCTCCCAAACAAAACCCTGTGATGTATCACGGACTTTTATTACGCATGTTTAACGTTGACTTAAACGGTTCTAACTAATGTCGAATTCATTTTGAGTCGTTTTAAATGTTAAAATGATTTAGGTCGCTTCACATCACATTTAAATAACGTTCATTTTGTCCATTTGGAGTCTAGCTAGGTCCTTGTCCTGCTTCATTTGGCATGAGCTTCGCATTTGCACTACAATCGCCCTTTACATTAACAAGGTGCGATTCAAAGATTCCTAAATTCCTAAATTTAGGCCCTAGCTAAAACCGCTTATTTAGCCCCCTCTTACACAAAATACGGCTTCACGCCTTACCTTATTTCACAAAACTATGCAAATACACCCTTTTCATTTTTCTCGGTCTCGGGCCAAACCGAAGCCTAAACCCACCTTTGGCCCGCACTCCAAAGCCCTAAGCATCACAAAATATCTCACAAATATCCCAAAGACTTTTCTTGAGCTACACGCTCGAGATTATCACGAAATCTTTCCAAGATATAATTCAACCAAACTAGGAAACTACACAAAAACTGACCTTCAACCGCATAAGCTTATGCGGTTTGGTGGGACAACCGCATAAGCCTATGCGGTTTGTCCAGGCAACCGCATAAGGCTATGCGGTTCCCAGGCCTGTTTTTATCCCCGATTTCCTAATTTCTCCGAGGTTTTTAGTATATATACAGCCCTATACCTCGACTTCGGGACACACTTTGAGATCACAATTCACAACCAGAATACATCTTTCACACACAATTTCTCACATCTTTCACACTTCTGCACTCACAAAGCCTCACGCACTCAAATCTTTGAGTTCAACACACCATCCCGTGTTGAATTCATCCTCCTTTTAAGTTCAAGCGAAGCTCTGCCCAGATCTCAACCGTCAGGACAAGGTGGGTACCGATCCCCTTGGATCAAAGCTTTTTCTTATTTTATATGGACTAACAAAGGGCTCTACACTTTAGCGCCGGCTTTGGCACCCAAATACACAGACTCCAAGTGTTCTATTTACTTGCACACTCCATATCCGATGACTCGCCAAAGTCGCATAAGCAACCGACCTTATAAAATAAACCAATGGACAATTGAACTTTATTTTATTTGCATGCATCTTGCACCCTTCTTATTTTGCATTAAAATCAACTTAAACAATGAATTCGACCTTTAATCGAACTGTATTCGTTAACAAGTTAAACATGCTAAAGCGAGGGTTTTAATCAATCTTTTGCATCTACATCTGCATTCTTGTACAAACTTATCGCACTTGTACGTAGCGATAACATTAGCTCAAATATCATCATACAAGGATTGTTCTAGGTCAGTAGAGGCTATATTTACATAGGCTTTTCTATAAGGTTTTCATAAATCATTATTTGAATTAACTATTTTTCTAAAGTACCTCACCCTAATCCAACTGGTTTCACAAATTTTAGATCTAGGGGTGTCGGCGTGCTCCAAAATCTAGGACATGTTTTTAACTTAGAACATGGTAGCAGGTTCCTAATTTCCGCGATAATTAGGTGGCGACTCCATAACAGTTCTTAAAGGTTTTTCCAACTTAATCTTTTTTAACTTTAAAATCCGCCCTTTAAGCAAGACGCCGAGTTGGGTCCCCCGAACGCGGTTCCCGGGTTCCACAATAATCCTAACAAATAAAGGGATAAACTTATAGGGAAAAGGTTTAAGGGTAAGGTTCGTCATGGGTGTGCTCGATGATAGTTAACTTCGGGGTACAATTGGTTATACTAGCTAGGGAATAGACTCGTACTCTCGGCTGCGCTCTAGTCTCCCTCAAGCTTTACTAGCAGGCTCTCCATCTTACTAGCAAAACCTTCGTTGAACGCCGAAGTTCTTTACTCAAACTAGACTTTCGTTTTTAAGTTCGGGGATGAAAGATTAGCAATAATCGTGGCCAACGATCAACAAAAATACAAGCAAAGGCGTACAAAACCAAGCATAAAACAAATTCATCCAAAGGCACTATGATTGAGCACACACCATAACTCACTGTCCCCCTAGAAAGAGGACTACTCACACATGCTAACGACCATAACTAAACGAATATGACGATATAGACTCATACTTGAACAATACAAAAAAATAAATGGAAATTATGGAGAAGAGGAAACACAATTACGAAGCATAACTAGTAGAGGATTTGGATGATGAATTAAGCAAAACGATGACTTGAATTCGTACGATTCGATAATTGAAATTGCAAGGATGAAATTACAAGAGAGTAATTTAATTTAATTTTTTTTTTCTAAGCATAAAAATGAGTGGAAAAACATAAGTCCCTGGAAATGAAATCATATCCTAGTATATTATATCGTAATTTAGATTAGCTGAAAAGTCAAAGACGTCTCGGAGGTTCGAGACAGTTGTCCTAACATGGACAACCAGGCAGCTTCAAATTTCTTCATTTTCTTCCTTTCTTCAACACTTCATTCGTCCTCCCTATATGTCTGGACGAGATATTCAATGAGGATGTGAGCTTCTGCCTTCGTCCCTAGGTCCCGGGACGACTTCAAAATGTCTTTCTTCAGCTCGTGCTCAACCTCGGCAAGGAATACTCAACTCAACATGTTACATAGCGATCCCGAGAGTCCACAACATCATCCCGGCTAGCGCAAATCATCCAAAATACGACGATATCTTGCAAAACAAAGCCACCAAACAAAACCAGAGAAATGTGGAGGAAACAATCGCTCAAAGCGAAGTAAAAGCGCTAAATGTATTAACGCAAATCGCTAGTGAACCAAGAGATAAAAGTATATACAAATATTGCACATCATGTAACAATTTATCCCCTTAACTTTACTTAGAAATAAAATTAAACTCTATTATTTGTCTTTTAATAAACTTCCACCGAAATTCATTTTTAAATTTAATTAACCAATTATATAATTTATTTTTTCGAACATTACAACTTAATATAAAATATAACTATATAAGCGAGCTTTTTTTTTTTTATGTTAATATAATTTTATAATTGTTAGACAATTTATTATGAATGTTAAAATAATTCATAAGAATATTTTTTTTATCAACAATAAATCTAAAATTAGTTTTTAGGTGGATAATTAATTTTATATAAATTATAAAATTTTAGTCTTTTTCACTTGATATTAGTTGCATAATATAAAATGATTTTTTATCGATATTTAAGTGAAAATTAGAAATCAGAGATGAATTTCAATTTTTGTTAAACTTATGTGGTTAATTGTCATAGTTAAAAGTTCAAAAGGCCTAATTTCACCATTGAACAAAGTGTTTTGTTCAAGGGAATAAATTGTCACTTTCATGTTAAACTTACTTAATGTCTTACTCAAATTAATATGGTTGATGTTCATGTACATGTTTTACAATTTTACTCATTTATGTACATGTTTTTCCATTTTATACACTTTATCTTATAACCTCTCTTATTTTTTCTCATCCTTTTAAACGTACTCATTTTTGTACATCTTTTTTACTCATTAATGTACATTTTTTTAACTCATTTTTGTACTTTTTTTTTTTTGGATATTTCCCATGGTACCCTTGAGGTTTGTCACTTTACCCATAATACCTCTCTTTTCATGCTAAAAAACTCTGACTGAGCTTAACTTGTAGTTACGAGTTTAGAAATTGACAATCGTTTTGCCGAAGCCGTAGATCTCGTTGAGTCGATCAATTTGAACATCAAATTTTTCAGATTCGCAACTCGTGACTAGTAGATATGGTCGGTCAAATTTTTTTCGATAAAATAACTTTGACCGACCATAACTTGAAACTACGTGTTCTATACATGAATTTTTTAATGTCAAATTGAAGAGCTCAAAAAGACGATTACTTTTAAAACAATAATGATCGAATTCTGAATTCGTAACTACAAGTTAGGGTCAGTTAAAGTTTTTTTTGACAAAACAAAGGGTATTTCAGGAAAAATTGCAAACCTCAGGGGTACCGTGTGAAATATCCTTTTTTTTTTTACTCAATTCCATACACTTTTTAAAATTAGTTTCTAATTCCTTTTAAAATTAGTTTCAATTTTTTATATTTTAGTTACTTAGTTATTTTATTAATTTTTAAATATTTTTTATTAATTTATTTATTTAAAAAGTATTTTTGGGACATATGCTAATAAAATTTGAATTACTTATTATATTGAGAAAATTGTTCATTACACCCTTATAAAAATCACTTTTTGAAAATTACACCCTTATATAATTTTTTTTGAAACTTACATACAAAATTTTACTTTTCTTCTAAAATTGCTCCAAAATGAAATTTTAATAGTATTTTAATGTTCCTTTTTTTCGATTATTTGCTTATATTTGAATAATTAAATCAATATTAATCAACGACTTGTGTAATAAAATAATTTAATCGATACAAAAGAATGTTTTAGTTCATCGAAAACCTCATTTTGGGGTAATTTTAGAAGAAAAGTGAAATATTGTATGTAAGTTTCAAAAAAAATTATACAAGGGTGTAATTTACAAAAAGTGATTTTTATAAGGGTGTAATGAATAATTTTCTCTATTATATTCTTTACTTTAAATTACTTTTTATATTTTTTTGTTTTTAGTGAATTTATTGTGAATAAAATATTTAATGTTATATTTGCCGGCGCCGGCACCGATACCGGCACCGACACCGATACGCACCACTATCCATGCCGATCTTATCCCGTGAAAGAGTAGATTATCCATCATAAAATATACAAAAATAAATAAGGGTGTTGTTCAATTGTACCCAACTTTTTCTCAGTTGTACCCAAAAAAGATCAAAATATCCCCTCATTTCCTCTTCTCAATATCAGTTTTTATTATTTTCTCTCTTTTCTCTCTACTAAATCAAACATCCTTAATATATTGTTGCCGCTCCGGACTACCGCATACCACCATGGCCAGCCTCCAACCACCACCGTCGACTCCGTCAGCGCAGACCCATCACCGTGCACTACCGTCGGGACCCTTTATGCAAATAATAATAATAATAATAATAATAATAATAATAATAATTATTAATAATAATAATAATAGAAAAATAATCAATAAAGGAAGAGTGAGATTCACGACCAACCATGAGCCATCCACAACCACCACAACCACTGTAACCATGACCTGCACCATCAGACCTACACGACAATCAGTCTCAGCCGCTTACCTATACAACCACCAATCTGCCCACGACCCACATGGATCAGCCCACCCACGCACGACCCTCACCCTGCGCCGGCTCCACCGTCACCCACGCGTTGCGCCACCACCCCTGCCCTTGCCTAGCGCCGCCGCCCTTCCTAACACCACCCCTGTCGGCTACCACCATTAACCACCGTAGACAAGTGATATTCAAGAAATTAAAATAAACATACAATAACACCATTATATTAATCAATTAATTCCATTAAATGAGTAAAAAAAACTTGTACTCCGTAATATATTGAGATTGAATGCTTAATTTGATGATTTAATAAATTATAGAATTAGTTGATTGATTTTGGATGTTTTTGGTTGAATTTAGGGTTTATTGCATTGAGTTTCAAAAGAGAGAATTTTGGTTTATTAGAGGGTAATTGATGGAAAAAAAATGACAAAAAAGAGTACAACTGAGTAAAAGTCGAGTACAGTTGATCAATTACAATAAATAATTGTGTACATAAATAAATAATACCAATAAATATTTAGATTTGTTTCCAAAATCACTACACTGGTATATTTTAAACTTTTGGAAAGGACAAAATAGTCAAACCAATACATGTTTGAATTAGTGAGTGGGGAATTTGATAGATCAAAACTCAAAAGGGAGAAGTTTTAAGTGACAACTCCAGCAAAAAGCTCCATTAATGCCATAAACACCGTTGCTTAGCTGTCTCCTAAACCCAGATTTCCCCCAATTTTTAACCCTAATTGAATTTCTTCCACCTCAATTAAACCCTAACTTATCATCATATTAAGTAATAATTTCAATCGATTAATTTAATGGCTCCAGTTTCAGCTCTCGCGAAATACAAACTCGTCTTCTTGGGTGATCAATCCGTCGGAAAAACCAGTGTTATCACTCGATTCATGTATGATAAGTTCGATAACACTTATCAGGTACCTTCATTTTCAATTAGTTTTAGTTTAATTGTGTTCGATTCTTCATGTTGTTTTTTCGATAGTTGATCTATGTAGTGCATCTGATTGAATTATAGCTGTAATTTTGTTGTTTTTTTTTCTTGCGATCCCTAATTTTATGCTGTGTGATTTGTTTAGTAATTTATGACTGTATTATTGAATTATTGATCCATGTTTTGATCGCACTTTAACTGCATTTCTGAATTGTGCGTACGACATTGAGAGGAATTCAATTAGGGTTTCACAATTTTATAGATCTGTGGTGTGGGGAATGATCGCAGCCGTTTTTTCGGTAGAATTGAGTTATGAGCGTCGGCCGCTGTGGTTTTTGGAGAGTCAGTGTTCGACATTGTCGGTAGTGTTACTCGTGAGCTCACTGAGAAATTTGTTTAACTAACGAACGTTATGAATTTCGTCGTGTGATTGGATTCTGGTGAATGTATGATTAATTCATCGTGAAGGCGTGGTTGCGATTCCTTGATCTGCACTCAACAAAGTTCTAGTTCTAGTGTTGATGTGTTGGAAATTAAATCGTCAAACGTGTTTGATAAGAATCACCAGCTCCAATTGTGCAGGAGATATACATTTTAATCTGTGCAAGTGTTAGTAAAGACTAAAGAAGATGATTGCGTAGTTTTTTGGTAGACGATGCCTGTTTGCTAAGTTTGTGAGAGGAAAATGTGAATCACTCGTGTTTTTGATGGTTTTCATCCGGCTCATTTTTTATGTCAAGCTAGTAACTTTAAATCGTAATTAAGGCTTGGTTTGTTTGAATTTTCAGGCTACAATTGGTATTGATTTTCTATCAAAGACTATGTATCTTGAAGATCGTACAGTACGTCTTCAGCTGTGGTAAGATTTATTTTTTGGTTTTAGTCATCGTTTTGGTTGTCCCAAAAGTAAGTGACTGTCTTGTATGTTTGGGAGGTTAAACTGGTGACGTTTTTGTAATATTCTCGGTTAATACTTCAATTGAAACAAACTGGGAGAGGTCTACTAGAAAAACAACATTAATGCATATAGAGGGCAATGCAGGCATGATGTGTAACACCGAAGCCAAACTAAATCTGACAAATTGTTAATGTGTGACCAATCCTAATGCTTGTATACTACAGTACCTCGTTGATTTTGTATTATGCCTATATGCATGTATGTTTCATTGTTTAAGCCATAGTTACTCGACTCTTCGACACTGTGTAGTGTCCGACACGTGTCGGAGTGTTGGACACGACTTATTCTGTAAAATTTTCAATTTTTTGGTCTAAACGACATGTGTCTGACACGCGACACGGCAGCTAAGTGAAGTGTCGGAGTAACTATGGTTTAAGCGTTTGTAACATACCAAAACTTGTTGTATTTGTAGGAGATCTTTTGCTTTTTTAGAGGTGAACGACGTTGTTTATAGGTTGAAAGATGACTGGTTACTTTGAGGTTTTAGTTTTTGATGGAGTATTTCGTATGGATTTTATTAATTTTACGTGTTTGTGTTGTTTTGGGTGGGAAGGGGAGGGGAGGGGTATTTAGAGCTGGTTTACTCTCCTAAGGGTCTGCAAATTGTGACTTTGGCATTTCGCTGATGGAGTGATCGTATATGGTGATTGGAATCAATATTGTTTTGGTTAGGATTTCTACTTTGAATACTGGATTTATGTGATAATTGTTTCTTGCAAACCGCTTGAGTCCGTTTCATAGGTAAGTTATCACCTCAATACTCTCAAAAATAACCTATAATGTCATTCTATGGTCCAATGGAATTCGGCACTTGTTAATTCTCTTAGGCAAAAAGTAATCAAGAAGTAGATCAGTGAAACTATTGTCATTTACTTTTGAGTACAAAGATCGCAGTTGCTTTCTCTTTCCAGTGTCACCTGTAACTCCCTAGGTGTGATATGCTGAATTTAAGCTTTTTTTTTTGTCCTTTTTTTTTTTTTTTTTAATGTTTAAAATCTTTTTCTTATCTTGACTTTGAGCATACAAGAAAAAAACAGTTGGCAAAATTCATCATTGTTATTTACTGAATATTTTTCCTGCGCAGGGATACTGCTGGACAGGAGAGGTTCAGGAGTCTTATTCCTAGCTACATAAGGGATTCTTCGGTTGCCGTCATTGTTTACGATGTTGCAAGTAAGTTAACTTCTATACTTCGTGTTACGATTTATGAATTGCTAAACATCTCTCAATGCAATCCACAAAATCCTCTTTTTCTTTTTCCGACTTAAAAATACCCCGTATATTCTACCTTATAGCTCGCTTACTATATAAGTTACTCGTATCTGGATTATAGCTCATTGATAGATCAATCTAATTTTCCAGGTTATCATGCCTTGTTCATTTGATAGATATTTCCATTGCTTTTGTTTTTCCTTCTACCCAGGCCGACAATCCTTTTTAAACACGGTCAAGTGGATCGATGAGGTTCGCACTGAGAGGGGCAGTGATGTTATAATTGTTCTCGTTGGCAACAAAACTGATCTGGTGGATAAAAGGTACTTTGACTAGGAGATTCACATGTGTATATAATCTATAGCTATCAATCTTTTCTAGTCGTAGCAAATTAATCATGTCGTGTCGAGTTGGTCTGCTGCATGTCATCTTCAAATGGGTCATTACCTTCGCAGTCAAAACACAACCCATTGATAAACACGTTGCACATAAGGAAGCTAGCACGGACCTTTTGTATTGTGCTTGTTGCTGCATGTAATTGGATCTGTTCTTATGTTATCATGTCAGGCAAGTCTCAATTGAGGAAGGGGAAGCTAAAGCTCGGGAACTCAATGTCATGTTTATCGAAACTAGTGCAAAAGCTGGCTTTAACATAAAGGTGTTTCCTTCAATCACTTTTCATTAAATGATTACTGCATTCCTTTACTATTTTCTGGTATTTATATCCTCATCCTTCAATACTGCAATATCATATAGTAAGTGGTGACATCATCAAAGCTATTGTTTCGGTGTTTTTAAGTTTGTTGTTACGATTTAAAATGACGTTAAGCTGAAAAGAATATTCAGACCCTTGGAATTTGTCCTGGTTTTCGGTTCTTCTTTAATTTTCACTGCCTGTCTTGATCTTTTCTCCAACGGGGAAAAAATTACACGTCTTTGATTACCAATTATAGGAGTATAGCAAAAATGTTCACTGAACTAGTTGCGTTTCTTTTCATTGTGGCCTTGTGGGTCATTGAAAAACAATCGCTGGTTGTTTTTGTTGTTGTTGGGACCTCTCTGTAGTGCAGTCATCATACAAATGACAAAAATGTTTACACATTTTCAGGCACTCTTTAGGAAAATCGCTGCAGCGTTACCTGGAATGGAGACGCTAACTTCAACAAAGCAAGAGGATATGGTTGATGTAAGCCTCAAGTCCACCTCGAGTGCACCAATGTCCAATGCTCAGTCCGGCGGCTGTGCTTGCTGATCATACATATTGATCAATCTCGATCATACCCATGGAAGTCTAAAGTCTTGCCTAGTTAACATTTTGTGCATGTTTTCTGTACTTCAATCTTCGAACCTTGAAAAATTTTGCTCGTCTCGCTGAAGCCTCACTTCCTGTTGCTTCCGGAGTTAATTGTTCTAAAATACGAGGCATTTAGAATGTCAATGGATCTATAAGATTTCCATGCTGTCATATGTGCTTCGCAATGTGGCGTGCAGCATGTAGAGGCTTGATACGGGTGTAGTTGACCTGATACCCTACTTCCTATTGTTTTGTAGTCGGTAAGTTACTAATGTCATTGAGGGATGGTACTCGTAACATTGGCCCGAAATTCGTCATTATCATACTCTGAAAAAATGTGTAGTATTGAATTTTTGAGGACTTTATGCCAGATTGTCCTGTATACATTTTTGTAATGTTTCCCTGACACTTTTTTTTGGTTGTATACAATATTTTATCGCAGATTTTGAAGGGTGTGTATCGGTCAATAAAATGGTGACCATTTGGGTAATGGATTAGACGAAAGTTAGTTTGCATGATCGTACGATCCTGAAAAAAATAAAAGTTTATGATAATATACGACGTTTTTCCTTCCATAGATATCTGAGGCTAGACTTCGATATGCAAATTGATTCGGGTGATAGAGGCCTTTTGGTTGTATTTTTCTGGATTTGAGTCTTACGTACACTCTTTCGAATGTACATCAGTTAGTCAGGATGGGTTCAGGTCTACCCTCTTTGTGAACGCTTAAAGTAAATGTCGTCTGTGATGACAAGGGAACTAGAGTTTCCTCGTTGGTTCTGTAAATAAACAAGGTCCGTTGTTCTTATTAAAATTTCTCGGATTTTGTCATGCTCTGTGATGTTTCTCAAGGGATCTATTTCAAGTACTCCCTATGTCTCAGTTATTTGTTTACACTTCTCTCAAATCCCCCAACAAAAAAGTCAAATTGTAAACAAATTACGGGAATGAAGGGAGTATAAAGTGGAAGTTTAGACATACCTGACATAGTGCTGTGTATTCTTCTTTGTTTTCGAAGAAACATTATGGTCTGAGATTAGAGGCTAAGCGGTAGTTTAGCTGGTCATCTTTACTCACTGCCAAACGATTGCAATTTCTGAAAGCCGTGATTAATGTACTGCATGTCTGCATCTTTCTTTACGCCGTCACTTGTTGGTGTTTCTTTAAGTCCTCAGACGTGAATTTTTGAGTTTTAAAGTAGAAGCCTAGAAGGTATAAAATGTACCCGTGGCCGTGGTAAGACAAAACTCCCATAAGCATTAATTTTTGAGCAAGTTTATGTTAGAGTGTATAAAATCGATTTTGGACCTTCAACCATCAGATTAAGCTTTTGGTTGAGTTAGTTCCTAACATAATATCAAAGGCTTGTGATAAGAGGAATCTCACCACCCTTCCCTTACAAAGTGGATTATTTCGTACCATGTATGACAGACTTGTAGTTACGTCCACACGACAAGCTCAAAGGGCATTCGTGTGTATAAAACCGATCTTGGGCCTCAACCATCAGGTTAAGTTTTTGGTTGAGTTGGTTTCTAACAGTTTAATGGGAGACCGTGACTAAGATTGATTACGAATGTTCAGGCTGATCAATTTAAAAACCTTAAAAGTGATTACTTTAAATGTTTAAAATAATCAGTTAAACATTTAAAATGATTACAATTTAGTTATAAATAAGCTGACAACGTACATGAGGTAGTGTCATATGAACATATATCTAGACGAAGAAGGTTCACTATGACAACTTACTCATGTACGTATCAGTGATGCATTCCGCATACACTACAAATTGGCGTAATAATAATAATAATAATAATAATAATAATAATAATAATTTATACTCGAGTTACAACATAGGACATAAATAAAAGGGTCCAAAATATATCTAAGAAACAGTTTTGGACCTTAAGAGGCTTTGAAAACTCATACGGAGTACTACGTAAGTACGTATTAACGTTAAATAAATGAAGCAGTCGTACCGTAGTGTACTACTGTTGAGAAAAAAAAAAATAATAATAAAAATAAATTCTGTATTAACAGATTCTAACAACCTTGTGAGAGTTAGTTACAACATTTAATTTTCTATTTTCTATTTCCTTTTTTTTTTTTTTTTTTTTTTTTTTTTTCCAGTAATTCAACTCTATATAAACATCATCTGCAAAACCCACAAATTTTTTCATTCATTTTTTTTTTTCACACTTTCTTTATTTCTACTTTCTTTCCTTCTACTTTCTTTAATTCTTCAAAAACAATGGCTTCTTCACTCTCAATCGATAATCAAATTCCCGTCACTGTCTTGATGAAGATGAACACTCTTTCTCTGGCGAATGCTGACATTCAAGGCGGTATTGAAACTCCTGAAACTTCTTGGAAATATGTTCTGCTGAAACAAATCACTACAGAAAAAGTCGTTGACGCCTACATCAATTCTTCTGTAAATTGGCTGGGAGGAAATGAAATGACTTCTTCATTCTCAATTGATAATCAAATTCCCGTCACAGTCTTGGTGAAGATGAAGGGTCTTTCTCTGGCGAATGCTGACATTCGAGGCGGTATTGAAACTCCTGAAACTTCTTGGAAATACGTTCTGCAGAAACAAATCACTGAAGAAAAAGTCGTTGACGCCTACATCAGCTCCTTGGTTAATTGGCTGGGAGGAAATGAAATGACTTCTTCATTCTCAATTGATAATCAAATTCCCGTCACAGTCTTGGTGAAGATGAAGGGTCTTTCTCTGGCGAATGCTGACATTCGAGGCGGTATTGAAACTCCTGAAACTTCTTGGAAATACGTTCTGCAGAAACAAATCACTGAAGAAAAAGTCGTTGACGCAGACAGCAGTTCCTCGGTTAATTGGCTGGGAGGAAATGACTTGGGTCACCAGGCTGGGGTTGGACGTGGTGCGGCTCGAGGCGGTGCGGCTGGAGGCAGAGGCGGAGGTGGAGGGGCTGGAGGCAGAGGAGGTGGTGGTGCTGGAGGCGCCGGACGCGGGGATGATGGTGCTGGAGGCTTTGGACGCAGGGACGGTGGTGCTGGAGGCGGCATAATACCCATATTTGCTGATTCTCCGTACATATACGTCTATCTTTCTGGCGAAGACCGGCTACCCTATGAGCCTTATGTGAGGAGTTTATTCAGGCCAGATGTGGCTAGAGAGTGCAACAATCTTACAGAATTTGAGGCTTACATAAGGGCACAACTACAGAACGTACCAGGCTTTCCACAACACTACTGTTTGGTGTATGAACAGAGAATCGACATGCCAGGATATCACGTGCTCCCGTCTTCATTCATACATTACCTGGCGACAGTCGACAGTGTATTAGCAGTAGAGCTTTGAGCATTTTTAGTATTCTGTTTTGAGATGATTGATTGATTTTGATGATATAGTTCTGCCTGATCTCCAGCTGATGCTGTTATAATAAAAATTCCATCTTGAACTCTTTCACTATTCGTACTAGTTACAGTCACTTATTCGGTAATTGTGATGGTTGTGTCGACGGTGGATGGGTTTTTTTCTTTTTTTAAATTGGTGGTTTTGGGTTTTTGTTTGATTTATGATTGATTATGTTTGATTGAAAATTGAAATTCTGATTGATTTTTTTTTTCTTGGTTTCTTGATTGTTGATTGCAATTACAATTAGGGTTTCTTAATTAGGGTTTCATAAGATTCCACAATTAGGGTTAGGGTTAGGGTTACGGAAATTGGTGGTTTTTAGGGAGGAGATGGTTGAAATTGATAGGGGTTTTAGAGACAAGTTGTTTTAGAGGTGGTGGTGATGGCAGTGGTGGAAGGTTGGGGATGCGGCGGAGGAGAGACGGTGATGATGATAGAGGCGGCGGTCGCGTGGTGGCTGTATGGTGGTGGAGGGTAGAGGGAGAGAGAGGTGTGTCGTGGGTGGTTGTGAGGTGTGAGGGCTCTTTGTGGTGGCTGTCGTGGGAGGGTAAGGTGGTGGCGGTGATGAGGGCGGTGGTAGTTGTGGTGGTGAGGAGGGTATTTCGGTGGTTGTTGTGCTGGGTATTGTGGTGGTACGGCCACGGTGGCTATGGAGATCGAACGAGAGAGGAAAGAGGAGGCGAAAGGCGGTGGTGTTGCAGCGTCAGGCGGCCTTTCAGGGTGGCAGCGGTGGTCGGTGATAGGGATCGCTGTTGTTTATATCAAACACTTCAAAAGCTTGCTTTCTGATCAGCCGCCATCATAGAAATGTAGTCTCCTAAACGCCAGTTTCATCAAAGTTATCTGATCTCCTTCTGCTGTAGGTTGTCATGTTGTCCAACGTCTTATGTTCCTGCCCTGTTATCGACTGTCTTATATTTAGTAATGCCCTGTATCTGGTTATCCAATTTTTGGGATGTCTCTTGTGTTTGGCTGCCCAGTGTCGAATGTCTGATATGCAGTCCAGTTGTCCTATGTTTAATTTTGCGTTGCCCGCTAAGTTTCATCTTTGGTTTCGGATTCGGTTGTCACAAATCTGGTGCTTTATGATCTCGTTTATTGACCAATATGCTGGCTATTGTTTGGAGAATCGATTTGAATATTTGATTTAGTGATTCTTAGTTGGTGGTAACGTGAACAAATGTAATTGATAAATTTTAGTGTTTTGAAATGTTACTCGTCTAATGTCTATGTCTATGATGACGAAGGAATCACAACGCTTAGAGCTTTGAGCATTTTTAGTATTTCTGTAGATGATTGATTTTGATGATATCGTACTACCTGATCTCCAGCTGATGCTGTTATAATAAAAATTCCATCTTGAACTCTTTCACTATTCGTACTAGTTACAGTCACTTAAACGGACAGTGTTGCTGTCTTTACGCAGCTCCAATACGTCAGCCGCAAGAAAACATGTAGAGTTGCATCGGCGGCCAAATGTTTTCAGAGAGAACGGCACAAATTATGCTTGTCTTTTACTTAACACGTCTGACATCAACAGTTTTCACACGAAATCTGTACTGAGGCTGTGTTTCTTCATCATCTTCGTCATTGTCATCATCTTCATCGCTAGAACCGTTTGCAACTGCATCCCAACGAGAATAGTCCAGTCTAGAATGTCCTTTTGGCTTCGGGATGGCTCTCCATCCATTAGAATGAGAATCGAAAGACCCTTGACCAGTATTAGTATTGTTTTCCGAGCAAATGAATTCATTAAAATCACCGTCTTCCTGCTCATGTTTGGCAACGCTGACAGTAGGATTGTCTGTCGTTGTCTGTTCCTCATCATTGTCCGATTCACTGCATCCTTCAACTGTAGCTTCACTTGTGTCCTCATCTTCTTCCTCAGCCTCGGGGATTGGGGCAAGAGCCTTCCTTAGCAGAAAAAGGAACTACCTCAGAAAACATGTCAATGCAAATTGCAAACAAAAGCTATAAACTAAGAACAGCGAGACACATCGTCTGTGGCAGAGAAGCGGATTTCCTTTTTATGCTAGTGTATCATCTACCCTTCACCATCAACAATAGTGTCTTAATCCTGAATGATTGTCTGTTGGCTAGCACGAATTATCATATATGACCGATCAATGATAGGTACAACAATGGAAGTAAAAAAAAAAAAAAAAAGAAAAAATTCAGAAAAACTTAGGTAATAAAAAAGAAGTAGAGGGGTAAACATGATTAATTATATCAAGCAAACTTTGATTTCCGATTATATCAAGCAAACTTTGATTTCCGATTATATCAAGCAAACTTTGATTTCCGATTGTATCAAGCAACTTTAGACGCATAATTCAAGCGAATTAATTTCACGCAGCTAAGCCTACATTATGTGATTATATAAATCTGTTTGGAACAAACGTCCTGAATATTCATGCCCTCCAAGGCCCCATGGTAACAAATCAAGCCCGTGATACTGAAATGAGGCACCAATACGAAAGTTTTGAAAATTACCATGACCCTATTTGGAGTGATGTCGTTCAAATTTGGCGAGATCACGCCACGTGAATTTGGCTGATATCGATATTTAATTTAACTCTATGTACATGCTCAAATGACCCCTTAACAGTTTAACATGAAAGCAGATAAGTGAACAAATGGCTCTAACAAAAGACTGAGTGTATCCTTCGTTAGTAGTGGCTTATAAGAGAAGAAAGCCTAAGAAAACTAATCTGCAGAATTTGTGATCTATATAATAGATTAAAAAGGAAGTTTGGTAGCTTCTTGACAAATTATTTGTTTGCTAATGATCACTTGTATGCCTGGCACATCAGCATAATTACCCCAAAACAGTGTTGAGAATTGATTCTAATTGATTCAAACTTTTAATTCTCAACTAATTGTTGTTGGTTACAACTAGATGATTTATGAGCTCTTAAATATAGTTTGTTGAGTCATTAATAAAGAGGTTAGGTACAACCTTTCTAGTCCTATAAATTTGATAGTTGTAACTCATTTTCTGTGTGGATGAATAAAATATTTTTCCCCTTCATTACATTGTCTCTCCATATTAGTGTTTAACATGTGGTATCAATCGCGAGGTTAGATCCACTTACAATAACACAAACAAAAGTGCAGACTCATCAAAAGTCCACGTGCACTACTCCTGTGTTCAATCTCCACCCAAAATTTTTTACTTTCCTTTTCTTCCCAGTGAGCACAATCATCTTCCCAAATATCCAATCCTTATGTTTGTTTTAATCGCTTGACCTCAAATTAAACATCAATGGCTAACAATGGAATCAACCCCTCTTCTCAATCTCTAATTCCCATTTTTAAAGGGGAAAAATATCACCTATGGAGTCTCAAGATGAAGACCATGTTCAAGTCCCAAGAGTTGTGGGACTTGGTTGAGCACGGCTACACGGAGCCGGATCCTGCCCCGGCTGCTCCTGATCAACAACTACGGGATAATCGCAAGAAGGATGCGAAAGCTTTGTTCCTAATTCAGTCTGCCCTGGACGATGAAATTTTTCCCCGTATTTCGGCCGCTCAGTCAGCGAAGGAGGCGTGGAATATACTCTCGCAAGAGTATTTAGGTGATCAGAAAATAATTAAGGTACGATTGCAAAATTTACGTCGTGATTTTGCTGAAATGATGATGGGTGAAAAAGAATCAATCCAAACTTATTTGTCTAGGGTGACTGAAATTGTTAGTCAAATGAGGTCATATGGTGAGGATGTTACAAATGAACTTGTTGTGGGAAAAGTGTTGCGAAGTTTGAATGAGAATTTTGATCATATTGTGCCTGCAATTGAGGAGTCGAAGGATTTGTCGACTTATACATTTGATGAGTTAATGGGTTCTTTGTTAGCTCATGAAGCTCGGGTGAGAAAGTCGAGTAGTAAAGGGGAAGAGAAAGTATTTCAAGTGAAGGGGGATTTTTCATCTAAGGGGAAGACAGAGTATGCAGGAGGTCGAGGACAAACTCGAGGCGGTTTTCGCGGTGGCCGTGGTCGAGGTGGCAGCAGAGGCCGAGGACGCAGCAATGATGGGCGTCCAAACAAGTCTTCTATTCAGTGTCATTACTGCAAAAATTATGGACACAAGGAGGCAAATTGCTGGACAAAGCAGAGAGATGAAGGGAAGGCAAATGTTGCTGAAAAGATAGAGGAAGAATCGAAGCTGTTTATGGCTCATTCTCAGATTACTAATCCCGCTGAAAGTGTTTGGTTCGTTGATAGTGGGTGCTCGAACCATATGTCTTGTTCAAAAGTCATGTTTAAGGTTCTCGATGAAACTCTCAAAAGTGAGGTGCGACTCGGAAATGACAAGTCAGTCCAAGTCGAAGGTGAAGGTATCGTTGCCATCAAAACGGACCAAGGTGATGTTAAACTAATTCATAATGTCCAATTTGTGCCTAGTTTAGCATATAATCTGTTAAGTGTTGGCCAGTTAATGAGTAGTGGATTTTCTGTCACGTTTAAGGACGATTCTTGCACTATTAATGATAGCAAAAGTGGAAATACAGTAGCTGTTATACCCATGGCTCAAAACAGAATGTTCCCACTTGATATTTCTCATAATGTAACTCGTGCTTTGGTCGTTAAAGGTGACAATGAAACTAGGCTATGGCACTTACGTTTTGGACATCTAAATGTGAAGAGTTTAAAACTCTTGAGTCGAAATGAAATGGTTATCGGGTTGCCAAAAATGAGTGATCATGCTTTTTGTGAAGGGTGTGTGTATGGGAAACAGTGCAGGCTGCCGTTTCCGTCTGGGAAGTCTTGGAGGGCTTCAAACTTTCTTGATTTGGTGCATTCTGATTTATGCGGCCCCATGAAAACCGAGTCGATTGGAGGGAGTCGATATTTCTTGTTGTTTACAGATGACTATACTAGGATGAGTTGGGTTTATTTCTTGAAATTAAAATCTGAGGCGTTTGATTATTTCAAGAAATTCAAAGTTTTGGTCGAGAATCAGAGTGATAAGAAAATTAAAGTGCTTCGAACTGATCGTGGTGGCGAATTTTTGTCAAATGAGTTTGTTGAATTTTGTGAGGAACATGGGATCCGTAGAGAGCTTACAGCTCCGTATACGCCTCAACAAAATGGCGTAGCAGAACGCAAAAACAGGACCGTCGTTGAAATGGCTAGAAGCATGCTGAAAGCGAAGGGATTGCCCAACAAGTTTTGGGGGCAAGCTGTTGCTACTGCTGTTTACTTACTGAATATCTCACCAACGAGAGCAGTGCTAAATCGAACTCCATTTGAAGCATGGAGAGGTAAGAAGCCTCGGGTAAGACACTTGAAAGTTTTTGGTTGTTTAGCTTACGCTTTGGTCCCTTCAAACTTACGTAACAAACTTGATAGTAAGTCTGAGAAATATATTTTTGTTGGGTATAGCACTGAATCCAAAGCTTATAAGTTGTATAACCCGTTGAATGGAAAGGTTGTTGTTAGTAGAGATGTCAAGTTCAATGAAGATGACAGGTGGGTTTGGAGTCATGAAAAACCAGCAGCTGATTTCCATCCTTCTACTGACGAGCTTGAAAATGAAGAGGAGGAAGTACAGGAAACTGAACCTGCACAAAACATCAGCACCCCACTGTCGTCTTCACCTGATTCAAGTCCACCAAGTACTCCAATCAGTAGCACCACATCTTCTCCAGCTGGTTCACCTTCTAGTGTGTCAAGTGACTCACCACCGAAATATTATCGATCACTCAAGAATGTCTATCGTAATTGTAATTTTGCCCTACTTGTTTCTGACCCTGTCACTTATGAAGAAGCTGCAGAAAATGAAGTTTGGCAAAAAGCAATGAGTGAAGAGATGATGGCCATAGAGAAGAACAATACATGGGAGCTAGTTGATCAACCCGAAGGCAAAAATGTTATTGGGCTCAAGTGGGTGTTCCGCACTAAGTATAATTCTGATGGTAGTATCCAAAAGCACAAAGCAAGGCTCGTGGCTAAGGGGTATTCGCAACAACAAGGTGTAGATTTTGACGAGACTTTCTCTCCAGTTGCACGTTTTGAAACGGTGAGATGTTTTCTTGCTATAGCTGCTCAATTTCAGCTACCGGTTTATCAATTTGATGTGAAGTCAGCGTTCTTAAATGGAGACTTGAAAGAGGAGGTTTATGTCTCACAACCTCAAGGCTTTGAGGTGAATGACTGTGAAAACAAAGTTTATAGGCTAAAAAAGGCTCTTTACGGGCTAAAACAAGCACCGCGAGCATGGTATAGTAAGATCGACTCATTCTTTCAAACTACCGGATTCAAGAGGAGTGAAAACGAGCCCACTCTTTATTTTAAACAGCAAGGTGCAGACGGTATATTTCTTTGTCAAGAGAAGTATGCCACTGATATGTTGAAAAAGTTCAGCATGTCAAACTGTGACGTTGTGAATACACCGATGAATACGAATGAAAAGTTGCAGCGAGACGATGGAACCGGGCCTGCTGATGGAAAATTATACAGAAGCATTGTCGGAGGTTTGAACTACCTTACTCATACAAGACCTGACATTGCTTATTCTGTGAGTGTTGTGTCCAGGTATATGCATACTCCAACCAAACAACATCTTGGTGTAGCGAAAAGAATTCTCCGCTATGTTGCTGGTACTCTGAATTATGGCATTTGGTATACTCAAGTACCAAAATCAGTTTTTAAATTAGTTGGGTACAGTGACAGTGATTGGGCAGGTAGTATTGATGATCGGAAGAGCACTTCCGGTAGTGTTTTTAGCTTGGGTTCTGGAGTGATTACTTGGAGCTCTAAGAAGCAAGAGACTGTGGCTTTGTCGTCTTCTGAAGCGGAGTACGCAGCAGCTACTGCAGCAGCACGACAAGCACTGTGGCTGAGGAAGTTGCTTGCTGACTTCCACATTGAGAATTCTGATGCTACACTTCTTTATTGTGACAACAGGTCGGCGATAGCTATGGCAAAAAATCCGGCATTTCATGGCCGAACGAAGCACATTGATATACAATACCACTTCATCCGAAAGCTGGTCGCTGATGAAAAAATTGCGTTGAAGTTTTGCGGTACAAATGAACAAGTAGCTGACATCTTCACTAAATCGCTTCCGCAAGCCAAGCATCAATTCTTTGTGTCCAAGTTAGGAGTCGGCGAGTTTGAATCAAGGGGGAGTGTTGAGAATTGATTCTAATTGATTCAAACTTTTAATTCTCAACTAATTGTTGTTGGTTACAACTAGATGATTTATGAGCTCTTAAATATAGTTTGTTGAGTCATTAATAAAGAGGTTAGGTACAACCTTTCTAGTCCTATAAATTTGATAGTTGTAACTCATTTTCTGTGTGGATGAATAAAATATTTTTCCCCTTCATTACATTGTCTCTCCATATTAGTGTTTAACAAACAGAAGACACGCAATACTGCAATAGTCAATCAATAATACTCATAATCTTATTCCCCACCCTCTTTGTTCTTCCGTTACAAAAACCAAACAAAGTCTTCCAAAACTGAACAAACTCTTCATTACCCTCTTCAATTCATCATAATTGTGTAAACCGTTCACATCAAAATTAAGCCTACACAATGCCTTTCAATGGCTTATTCAATCACTACTTCCACCTTGAATTGTTTTTGTTTTCGCCCTTTTCGATATTTGCCAATGTTCATAGGGTGTTTGGAGCTAGCAATGTTAACAAAATGTTACAGGTAACTTGTTTATAAATTCTCGTATGAGGCAGTTTTATGATAATTATATGCTATGACTTTTTACGTAGGTGGTAGTTACTTTTTATTTTACTTCATCTTTTAACTTTTATTTGTTTTATAGAGTGAAAATAATTAGTTACACATCATTATAATTTTTGGAGAAAAGTATGAATTGGACCATAGGAATTAATGAGAGAAATGAGCGGTTTTAGTGAATTGTCTATCCTTTAACTTTTTTGTAAGAGGATTTTGAGAGAATTGTAAACAAATGACTAAGACAGAGGGAGTAGGTTTTATCTAACGGTTTTGCATGGTAATTTGATTAAATTATGATGTACGATTGAAAATTAATTAATTTACTTTTATTTCAAAGGTGAAAGATATATAAATACTGAGTATTGGTTAATTTTTTAGGGCACAGTATATACAGGAGCGAAGCCAGAAACTTTTTATCGGGGTAGCAAAAATAATTTTTAGAACATAACATATGATTTTTTGCCTTATAAGTACTCCGTATATAATTTGGGGTAACATACATCTATATTTTTATGTATTTTTGTTGATTTAGGAGTAATATATGCTACCCTTTAATTTGTTATTACGTGACTTCCCTTCTAAATATATATACACTTAGTCTTAAATTCAACTTTTGTTCTATGATTGTAGTATCTCATAAAATGAATTTGATTAATTGTTTTTTGCTAGTGGGCTGATTAAATAACGAGATTAATAACTTTTTCGTAGTGGGTTGATTAAACAATTGACAAAGAAATAAATAATAAATTTGTTCGCTCAATGGAAGAGTAAAAAGCGACAAAAAGCAAAAATTTACTCAATACTCCGTAAAAGGTAGGCAGAATTTTAAAAAGTTTAAGGGGGGATATCTATAAATTTATTTTAATCTTAATAATTTACTCTAAATATATCATTTTAATATAATTTATAAAAATATTTAGGTTGAATAAATTCAATGTTAATATTTGTTACTCCCTGTTAGGTTTGTATGATCATAAATTATTGAAATGTAAGTTGTTGTGTTGCTGAAGTATCAAATAAGAACATTTTATTTGAATATTTGAGATATCAACAAGTTTCCGGTAAGTATCTTATCGTAAGGCTTATACTACGAAATTTGGAAAAAATAAGAATAAAAAGTGTAACCGACACTATCTCAGCTGATGTGTTATCATAATGCAAGTAAGAACCTGTTCTTTTGGACTTTAGAATTGAATTGAATCAATCGAGCCGAATCGCATCGAATCGAAATGAGCCCAATCAATCAATCGAATGAATCGCATCGAATTGAATCGAATGAAGTTCAAATTTATAACATAATTGTCTTTGAATCGAAATGAATCAGATTGAATAGAATTTCGAATCGAATCGAATCAAGTGAATCGAATCAAATGGAATGAAAATAAAATTTGGAAAGAAACGTGTCTAAGTGTGTAACAAGACTGTTTCATATGGACTTAAAATAAGCTACATCTAACATGATTTAAGCTTATGAAATGAAGAGATATTTCTTACGGTATCCTTGAGATTTTACCCTCTATCCGTGATATCTTTCTTTTCAAGTTGGAAAAACTTTAACTAATCACAATTGTAGCTATGAGCCTACGAGTTTAGAAGATAATAACATTATTCCTAGATAAATCGTATATCTCATTAAGAAGATCAATTTTAATATCAAATTTGACAAAATTGTAACTCATGACAAGTACATATGGTCAGTCAAAATTTATTTAATAAAAAAAAAGCTTTGACTGATCAAAAATTAAAGTTATGTCTTCAGAACTGAAAAAAAGATTGTTGAATTTTGAACTTATAACTATAATTTATGGTCTTCGATTTTTTTTTTTTTTACTAGCAAAACGAAGAATACTACTCTATCCATTCAAATTCAAACTTGTCATTTCACTTTTTGGCACTATGTAAGGCTTAGAGAATCTTTAAAATTCCGTCAAATATATAAATGATAATATAGTCACGTGTGAATGTGTGATCTTGTTTGATTCGTCTCCTTAAAAATGATATTAATATCAAATTTTTACAACTTTTCATGATCTATAACTATATATATTACCGTTACAAAACATGCATCGACGAATGGATCATAACAATATGCGAAGTTTGAATTTAAATAGAGGGAGTACATCTGAAAATACATACGGAGTAATGGATATGAACCAAAATTTATGGAGGGAGTCAAATTTAAAATAAAAATAAAACAGTTTTACTTTAGTAGTTGTGGTAGTTAGTTACGGTTAGTGGACCCCATTTGCAAAGCTAGACCTTTCCACCACAAACAGTTTTCAGTGATTAGGATTAGCTTTATGCTTTGAACGGGGGAATTCATTTGTACGATCATATATCATTTGACCAACAAATTTTTTAACTATTTTCGTTTTTTTTTTTTCTTTAACTTTTAACCATCAAATAATAATTTAATATAAACAATGATCATTTACATTCAATTTCAATATAAAAAAGCTAAACAAATGACTAATTGATGTAAATATGTTTACCTTGTAGTTAAATTAGTCATTTACTTACCTTAATAATTGTTCATATATACTCCATAATACGAAGTATATTAAAAGTGATTTATCGACGTTTATTTACATGTTTTAAGTTAAATATTTCCGATTTAAATCTTAAATCTTGACTTTACCTATATACCCATTTCACACAAATGATTACTCTATACGAATTACAATATTCAATTGAGTGTAATTTGAAATAAACCACTTGTTGAGAACGATAAATGGGCCTGGGTCACGTCTGCAACAAGGAGAATGTCCGCTTCATAAATCGTGAAAAGTTTCATTCCAAAACCAATTGACAATGGATGGAGTGACTCCCTTAATTTATAAGTTGAACAATTCTCTTTTATTCTACCAATATAAGACCTTACATGTGAAAGTCATTCACATTACTCGTATTTAAATGACTGGACACACAATCTAACCATATATGAGTAACATATAAGAACAATATCTACAATGAGCACTGGGTAAATGGCTTGTCATAGATAATTAAAGCATGCATCAACTTTACACTTGTGTTTTCTTTCAATTGTTTTTTTCTTCATTATTTTCAAGCCAAAATGAAAGAAGGCAGCAACTTTACGACTTTGTTTATTCGTCTTTTCTAGCATGTTCTTGGACTTTATTTTTCTTATTTTTTCATAATCATAATACGGAGTACTACGCTTAGACCATCCACAGCGGCTATTGGAAGACAAAGATGAAGATACAAAGTCGAAGATGAAGATGAAGATAGACGCGCAGTGGGCATCTTCAATTTTGACAAAGATGAAATGTGTCGAAGTTTTCGTTACTACGAAGAAGGATGAAAAGTTAAAAAGGGAGAGTTTTGCAGGTTTTTTTGTCAGAATTGTAGTGTTGCACTTGCAACTTTAATGCAAGTGGGATATTATAATGCAAGTGGGTTTATTTTACTAGTACAAAACAGCTACGGAGTATTTTATTTATTTACAAATGGGTTACTCCGTATTTTAGAGTAAAACAAATGGGTTTATTTTTTTAATTCATAAGGGTTATACGGAGTATTTTTCTCTACTTGATAAATTCATATCAAAAGAAAAAATAACCAAAAAAAAAAAAAATTAACACGAAAAAAAAATTTATCACAAGAAAACAAATGTATACTATAATAATATGAGTAGAAATACTAACGGTAGTGAATTTCATTATAATTACGATGAATTTGATTTTAATGTTAAGTAAAAATCAAAATACCGTAATTCAAGCAGATAATACTAATTTGCCTAATAGTAGTACTAATTAAAAACGACAAGATAATCGATCAAGGTACGGAGTACTAATTTGCCTAATAACATTAAAAACGACAAAAAACAAAATTTAAAAATTATTGTCATGCTATCAAAATTAGACTTAAAAAACCGCGTCAAAAATCTAACTACAAAAAATATTTTATTTTGTTAGTAATATTTTATGATGTTAAAAAGTACTATGTGTTATGAATATTTTTAATAAAATTTCATGTTAATAAAAAACATTTGGGTTAATGGATTATAATGTAGAATGTGTGGGGTATTGTAAATAAGGAGAGAGAAATAATAAAATAAGTGAGATGAAGATTTATGGGTGTATGGTATTTTTTAATTGATGAAGATGAAAAGTGAAAATTTGAGGTGGATGATAAAATTAAAGAGAGAAATAATAAAATATATGGGATGAAGATGAAAATAAGAAGATGGGTGTGGATGGTCTTACAAAGTTACAATCATAATTACACTCACAAGTCACAAGCTAAGCTTTCGTGTTGCTTGTATAAACGTGACGCATTGCTAACGTTACTTCGCCCTACGCCTCCTACACTATTTGAATTAATCTCTAGAAATAAAATACACTTTTTCTATTTTCCGCCCCCTCTTTTACTACTTATCGCCCCAAAATGACCATGGTACCCTTGCATATATTAAAAATAAATAAAAATTGTTGCATTTCCTCTAAACCCAGAAAACCCAAATTCAACCTAAAACCCAAAACTCCAAGATCTTCGTCTCCCCTAAACCCAGAAAACCCAAATTCAACCCTAAAACCCAAATTTTTTCATCCTAAATCCCTAATATTGCACATCACCATTTACACCTGGGAGAGCCAAGAGCCATCCCCGAGAGAAAACTACCTCCGCGACAACCTCATTCGATGACCCAATTCATAGTCCTAATCACCTCCTTCGTGCACCACCATCGTACACAACCATCATCATTCATCACCACCATGGAAACTGGAAAGGTAAAGAAGAAAAAATAAAAAAATAAAAAAATTAGTATGAACATAAGCCCCCAATTGACCATTATACCCTTACTAATAAAAAAAAAAAAAAAAATTGTTCATACTCCAAATCTCCCCATAAAAGGCCAAAACCCAGATTATTTGATACCTTGAAAAATTAATTTGTTCAATTTTTTTTTTTTTTTTTTCCATTAATTAACTTTGAATTGTTAGTTGCATGACTTCCATATGTTTTTTTAGTAGAAATTGATACTTTTTATTTTCTTTTGTTATAATATCACTTGATAAATTGAAGAACAAAAAAACTTACCTTAGAATATGAATTTTGCATTTTAATTTTTAATATGAGTTTACGTAATAGCTTAAATCTTAATAAATCCTTGAAAAATGAAAAAAAAAAAAAGGGCAATGAAGCTTTTTTTTAATTTGAACGATTTGAAGGGTAGATATGTTGAGAAAACAAGCAATGAAGACTATGGATTGGAGAACTTTACCAGAATTTTTGTGAGTTAGTATTGTTGGACATGAGATTTGGATCAATTGGATATTTACGAAGTGAGTAGTAAATGTAAAATATGAGTAGATGAGGTTAAAGGTAAAAGTATTGAATTGTAAATTTAAAAGGTAAGAAGGGTATTTTAGTCATTTTACTCAAATAAAGGGGAGAAAAATAGTAATATGGGTGCGAGAAATAACAAGTCCCTTATCAAATCAGTCACAATTTTAAAATTAATCGAACATAGTATGAACGCGTGGTTGATATATGTATATAACAGAATGTTTAACTAAAACTGTTGTCATGCCAAAAAAAAAAAAAGTTAAATTGTATGTTTTTATATCGGAGTAATAAACACTAGGTGATTTCATTTTATTATTTGGAGTTCTAATTAACAATGGATATAATTTAGATTATTACCTTAAAATATAAAGATCTTAGATCGTGCATGTCATATGCCTAAGGAGAAAAAAATGAACGGACTACATGTGATATTGTAATAAACAACTTATGTTATTGAATTGTACTCGGTACTAATAATTGAATTGTACCAACAATAGGTGTAATTATATTAAATAAACGTGTTATGTTTTAAAAAGTTTATATGATTCCAGGTATAATATATATATCTACAATTGCAGCATACTTAGATTGGAACTAACTGTGTATTGATTTTTAACAATACAAAATGAAAATGTAGTGCTATGCTCTTTATGCTTTTGTCTCGTTATAGTTTTTTTTTTTTTTTTAAAAAAAAAAAAAAAAAAAAAAAAAGAATCTCTTAATTAGAATTATTAAATTATTAATGGGTATAATTGAAATGAGTTCTAACAAATTAAAAAGTACTCCACTATATCAAATAAAGGAAACATATAAATAATTTCATATCATAATTTTAAATATATGTTGAAGAATTAAAAATTAAAGTTGATTTTATAATCAAAATGAGAAGAGGATAACAAAAATGGAGTACTTAGTAAAGAAGTGTCTAAAGGTAGTACCATCATTTATTCATTTTCATTGAGGATGCACATTGCTTAATGTTTTAGTTTTGTTCATAATAATCGATCATTTAATCTCAACAACGCCAACAAAACATCTCACCAATTTTCCACAATGTAAGGTAGAAATTATTTCATGAGTATATATGTTTTCTTAATCTCAAAAAAATTTGTTGATGAAACTTAAATTCACTTGTGAAGATAATTAAGTCTGTTTCATTTTTAAATTATAAATGTGGTCGTTAAAATTTAAATTTAGTAGTCTTTGGAAAAGATTATTTTTTTCAAATTTTATGTCTCATGATAACAAAAAAAGTTACTCCACTATACTACAGAGCAACATTCGTAGAAAATATATCATAAACCTGTCAAACGGGATAAAGGGTTATGGCTAACAAGTTGGCTACTAAATTTGAAATTTGCGTAAAATACTACTCTCTCCGCTCCAGTGAATTGTTAACGTTTACCTTATTTTGTGAGAGGAAAATAAAGCAAACGTTAACAATGATTGTAACAAAGGGAGTAATTTAGAGCATTTTGATTATAAAAAATTATTGAATTACAAATATTTTTTAATTCTATTTTTTTCAAAGTGATATAAATTTTTAAAATTTTACGTATCAGAAGCTTTAATTTCAAATTTAACAAGCTGTCAAACGTCATCGTGAAATTGAATTTGAAATTGAAATGCAGCATTTCAAATTCCAAAATTGAATTTAAAATTTTCAACTCATTTATAGGTTATCAAACACAACCTTTTTCATACTCTGTAGAGATCTTAAAGAACACATTTTAAAAAACCGATAATTTATCAGAATGTGTACATGCATTTTCAATTGTTGTAGGAGTTGCCCGTAAACCAAAGAGGTGGTGCTGTGAGTTCCATGGTGTATGAGGCAAATGCAAGAGTACGTGACCCCGTCTACGGCTGTGTCGGAGCAATCTCGTCTCTACAACAACAAATTGACGCATTGCAAGCGCAATTAGCCTTGGCGCAAGCAGAGGTGGTGCACCTCCACATGCGCCAATTCGGTAAACCACCGCATAATCACGGGACTAGCTCGCCGGATAACTCGTCGCCTTCGTCTAATAAGCTCATGTCTTCATCATCACCACCCAAGTCCCTTTTTAACATGGACAAGGTTGTGGACCAGCCAAATATGGGGGAGTCTCTTTGGTCTTGCTAACTAACTAAATGATCATTAGTTTATTTTAATGTCGATCAATTATATGGACTCCCCTATATTACATATAATTATAGTCTATTAGTGAGACGGTGTTAAAATATAACCAGTTGTGAGATCAGTTGTTACTCTTTAAAGACGAGTTTTTAAATTTTAAGTTCAAAAACTTATCTTATCAGGAGTCTTAAAATGCATCCTCATTAGTGTATGATGGTTTTATTGGGTTAGTGTTGCGGTATAGTATGTATATGATGGGTATATTTTATATACGTATAGATATTCAAAACGATAAGAAAGAACCATCTTGTATGAGGTAGTGTTAGCATATATTATGGGTTATAAGGTGTGGTGTCAATATCTTGAGAAATGTTTCAAAGTCTAAATTAAAGTTAGAAAACTTATCTCAGAAATCTTAAAAACGATCTCTTCATACTTTATAATCATCTTTTTTTTTTTTTATCTTATCAATTCAAGGTACGTATTATTACATGTACCTATTGTTCATTAACTATTAGGCGGAATGGCTGGGGTTTTCATTCTTTTGAGAATGACTAGGATAAGACAGCATTAGAATATAATGCTCCATAGGAGCTATGAGGCGAAGTGCTAAACCAGTAAACCTAGCATGATTATAATCTCGTGAAATTATACTCGACACTCTATAACCATATGTTTAATCTAAGCTGATTGTCAAAGTATACTTATACGTATGATGATTATGCTACAATATTTCTTTGTTAATTGAGTAATTGGGTCCTAATTGTTCTTATTTTTATTTGTTTTCTTTATAATGCTTTGTAATCTTTCTAAAGCTTTTTTAATGGCACATCACCCTTTATGGCTTTATATGTCCAATGAGGTGAAGATGGTGAGTGTAATTTGTAATGTACATATTGTAAGCACATATGATTATGAAATATAATGACATATTATTATTATAGTTGTATTATATTAGTATTATTATAATTAGGGTTTTTCACAGTTGTACCCCTGTACTATTGGGTTTTCCCAACTGTACCCCTGCGTATATCGTATTCCCAACTGTACCCCTGAGTTTTTTAATTACTCCCAACCGTAACTAATTATGCTTAAGCCGTTAAATATCACCGTTAATTGCCAATTAGGATGCGTAATTTGCCTACGTGGAGCGCCTAATTTGCCTACGTGGATGGATTAGTTGTAAATTAGAAGTTGAGTCAATTTATTAACCGTCATTTCTTTCTTTTGATTCAATTTTTTTTAAAACCCTTTGAAACCCTTTCACCTTCCTTCCTCTGTTCTCTTCATCTCCTTCCTTTTGCTATTGAACTTTTGCAGTTCATCGTCGTTGCAACATCTTCATCGTTGAACTTTTGCAGTCTTTTCTTCCTCTGTTCAATTTCAGGTATGATTTTGGGTAAATTAAAGAAACTCAGGGGTACAGTTGGGAGTAATTAAAAAACTCAGGGGTACAGTTGGGAATACGATATACGTAGGGGTACAGTTGAGAATACGATATATGCAGGGGTACAACTGGGAAAAACCCTTATAATTATAAAGTAAACAAGCATGTCTCACTTTTGATCTCATTGATATGATATGGTGTGGGTTAATGGTTGTCGATTCGTATAAACAAACGGGTACATATACATTGACTTTGCTAAACCGACATACTTATGTTGCTAATTTAAATGGATGGAATGCACGCGTCTTGCTTTTTATTTTTCACTGTTTGTCGGCGTTTCTACTTATTTCTCCTCATCGCGCATGTACTCATGCCATTCACTCTCAGGATGACTTTTTTATTTTGACTTATATACTCACTCTGTCTATGTCTCAGTCAATTGTTAATGTTTATTTTATTTTCCCCTCACAAAGTAAACGTTAACAATTTACTGAGACGGAAGAAATTTTTTTTTGTTTTTTTATGACAATTCTAACCTTATTTTTAATTTTATTTTTTTTGAATTTTTGAACACTAGTAAAAGTGTTACGTTGTAGTCCTTGTAGATTTAAAATTTTTAAACAAAATTCTTATATAATGTTGAAATTTTAATTGAACTATTTCGAGAAAACTTTCTCTCTCATTTCAAATGCCTTAAATGAACACACTCATTGCTGTTGACCTAGAGACTTAACAATTTCACCTTTTAGAATTAAAAGTTAGAACCTGTTCTTTCGGACTTTTTAAATTTGAATCAATCGAATCGAATCGAAATGAATAATCGAATCGAATCGAATCGAATCGAATGAATCGAATCGAATCGAATCGAATCGAATCGAATGAATCGAATCGAATCGAATCGAATCGAATTAGGAATCGAATCGAATCGAAATGAACAAAAGCGAACATTATTATTATTATTATTATTATTATTATTATTATTATTATTATTATTATTATTTTATTTTATTTTATTTTATTTTTTTTTGGAAAAATTTATTTTATTATTGAAATATAAAACAAAGTTTACATGAAATTGTTATTATTATTATTATTATTATTATTATTATTATTATTATTATTATTATTATTATTATTATTATTATTATTATTATTATTATTATTATTGCACAAGAAATAGGGCGTTCTATTGGTATTTATAATGACCATGATGATGAAACACATCAAGATGGTGTGGAAGTCGATAACGAATAAATATAGATGATATCTTTTGAGTTTATGATATCTTTGTTTTCATGATTATGATTTTTAATTGTAATAACAATTATTATTATTTCAATGCTACCAATTTTTTTTCTTACGTCTCTTTTTTTCACTACTTTCACATGTTATACTAGTAGTAGTACTAGTCATCGTAGTAGTGGTGATAGTAGTAGTAGTAGTATTACTACTACTATTACTACTACTACTACTACTAATAATAACAACAATAATAACAACGACAATAATAACGACAATAATAACGACAACAATAACGACAACAACAACGACAACAACAATAATAACAACAATAACAATAACAATAACAATAACAATAACAAGAACAACAACAAGAACAACAATAAGAATAATAAGAATAATAATAATACTGTTGGAATATATACCCACATGTGAGTGTCCCACATTGATGGTGGAAAAGAGTTTGATGTGCTTTATAATGTCCAAGGGTCCTCACATGTGAGCTGAAGTTAATATCTTTGGGCCAGGAATCAATGAATCAATCAATCGAATCGAATCAGGCTTAATCGAACTAAAATGAAATTTGAAAATAAGTCCGAAAGAACAGGTTCTTACTCCATTTCATTTTCTTTGTCCTTCTCACTTGATTAAAGTATACTCCGTATTACCCATATATTAAACAAGTGAAAAAACAAAGCAAATGAGAGGGAATACACATTTATAAGTTTATATTTATCATAAAAGAAGTTTTCACAAAAAGGTAAGAGTCTATTATATACGAGTAAATAACATAACAATAAGAAGTATTATACTCCGTACATAATTTATAGATTTTTCATGAGAAATACAGAGTAATTATTAGCTTTGTTGTACTTATCGACATCCAACAATACCACAAACAAAAACATACTTCACGCCTAGTGTAAAATTAAATAGTTTAACACATAATCAATCAATCGCTCTATATATATAAAAGAGAGTTTTTTCGAGCGCTCTCCTTAATTCAAGGAGATTTAGACCAATCATAAAATTACATTAAAAAAATAAATTATATTGTGAAAATATAGTAATTTGGAAAGAAATAATTATATGAGAAATAATTGCCTTATTTAATTATGAAATATTAGAAAGTTTTTAGCTAAATCTTTGATTATTATGTTTCATAAATGTATTTTTCGAAATAATATAAAGATAACATCATTAGTTTCGAAACGAAAAATGCTATCAAATGAGTATAAATATCAAAGTATTTCATCCACTAAAAAAATTCATTTGAAAAATAGATTGAGTATAAATATCAAAGTATTTCATCCACTAAAAAAATTAATTTGAAAAATAGATTAAATAATTTGCATTCAATAAAATAAAAAATTGGAAAGAAACAATTATATGACACATAATTTATTTGTTTAATTATGATACATAAGATATTTTTTTTAGGTAAGTCTTCAAACCTTTGTTGTGTGTATATATATCAAAAACTATAGCTTTGTCTTCCAAGGTACCAGGTTAAATAGTTTTAGTTTATTATGTTTAATTATGATTACGATTTGTGTTATTTTTATTCTTGTACGTGTATTTGATTTGATATGTGTATTAATTTGAAAATAGTTTTAGTTTATTATGTTTAATTATGATTACGATTTGTGTTATTTTTATTTTTTTACGTGTATTTGATTTGATATGTGTATTAATTTGAAAAGTTTTATTTCTTAATCATCATGTTTGTTATTTAACCATAGCCCGATTGAATTCATAATGCTCTTTTTTCCCTTTGTATATTGCAGATTTATATTTTAAGTTCAAGATCTGAGGTACTCATTGAATAAACTTGATTACAAAATCAATCGAATATGTATCGTGAAAGGTAAAAGAGATATACATGATCTATTGATTATCTTATTTTCATATCAAATCATTATTTATTGTTGTATAATAATATTTACTATTCATCATACTTGATCTTTTAGTTAGTTTCATCGTATTAACTTTTGATTTAATTGTTTATGTCAATTTTGTATGATAATATCTGAAAATTAGATATAAAAAGAATGAACATGGTGTATTAGTTTGATGACAAATTTTCAAGTTGTTATTTTTTACTATCCCCTTTTAAAGTTTTTCTTTTAATTCTTTTATAATTAGAAATCAAAGTATATATTTCATATCTATATACATCTACATAAAAGAGAGTTTTGCTAAGTGTTTTTAGAGTGCCCACACCATAATTTATGTTAGGATCATGGCCCTAAAGGACTCCTCTAACCATGCCACTAATCACTTATAGTGGACTTTCGGACCTAGTTGTGCATGTTAAACTAAACGGTATATAATTGAATTAAATTACGGTAATTTAAAACAAAAGGAATAGACCTTCTTTAAGGCCTCAAAATGGAGCTTCTTAATTTAGTGCTCAAAATAGAACACCTCCTTCCTTGATCCACCCTAGGAATCAACCAACTAATACTATATAATAGAGCTAGATTATATTAGTATTATACTTAATAATATGTAGGTATTATTATGAGATAAAAAGAGTATAAATTGATCAACAAAATTGATCAACTTTAACACTAAAACACTTGGCCAAAAGAGACTAACTTTGGCTGATTTTTATGCTTAGTTTTGAGAGTTTTTAGAGTGATTTTGCATGCTCAAAATAGATGAGAATGGTGGAGTATTTATAGGCAAAAGTTAGTGGAAGAATTAGGCACATATTTGACCAAAAATATTGACAAAAAAAATTGCTCATAATGAGCTTATCTTGGCTGATTTTTTAGGCCCATTTGGTTCATATTTGGTCCATTTTATTTGAGTCAATTTGATATTATTTAGTCCATTTAACACTTAAATAAACTAACTAATAAAAATAATATATATACTTAACAATTTAAGTAATATAAATGACAATTATATCAATATATAATTTATCACTTTGGACTCAAATATTCTCCATTTTATTAACCTATAAATCTTATTAGTTATTAATATTTATTAATAACAAATAACCCTTTTAGTAAATTAACACTTAATTATTAATTCACAAAATCACAAAACCTTATATTATTCAATTATCGCATAAAAGAATAATAACACTCTAGTTCCGTATCTTATATACGTCTCATAATTTATTACCTCTTGACTAACGTATTAGTCACAATATTAAGTCTCTAGTTATACTATATCAAATATAAATAACTAGTCTCTGTTGGTCTTCCTCCCATTAGGTGTGACCGAAAGGGATCAGTTGATTACCGCCATCTCATGACAGTAACGTCAAACTCTAGCAAGCCGAGCGTTCTGGATATACGTTAATCAACTGACTTATATAAAGCTATATTCCCTTTATTCCTCTTAATGAGATTTATTAAGTATTCGCAACATTGTGGAGGACACTCACTCCAACAATCTCCCACTTGTCCTTACAAGTGTTGCGACACCGATTCTCTTGTCACTTTGATCTCCCACTCAATGCAAGGTGTCTTTCAGGTCGCACTTGCAATTGATCTGATCTAGAGTGGTTTTCTCGATCTGGAGAATAACTGTCTGACCGGAAAAATCTACCATAGATTACTTCCGAGCGTGGCCACGCATTTCCAGTTATTTCTCCTCGAGTGGCCCTGAGATACTGAACCCCGACGAGGGTAGACAATTCCTGTTACCCTGTAGGCCTGCAATCGAACACAGATCACCATGACCCAGAATATACCCTGTAGCCTCCTTTTACGGCACGACATAGGATATAAACCAAAGTCGCTCGAAGCGTATTGACTCGGACTAACGATCAGCGATCTAAAGAATCGACTCAAAGGAATACTTCAGAGATTCTTGCCACGACCAGGCAACAAAAAGAACTCTGGTTAATGGTCACAGCCCAGCAGAGTATCCCATAGCCTGCCAAAGTAATCGACTGGTCATACTGTCTATGACCTATGGTTACTGAACTCACCATCAAATCGATTTACAAACCAGTCACTAGAGAGACGTCACCTCATATAAGTGACTAGGGGCTAAATACTAGGTTGATCCATTCACTTTAATAAGGTTCAGTGTTGTCTCCACAACCTATTGGGACAAACCGAGTATAAACAATATAAAAATTGAGTAAATCATAAATGCTATATATGTAATAAAATTAGATGATCATATATCAAAATAATTTTACAAATCCAAAACCCTTTTTATACCCATCGAAACTACATGACGGTTATGTTTCGATTGAGGTAATGGTTTGGTTAATGGGTCAGCGACATTGTCGTCTGTCCCTACATTACATATTATAACTTCCTTTCTTTCCACATAATCTCTAATTACATGGAATTTCCGAAGTACATGTCTAGATTTATTACTAGACTTGGGCTCTTTAGCTTGAAAGACCGCCCCATTATTGTCGCAAAAATGAGGAATGGCTCTTCACCGGGGACTACCTTTAGACCCTCTAAAAGCGTCGAATCCAAAGCGCCTCTTTCGCAGCCTTAGATGCGACTATGTACTCGACTTAGTTGTAGAGTCCGCTATTACTGGCTGTTTAGAACTCTTCCAACAAACTGCACCTCCGTTCATAATGAAGACATATCCTGATTGAGATTTCAAGTCATCTCGATCAGTTTGAAAACTAGCATCCGTATAACCTTTTATACATAGCTCATTATCTCCTCCATAAACAATAACTAAATCCTTAGTCCTTCTCAAGTACTTAAGGATATTCTTTACCGCTATCCAGTGACTCTCACCTGGATTAGCTTGGTACCTACTCGTCATACTAAGAGCATATGACACATCTGGACGTGTACACATCATAGCGTACATGATTGATCCAACTGCCGAAGCATATGGAATCAATTTCATACGTTCAACATCCTTTCGTTCAGTAGGACACTGTGATTTGCTCAGAGTAGTCCCATGACCCATAGGTAAGAACCCTCTTTTAGAGTTCTTCATGTTGAACCTGTCAAGAATCTTATCAATATAAGCTTCTTGACTTATCGCTAACGTCCTTTTGGATCTATCTCTATAGATCCTGATGCCCAAAATTCTCTTAGCTTCTCCCAAGTCCTTCATCTGGAAATGATCTCCTAGCCAGCTCTTTACAGAAGTGAGCATAGGTATATCATTCCCAATTAGCAGTATGTCATCTACATACAATACTAAAAATACAACTTGACTCCCACTGAATTTCGTATACAGACACGGTTCCTCAACACTTCGAGTAAATCCGTTCTGTTTAATCACCTGATCAAATCGGTGATTCCAACTCCTGGATGCTTGCTTAAGACCATAAATGGACTTCTTGAGCTTGCAAACTTTCTTAGGATTTTTATGATCGATAAAACCTTCAGGTTGTATCATATACACCTCCTCATCCAGAATCCCATTCAGGAAAGCGGTTTTAACGTCCATCTGCCAAATTTCATAATCATGAAATGTAGCAACTGCAAGAATTATCCTAATGGATCGAAGCATAGCTACTGGAGCAAAGGTCTCATCATAGTGTAAACCATGAATCTGAGTGAAACCTTTAGCTACTAGTCTAGCTTTAAAAACATCTGGGTTTCCATCCAGTCCGAATTTGATTTTAAAGATCCATTTACACTGAAGAGGTCTGACTCCTTCAGGTAAATCTGTCAGGTTCCAAACCTGATTTTCGGACATCGAATCCATTTCAGATTTCATTGCCTCAATCCACTTTTCGGAGTTAGTACCAGAAACAGCCGCCTTGTAGGTAGCAGGCTCGTCACTTTCAAGAAGTAAAACGACCTGTTCATCTCCTTCTTCAATCAAACCTAGATATCGATCAGGTGGGTGACTAACACGCCCTGACCTTCTAGGCTCAGAAGGTATGACAACTGAGTTAGCAACAGAAGAACCAATTTCTTGTGTCACAACCTCAGTTTGTGGCTCTTGAACTTCGTCAAGTTCAAATTTTCTCCCACTCTGTCTTCTAGAAATAAATTCCTTTTCTAGGAAGACAGCCTCACGAGCCACAAACACTTTGTTCTCGTGACGGTTGTAGAAGTAATAGCCACGTGTTTCCTTTGGGTATCCTACAAAGATACATTTCTCAGATCTCGGTGCTAGCTTATCGTCAGGCTTACTCTTGACATATGTATCGCAACCCCATATTCTGATAAACGATAGAGTAGGGACTTTCCCTCTCCATAATTCATATGGAGTTTTCTCAATTTTGCTTTGGTGAGACTACGATTGAGTTAAGAACGGCTGCCTCAAGTGCAAAGCCCCAAAATGAGTCTGGTAGCTCAGTCAGACTCATCATCGACCGAACCATGTCTAATAGAGTTCGATTTCTTCTCTCGGCCACACCATTCAATTGTGGTGTTCCTGGAGGAGTCAATTGTGATAAAATACCACAATTTACAAGATGATCATCAAAATCATTAGATAGGTATTCACCTCCACGATCTGATCGTAAAGCTTTGATTTTCCTATCTAATTGATTTTCTACTTCATTTTGAAACTCTTTGAATTTTTCAAAGGCTTCACTCTTATGCCTCATTAAGTAGGCGTAGCAGTATCTACTTAAATCATCAGTAAAAGTAATGAAGTAGTTGCACCCACCTCTGGCTGAAATTGACATAGGACCACATACATCTGTATGTATCAGTCCCAGCAACTCACTAGCTCGTGTTCCTTTTCCAGTAAAAGGACTACGTGTCATCTTGCCTAAAAGACAAGATTCGCAAACACCATATGATTCAGTAATCAAATGGCTTGAAGACCCGATGAAACTAGTCGTCTTACGCGTTTGTCATTTATGTGTCCTAAACGACAATGCCATAGGTAAGTTGTATCTGGATCACCTGTTTTGAGCCTTTTATTTTCTATTTGATAGACGTCTTTTGCCAAATCAAGAATATAAATACCAGCAATCGATATTGCACAACCATATATCATTTCATCGGATGAAATAGTACATTTTGATTTTTGATTACAAAAGTAAAACCTTCTGTATCTAATACAGACATAGATATTATATTCTTACTTAAAGTCGGTACATAATAACAGTTATTAAGACACAATTCTAAACCGGAAGGCAAAACAAGTACATATGTTCCTACTAGGACGGCCGCTACTTTAGCTCCATTCCCTAGCCGCAGGTCCACATCTCCTTTAGCTAGTTTTCTTGTTCTTACCAGCCCCTGCAAATGATTACAAAGGTGAGAACCGCAGCCTGAGTCAAGTACCCAGGTACTAGCTGAAGTATAATTAACGTCTATCACATAGATTGAGTAGGAAAGCTTACTTTTGGGGACGACCTTTCCAGTCTTGATGTCCTCCAAATATTTGGACGATTCTTTGCGGTGTCCCACACTAGAGCAATAGAAACATTTTGTGTCCGGTTTGGGCCGTTCTTGAGGATTTGGGCGTACTTGCTACAGGAGCCTTGCCCTTATCCCTCGTACTAGCCGATTTATTCCATCTTATTGGGTCGGGCTTAAACTTCCCATTACCTTTAACCGACATATTAAACACCTCTCTACGACTGCTCCCACTAGCTCTCATATCACCGCTTGTACAAGCAGAGTGAAGCTCATGTAGGCTTTTGCTCATATTGTTCATATTATAGTTCATACGAAAGTGAGCAAAACCCTCATGTAGAGTGTAAAACTCGATCAACCGCAACTTCTTGCGTGATCGCAATACCCAACCTCTGCGGTGTTTCCACATACTCAATCATTTTGAGTGCATTGGGTCGATACTGGACGCCCCTTTCATGAGGCGAGCCTCGAAGAATTTAGCGCCAGCGTCATCGTAGGATTCGGGAGCTTTGAAACCGTTTGTCAACCTTGTGTAGATTTGATGCGATGTCAAACCCACACACCTCCTCTGTTGTTCTTGTTCCATCGAGAAGAGTAGAACATTCGGATCGCATTGGACTCCCTATGATACTCATCATAGGCGTCCCAACAACAGAGGTGGAGGTTGGCGTCGGTACAGGAGGGGAAGGGTCAACCAAGTACCGTAATTTGCCATCTGCTATGGCAGCACTACGGAGATTGGCATCCCAATCCAAAAAGTTGCTACCATCGTCCTTCAGGATAAACTTATCCATAAAGGAGCGTAGCCAAGAATCTCGCTAGATCTTGCGCGGTAGAAGGAGGAAGAGAATTATTAGGAGGAGGAGTAGTATCATTAGTTGCAGACGCCATAATTAATAGTAAATCTACAAGCGAAAAAGGAAAAACAATAAGCATTCATGATAAATGATTAAACATAAAAACATCCATATAAAGATCTCCCACTGATTTATATGAATGATCCCGAGATCCAATTTTAGTTAAAATTGGGGACGGTTTAGCCGTTCCATACCAATCTTAAGTAATCTTGGTGAGTCAACCTTTGACTGATTCTAACTCTTTTAGAACTCTCGGTCATCAGACTTTACTTAAATCCGACTACTAGCCCTAGAATACAAGACTTGTCTTGCATTTTATTGAGTCCAACCAATTTTCACTTGTAATAACTCGTTTATTACCCTTTTTACCCAAGGTAGAAAGATTACATTCCGCGGAGGCGGACCTGCATCTGACGAACAAGGGATTTATAGGTGCTACTAATTGGTAAGGCTAATCTCAATTTTAAAAGGTGAGAGATCTTGTCGATTAATCGTTAATTCCCTTTAAGTGAACTAAATAGGCGAATTCTAGACGATTTTTATCGACAATCTATCTATACTAGTCGGTTATTTGATTAGTTTGGCATGTTTTAGCAGGTGACACTAACGCGCTAAAATAAAATGAAACAAACAAGAATTCCTAGTATGGCCATCTAGCTAATCTAATTAACTAGTGTAATACAATTATTTACAATTTGGAAACCAACGCCTTTGGCCCCTATATGGAATCTTCGTTTGGAACTCCTTTCCAAAATGGCACCGTCTTGTAATTGGATCACCGTCTTCTTAAATAAATACAAATATAATCCTATTATACATATATTTCTAAAAAGAATAAATAATCAAATACAAGGGTGATACGAGATCACAATTATATTACAAACCGATCGGTATTCCCTTTCATTACGGGTCCTAAATACCGATTAAACTAGGCCATACTAGAATTAATGCATTAAATACGAATCACATTCAAACCACATGCATAAACAATATAATCCGATTATATAAAATAAAACAAAAACATGCCAAACTATCAATTTACCAATTTAACGTGAATATCGATTTATGATCTTTATCGTCTATTAAACCAAGTTTTTAACCATTTAAAAAGTTGGATCAACACTCAAACCAATTTTGAGCTTATACTAAGTTTCTAAACTGATTTAGAATGATAATTTAGTCACCACTAATTTACTTAGCATAATTTGATCAAAATTGCTAATTTTTATCGCTTTTATCGTAACCGTTACGATTGCTTGCCAACACTATCATAACCCTTATGAAATATACCAAACTCAAACTTTTGAATTCTGGTCCAAGTTCTACAAAAGAATAAGAACGAATTCGACCCCAATAAATTGGGTGGTAATTCGGATATAATGAACTCGACCCCATAAATGGGTGGTAGTTCAATTAAAATGAACTCGACCCCATAAATGGGTGGTAGTTCGATGAACTCGACCCCATAAATGGGTGGTAGTTCGATGAACTCGACCCCATAAATGGGTGGTAGTTCAAAAACAAAATAAATATAAAAAATGGCAGCATTTCGACTAAAAATGAATAAATTTGACTTTACCGATTTAGCTGTTTTTAACCGTTAAAAACTAACTAAACTAAATGAGATTAATTCTTTTAATTTCAAAATTTTAATCTCAAACACTTGAGTATACTTGTGGTATGTCAAATTTACATTTTAGCTAAAATTAACATGCAATTTAGTCAATTAAACCGTTTAATTGTCAAAATTGTCGTTTTTATCGTATTTTAGCCATTTTTAGTCGTATAAGCGATAAATAAAGCGAAATATTATAAAAATTAATTTACAACCAGAATGATATAAAGATCATAAAATGAACATGCAAGTCATAAAAATGTGATCAAACTCATTTTGGTCACAAATTTCAGCTCTAGGCCGAAAAAAAACACTTTTACGGTTTAGTAGAACATGCAACAACAAATGGCTCTGATACCACTTGTTAGGATCATGGCCCTAAAGGACTCCTCTAACCATGCCACTAATCACTTATAGTGGACTTTCGGACCTAGTTGTGCATGTTAAACTAAACGGTATATAATTGAATTAAATTACGGTAATTTAAAACAAAAGGAATAGACCTTCTTTAAGGCCTCAAAATGGAGCTTCTTAATTTAGTGCTCAAAATAGAACACCTCCTTCCTTGATCCACCCTAGGAATCAACCAACTAATACTATATAATAGAGCTAGATTATATTAGTATTATACTTAATAATATGTAGGTATTATTATGAGATAAAAAGAGTATAAATTGATCAACAAAATTGATCAACTTTAACACTAAAACACTTGGCCAAAAGAGACTAACTTTGGCTGATTTTTATGCTTAGTTTTGAGAGTTTTTAGAGTGATTTTGCATGCTCAAAATAGATGAGAATGGTGGAGTATTTATAGGCAAAAGTTAGTGGAAGAATTAGGCACATATTTGACCAAAAATATTGACAAAAAAAATTGCTCATAATGAGCTTATCTTGGCTAATTTTTAGGCCCATTTGGTTCATATTTGGTCCATTTTATTTGAGTCAATTTGATATTATTTAGTCCATTTAACACTTAAATAAACTAACTAATAAAAATAATATATATACTTAACAATTTAAGTAATATAAATGACAATTATATCAATATATAATTTATCACTTTGGACTCAAATATTCTCCATTTTATTAACCTATAAATCTTATTAGTTATTAATATTTATTAATAACAAATAACCCTTTTAGTAAATTAACACTTAATTATTAATTCACAAAATCACAAAACCTTATATTATTCAATTATCGCATAAAAGAATAATAACACTCTAGTTCCGTATCTTATATACGTCTCATAATTTATTACCTCTTGACTAACGTATTAGTCACAATATTAAGTCTCTAGTTATACTATATCAAATATAAATAACTAGTCTCTGTTGGTCTTCCTCCCATTAGGTGTGACCGAAAGGGATCAGTTGATTACCGCCATCTCATGACAGTAACGTCAAACTCTAGCAAGTTCTGCGTTCTGGATATACGTTAATCAACTGACTTATATAAAGCTATATTCCCTTTATTCCTCTTAATGAGATTTATTAAGTATTCGCAACATTGTGGAGGACACTCACTCCAACAATTTATTAAATTTGTATATGTTATAGAATAAGAAATAAGAAGGATGCAATGAGAGAGTTTAGAGAGAAAGATGTAATCGTTGTATCTTTATTCAACCCATTAGGAACATATATATAGCACATTACAAGGGAGAAATCTAAATACCTAATTACTCTAATGGGCCTCAAAGCCCAATGGACATCCACAAAATCCATTTCATAACACTCCCCCTTGGATGTACATTACTGAAGATCATGCCTCGTTAAAAACCTTCCTAGAAAAACCCTGTGGGAAAAACACTAGTGAAGGAAAAGAGTACAATAGTCTTCAAATATGCGTAATCAACTGCCTCATTAAAACCTTTCCATGGAAAACCCTGTGGGACAAAACCATAGATAAGGAAAAAGCGTACAGCGCATGCACACTCCCCCTGATTGTTACATCACTTGAATTACTGTCAACGCAGCTCATGATCTAGCAAAGTTTCTTGATCTTGAAAAGTTGTCTTTGCATTTGACCAACTTTATAGGTACCTTCAAATAATAGGAGTCCTTGATTGTTTCAACTTTCATAATGTGAAAATAGTAACTCATAAATATTTTCACGTCTTCACTTTAAGTAACCTGTCACTTTTGTAATGCTGCACTTTTACTAGAATGGTCACATCATCAACAATAATGCATATAGTATGTGATTAGGTTTAAATATTATAGAATGTGAAGTAATGCAATGATGTAAAAAAGAATGAAAATGAAAGTGCTAAACTAATGCAATAGATGACTCGATAATGCAAACTGTACAGTTTTATTTTCAACATCCATGATGGATTTCAGGTTTATGATGAGCTCATTAATAACCATATATATGTCGACTGTTAAATGGACTTATAAAGTCCAAATTAAATAGCAATTGAATATTGCGTTTAAATATGTATCCGTTTCATACAAATATTCTTTCATGATCATATATTTGAATTTATGGAATCGCTATTCCATATATATTACACTATAGGTGTAATTTAATTTTACCAACTTTTCACTTCTTTTTCTCCCCCTAAGGTGGTAAAAATTATATCCAAGATAGATTGCAATCATTTACATAACCACCTTAGAATGCAATTTTAATTTCCCATATTAAATATTAATGAGATTTCATTAGTGACCATTATCGTGGGATTTTATAAGATAAATAGGGAGTATGCAATTGATTATCAAATTGCTGAAAAGAGAAAAGAAACTATAAATATTGAAGATCAAATTGTTCACACAATATAACCTGTGAATATAACACAAGGTACTCGAATATGTGGCTTTCAAGCCACTAATGATATCAATTAATACAATTGAATTTAGAAGGTTTTTTCAACCTCGATTAATGTGAAATTTCATTGTTTTGATCTTCATGGAAAGTATGTGATAATGAATAACCACTTTTACCAACTTTATACTTAATCTTTTTCCCCCTAAGATGGTAAAAATATCATCTTTAATGGAGAATAATGTATTTTAGTTGAATTTTCTATGGACTGAATTAAAATGCATATTTAGAAGATGAATTTATTCATAAGTAATTGAAATGTGATTTTGATAACATTAATTACTCTTACTAATCGTGAATGTACGATAAATTTACAAGCAAATTTTATATATCATCAACCAAATTATTGGAAAAAAAAAAATGTTGCTTACTTAATTAGAGTAGTCGTTTAGAATCTCCAAAAATTATGGAGTATATACAATACAAAAATGGAGAATGAAAGTGATAACTCCCAACTAGTACTATAGAGATGATAAATTATATCTCCAATAAAGGTTGACTATTTCTCAATATAATCACTTCTCACATGATAATACATATGAATTTTTAACACCATAATGGACGCAAAAGAATTATGAATGTGGTAGATAAACAACCTAACATATCATTCATCGATATAATTGAGCACAAAATTTTCGTACTGAATTTTGAGTATTATTTTAATCTCAAATATTATGTATTATAGAAATGCGGATAACAAAAGCAATATCTCCAATATCCATATAGAAAATGTGGAAATTGTGAAAATATTTCCATAATATTTATACTTAGTATAAAAAAAAATATGAAGATTATAAATAATATCTCCAATATGTAATACAAAGTAAAATAATGGTGACAAATTTTTGAAACATATCATATCTTAAATGTGCATAGTTGTCCATATATGCATCTGAGTTAATGATAATTGAAATTTCTCAATACTTTTGAATGCACTTGTTTCGATCATGGTCAACGAGTTTATATCACGATTGAATAAACATGACTAATGTGATTATATAGCCAAAACTTAATAGATTTATTAATTAAAAACAAAATTGATGTTAAAAGTCCATGAATTTTTATTACAATCAATTGACATGGCTAATAAATGCAATTATATATAGCCTAAAATAATAATTAATCAATAGAGTAATATGAATTTAATAACCAATTAATTAATACGGTATAACAAATTCGATCAATGAATTGATATGATCAAAGAATAATTAGTCAATAAAGTAATATGACAAAAAGGTAATTTGCTCATTGAATTAATATGACCAAGAGAATAATTTATCAATGAATGACTATGTAGTCATTAAGAATAGTTCTGTCATTAAAGTGATATGACAATATTTAGCTAGTTTGATCAATGAATTAGTATGATCAAAATAATAATTAGCAAATGATAGAATATGACAATAGATTTATAATCATTAATAATAATTGGTCAATTAATCGATATGACCAAAAGAATAATTAGCCAATGAAGTAATATGGCAAAAGTTGATTAGGTCAATCAATTAATATGACCAAGAGATGATTAACCAATAAAGAAATATGACTATATAGTCAATAAAAAAAATTTGGTCAATAAATTAATGACTATAAAATTAATTAGCCAACGAAAAAATATGGCTATATAGTCACAAAAGAAATTGGTTAATAAATTAATAACCATAAGATTAATTAGCCAATGAATAAATATGGCTATATACTCATTAAAACAAAAATTATTAATAATTGTTTGCAATAAATTAGTAAATGATGTCTAATAGACACACTTAATAAAGAATATGTGTTACAAAAGATAAAAAAAATATTAAATAAAAGAAATAATAATAAAAACAACATCTCACATAGAACTCCGTAAAAAATCTATACGGAATGGGAAAAAGTAAAAGAACACAACCCAAATGCCATCAAACCTAAGAATGAGGCCTCAAGTCAACTTTTCCCTTTTTTTTTTTTTAACGTGGAAATGAGAGAAGAAGAAAAAAAAAATGAATAATTCTCGTTCAATAAATTAGAGCGTGCTGATAACGTGTTATAGAATAAGAAATAAGAAGGATGCAATGAGAGAGTTTAGAGAGAAAGATGTAATCGTTGTATCTTTATTCAATCCATTAGGAACATATATATAGTACATTACAAGGGAGAAATCTAAATACCTAATTACTCTAATGGGCCTCAAAGCCCAATGGACATCCACAAAATCTATTTCATAACAGTATATACATTATTATTGATGATTAAAATATTTTTTAATTACTTATTAATAAAAATGAACAACATTTACCATTATTATTTGATAATCTAATAAAAAATAACTATTTGATAATTTAATAAATTCAAAACAATTAGTTTTGTATAAAATTAAAAGAAGAACTCTTCTAGAAATAAATTCAATTAAGAGCAATTAACTTTTACCAAAATTTAAAGAACAAAAAAAGTAAGCTAAAAAAATACTGAGACCATCATTAATACTAACCTTTATCTTTTTTCCTAATGTTTTTCATAATATTTGAATTCTCTATAAAAACTTACTTAAAAATATTAAGACTCACATTAGGAAAAATAGTATTTTATTTTAATTTCCATCTGATACACTTACATTTTCATATAAATTGGAGAGATATTGACAACACTTATCATACTTATTTGATAATTTAATAAAAATAATATCTTGATAATCTAATAAAATTTAAAGAAATTAGTTTTCTATAAAATTAAAAGAAAATCTCTCCTAAAAAAGAAATTTAATTTAAAGTAATTATCTTTCTATAAAACTTAAATAAAAACTTACCTAAAATAAAAATTAAGACTAGGAAATAAAAAAAATCAAAAACTCAACTAAAAAAAATATTAAGACTAACCATTTTCCTAATTTTATAACGTAATTGCTCAACTGTACCCAAGTTTTACTCAGTTGTACCCTTTTTTATCCTAAAATTTCCATTTCATGCCCCTTTTCTAAATTTCGATCTAATTTTTTTTCTCTTTTCCATCCCATTAAACTTAATCAAAATTCATTCAAAATTATTCAAATCTTTCAAGAACAATTCAAATTGTTCAATTATAAATCAAAATACTAAGATTATTAGTTTTGAAAACTCCTATATTAATTAAAGTTTTACAATTTTATTGATTGGATTTTTACAATTAGGGTTTTTGAGAGTTAAAAAATTTGAATTTTTACAATTAATGATGGATTAAGGCGAAGGTATAATAGAACGGCATGTCAAAGACCGGGTACAACGGTGCTGTTGGAGGGTCAACGGCCGGCCGGAGATTGCCGGTGGGAAGATGGCAAGGTGGGCAGGGACGCATGAATGCATGATATTAATTTTTTTTCTTTGTGTGTGTTTTTGTATTTAAATTTTTTTTTTCCTTTTCCTTGTAAATTGTCAATTTTTTTTATTATTATTATTGTAGTTGTTAAAATTATTATTTTTGAGAAAAAAAAAACAATTATTGATATTGTTATTGTTATTGATGATGATGATGATGTTGTGGGTAATTAGAGAGAGAAGAGAGATTAAACCTAGATGATTAATTGTGGGGAAAAAATGAGAAGGGTAAAATTGTAAATGTTGGGTACAAGTGAGTAAAACTTGGGTACAGTTGAGCAACACCCTTTTATAAAATTAAAAAAATAATATAAAAAATTTCCTTATTTAGTTATCATACATTAGATAATTTTTAGGCGTGTCTTAAATCCTCTTTATACATACAAATAGGATTATGTAAGTCCACCATATCTTTTTAAGTCCTACATCTTAATCTCAACCGTAGGATCTTAAAGATCAAATGATTCAAATCAAATCTCACTAATTAATTTACAATTCATGCTTATTTATAAATACATAAAAAAAATTAGCTTGATCTTCTTAAGTATTAGTTTAAGTTTAGTATGTTTTTGTTATGAGTACGATTTGTGTTCTTTCTATTTTTTACGGTGTATTTGATTTGATAAAAATATTTAATTTTGAACAGTTTTATATTTTTTAATTACCATGTTTGTTATTTAAACATAGCTTGATTGAATTGGTGATGATCCTTTTTTCCGTTGTATATATTGTAGAATCATAAATTAAGTTCAAGATTTTTTGTTCTCATTGAGTAAACTTGATTACAAAACCAATAGCAAAACTATATGTAACATGAAAGGTAAAATAGATATACAAGATTTAATTATTGTCATATATCAAATAAAGTCATTAATTATCGTTATATGATACTTTTTTATAATTTATAATGTTTGACCTTTTAATTAGTTTCATCGTATTAAGTTTTAATTTAATAGTTAATGTCAGTTTTATAGGAAAGCATCTGAAAATTATGGGAAAAAAAAACTAATTTACATGGCGTAGATGAATGTTGGTAGTTTTTTTCCAAAATAAAAATAATTAAGGCAATACTTTCCATATTTAAAAATAAATGTAGCATAAATAAGGTAGTTTTGGACAAAATACCCAAATTTTACATTCAAAAGTAGTAAGTCGATAATATACAATTATATTATTTGTATAATATATTACCATTAAATTAGGTTATAAATTATTATTGATAATTAAAAATATTTTTTAAATAACTTATTAATCAAAGTGAGCAACACTTACCATAATTATTTGATAATCTAAGAAAAATAATCATTTGATAATCTATTAAATTGTAAATTAATCTAATAAATTCTATTAAGAGCAAGCTTTCTACAAAATTTAGATGAAGAAAACAAAGATAAAAAATATAAAGACTAACATTTTCCTTAATTTCATACGACTACCCATTAACATTTTTCCATATATTATTCAAAGTAATCAATTCCATAAATAATTTGAATAAAAACTTACCCAAAAATATTAAGACTAATATTATGAAAATTAAGTTTATTATATTATTTTCAACAAGATACATTTACCTCTTCATATACGCTTACCATAATTATTTGATAATCTATAAAAATAATATTTTTATAATCTAATAAAATTTAAAGCAATTAATTTTTTTCTATAAGATACAAATATTTAAATAAAACTCTCCTAAAAAAAGTTTAATTCAAAGCTAAGTCTTCTTTGAGACAATCTCAAACTAATTTATCGTGCATTTAAGAGAATAAATCATAGTTAAAGTGGTATAGGAATATAAAATTAATCAACTAAAGTTACAAACAAGGTTACTAAGAAAATTTAGGTATAATTAGTAATGAAATACAAATATTATGAAAATAATAACGACAATATAGTATCATAATTCATAAATAAGCTAAAAACTGTACAAATTTATATAAACATTTTTACATTTATATAATTCTATATTCCTCAATATTTTTTTATATATTACAATGAACATAATATCAATACCCCTTCTTCATATTAATTGTTTTTTTTTAGTTTTTGTACTGAATCCAAATTAAAAACGATAAATCATGAATTAATTATTAAATACACGTTATTAAAACCCGTGCATCGCACGGGCTTTAAAACTAGTATTGATTATTTGAAACTTTGTAAAACCGATAACACTTATCGATTGGAGTAGTATTTTCAAGGTATCTATTCATTAAAACCATGACGTAATATTTGTAAAATTCACCCTCATATTTCCTTCTGTACATGCTCGTCTACAGCATGCGCTGTAGCTGAACCGGAATATAAACAATCAAAAGCTGCCCTTGTACTTTTAAGCCATAAATAGAGTCGAGCAACATAAGAAATACAGCAACATATCGTTCAGCCAAGAGATCGTCGAAGCCCGAAGGTGAATAGGTGATATCAATCAGCTTCATCGAATAATCACCACTATAAACTAGAAATTATATATCAGATGATAAACTCCCACCAGAATCTTCTTTAGGTCCTCAAATCTACAATCTAACTCTACAAAGGCCGGATGATTAGAAACACTTTTTGTAAATATGGTTGTCGGTATATCTTTGCAAGTTGCTGGGGAAAGATAACAGATTGCCTGTAGAACAACGACCAGTTAGTTTCACGGGATATGATTGCCAATTCGTAAAGAGCAGCAATTCCGTAAAGGCAACTTCTACCAAGAAATACTGATTCATAAACAAAACAGGAAACGTCATGTGTAACTTAAGATTTTTGTACAACGCATTACGCATAGGCTTATCAGGTTCAGTGAAGAAATGGTGGGGACTGTGGTTTTAGCACGGTTTTAAGAAATGCAAGTAAATTTGAAATCCACTTCATTCTGTGAGCATTGTTTCTTCACAGTTATTGTTTTTACGATCTTCATCATGACAAATCATCAGAATTATCTTAGGGTTGTCTCCGTTTTTGAAAGAGTTGGGAATTGTCCCATTTTACATTTACACACCCCACACTCAGCCAACAAATCAAAATATCACGGTAACCAAAGTATACTGCATTGTGAAAATCACAAACTTCTAGCACAAAATATGGTATTTGTAAACAAAAATCGCATGGAAAAACAACATACAAAGAATGATAAGTTGAGGCTCACCACAAGCTGCAGTATAAGGCTTTCAAGTATTAATGAGCATTGCGATTAAGTAACCCTTGAAATGAGATGTACAGGTCTTTGTTATCTGTGCCAAATATATCTTCTGCTTTCCTCAGGGTTTCCTGAAATGAATAAAAGATTAAATTCAATAGTCGGTCAGCTTCAATCATTCAACATAAACACAAAAGCATTGCTGGAAGGACCAAAGCTAACGACTATATTCCTAGACCAAATTTTAGCTTCGATATTACCTCTCGTGATTGCTTTTGAGCATTTAATTCCTTTATGTTAGCAAGAAAAGCACTGAATTGCTCGTATGAAAGGCGGCTCCTGATATACACAAGTATTATGATGAATAGAGATTTGAGATAACACAATGCCTAGTACAAACTTGATGAAACAAAAGACTTACCGAGCCAAGCGGAAAAACTCCTTCCCATCAATTCGAGGAGTTCGGCCTAAATTGCATACGCACAGCCAAGATGAATAACAAATAACAGCATAAACATAGATGAATCAAGTTAACCTAAAGCAAAACGATAGAAAAACAATCGAGCAAAAACTATAATGTAACAAATACTACCTTTAACTATAATGGTTCTACCTGTATTTATTTTAGGCAAACATTACTGTCTTCCTACTTCAAAGTGTTTTTACTCAAGAAACTGATCAATATTATTTTGCTGAAAGTTAATCTGGGGATCACTGTACAATAAAGAGCGGCAAAAACAATCCATCATGAGATAGGAGAACTTACTTGGCAATGAACGGTGACGAGGTGGCGAATTAGCTGCTGATGACTGCTGACTTGACGGATACCATGGTGACAGTGACATCCGCCCATCATACTGTGAGTTAGTCGGAGTTGTGGCCCCTGAATTCCTTCTGAGGAGATCCAACAGTAGAATATGATCTGGGAGAAACGCTTGTAGAAATATTCTTAGGCGTTCCAGAAGGTGTTAGCCTTGGGGTGATCTGATGTGGAGTTGTTGAAAATCTTTGAGCAGCTTGCTTTGCAGCTGCGTGAATATAAAGCACCAGATTTATCATATAAGGATCACACAGCCAACCAAGTCCGATTATGAGTGAAGATTTTCACCCATACGAAGAAAGACTTCATACCTTCATCAGCAAGATGTCTCGCTTCGGTAGTTTCAGTACTAGAATAATTCCTTGCATACCCATTCGTACCATCATCTTCAAGCACCAGATAAAAAATCAAGTAAAATAAGAACCTAGTACAAGTTGTCTTAGTGTTGCGTAGCATATCATTATTTATCAGAAACGATACCTTTGTCTGGGTATGCTCTAGGAACTGACTGATCACATGTCCCGATATCAACCACTTCGGTCTGCAGCTCAAACAACACTGTTAAGTATGACAATCACATTTAATGAAATAAAAAAACATTAATCGTGGGCATGAGTAACTTACTGAAGTCTCTTCGTTAAGTGATTGCATAAGTTGTCTCTTGAATGTCTCTAGCTGCCACAAGATATAGACGGTTACATCTTCGGGTTTGGTCGAATTAATACAGCTGGATACAAATAATAGAAAAAGGGAACTGCGAACTGGAAAATGCAGATGGAAGTGTTCTCCACAAATGTACTCATATATGGGCTAGGAATTAGGAAGTAGGTTGTATACATGCACAATCAGTGTTGATGGTGAGCATGACGGTTGAGAATCTTCATAGTATTTTTTTACACGTCTTTGCGATTGCTTATTTTACATCAGAACAGCTCATACAAAATCAATATCATCCCCAAGATCTAATAACTGTAGATATATCACTCATATATGTGGGGGTTAGGCTTCTTGGAAAAAGGCCACTAGAAAGAATAAGTTCAAACTCTTTAATAGATATGACCTAAAGAGCTTAACCTATAACTAAGCTGTTACAGATCTTAAAAACATATATTGCTAAGTAGTACATTGAAACGAGAGTAAAAGCACTTCCCTTTGTTTTCTCAAAAACGTCACTAGCAAAGGAAACATATTGCACAACCTCAACCTAACAATGTACCTTCAACTTCATACCCATCTAAGACATGCAATAAACCCCAAACATTATCTCTGAGTTTGTCTCAAAAAAAAAAAAAAAAAAAAAAAAAAAAAAAAAAAGCATAGAGCAAATAAACCAACATTTGAAAGTCTTACAGAGGGATTACACTATATTCAAGGATAAACAGAAACCTTTGCCACCAACTACAATTCCCATCACTGCAAAAGAGTGTCCTAAAATCAGGTTGACAACGGGCTGACCATGCTGCCAACACTAACACTAGAAAGTATGGTTTAATCCACAATCGCCTCCTGATCTCTCTTTGCGGTCATATATGAGAAAAAACATCAACATAATTTGCAACGGACTTAGTATTCAATCTAGGTCATGATACGACGGCGCAATCAAGTTACAAAGATACTGAAGGTTACTGACACCATATTTATAATACAGCAACCTTAAATTGAGCAGTGACAAGGATGCTTTAGAAGTCAAAATAAGTCAAATACACCCATGCCCACAAACTTTCATGCATAGTGGTTAGCCGATTCAGATATTACAATCCTTTCTCAGAGAATGCATTCACTTTAACAAGCTTTTATACACCATTGTCACTGAAAGATGAAACCAACACTCAGCAGACACTTGGCCATACAGTTACAAAGAAACAATAATCCTGCTCCACCCCTCAAGCTCATCTCATTCAAAACTCATATACGGAGAATCCAGTATAACAGTTGGAACAAGGATAACTTTTGCGAGGCATTCAGAAACTGTACCTTGTAAATCATTTGACTGAGATTTTGAGGATCATAAGTCAAAATTTTGATAGCTATGAGTATCATTCTACAATTGAACAAAATAAGCAACATTTCTATCCTCATAAAATGGAATTCGTGCTTTGCTAAAAGAGAAATGAGCGGATGTCTAGAAAGATGTATCACCTCCGCGAAAATATAATAAAAACACAAGCCTCGTTTCTACCCTCAAAAGTTTTTGTTTGCATTCAAAACCATTTTCTGATCCTTATCATATAACCATGAGGGCCTTCTCCTTGTCCCTGTAGTCTACCTAGACCCCTTTCTCCTAATTCAAAATTTCTTACGTCACTATAAATTACGACGACGAATAAATTAACAATAAACATCAAGAATTGAGTATCAAAGCCTTTTACTTTTGTGACAACCTTCAAAAGCAAACTTTCCTCCACCTTTTACATAGATCTTTACTCTAACATTTAACATTGAAGAGGTTTCAAAGCTCAAAAATCAACATATTGAATAAATTAATTAAAAGAAAATAAACATGCCCTTTCACCTACTACACTCACACGTCAGAGAGAATCCACATTATAGCCAATTGGTGATACGAGTAGTCCGTTAAACCTTTAAACACTCAAAAATAACTCAACTCTCAAGCATGACAATAACACTTTCAACTAAGTTTCTAATAAAGTCATAAAACTGTCCTATAATTTTACTATGAGATCATTTCTCAATGTAGAGTACAAGAGTCACAAAAATCAAGATTTGGTTACAAAACATCGTAAAATCCTAACTTGATAGAAATAATCTTAACTTAGTTCTTGTCATGTTGTTCCAATCCAAACTAGAAGAAAAAAAACCAAAAAAGTCGAACCAAACACATGGCATCTAGAATCAAGTTCCAACCCCATACCACCTTGGTATAAATGATAATTCTTGATTTCAAACTCATACCCCCTCTACAAACCAAACTCCCCCTAAAAGTGCTAACGATCCCACTCGAAGTGACCTACGACGGTCTTCCAATGACTTATCGTAAAACGATCTTATATACGAATTAGTCGATAATCTGATACCCGACAACCTCAACGATCGAATACTTTAAGGCTACTCCATCAAGAATTACGCACAAAATCACTTGCATTAAAATAACAAACCAATGAAAAAACAAAATAATATAGAAAATAAAAAAGAACAAACCTTTCCCAAATCCCTAGTTAATTTCTTCACAGTGTTGGCCAACGAATCCCTCTCCTGCACCAATTTCAACTGCCAAAACCACAATCCAACTCAATTCAAAAAACAAACAAAAAAATTCAAAATAATCGGCAAAATTCAATAAGAAAAGAGCAAACAAATTACATTTTCATCAAGAGCAAGTTTGTAGCGAGAATCAGACTCATGAAGAACAGTCTGAAGATGAATAGACTTCTCCTCAAGCTCAAAAATGAGACTGTCTTGTTCACGAACCTTGTCCTTAAGGAGAGCAGTTTCGGTCTCGAGATTCGAGACACGAGAAGCGATCGCCATGGAAGTGATCTTACGAGCCAAGTCAAGTTGGTCGTAGGGGTCCGTCGGAATCACCGCCATAACCTCCTCCGGGAGGTCGAAGTCCGGCCCTCCGCCGCCGCCGCCGATGGTGTCGGATGACATTTTGGGGAGGGGGACGTAACCCTAGAAATTGGGGAAATTGAGGGACTATGTCGGAAAAAACGAGGTTTTTTGGGGGGTGGAAGATGGAAATTTGGTAGAGTCAACTGGTGAGAGGAGACTTTTGTTTTTCCCTCCCAAAATTGTTGGAGTGGTTTAAAATTTGTCGGTCTCGTAATTAACTCTGAAACCGTCAAAAATTAGGCGTGAGCGTGTAACATCGTGTCTGTGTAAGTGTAATCTAACTTCTATCCAGATAACATGTATATATTTCAGTATTGGAATGCACGTGAGAGTTGGATCGTGACTATTCATCGTTTTAGATAACATCGTGAGAGTTGGACCGTGACTATTCATCGTGTCTATTGGAATGAGCGTGTAACATCGTTTCTTGGTGGCGCATCCCGGCCATGACTGCCGCTCGGTCCTCAGTTGCGCACATCAGCTTACGCGGACTAACTGAAGCGTCATATATATTTCAGTATTGGAATGCACGTGAGAGTTGGACCGTATTGAATGTTCCGCAGTCAACATATATTACTCCACATTATAGGATTTGGATGGTATCACGCTCTGTTGAGGAGCGTGAGAAAGCTCGGCTAGCAGAGCGCGAGTTACAATGCCAGGTGCTAACGATGGGAGAAGGGTCAGGTCATGTAACTAAGACGCCTGTCAACAACGTTGAGACCTCTACTGCTAAAGGCAAGCAAACCTTAGTGTGGAAACGGAAGAACACTCAGGATGACGAAGAGCACTCGATGAAGAAGAATGCGCCTAGCGACACTTGAACTTAGGCCTACTAGTATAGATTTAGGATTATTTAAGTTATAATAAGAGGACTAGGATTGATTGTTAGTTTCCTCAATAAGTTGCCAATTTCATTTCAGCGAGTGTGAAACTTACTTATATTAATGAATTAGATAATTAATAAAATGTCTGTTTTTCTCTTTACAACTTGCTTACTATCTCGACCTGGTTTGGGTCATCTTAGTTAATTGTTCTTGTACGGCTACTATTTTTCTACTGTTTTACGGCTGCTGTTTACTGTTCACGTTTTTTTTCGACCCGGGGTGTGTCGTAATGAGCGGTTTCATGTGTAATACACTAATAATACCCGCCCAGGCTCTTCTCCATCTGGCCCAACGCATAGCTAGTGGCCCGTCGTGTCGTGTCTGGCCTAATTTCAGCGTGGGACCGGATTTCCGAGGGTGCTCATTGCTCAAATGCAGTTTTAGAAATTGGGCCTAATTTAGGTTTTGTGTTGTTGTGGCCTTTATGCGTAAAAGGCTTTGTCTTGTGTTTTGGGTTGCTTTTGTAGTTGGGTTGTCCTATAACTGAGTTAGGTTGATTTAAATATGAAATGAACGATACAGACATTTCAATCAAACGACATTTTATTATTATTATTATTATTATTATTATTATTATTATTATTATTATTATTATATTAAAACTCAATTTACACACTTTATCTGACATACTCCTTATTTGGTTATCGACATATTGTACCGATGACATTATTTGAAAAGTCCACACACATACCTTATATATTAAGGTTATTGTTATTATATTACGGAGTACTTTTTTACAAATTATTAGGTTAATATAAAATTAGCATACTACCTCCGTTCCTGTGAATTGTTGTGAGGGAGATTCCAGATAAGTGTAAACAAATGAATGAAATAGAGGGAAGATAACAATACGGAGTAATAATTTTTTTTTTTAAATAAAATAAAATTAAAGACAAACCCTCAATAATAAATTCGAAAACTTGTAATATTCATATCATGTTACATACCAAATAAAAATTATCTATACATTATTCGATCATCCATCTATAGTTGAGAATAACACATACGTTGAATAAATTAGGTGAGAGATGTAAAGTATAGAGTTTTATTAATGAAGTTAAAATGATACGGAGCATAACACTAAACAAACTTGTAATCCTTAATCCTGACAAACGAATCTGGAATAAAGATAACGAACTATCTTATACAAAGAAACATGGTACGTCGTACGAGTACTTGCTAAAAAGAGTAGCAGAAGAACGAGCTTTAGGAATCGAGGTGGGCCACCATTGGATCTCGAATCTATGGATCGTGTTTACGCTGCAATGGGGCAAGCTTTTTGAAGGCATTATCAATCTTGATCGTGTATCACACAAAATAAATTGTTCCTCGATGCAAAGATGCATATAAATCAACTTGTCATCTCTCGGGTGCATCCCTACGTGTAAGACGTTACTGGAGAAGTTTATGTCGTTACTGAGAGATGCTTGTACGACTTTGTTCAAATTGCCACTACATGTACCGTCAAAAGTCGCCTCCCATTTTAGAGGTACTTGATTGGGGTTCAATTTCCAAACCTTCAGCGCCATTTCAATGGCACTCCCATTTTTCTTATAGCACACGGGGCCAGTTTCAATCTTTGGGGTATATATGAAGTACAAGTTCCCTGAAGACTCTAGCAAAAACCCCTTAACATGTAATGATGGCAGAAGTTTAGCCTCAATTACAGTAGAGTTGTTGGTTGTCTCGTCCACATCAAATGGATTAAATGCACCAAAACCAAGTTTATGGTAAAGAAAAATAACGCCATCACAAACAACGACCTGAAATGCAGAATTGTAAAGAGACTTTTGAGCTGCGAGTTTAGGCTTGATCTGAACATGAAGATTAATTTTCTTCCACTTGTCAATCTCCGAACAGTAAACCAACAATTGATAAACCGGTAGTTGTTTTTGACCCATTATCAATACTACACGAAACTGGTAATCTTGTGTGTAATCATGAGGCTGTCGACACATGAAAGCAGCCCATTGTTTCAAACCCCAATCGTTTTCAAAACCGGGGGATGGCGGCAGAGCAACCCATTGCTTGGTTAGCGGATTAGTAATGTAATAAATCTGTCCACGTCCCTCTCGACAGGTTTCAACATCGGAACATAATACCAAGTCCCTGAACGTTGCCTTAACATAAAAACGACACGGCAAGTATTCCAAATTGAATTTTGTGGACCTGAACACGGCTTGATTGGTGCAAGCATTACCCACACAGTTGAATTTGGGTTGAAAACGTTGAGTAAAATCATCCATAGAGATGAGATATGTCCAAGGTGGCTCCTCGTCATGAGTAGTAGGACAGGATTTCAAAAGGGCGGCTTTTCTGGTCTTGTGATCGGAGAATAGAGCGGCAAATCGAGGGTCGGAGATTAAAGAATACCAATGTTTGTTTACGGGTTTGCAGGCTAGAACAGATGCGCAAGAGGGAAGCCTGAATAATATTTGGGTTAACAAATAGTCATCCAAATTTTCAATAAAAGCTGAATTAACAACATTATTATGGTTTATCTTTTGAGTTTTCTTAGATCTAGTCATTGACGAATTTGTATTCAATTTCAACTGAATTTGAGATTTGATTTGAGGTGAATTTGTCAATGTTTTTGGAAAGAGAGAAGGTAGATACTCCGTATTTAAGGATCAAAACAACTAATGAGGGGATGGGTTTGGGTGAGAGATAGCGTATGTATTATCAATATATATATACATGTGAAAGCTAGAGCACGTCTCTCGACTTTCCTATTCCTAGTAGAATTAGTACAACATATTTTAGTAACTTCTTATCCTGCTCACCGACTAGAATTTAATTGTTAGTCCATACCGTATTTCTCCATAAATTAAATAATATGATACATTAAATAAATTTTAGGTAAGTCGTTTAGACACATCAAATAAATTTTATCTAAGTTTTAATTATTAATATTTTGTACAAACGTCTTTGTCAAAATAATATGAAAGTAAATTTTCATTTGGAAAATAAATTACATAATTTAAATTGAGAAAAAAAAATACTCCCTCCATTCATAACCAAATTGCAAGTATGCTTTATGCACGGGTTTTAAGAAATCGATTTTATTAATTTAAATTGAGAAATCGTTTTCGTGCCCGATAAATGTGCTTTTCACGGTCAAGTGCTCCCCAATATGTACTGATGGTGCTTTCTTAGGGCACCTAATAGAATTTTTCCTTTGATTAGCACAATTCGTAGGGTCAAATGCCCGCTTTTGTTAATGCTCTGACTAACTTACGTTTATTGTAACCAATGATTTTCCTTGTGTTGAGTGTTGCTGCTCGTTACTCTTGAAGTGTTGTGACCTCTGATTTCTCTTTCGTGTTAGAGGGTAAAATGCCCTCTTTGAGTGTGCTCTAATTCCCGGCTGGTGTGCTTATTTACCTTTCAACGTGTCTTGTTTTTGGCAGAGGGATGAAACCATGAAGGGTTATGGCGGAGTTTGCGCCGTAAAGGTAGTCTGGTGAAGTCCATTGTGATGAAATCCTGTCTTTCACCGTTGTTGCAGGTTGCTTTGAGTATCGACGAGAACAACCGTGTATTAGTTAGAGGCTTAATGGAGTTGTTTTGGGACACCACAAATATTTTTCATATGCCTCATTGTGAAATGACAATAACCCCTTTGGATTTCTCGATGTCAGTTGGGGTTTCGTTTGAAGGGAACGGCGTAATTTACGATCGGGATTTTGGAAGCAAAACTGACGTTTTACAGGAGATGTATGGCAGCTTGGCACCCGAGTTCCCGACTGATGGGTCTAGAAGTGTTAACTACTCCATTTTTTCTGGCGTATTCGACGACACGGTCTTCATGTGCACTTTTAGTGATGATCAGTTAGCGCGCTGTTTCATTACGTACTTGCTGTCAGCTACTATTTTTGCGGATAGAAGTAACAAAACTTGGTTTCATTATCTTCCGTGTTTAAGAGACTTGAGCCGAATGGGCGAGTATAACTGGGGGGGCAGCCGGATATGCCAACTTGCTGCAACATTTACGCCGAGCTTGTCGTGTGAAAGATAAGTCGAACTTGGAGCATTTCACGAAAGCAAGCATAGGCGGTTTTTGGAATGTCCTGGAGGTATGAAGTCTGAACTAACCTCTCATCTCTTCTTTTTCATTACTTTGTCGTTTAAATTCGATCTTTAAGCAGCGTTCACTGACACAAGCAAACTGACAGCCATGGTTTTATGAGTACTTTCCCGCTTGCTTCTCTCATCCGGCCCCGAAAGCGTTTCCTGCTATTACGCGTTGGGCGCAAGCACGCTCCACTCGAGTGGAGGAGCGTGGAAGGCATCGCTGGGCTGACTTGAATTCTTTTTGGGACTTCGTGAATGACGCGACACTTGAATCGGTAATGTCTCATGTTCTCGTCTGTTAGGCTGTATTTATTTCCTTGCTTATGTTCTCTGACAGCTCATATACGTAATTCTGGTCTCTTTTCGGTCTTCTTTTTCAGATGTGCCTTTCACCTTGGGAGGAATCCTCTTGGATGGAGGTCCAAGTACCCTCATCAGCTCGTGTGGCTGCTGACTTGGTCGAGAAGCGTGTTTTATTCAAAGGCCCTTTTGGCTACACATGGTACCTAGGTGAGCGTGTTGGTGTGCAACACAACCGCGGGTTAGTGGTGCCCGTGGATCCGCCTTTGTCCATGTTTCAGTTGACTGAAACAAAAGCAGCTAGTCTTAACATAAACGATAATATTCCAGAGGTTTTGACACTTCCAACGGTTGACTACAAGGCGTTCCGTGAGATGCGCCATGCTCTGCCTATCCGTCGTTGCGAGGTTAGGCATTTTTCGATGTACATGTAGATGAGTTTACTTTAGTAGCCCCCAATATTCACTCTGCTTTTATTCGTTTGTGCAGATTCGCTGTCGAGTTCGTCTCCCCGAGCCTCGTGTCAAGGTGCGGGGTGCGAATGGAGAGGAAACTTTTGTTGAAATTCCTGACCATCCCGACCCTGTTCCTGAGCTACCGTTCCCTCCTGATTTCAAAGGAGTATGTGCATTTGTTTTGGGTCGTTTTATTTTCAGTATTCTTCCCCTCCTTTTTTTAAACACCATGATGTGAATGACACAAGCTATACTGTTAACAGTTTGATCGGGCTGAGTCGGAGAAGTTGTGGCGTCTTCTCCATTCTTCGATGAGGCGAGTAGCCGAGTTAACAAGTTTTGTCGACCTCTGGACATTGGCGCCGAGATTATCCGTGATGGGTTCGTGTCCGTCAGTCGGGTCAACACGTTTCCCGCAAAGACTAAGTGAGCTCGAGAGACTTTTATCTGTTGCTTCTAGTCTCCAACAACAAAACGCTAGTCAAGGGGAACCCTCACGTAAAAGACGTTTGGTGCGTCAACAAACTATTGAGAGCGATAGTGAAAGTGACAAGAGCGTTGGATAGCGCTGCTACTAGGTAATCACTTTTCGTCGCCGCTCGAAAATTACTTTTCACGTTTTCTTTTTTCTTTTCTTTTTTTTTTTTTTTAAAAAAAAAATTATTTTTTGAAATTAAGAAGAAAAATCAGAATGGTAAAAAAAAACATTTTGGAGAATGCTCATGTTTTAGGGTAGGGGTTGACGTTTTTTCGTGTCGAAAACAGATTTCGAGTCCTACTTGGGGTAGGTTTTCTGTTATTTGGCTTAAATTTGATCTTGTGGTGGATCATAATCCTACTCTGATTATATATAGAGTAAAGTTCTAGCGAGACACCTAAATATTGCGAGGCGGAGAGGCACGATCTTAACCATTAGATGGAGGAAATGGAGGGCTGAGATTAAATCTCAGCAGAAGGAGCGTCTTGGCCGGTCAGTCAGACGGCAGCGTGCCGGCCGCCCGTAGTAGAACTATAACAAAATTTGTTAAAGTTTCACAGTTTAGTGTTATAGTTTCGCAGTTTACTGTTAAAGTTCTAATCTGCCGTCTTTGATCTCACTTAAAGTAGGGTGTCTCGTTTGAGCTTAATTACATATATATATATATATATATATAGAGAGTAGGTTATATAAGTCACATATTTTTAGAGTCCTAGAGTCCTCTTTTACGATTTGAAATTTTAACCAAAATAATTGAAATTTTAACCCAAAAATTTGAAATTCCAAAAATTCCAGGAATTCCAGAAAAAATTGGAATTCCAATGTTTTTGGAATATCAAATTTTTGGAATTTTTGGAATTCCATTTTTTTGGTTAAAATTTCGATTTATTTGGTTAAAATCTCAAATCCAAAACTGACTCTGTGACTCTAAAAATATGTGACTCTAAAGAACCTAATTTATATATATATATATATATATATATATATATATATAGAATGAGGTTCAAGCAAGTCAGTAAATATTTTGAGTCATCAAGTCGGGATTCAGCTTTTTGGATTTTAACCAAAAAATTGGATTTTAACCAAAAATTTTCATTTCAAAAATTGGATTTTAACAAAATTTTGCATTTTAACAAGCGGGTTAAAATGCAAAATTTTTGTTAATCAATTTTTTTGAAATGCAAAATTTTGGTTAAAATCCATTTTTTTTGGTTAAAATCCAAAACCTGATTCTCACTGATGACTTTCCTCTACAATCGACTGATATAACTTATCTATATATATATATATATATATATACTTCTGTTGTCCCAAGCTTATATTAAATCTGTGTGAGATTTATTTGTTGCACATAACAAAATTCTTTCACTGACACCATGTCTACTTCTAATTTCGAAGCTGACTTGCAAGAGTGGTTGGCTAATTTGACACACGATGAAAAGAACTATGTTGTTAGTGTTCAACTTAGGCCTTTGTTGCAGAGTTTGAAGCAGGTGAAGATCTCGTGGAACTTCCTACGTGCGGCTGCTTCGTTTTGGGATTCGGAGCTCCATGTACTCCGCTTTCGGCGCTTTGGCAGCCGCGAAATTTGCCCTATGCCCGAGGAATTCAGTGCTATTCTAGGATGGTCTTTTCACTCTGCTCCAGCTCTCCCTTATTTAAGTACTGACTTAACTCAGGACTTCAGGAATTATCTCGGCATTAATGCGAACTTGGATCAGTTTTTGAAAGGTCGTGAGGTGGACCTTTGTCGGCTCATTGCACACTTCACTGCTCCTGACTACCCACGGACTGCCCTTGATTTTCGTTATAGGCATAGGGCACTCGTGTTGTGCTTGTTGAATCGGTACTTGTTTGTGTCTTCTTCTAGTACGATGGGCCATGGTTGCTTGTTGAAGGTGGTTAATCAAATGCGTAGTGACTGCTCACCGGCCCCTTTGGTCTTGGCCGAGACCCTTCACTGTCTCGACATGCTTGATCACGATCTGTCTGGCGTTGATGGCGATCCACCTTGATTTTTTTTTATTTTTTTTTTTTTTTTTTTTTTATTGAAATTCGACCTGGTGTGGGTCGGTTTTTGAATCTGTCTTTGCTCTCTTTGTTCACTTTATTCTGCATTCCTTTGTTTTTATTATTATTTTTTTATTTCTAACCTCGACCTGGTGTGGGTCGGTTTTTGAACTTTGGACCAGCTCCGTATACTGTTCACGCAGCTGTCTACTATTATTCACGGTTTTTTTTCCCTGCTGCTGCTGCTACTAATCCGCATTGTTACTATCGTAGGTGTGGTTGCAGGAACATATGAAGCTAATTGAGCGTCCACTGAATGCCAGCTCTTATCAAGCCAAAAGCTTTCCGGGGAGAAAAAGGCTTGTACAAGGGGACGACTCTCTGAACTACTGGAGAGAATTCATGGGTGACGGATTTTCGATGCGCTGGACTGTTTCTTGGTGGCGCATCCCGGCCATGACTGCCGCTCGGTCCTCAGTTGCGCACATCAGCTTATGCGGACTAACTGAAGCGTCATATATATTTCCCTCTCGTTTGCTACGACAGTATGGTCGCAAGCAACTTATCCCGTCTAAAGATACTGTACCTCCGGAACGTCGAGTGATGAATGCGATTTACCTTCGCAACTGGTTTCAGTATTGGAATGCACGTGAGAGTTGGACCGTATTGAATGTTCCGCAGTCAACATATATTACTCCACATTATAGGATTTGGATGGTATCACGCTCTGTTGAGGAGCGTGAGAAAGCTCGGCTAGCAGAGCGCGAGTTACAATGCCAGGTGCTAACGATGGGAGAAGGGTCAGGTCATGTAACTAAGACGCCTGTCAACAACGCTGAGACCTCTACTGCTAAAGGCAAGCAAACCTTAGTGTGGAAACGGAAGAACACTCAGGATGACGAAGAGCACTCGAGGAAGAAGAATGCGCCTAGCGACACTTGAACTTAGGACTACTAGTATAGATTTAGGATTATTTAAGTTATAATAAGAGGACTAGGATTGATTGTTAGTTTCCTCAATAAGTTGCCAATTTCATTTCAGCGAGTGTGAAACTTTTTTATATTAATGAATTAGATGATTAATAAAATGTCTGTTTTTCTCTTTACAACTTGCTTACTATCTCGACCTGGTTTGGGTCATCTTAGTTAATTGTTCTTGTACGGCTACTATTTTCTCTTTGTTTCACATTTCTTTGTTTCGCTCACGTTTTTAGACCGGGGTGTGTCGTAATGAGCGGTTTTATGCGTAATACCGTTTTAATTGATCCAAATTTGTTAGTTGTGCAAATTCGACTCCTTCCATGTCGGTTAACTGAACTGCTCCTCCTTTCAGAATCTTTTTGATAATGTATGGTCCGGCCCAATTTGGCTTAAACTTTCCCCTCGGGTCTCTGACAGGTGCCCGTATTTCTTTGAGAACTAAATCTCCTTCTCTTAAATTGCGTGTCTTGACCTTTTTGTTGAAAGAACGCGAGATTCTTCGTTGGTACAACTGCACTTGGTTAAGGGCCGTAAGTCGCTTTTCAACCAGCAAGAGCAACTCCTCGTAGCGGCTTTGTACCCAATCAACCTCCGGAATTTGGCTTTCTAATGCTATTCTTAAAGAAGGAATTTGTAGCTCTATTGGGAGCACGGCTTCCGTTCCGTATACCAACGAGTACGGTGTCATGCCGGTGGGTGTTCTGATGGATGTGCGGTATCCCCATAATGCAAATGGCAGTTTAGTCGGCCAATCATGATATCTATCGGTCATTTTCTCAATGTTTGTTTTCACGTTTTTATTTGCTGCTTCGACTGCCCCATTCATCTGTGGTCTGTACGTAAACGATTTTCGATGCTGGATTTTATACTTCTCCAATAGAACGGCCGCCTCCCCTTTAAAATGGCCTCCGTGATCGCTAATTAATTCGTGAGGGACCCCGTATCGACAAATTATGTTTTCAGTGATGAATTTCGCAACATGTTTACCAGTTAATTTTGCGTATGAGGCTGCCTCAACCCACTTAGTAAAGTAGTCGATTGCTACTAGGATAAACTCATGGCCTCCGGTGCCTTTTGGGGTTATCTTGCCGATAATGTCTATTCCCCATATTGAGAATGGCCAAGGAGAGGTAAGATTGTAGAGCAAGGATGGTGGCAAATGTTGCGCATTGGATAAATTTGGCATTTATGACATTTTCGGACGTATTGGCAACAATCATGCTCTAATGTGGACCAAAAGTAACCTACTCTCAGTATCTTTTTAGCAAGCATTCGACCATTCATATGGGGACCGCAAGCACCATTATGCACCTCTTCCATGATCTTTTGAGCTTCTTTCTTGCCGACGCATAAAAGTAACACTCCCTGTGGCGACGTTTTGTATAATTTCCCTTGGCTTAGGATGTATTGCGATGCGAGTCGTCAGATGGCTCGTTGTGTTCTTTTATCGGAGTTCAGTGGGAACCTTTTTCCCAAATGATAGTCTAGTATGTCTGTAAACCATGGTGACTCCTCATCATTAGCGTCGTCTAGAGCCATGCAATATGCGGGCTCCTCTCTTCTCTCTATGCACAGTGGAATGCTGTCTAATTCATTAGGGATGTTGATCATAGAGGCTAGCTTTGCTAGAGCATCTGCGAACTGGTTTTCATCCCGAGACAAATATGTGAACTGCACATTGTCAAAATGTTTCAACATAGTTTCGAGATACGTCTGGTAGAGGGATAATCCTTCACTCTTAACTTTCCATTTTCCAGAGATCTGGTTAATGATCAATGAGGAGTCGCCATAAACTCTTAAGTTCTTGACTCCTAAGGCGATTGCTGCGTGTAGACCTAGTATACGTGCTTCATATTCAGCCTCGTTGTTTGTCACGCCGAACTTTAATTTAACCGACATTGGGGTGTGTGCCCCTTCGGGTGAGACAAGGAGTGTGCCTATTCCACAACCCTTTTGATTTGACGCTCCGTCAAAGAATAATTGCCATGCTTTAGATTCGGTGACAAGAATCTCCTCGTCGGGGAAGTTGTACGCTTCTATGTTTTCTTCAGAAACTGGAAATTCGGCTAGATAATCTGAGATTGCCTTTCCTTTGATGGACTTGTGAGCGATGAACGTAAGGTCAAATTCAGATAACATCATTGTCCACCTAGCAGTTTTTCCATTAAGGATTGGTTTTTCAAAAAGATATTTAAGAGGATTCATCCTTGACAACACATGGACTTCATGTGTGAGCATATAATGCCTTAATTTCTTAGTGGCCCAAACCAAGGCTAGACATGTCCTCTCAATGGGAGAGTATCTGCTCTCATATTCCAAGATTTTTTTTACTTAGATAGTAAATGGCTTTCGATCTCTTGGTTATCTTGGACCTGAGCGAGCATTGCCCCCATGGCGGTTTCTGTGACTGTCAATTAGAAGTGTAGTGGTATTCCTGGCCTAGAGGGGACCAGTATGGGAGGATTCTCGAGATATTTCTTTACAGTGTTGAATGCCTCCTGGCATTTGTCATCCCAATCTGTAACTATGCCTTTCTTTAACTTCTTGAATATCGGTTCGCAGACCATGGTTAACTTGCTTATGAAGCGGCTAATGTACTGCAATTGGCCCAAAAAACCTTGAATTTCTCTTTCGTTTCTTGGGGTGGCATATCTCTGATAGCTTTGATCTTAGATGGATCAGCCTCAATTCCTCTATCACTGACCACGTATCCCAAAAGCTTTCCTGAAGTGACTCCGAATGTACATTTTTGTGGGTTGAGCCGGAAATTATACTTTCGTAACCTTTTGAAAAACTTTCTTAAAGCAGTGGTGTGCCCTTCTCTTTCCAATGATTTTACTATCATATCATCCACATACACCTCAACCTCCTTATGCATCATGTCATGTAAGAGTGTTGTGGCCGTCCTTTGGTATGTGGCACCAGCATTTTTAAGTCCAAATGGCATCACTGTATAGCAATAGGTGCCCCATTGGGTGATGAATGTGGTTTTTTCCATATCTTCTTCTGCCATTTTTATTTGATTATAACCCGCATATCCGTCCATAAAAGAAAGCAATGCGTGGCCGACAGTGTTGTCTACCAAAACGTCAATGTGTGGCAATGGAAAATTGTCTTTGGGGCTAGCTTTATTTAAATCCCTGTAGTCGACACACATCCTAACCCTTCCATCTTTCTTTGGAACCGGAACAACATTGGCTACCCATTCTGGATATTTTGCTACCTTGATAAATCCTGCATCTAATTGCTTTTGCACCTCCTCCTTGATTTTAAGTGCCCATTCCGGTTTCATTCTTCTCAATTTTTGTTTTATTGGTTTTGCATCGTTATACAAGGGAATGGTGTGTTCAGCAATTTCTTTATCTATTCCGGGCATGTCTTTGTATGACTAAGCAAATACATCAGGATATTCTTTAAGGAGATTTATCAAATTAGATCGCTCATTGGATTGGAGTTAAGTGAGCGGCCTATTTTTATTTCTTTCATATCTGTTTCCGTACCGATATTGATTAATTCAGTTTCTTCTATCGTGGGTGATCATTCTTCTTGATTCATTAATTGTCTGATCATTTCTTTTGGCAACTTATCGTCATTGGAAACAAAGCAATCAAAGGAATTTGGAAAGCTAGTCGAGTAATTGAAAGCAAATTTATTATTCTGAGGAAATAGTACATTATTATGACTAGAAGGGTGACCCTCTGACTCTATGAGGACAGGATTACTAGACTTAGACTTATTGTAGACATAGACTCATACTCAGACTCAGAACTAGACACGGATTCAGACTTAGACTCAGACTCAGACTCAGACTTATAGAACATAGACCCTTCTCCTACGGTAATTGCTAGCTTTCTTCCATTGGCTGCAGTCCATTTCCATGTCTTGCGCCATCCATGCTCCCTATTATTCTTGGGGGTGATAAGCTTGGTGGGGTCAAACTGACTATCCTGAATGGCTACAGCAACACTATCGGTATCCTCCCTAGAGTCCTGTCCAAACAACATCCCAAGTGCATTGTTATTAGCTTCAAGTAACCAATCGTTAGCATATGTTTTAGATGGGAGGTGAATTGCCTCACCATCCAAGAAGTGACATGCTTCAAATATCTCAAATCCTGGAACTGTCATGTTAATTGCCTTTACATAAAACGGTTCAGGGAAGCCATAATAAGGAAAATGCTCACCTTCTTTTAAAAATTGGCCATTTAATGTGTGCGGGTATGCACTAATAGTCTTATCAGTCTGCTTGCCACTCTTTTCTGCTGCCTTTTGCTTCATTTTTCATAGTGGCTTCGCGGACTTCCTTTGGTGTTGGATTATACCCCAAACCAAAAGGGTTGTGCCTCATTTGGTTGGGTGCTAAATTAGTAGCTCTCTTTGGGTGTTTTCCGAGTGTTGTTCCATGGACGTACCCCTTATTCTTCATGATCGCATTTACTATGGTGTTTGCATAGTAGACATTATCCTCCTCAACTGCTGCAACATCTTCACAAAATCCCCATAATTCTATATCATCATTAGCGTGCTCCACTTTCAGAACTGGTGTGGTATCTGAAATTGGGGTGTCAACTTTCATTGGAGAGGCCTCGAGAGTGACCACTGTTCCCTTAATTATCATTTTGACTTTTTGATGAAGGGAGGAAGATACCGCATTAAGCTCGTGTAACCATGGTCGCCCTAAAAGAAAATTATATGTTGCTGTAGATACCCAAATCCGCACCTCCCGCCAAAAACCCAGTGATGTAACAATGGACTTTTATTGCGTGCTTTTACGTTGACTTAAATGGTTCTAACTGTGACGAATTCAAGTTAAATGTTTTTAAATGCAAATGAGGTTTCTTTATGGGTCATCACCTTTAAGTGTCTTTAGGTCTAGAGTCTAGCTTGTCTCGAGTTCAGGTCCTAATCGGCATGCGCACACCCCTTTTCAAACACATATAACACATCGATCCACCTAAATACCTAAATTTAGGCCTAGCTGCTAAAACTACCCTTTAGCATTAGCAAATACCCAGGATAGTCTCACGGAATGTCCTATTTCACAAAATTACACAAAATGCACCCTTTTTACATTTTCAGGGCTCGGGCCCGAGGCAGCCCAAACCCATACCTGGCCCGCATTCCAAGGATCAGGATTGACCAAGTCAAACCCTAAAACAAACCCTAGCAACCCCTAACTTAGAGCTCACGCAAGGTTATCCTAAAAGATAATTTAGAAATATACGGAATATATAGGATAGAACCCTCCCTACCAATCGCAAGAGGCATTGCGATTGGTAGGGGCTATCGCAAGACTCCTTGCGATTGCCCCGACGACCATAAGAGGCCTTGCGGCTCCTACGTCCGGTTTATCCCTAGATTTCCTAAAATCTACCGAACTCTACACTATAAATCGACCCTTCTGGTCATTCATTCAACACACAATTTGAATACAATTCTACTTTAAAACACTCTCAAAAGCCTCACGCATAAACACCCTTAGAATTCCTCATTTTCCTAGTGTTGAATTCCTCCCTTTGAAGCGAAGCGGCTAGGTTTCTAATTCGAGACAGGTAATACTTAATCCTACCATGGATTAAGGTCTTTCTTTACTTCTTAGACTAGCAAGGGCCTACATTAGGCTCACCCCGACTTTGGTACGCAAGTCTGCTTTTCATAAGGCGGCCATGCACCTCGAATACACACCCTATTCGTAAGACCTTTCCAAAGTCGTATAAACAACTGACCTCCTTAAAATAAACCAATGGCTAATTGAACTTTATTTTACTGCATGCATTTTAGCAAATCCTCTTATTGCATCTAAATCACTTAAAATGAATTCGTCATTAAACTGAACTGTTTTCGTTAAATAAGTTAAGCATGCTTAACTGAGGGTTTTAAACAATCTCTTTTTGCATTATTTTACATCTTTATCGCAGTTGTACGTAGCGTATTACTTAGGCTCATGTATCATTATTTGCATTATTCTCAAGTCTAGTAGAGGCTATCTTTTGATAGGCTTTTCCAAAAGATCTTTCATAAAAACATTATTTTGATTTATGCTTTAGAAAAGTACCCTCACCCGAATCCGAATCTGGTTTCACAATAACCTTAGACGGATAGGTGTCGACGTGCCTTGAACTCTAAGACGTGTCTTTGAGCATGAGGACACGGAGGCGGGTTCTAAATTTCCCTCATAATTTAGTGGCGGCTCCAAAAGCAGTTTAAAGGTTTTCTTATTTAATCTTTTTAACTTTACGGCCCTAGCAAGGCGTCGAGTGGTTCCATGGTCGATCCCTGCATTTACAATTGGCGACTCATTGAGACGAGTTTTATTTTTAAAACTAAAACTAGCCTTTTTCTTTTTAAAAATAAAAATGAGACTTGAACGACTTGAGAACGATCAACATACATGAGCTAGGCATATCCGTTTAGAGTCGAATCTAGTCGGATTCACACACAAATACCTTGAGAGGTGGTTCCAAACGCAGGCTTGTCCACTCGATAAAGCACGTTCTGGACTAACCTTCCTCTCACCCCTCCACGGCTTGCCGTAGCAAACTGATTTGACCGCCCCAGGGCTTCCTTTGTATCCTACATGTTATACTATGTAGGCGAAGGGCTAAAAGCACCTGCCAAAGCGTACTCAAATCAGTTGGAGGTGTACGAGACTTGACCAAACGACCAAGAGTCATACGTACGAGTGCGAGGCTATACAATATAGTCTTTTTCAAAATTCATTTGCATTGCATATCTTCGAAAACTCACCCAAAATTTTCAAGGTATAAATGAACCTAACAACTAACAACTAACATTTTACCTAACGTCTAACTCTTTACAAACAAAACTCTCGCGAAATTTTTGAAATAAACATTTTTCAAATTTCCCTTTATACAAAACTTGCAAAACCCGAGTCGAGGCTTTCCAACCCCAACTCGTGGATTTCATTCTTTAACCTTCACGGCTTAAATCCTTTTTAACATCCTCGACTTGGCTAAACCCGAGTCGATTCCTTTTTTACGCATCCATCTTTAGCCCATGACAATATCCGTCATTTGGGCTAGCGGATGCAAACAAAGCCTTTAACCTCGAGACGAGCTGTGCGCACGCAGTCTTGTCTCAAAAACACTCCTAGCTTAATTTCGAAAACTTCCTTCTTTTTCAAAACTTAAAAGAGTCTTTTTCAAACGAAATGAGCTAAAAACAAACGTATAAATGAATGTGTCAAGTTGGAGTGCAATCATAGAGTGATGCACTCCATCCAAATGTAGGTTTCACCTGGATACCCATTGCACCAAAACCGATTTGTCATACCTCACAAGAAAGCGAACCTATACCCAAAGAATGGCCGAAATGATGATGATGTTGGCGCTCAGTGAACAAGTCACCAAGTTGACCGATGATCTCGAACGCCTGCTGAACCACCACAAGACCGAGATAAAGCGTTTGGAGCAACGTATCAAGGACAAGACCAAAGAACATGTCTCGATCCACACTCTCGAGGCCCTTAACCAACAAGACGACGAAGGCTTCACCGAGTATCTCTCCCGATGGAAAAAGCTAAGCGCACAAATCCCAAATCGTCCGCATGAGGACGAACCTGTGCCTAAGTACATAAATAACTGCGACCAGTGTATCGCTTATACATGCGATGCAAAGAACATTCAAGACTTCAAACAACTCATCAGAGTCGGCACTCAAATTGAGGAAGACTTTAGGACTAGTGCCATGGCCAGATACACCGGCAATACCTACCGAGATAACTCACCAGAATCTCCTCACGCGACCCAGAGTAAGGAAAACTGCACTATGGATAGCCTTGACGCATTTGCAACCAAAAGCTACAGGAGCTTCATGCCTTACACTAGGGCATTCCATAGGTTGGTTGAAAACAACTACCTACAACCAATCAGACTACCGACGAGCCACCCGAAGACAAGAAGCCAAAACTTTGGAACCCAAATGCTTACTGTGCATACCACAGAGGCAAAGGCCACGACACAGAAGACTGCTTCAAACTGAAGCATGCCATCCAAAATCTCATCAACCAAGGAAAGCTCGGCCATCGCCTCAACCGCCCAAGCCGCCAACGACAACCCTTTCGCCGACCGCAGAATCTTCGTGGGATCACCTCCCATTATGAACTGCTCCAACAATATCAAACCGAGCAACAGTCAAACCATTGGCGCTTCGTTCAACGATAAAGGGGATGAATGGCCTACGTCCAACCAAGCCACGATCCAAGGCGGCGAAAAGATTAACTCTTTTACCATACAACCCAAACCATCCAACAAAGATTACCCTCCATGCGACCACACGATCTTCACAGGATCACTTCCTCCCATAGACCACTCAGACTTTGTCATGCCCGAAAACAACCCAACTCCTAATACAGACATTGAGAACAAACTAACAAGCGAAGATGCACCCACAAAACGCAAGCCATCACAACTTAAGAGGAAAATGGCAAGAACGGAGGCGTTAGCGAGCATAACGCAGAAGAAGAAATCCTCTTAGGAACTAATCCTTTAGGTGTCGGGTCATCTGTTGACCCACCTTCTAGTTTTAGCTTAGACTTTTATTGTCGGAGGCTAGCTCCAGCTTTTCTCCTAATTTGTCAAACATTTCTTCTTCTTTAACGAATAATACAGATAAGTTTGCTTATGTCTCAAGCTAAAAACAAACAAATGAACAATGAACAACAAACAAAATTAAACGAAACCATTTCAAAGACAAAATCGAATCAAAGTATGCGTTAATCGAGTCTCGACACCAAGGGCATCAACGTGCACCCATGACACGTGCGTCACGAAGCAACCGACAAGGCGTCCACTCAAGTACCATCGACGATTTGGCGGATCTCCTCAAGCATTTCGAGTCTTTTAAATACGGGTCGAGTTCTTAAGCATCGAGTCAAACTCCGTCAGTTTAGGATAATCGAGTCTTCGACGTACGACATTTTAACAAATCAATAAGGGAATAAGTTTGCCTATAACCCAGTTTCCTTTTACCCATTTTACTCACATTTCATATACAAAAAAAAACATTTTGCACCGACATACATTGCATCCTAGGAGTAGCTATCCGAAGGAGGTCTAGGCCGGGTACGAAGGTCCAAGTCAACATCAAGTACAAGATAAAACAAGTAGGTTTTTCGACGACTAGACACTTAAGGTTCGGTAGTCTGCTTGTGATCTACTACTCCGCTACTTTTGGAGGAGGATCCATTGATTTGGGGCTCCACAGTGGTCATGAATTTGATCGCGACCAAAAGCATGAGTACTCCTGGATCGCCCTCCGCGTACTCGATCGCGTGCCTAATAAGCAAACGAACTTGTCATAGGAGTCCGGCGTGATAGACACATGATCACATGCAACCTTCCCACCATAGGGTCTGGCAAAGTCGAAGCTCGAGCCCAAGCCACAAAGGGCCCGACGAATTCTCAAGGGGAATACAATCAAAAGTGAAAACAACGGCAAAAAGAGCGAAGCCAAAAGGAAACAAGTCTCAAAGTTTCCAAGAAGTCAAAAGGGGAAACAAGTCTCAAAGTTTCCAAGAAATCAAAAAAGGAAACAAGTCTCAAAGTTTCCAAGAAATCAAGAAGCAAACAAGTCCCAAAGTCTTTAAGAAAGGACAAAGTCAAGAAGCAAAAAAGTCTCAAAGGAAAGGGACAAAACAACAAAAAGAAAGCCCGAAAGTCAAGTGGCTAAGTAAACAAAGGTCTACTCAAAAATGGACCCAGTCTAACACCTCTTCAAGGAACCCGTGCCAAAAGGACATATGGCGCGATGGACATTACTCTGAGCCGAATTTGACACCAAAGACGAAATTTACAACATCAATGAAGAAGCAACATACTTCGATGGTTCATCCAATTATCGAGGTTGGGGAATAGGACCCCTCTACATCAAATTGGACTTTGATGCGGCAAAGATCAACTAAGGAGAACCTACCTTTAAGATGCAATGTATCAAGGTCAATCACATAAACACCCCTTTTGGACCGGCGGGTCCTTAAACACGCACCTTTCCACAAAAATACCCTTTTGGACCGGCGGGTCCTTAAACACGCCCCTTTCCACATAAACACCTTTTCACATAAACAAACACATTTTACAAAAGTCACCCTTTTGGAACTACGCTAGGTTTGATTCTGTACCCACGGATACGTAGGCTGCTCGCCCAAGCTCAACCAACCCTTTTACAAATTTATGTCTAAAGCTTCCAAAGTCAAGGACATCCTCACAAAAATCCACAAAAATCCACAAAAATCATGGGCAAACAGTTTCTTTATCGAGACGTTAAAACGACTATGTCAAGACAAAGTTGTGCTAGACCTAGGAGTAGTACTCTGCGTTTTCGTCTAACCTTGTTCATTTTGCAGGAACAACGACAGGCCGCTGGAACAACCGTGTGTCACCAAGCCGGGGGCTTTACCGATACAGCGTGTCATAGTCACTTACACCCCTGTCATTGTCGAGTCTCGAGTCACGCATACGATTCACCTTCGTCTTTGAAACACTTCAAACACTTGTTTCATCGTTGTCTTTGAAACATTTCATAGAGCACCTTTCAAAAATTAAATCAGTACTCAAGTTAACGTACCTTAGCACCCGAGTCAATGCACTTTAGGAAGCACTTCCCGAGTTAGTACACATTAGGAAGCACTCTCTAAAAATTAGCTCAACGCCCGAGTCAATACCTTTCAAACAAAAACACGTCTTTTGAAAAAACAGCATTTTCAAAATCCTATTTCGCAAAAACAACATTTTTCAAAATCCTCTTTTGCAAAAATAGCTTTTTCAAAATCTTCTTTTACGAAAACGACATTTTCGAAATCCTCTTTTGTAAAAAAACGATTTTTCCTTCAAACAAAAGGCATTTCCAAAAACGCGAGAGAATTTTCAAAAACTTTCTTTCTTTGAGTACTAACTATGCAAGTACAAGTAAGAGACAAAGAAGAATGCAGTCAAGCCCATGGAGTACGCCCGACGACACTGGATGCACGCTACCCCAAGATGCCCGATCAAGACAAGACGCCTATCCAACTAAGATTGGATACAAATTTTATCCAACAACATTGGATACACCACGCTCTACGAATTTGGATCCAACCTGAAGACATTGGTACCCCTCACCTGACGGTACAAAGATATATTGTACCCAAGCCAAACGACAAATGAACAACCAACAACAACCATACCTGGTGGACATAACCCATCCCGAAGTACCAAACCTCAAGACTGGGGGCTTACCTACGATATTCCTACGATCTACAGATAATACATTCACCTCCTTAGACTAGGAAACCACAGACTAGGAAGCCATACATTCACCTCCTTCGACTAGGAAGCCACACAAGCGCTATGGTCGACTCATGCACCATGAGTGCGATATACATCTACAACCAAGACTGGGGGATGACACTCCATTTTAGGATCTTACTCCTATACAACAAAATAGATATCCTTCACGGACGTCCCAAGACTCTATAAAAAAAAAGAAAAAAGAAAAAGCCGAAGCAAAAGTCCTACTAAGCCCACAAGCAGAAGTAAAGACCCTACCTTGATAAGAGACACCCTCAAGACAATTACACCCCAGAAGCAAAAGCGAGTCAAATTCACAATTCGACTTAGCTCAAACATCCCCCGGGCCAGCATGCCCTTAAACGTGCATTACCGAAATACGCTGGTCTGATTAGGGGTGTTCAAAAATTGGTCCGGACCGGCAAACCGGACCGACCCGGACCGAAAGGTCCGGTCCGGGTCGGACCGGATACTAATAGGTCCGGTCTTCGGTCCTCAAAATTTTTGACAACCGGTCTTAGGTCGGTCGGTCGGTCCTAAGCGAAAAATCCCTCTAAAACCCCTTTATTATGTGGTCCGGTCCGGTCCAAACCCGGACCTAAGGGGTTTAGGTCCGGTCCGGTCCGGGTCTCCTTCTAACCGGTCCGGTCTCCGGGGTTGAAAATTTTGGGCATCCGGTCCCCGGTCCTAATAGGTCCGGTCCGGTCCGGTCCGGGTTTGGACCGGTGAACACCCCTAGGTCTGATTCCATACACCGTGGATACGTAGGCAGCTTTGCAAAAGGCACGACCAACACCCGACACCAAAACATAATTTCGTTCAAGGACGGAAGTAACATTTCCAGTTTGACTTAGTTTCTACACCAAAACTTAACCAAACTAAGGGGGCAAAATTAAAAGCATAGTCACAATCCTGACTTTACTTTTACGCCAAACCATGGTCCTAATTACAAACAAGACTTTGATTTAGCTCTACAGCTTCGTCAACAAAAGCCAATAGCCAAACACCACTTTGCCTTAATACCAACCAAATTAAGACAAGTTCGAGGAGGGTAATCCAAAAACACTTTCTCCCAACATAACTAATACCAAGCACATGCTCTTCATTTTGACTCAGTTTTCATATCAAACTCAGTCAAACTCGAGGGGGTAACCCAAAAACACTTTCACCCGAACAACCTTATCACCAAGTTTGACCATCGTTATACACTTTAACTTGGTCAAACTGGGGGCTCATACCATACACCCCTCAAGCTTCGTCAACGAAAAATAAGGAAATTTTTCGCGAAATCACGCCCTCAAGTTTTCGTCAACGAAAAATAAGGTAATTTTTCGCATGACGCCCGAAGAAATCACGCATCTACGGTTTAGCGACACCTCCAGAACCGCTATGAACACAAGCATGCGCACTAAAAGCATAATACTTTCACGTGTGCACAAAGCATCAGACACCCAAACACATGTCCAAAGATCAAACACCCGAACACAGATACAAACATTCAAACACCCAAACATGAGACGAAGTACCAAACATCCCAAGTCCGAGACGAGTATCAAGTGAACCCAAAGGAATCGTAATGATACCACGTTTCATGGCCAAGACAAGAACATTTACAAGACACAAGACGAAGACACAGAAGTACAACAAGAGGCAAGCGAAGTCTGAAGATCTTTAGAAGAGCAAATCGCAGATTCGAATTTTTCCGGATTCGAAACCGCGACATGTGCGAGTGAGTTCAAGCTTGAAGTCGCCAGTTGATAAGAGATTTCCCGGAAGAGTCACTAGTCGACAAGGCAATTTCCAGAGCATGTTTTATTCCACGTTTACTCTCCACCTTGGGCTCGATTAATTTCTAGGCCTAAGTGTTTTTCTTCGGAATCGCAAGCTTTTCGGTTAAGGCGTCACCTAAAGTCCGCCACACTCTTAGACGAGTTGAAACACTATACACAACCTTTGCGTAAACACTAAACACGAGCATTTTCCTCGGACGATAATTCCCGGCGGACGTAAGCACTCTTTTACGAGATGAGCACCAACACGAGCACTAGCACGAAGCATGAAGCACATACGCTCTTTTACGAGACCAAGCACGCGCGCTCTTTTACGAGACAAGCAACAGCAATAACACGCAAAGGTATTTAGCAAGCACAGGAAGGCATCCCCCGTACTGGTATGCAAGGACCGTCATGTCCCTAAACATGTTCGTCCCTCCCCGGATAAGCCCGGTTCGGAGTCCTAGTCTCACCCATGGACACATACTCCGTGCCGCTGATGATATCGAGACTGTAACGGTCCGGATGTTGTCGTGTAGTTTGACTTTCGCTTTAGTCCTAAGCTCAGTCAAACTGGGGGCTCTGTAGATACCCAAATCCGCACCTCCCGCCAAAAACCCAGTGATGTAACAATGGACTTTTATTGCGTGCTTTTACGTTGACTTAAATGGTTCTAACTGTGACGAATTCAAGTTAAATGTTTTTAAATGCAAATGAGGTTTCTTTATGGGTCATCACCTTTAAGTGTCTTTAGGTCTAGAGTCTAGCTTGTCTCGAGTTCAGGTCCTAATCGGCATGCGCACACCCCTTTTCAAACACATATAACACATCGATCCACCTAAATACCTAAATTTAGGCCTAGCTGCTAAAACTACCCTTTAGCATTAGCAAATACCCAGGATAGTCTCACGGAATGTCCTATTTCACAAAATTACACAAAATGCACCCTTTTTACATTTTGAGGCTCGGGCTGACAGAGCCCAAACCCATACCTGGCCCGCATTCCAAGGATCAGGATTGACCAAGTCAAACCCTAAAACAAACCCTAGCAACCCCTAACTTAGAGCTCACGCAAGGTTATCCTAAAAGATAATTTAGAAATATACGGAATATATAGGATAGAACCCTCCCTACCAATCGCAAGAGGCATTGCGATTGGTAGGGGCTATCGCAAGACTCCTTGCGATTGCCCCAGGCAACAAGAGAGGCCTTGCGGCTCCTACGTCCGGTTTTATCCCTAGATTTCCTAAAATCTACCGAACTCTACACTATAAATACGACCCTTCGGTCATTCATTCAACACACAATTTCAGAATACAATTCTCACCCCAAAACACTCTCAAAAAGCCTCACGCATAAACACCCTTAGAATTCCTCATTTTCCTAGTGTTGAATTCCTCCCTTTGAAGCGAAGCGGCTAGGTTTCTAATTCGAGACAGTAATACTTAATCCTACCATGGATTAAGGTCTTTCTTTACTTCTTAGACTAGCAAGGGCCTACATTAGGCTCACCCGAGCTTTGATAGCAAGTCTGCTTTTCATAAGGCGGCCATGCACCTCGAATACACACCCTATTCGTGAGACCTTTCCAAAGTCGTATAGACAACTGACCTCCTTAAAATAAACCAATCGCTAATTGAACTTTATTTTACTGCTTGCATTTTAGCAAATCCTCTTATTGCATCTAAATCACTTAAAATGAATTCGCCATTAAATCAAATGTTTTAGTTAAATAAGTTAAGCATGCTTAATCGAGGGTTTTAAACAATCTCTTTTGCATTATTTTACATCTTTATCGCGGTTAATGCGTAGCGTATTACTTAGGCTCATGTATCATTATTTGCATTATTCTCAAGTCTAGTAGAGGCTATCTTTTGATAGGCTTTTCCAAAAGATCTTTCATAAAAACATTATTTTGATTTATGCTTTAGAAAAGTACCCTCACCCGAATCCGAATCTGGTTTCACAATAACCTTAGACGGATAGGTGTCGACGTGCCTTGAACTCTAAGACGTGTCTTTGAGCATGAGGACACGGAGGCGGGTTCTAAATTTCCCTCATAATTTAGTGGCGGCTCCAAAACAGTTTTAAAGGTTTTTCTTATTTAATCTTTTTAACTTTACGGCCCTAGCAAGACGTCGAGTGGTTCCATGGTCAGATCCCGGTACCTACAGTTGCTGGGATATCAACCACCAAAAATGTCACCTTCTTCTCCACAGGCCCTGTTGTAATGTTTGTAGTCCGAATTCCTAACACATTTCGGCGCCTGTTATCATATGCGCGCACAACACGATTAGTCTGCTTGAAATCCCTTTCATTATATCCCAAGGCTTTTGCAGTTCGTAAAGGGCAAAGGTTTACAGCAGATCCATTATCGACTAGGGACAAAGGAACACATTTGTTGTTGCACAACACGGTAAGGTACAGTGGCTTATTATGGTGTACGCCTTCTGAGGGTAGGTCCTTATCAGAAAAGGATATTGCTGGTGCATTTTTCTCTGATGTCAAGAAGCTTGCTAGTTCAGCTGGAGTAGTTTCAGGAGATACGCTCATACTTGTGAGAGCATCTAAGATGGCTTTCCTATGCTCAAGGGAACTGCAAAGTAAATCCCAAACAGTAATGTCAGCCTTCAACTTCTTAAACAACTTGACAAGAGAGTCTTCTTGCTTTGAACTCTTGTTTTACTCTCGTCCTGTAACCTGAGGTGGGTTAGCATCTTCATTTGTGGGTCTAATATTCCTACCAGAACGGGTTAAGAGTTGCACTTCCTCTTGGTCGACACTTAATTCCTCTTCACTTTCACATCCCCATATGTCATTAGTCGGATCTGGATCGTAGTCCCATTCGTCTTCCTCATCGCTTGCCCATATGCCCATAACATCGAGTGGATGTATAAATTTTGTTGGGTCATCATAGGCCTCTTCAGTGTCGATTACTAGCACGCTCCCTAAAGGATTGTTGTTATTATTAGGGCGTTGAGCTGCCTTAGGTAGAGGAATTGTGCGACTATCAATCAAATTTTGAATGGCATGTCGTAAAGTGAAACAATCATTAGTGTTGTGTCCTCGACCTTGATGGTATCTACAATATGCACTTTCATTCCATTTAGGCCCTTTATTATGTGGATCTGGGGTGGTAGGCCCAATAGGCTTCAAATGTCCGGATTTTGCCAATCGGTCAAGTGCTTGCGATAAGCTTATTCCTAATAGACTAAACTCCCATTTTGGTTTTTGTTCCTTCACACTTGCTAATGCATTAACAGTGTCATTCCCCTTGGATGTGGACCCAAATCCTTTTTTGTCTTTGCCATAGTAAGCCTTGGATTAAGGCTTAGTGTTATTTTCGACAGCATCGTCCTCAATTTGCATGCCAATTTTGTTTGAGCAAGCAAACGTATCAATGCCTGCGTATTGTAGGTGTTGCTTATATGGTTCACGCAGATTTTTCACAAAGATGTCGACTTGTTCTGCTTCTGACGGTCTCTCGATCATTTTAGCTGCTTTTTCCCTCCAGCGAGCCAAGAAATCAGTGAAGCCTTCCTTTTCATTTCGCTTAGTTACCTCTAAATCCCTTTTGGTGATTAAAAGCTCAGTATTGCTCGAATACTGATCATAAAATTCCCTTTTTATGTCGTCCCAGGTCGAGACTCGCGCCGGGTCCAAAGAGAAAAACCAGCTCCTAGCTACATCTTCTAGGGTGGAAGGAAACACAGCAGGAAAAACAGACTTATCAATCTCTTTCAAGGCCATTGCTTGTTGAAAGCTTCTTATATGGTGAGTAGGGTGTTCTTATACTGCTTTCACTTTTAATCAAAACCTCTTTGTTATCCTAAACATTCTTTTATTAAATATTCTAATTTGAGCATTTGGTTTATTTGAATATAATTTATTCTACTTGGTATTTTAGTAGCTTCATTTTTCTAAAATCGATGTCATGTTGAAACTCAACTCTAAGACTTTCCCTTTCAATCGTATCTTTTGATTATATTCTATATCTGTCAAACTTTTCGGGAATTACCGTTTCGTCTCTCCTTCATAACGAAACCAATTTGAATTCTTTGTTGGAAACGAGTCTTATACCTTCATTTGTGAACTCTTAAGGAATATTTCTATCTTCCTTCATCGTTTCATATTAAAAATTTCTTTTGTCAAATTGGTGGTTGTTGAGCAGTTTCTTGTAAAAGATTTATTATGTCATATTTTTACTTAATTCGTTTCATTCCTTATTTTCTTTCTTATTCATCATAACTCATCACTTTTATATCATGACCCTATCGATCACCTTTTAGTCTGGTCATTCGGTCTTATATCATTCTATTCCTTAGGTTTCCCTCTAGTGGCTAATTCAGTTCTATAGCCTTTACGCCGACTTTTAAGACGTCGATCTTCTATTATTTTTCATTCCTTTCCGTAGCTATTCACGTTCTCGATTTTGTAAAAGCTCTAGATGTATTAACATCAATCTTGTCCTTGATAAATTTCTCTAATCATATTCCTTGGCATCTAGCCGTAGGGTGCTTCACCCATATCTAGCTCGAGATCTGATCCTTAGGCTGTCGCTGTTATTTGAGTCATACATGATAGAGTTTGGTTAATAAGTAGTTGATAGTATGAGTGGTTTACTAGCTAATGCACATGGTTTGTCGTTGTAACTTTTGAGGATTCTTAGTTTTGCGATTCATAGCTAGTGCAACTTGAGACCGTTTTATAATTATGAGTTAATGCACTTGTGAGTCTTAGCCTTTGGGATTGATGATTTAATTGACGGTGAGTGAACGTAAGGGGATTATGATCTCTACATAGGGAGGACTTTTGGAACCTTAGGTATGTGGGTATATGGCGTATGATAATCATGGGATAGTGAGAATTGGGAAGTGATATTGTGGTGAACAATAATCGACTTTGAGGAAAACTTAAAGGATATAGTGAGCACGATAAATCTTTGGGGAATGCACTCTAAAGGATAATGTATATTAGGAATGACAAGTGTGCATCTTGTGGTTTTGTGTATGTGTTAGGAATAAGGAAATTCATTAATGGGAGGAGAGAATCTGAGGTCGGTAAGGTAGTGACGTTCGAGGAAGGTATGGATAGACTTGTGTATGGAAACAATGGGTTGAGAGAGTATTAAGCTTTTGACGACACATTTTGATAGCTACGTGATAATATACCTTTGATTTGGGGATGAGACGATATGGTATGACATAATTATGGTTATTTCGTTGTGGAGAGTGTGGATAGATATGAGAAGCGATATAGACTTGAGCTTAGATCACGTTATGATTAAGGATATGAGGTTTGTCATTAGCATTGATTTGGGGAATAGCTTACGCGTTAGTTGTCTTGGTAACATGGGTAATGGTGCCTTTTGGGTTAAAACTCGTCCGAGGTTTTGGTTAGACTTGGTGAGTGAGATGCTTGGTTGAACGATATGGTCTTGTGAGGCTAGTATGCCTAATTTGAGGATTGTCGAGCATAAGATGCACCAATAGTATTAAAAGGTTATATGAATGAGTTGAGCATCATTCGGGTGATATGTGATGTCGGGTTATCTTAAGCGTCGTTAAGCGTGTCTATGCCCTTGTTATCGAGGTGAGTAGAGTTAGCGATTCTTGTCTTGAGGACCATAGGAGTAGGTAGTTTCCTTAATCCTTTGGGGGCATTCTTTCGTTCTCAAGGTTCGAGGACGAAACTTCTTTTTAGGTGGTGAGATTGTAACACCCCGACTTTTTCTAATATTAATTATTCGTCTCAATAATATTCGTAATTCATTTCTCTTGATTTTCTCATTTTTAGCTCGAGAAAATCAGTTCATTTGTCGCGTGGATTAAGTTACACTATAGTCAGAACTTAAAAACGGAGTAATTTAGCTAAAAACGGTGTAATTTCCTCATACGAACTCCGATTCAGGTGATTCAAAAGGCTAAACTGCGTATTTTTTCGACGCCATCGCAACTGCCAAATTTTCAGAAGCCAGTTTGGACCGGTCCACCCTGGACCGAACCGAAACCCCCATTGCTCGGGTTGGGTTTAGGGTTTTTGGGTAGCTTTTTGATCAAGGCATTATATATCCTATTATCTCCTAATCTTAGCAACATTATAATCTGATTTCTCTCTTCCTAATTTCTTCCTTATCTCATCCCCATTCATCCCCCTTAATCCTCTCACAAATCTCTCTCAAAACTCCTAAAACTCCATTGTTATTCATCCAAGCTTTCATCTCTTGTGCTCTAGTTCTTTCCTAGTCTATTTCCCATAGTGTATGATCTCTTTTATCACTTTTATTTTCTGATCTTGTATTATTTATTGTGTTATGATGCTATGTATTCATTGCTTGTGTGTTTTGGCTTGGATCATCAAAGGAGAAGGTGAATTTGAAGAAGGAGACACCATCTTGGTAGAAGAGGAGGAAGAATAGCAAGGAGTTGATCTTGAAAAGGTAACTAGGTGTGATCTAGTTGTATTTTAGCATGTATGAGGCCTAACTTGTTATGATCTTGTCGTTTACATCGTTGTTTTAATGTATGCTTGCACATCTTGTTGTTTGGTTAATGTTTGATCATGAATTCATGCTAGAATCTTTGGCCTCATACTAGGGATTGTCATGTTATCATCATTAATCGCATAATACTCATAATTTAATGCTAATCATGTTTGCAAAACTTGAGAAAATCGATTTGGTGTTGATTGTTGTTGTTGGCCGTGTGTATGGGTAAGGGGCCGAAGCCCTTGCTCTTTGTTTCTCTTGCTTTTCTTTCTTGTTTTGACTTAAGTATGTTGAATTATGATGTTTGTATGAATTACCCAATGTTGAGTTATGAGTTAAGATGATTACGTGATGTTTAATAACGTTTATATGCATGCTTATGTAAATTGGTCACATAAATTGTTGATAGGTCACATGAGAATCGAGTATATTGCGTAAAAATGGGTTTGTGTGTGTGTTGGCCGTGTGCAGGCTGGCCGTGTAGTGTGTGTGTGACGGTTTGTTGGTCACTTGTTTGAGTCTTGGCATGAATTGGGATGTTGTCTATGCTAAATCGAATTGAGATATACTTTGTTTGATCACTAAATAATGAATTATGAGCATGTTAATTGAATATATGACTTGTAAAGCATGTTGATCATATTGTACTCCGTATGTATGGTTGGTTGTGTTGGTAATAATGCTTGTGTATGTATGAGTATGGTTGTTGTGGTCGTATGGTTGTGTTGGAAGTGGTGGAGACAGGTTAACAGGTTATGCTTGGGTTAAGTTTGCACATGGGTACTGTTCTGGCACATGTGTGAGGAGATACAACGTCCTAGGATGGACGGATACCGCTCATGGTCCCCTCGGCTATTCTTGTTGCTTAGCTAGAGCTATCATGGGTTCTCAACCAGAAGGGTTAGAGACTATGGTTATTTACGTCGTCACCGTTCTTGTTGCTCGGTGGAATTTGACCAAATTTAGACTTGTGATTATTGAGGAACTTCTTGTTGCTGTTCCGCCATAGGGTTTGGGTGATTCTTGTTGCTTCACCCAGTTCTCCGCGCTTACTCTCGCAATTGGTTGGAAGAAGGATCGTCTTGTGAGCTCAGTTGGTTTGGACACGACTTTGGTTGTGCCGTGATGTTTGTTGTTGTATTTGCATTGTTGTTCTTTCGTTGTATGTTGGTTGCTTATGTATTTATGCTTTGGTATTAGGCCGTAGGCCAGGTGAGCTTGATGCATTGTTGTTTATGTTTTGTTATGTTAAAATATGACTGGGGAGCACCTAGTTACTCCCCACTGATTGTGGTTGTTGCCTCTCTTTTATAGGTATGCGCGAGACGGGATTGAGTGAGTTGGATGCGAGGATATGACCACGTGCACCTTAGAAGAGATGTTGTTTTGGATTAGACTTTTGGACTTGTATTTCTTTGGTTTTGTTTTAGACTTTCTTTCGGTCTTTAGACTTTTGTTTTGGGTTTTGGTTTGTACGGGGTATTTACTCCCCACTTCTAGGCCTCAAGGCCTACCTTTTTATCGTTGTTTAGTCGGTTTAGTGAGTAATGATCCGGATTCCATGGTGTTTCCGCCACCGTGGGTCGCTTTCATTTTCTTTCATTTTACAAATCCTTTTTATTTCTTCATTTTATTTTGTTTGAAAATCCGGGTTGTTACAATAATTGCCTAGAAAAATTAGGGTTTGTTTTTGGGGTTTAGTTTTTAGTTCAAATTTGCGATGGAGGGTGCGCCTGTTGGCGATTCTCGGGTGCTGTTTTGCTTTCTCAGTCGCCGTCGTCGTCTCCGTCGACAAGTCAATTGAGGGTTGTTTCTGAACAGTCTGCTCGTAGCGTCGGTAATGAGGTATGTACATCGGAAAGGTTCTTCCTTTTTGGTTTTTGATTGATTGTTGTTTGCGTTGTTGTGAATTAGTGTGGACAAGGGATTTTGATCCACGCGATGTTTTATTTCAAAAACATTTTTAATTTGAAAAGAGTCGCCACTAAATTTTTAAGTGGAATTTAGAAACCAATTTTAGAGAAAATGAGTTCGTGTGAGTTTACGTGTTAGGAAGTTTAAAAGAATTTCATTAATTTAACGCCTAACCCCGCCCGTTACAGTAACGGTCTCTACTAAGTAAAATCATGGCTATTATGAGTACACATGCGGATATGCAAACAGCGTTTTAACCCTAACCAAAATATATCCATTCTAGGTCGTTTTAATGCACATACAACTTCGTCGAAGTTATTAAACATGGGTTCATTTACTATTCTAGCAAACAAAAAGAGGAAGCAGAAATACTTACCGACAGCATAAGATAGATTAACAAACGTTAGCGGTAAACGAATAAAAAAAATAAACAAACACGACTAATACGCGAACTAGCATGAAAGACCAACATAGATAATTAAATGTGGCACACGAATATAAAGCAGTAACAAGTAAACAAAATAATTTGCAAACATTAACACATGTAAACACGAACACAAACAAACCAATATACGGAGATAATAACTTGGCACACATATAAACTAATGATCAAATATCCTCAACAAACATGCGAACGCTTGCAAACTGTAACAAACAAAACACAAATCCACGTACAGACTACTAATCAATTGGACACAACTAATGGTCTACTAATAATTACACAATTAAGAGCTTAAATGGTCAAATCTAACTAATACACACGGATAAACGAGCAAGTGACATGGACACCAAAGCACAACGTACGAAAAGAAACCAGGCTATTCAATCCTACACAACTCGAGTTTTGACAGACGGAGCAAAAACCAGCAAGCAACAGATCCACGCACAGTTTTGTTTTGATTAACGAAGCGTGATTATCACACAAGTGCTAAATAATGTAATGAAATTACGAAAACCGATCTGAACATGGATTATAAATCAGGAGAAGCGAAGCAAATCAATTTTTGACAGCAAACACGATTGTATATGAACGAGACCTGACTACATAAGTTAACGAGCTAGTCAAAATTAAACTAACGATAGCAAGCTATACTACACAAGTCATATTACGCAAGGGAAGTTGAACACGCATACTAAACAAACAAAGGACTCGACATAATCATACATACGCATATCAAGATCATGCTAAAAACATAAATCGAAGTCGAATGATAAAAATAATAATTACAACGATAAGCAACAGAGCGACAGAAAATGATAAAAAACGACAGAGAGCGATAAAAACAATAACAAACGATAATTTAACAAAATAAAAAGAGTATTTTTGCACCCTCAACTTACATGTATCGTTGACCAATTATCCGAGTCGTAATCGATTGTAAGATTTTATCCCGAGGGGCCGTCGTCGACGAAAACCAATTGTAATCCGTAAGTTTGTACCAATCTGACAGCAATTTTCAAAAGCTTGTAACTTCTTCGTTTCTCAACGAAATTTCGAACCGAAAGATGTTTTGGAATCGTGGTAAAGTAAACTTTAAGGTTTTGTAAAGAAATCAGAGAGGTTATGGTGTTTTCAACACGAGAAACGAGGTAGAAGAAGCGATAGCTGAACCAAAATCAGAAAAATCGTGCTCTGTTTTTGGAGCAGCTATCACGACTTCTTTGAGGGCTTTTTTGTGACTTTGTATCGTGTGTATATGCTGTATATTTCGTGTCCCTTGAAGGCTTGTGGATGGTGTGTATATATAGGGTAGAAGAGTAGGGTTTTTGAGGGAAAAGAGCAGCTTCTTCCTCTTTCTCCTGGAGCTGCTGCCTACGACCTACTTGGTGGGGACTTTTAGGGTTTTTGAGTTGTATTTCTTGTGGGTTAAGCAAGGATGAACGGGTAGGATGGTTAGGAGTCGGGTTCGGGTCATGGGTAAGTGATTAGGAGCCGGGTTTGGGTCAAATAGGGGCTGACTTTGGGCTGCTCAAAACAGAGTACGGGGTTGGGGTTTTGGGTTGCTTTTGACGAGCTACTTGGGTTATTTTCTGGCCTGATTAGTCGAAGGGAAGAGTGGGTAGAAAAGGCTTTGAAATTCGTGTTGAAACGGGCTCAAAATCACTCTTAAAATTGAGCTTAAAACGAGCTTTAAAACTTGCTGTTATAAAAACGAATTCGTCGAATACGATTTAATAAACTGTTTTAGAAGCACGAGAAACGACTTTTCAAGTCAAATATCAAATTTATAAAAGCGATTTTTCAAATCGAATTACTTAAAAAGATTTTTCAAATCGAAATATTTTATTTTCAATAAAATACTTGAGGCAAATAAATTTTGATCGAAATAAATTTACCTTGGCAAAAACATTAATTCAAATATCATTTAAATTAATTAAACATTATGTCGACGACGCTCGGCTTACATCGTAAAACGAACTCAAATAAATGAAACGAAATACATGTTGTCCTATCATCATTGGGTGTTTGTTGGGTTGTCCATAAATTTCCATATCGACAGATACGGGTATCAACAATTAGGCTTTTGATGCTTTGGGTGAATATGTTTTTTGTTTGGTAGGAGTTAGACAGGTCGAAATTACGGCAATCTAATGAACCGAACATCTACGAGCTAATTTGTGTGCTAAATGATGTCGATTTATTGTTAGATTAGTTGATTTAGTTTTTAAAGTCAGTTCTTTTTTTTTTTCCAAAAAAATGTAGTGGTTTAGTGTGGTTCATTGTTTTTGTAGGGGAAAAATTACAGCAGGGACAAGAGCTTAATGAAGTGGTCGACTTCTGCTCAATACAAATGGATGGTATATCGAGTAACGATAACGGGCTTTTGCAGCAGAGGATTCACAATTTGGCAAGGCAAAGAGAGGAGATGCAACATGTTAAGATTGAACTTAGGGCTCAATTGATCGCGAAGCCGAGATTATGGAAATGCAGAGAACTTTTGATGATCGGTTTTAGGAACAGTCAACTGCTATCTCTCAGCTCCAGGTTCGGTGCAAAACACGTTGTTGATTGATTTGGTGTTTTTTATTGGGGAAATGTATTGTCAATTCTTGTTTGTTAGACAGGATCAACTTCGAGAAAGGGAATAGTCGATACACGAACTTGAGAAGAAGATGGAGGAAAAGGAAAGAGAGTTGCATGCTGTGAGATTGGATAATGAAGCGGTATATATTCACGAAAGATCACTATTTTTGTTTTGTGTTTTTGGTGTTAGTGTTTGCATTGTCATTTTTACTTTACTCGATACATGGTTTTGATGGGCAGTCGTGGGCTGAGGAAGACCTACTGAGGGAACAGATCAAAGAAATAGCCAACTACCGGTGAGCGTGCCTTGTTAGTTTCTGTCGTTTGGTTACCTTTTGTTCCGAATTTTTGCTTTCTGTCGTTTCATTGAAACTACCGCAGCAAAAATGAACTGTTCATAAGCAAATGAATTGTTTAGTTTCTTTGATTTCTGTCGTTTGGTTATTTCGTCCTTAGTTTCTGTCGACCGGCCCGGAGGCTTATTTTGTTTTTCATGAAAACTTGCTAGCTATCTTCTAACTCTGAAAACCAAATGAATAGATTTGGACTACTCTGCAATTTCTAAATAACTCACAGTTAGAACTGTTGGCTGCACAGGCTGATTTTATGTAATGCCATTTCCTGAGAATTCATTTGATGCCGTGTATGCAATTGAGGCAATATGCCACACTCCAGATACGTTGCAAATACTTTTGAGACGGTCATCAGCATTTTGATTTGGCTCTCCAATGAGTTTCTTTGTAATATGTTTGTTAATTCTTCCATATAAAAGGTTGGTGCTGCAAAGAGATATACAGAGTATTGAAGCCTGGGGAACATTTTGCTGCACCTGAATGGTGTATCAGTGTATGACAGATGCCTTTGATCCAAACAACCAGGACCACCAGAAAATCAAGGTTGTTACACCTGTGCACTATCATGTATTTCTCATACTTTTCCAAATATTCCCGTGAATGATAACATATCAATGAACGCAGGCATAAATTGAACTTGGTGATATTCTTCCAGACATCAGATCAACAAGACAGTGCCTCGATGCTTTGAAGGAAGCTGGTTTTGAGGTAGGTAGTAAATGATGTTCCTTCACGCTGTTTACTGACTTTCAGAAGGAGCGATGTCAATTGAAATTGAGTGTCTACTTTTTGTTAAAGGTTATTTGGAAGAAAGATCTCGCAATTGACTCACCAGTTCCATGGTACTTGCCTTTGGATACAAACCACTTTTCTCTTAGTAGCTTTCGCCTAACCGCTGCTGGACGTTTTGTCACTACTGTCCAACAACTAGTTTATGAAAAGACCGTAAGCCATGTGACATTTATAATACGAGATGATGGTATCAAACTCAATAGCAACTAGTAACACTCAATTTTTTTTTTCGAGGGAAATTAGTAACACTCAATTATTATCCTCTCGAGTATTTATTTCATTAAAATAATTTTGTAGGTAATAACAATGATGAAGACCCAAGATCAAACCATGATGGAAACAAAACCAACCCTAATATGACTTCCTCTGTTCAAAACCACAACAACAACAACAAACTCCACTTACCAAAGCTCATCCACTACAAATGGTGGTCTCGAGTCGTCCTCTACATCGTCTTTTTACTCATTGTCCAAACATCCGCGACTCTCCTAGGACGCCTTTACTTCGACAAAGGTGGAAACAGTAAATGGATGGCTACACTTGTACAATCCGCCGGTTTCCCTATTTTAGTCCCTGTTTTATTTTTCTTCCCAAGAAATTCCTCGTCTCAAACACGTCGTCCATCACTTGGAATTCCCAAGTTGGCCTTGCTCTACCTCGGCATAGGCGTGTTGGTGACCGGTGACAACTTGTTGTACTCCTATGGACTCGTGTACCTCCCCGTGTCAACGTACTCTTTACTATGCGCCACGCAATTGGCCTTCAACGCGCTCACCTCATTCTTCATAAACGCGCAAAAGTTCATCATCTTGGTGCTCAGCTCCCTTGTGTTGCTCACAATTTCCGCGTGCCTTTTAGCCCTCAACGCCAACAATGATGGCTCCACCAATGGGAAGATCTCAAGAGCCCATTTCATTGTCGGGTTTTTGTGCACAATTGGTGCCTTGGCCATGTACTCTTTGCTCCTCTCCACGGCCCAATTTTACTTCGAGAAGGTCATCAAGAACGAGTCATTCACCACCGTGCTTAGCATGCATGTCTACCCGTCTTTCGTGGCTACTTGTGCTTGTGTTGTTGGGCTATTTGCAAGTGGGGAATGGAGTACCATTCACGAGGAGATTACGGACTACAAGATGAGTAAAGTGTCCTATGTCATGACCTTAGTTTGGACCGCGATAACTTGGCAAATTTCATCAATAGGACTATTAGGACTAATCTTTGAGGTATCTTCTCTATTTGGGAATGTGATTAGTACATTAGGGTTACCTTTGGTTCCGGTTTTCGCAGTCGTGTTCTTCCATGACAAGATGAGTGGTGTGAAAGTGGTGTCCTTAGTTCTTGCTTTATGGGGTTTCATGTCCTACATTTACCAACATTACTTGGATGATGCCAAAGATAGCAAAGCAATAGTTAGGACTATTATAAATGAGGATCAAGTCCCTTGTACTACCCTAGAATTGTATTAGAAATTTAGAGTCATACTAAGCTCCTAAATCGCGGTGAGTTCCAAGCCGTTGTCAAACTGTATGGTACTGGACGAATTTGTTACGTTTTAGTTGTCTTGAACCCTGGCTATGTACACTCGTATATGATGGTTTCAATGCTTTACATATCCACTCTTATATACGCTCTATTTGGCTCTAGCACTCGAGGTATGTATCTACTATGATTACGTACAATTTTCATTAATTATCTTGGATATGTTGCATTATGTATCTCGACTTAAATAGTTAGATATGTTGTTCTGTTCAGGGTATATCCGCTCTAATTTCCAACACAAATTAAGCTCAAAACAAACAATTATAGTTATATTTGGATAATATAGAACTAAATTTCTATTGCTTTTTTTTTTTTTCTTTTCAAAAAATTTCTATTGCTTTTTTTAGACTATCATTAGTGTAAGAGAGGAATACAAGACCCAATTCCAAGTTGATCTCTCATGCATGACTTTAAAAAGTTTGATGAGATATAAGTGGATCTAATAACTTATTTTGTAAATTTTGTTTTGAGTAATAGTATCAATTACGTCAAAATTTTGCATTTCTAAATAATGCACTTAAACTTGTAAAGCTTTTGCATGCAATAAAATGTCAAGAAAACATCACAATCAACACCTTTATAATAGTAACTAATTACCAACAAATCATTCTTGAATTATTAGTATTTTTTTTTTTTTGAATTGGTTTCATAATCTTTCTCCATGAATGATGCACAAGGATTCACACAACAAAGCAAAGGTAAGCCTCCAATCTATAATATATATAGAGTAGTGCATATCGTGTGTTGCGAGAACACAGTTACTCCCTCCGTTCCAGTGAATTGTTAACGTTTGTTTTATTTTGTGAGGAAAAAATAAAGTAAATGTTAACAATTGACTGGGAGTCTGGGACAGAGGGAGGAGCTTAATTGATAAAATTTCGACGTGATTAGCTATGAATCATGACTTGGTCTAAAACTCGTGAATTTTAAAATTTGTGTCTATATATACCATCTCCATATATCATGCAATATACGGAGTATATTATTTAACAATGTTCACAATTTGAATGTCACGGACTACATTTTTTGAAATCGAAGAAAACTAACAACTTAACAAGGTAAAATTGCATACATCTGTGAGCCGTGCTAGTAAGGCGGAAGCCTTCGAAGAATCGACAAGATCTTGTAATAGCTACTAGCTAGTATACTTTTAACATGTTTGATTATTACATGCATCTACGTTCGACATTACCTCACGTAAATAATAGAGAAACGACAAGTTGATAATTGATCAGAACAGAGGGAGTACGTACTAAACTTGCAGTCCTCAATTCGCAAACTACTTTGTGTAGGATCAAAGGGAGAAAAATGGCACAAAAGTTTGGGAATACATAAGGTAAAATTGCGCCTACCGAAGGTGATACACTACAAATGGTGGCTAAGAGTAGCAAGCTACATAATATTCTTGCTCGTCGGCCAAACAGCAGCCACGCTCCTAGGCCGACTGTACTACGACAAAGGCGGAAACAGCACATGGATCGCCACAGTCGTACAGTCTGCAGGCTTCCCAATTTTAATTCCTCTGCTATATATCTTCCCTAAAACTGATATCTCCTCGACCTATACACCCCCTCCTGTGTGGAAGTCGGCGTTAGTGTACTTCGTGTTAGGTCTGATGAACACGGGTTTCAACCTGATGTACTCGTACGGGCTTCTGTACCTGACAGTGTCGACGTACTCTTTGCTCTGCGCGACACAGTTGGCCTTCAACGCTGTCTTCTCATTCTTCCTAAACGCGCAGAAGTTCACAGCGCCTTTGTTGAACTCGCTGGTCCTCCTCACAATCTCAGCTTGTCTTTTAGCCAGTAACGCCCAAAGCGAGGAGGTTAGCACAAATAACGAGTCGAGGGGGAATTACATTACAGGGTTTATGTGTACACTAGCAGCGTCAGCATCATACTCGCTGTACTTATCCTTGGTTCAGCTGTCGTTCGAGAAGGTGTTCAAGGACGAAAGCTTCAACACAGTGGTGGCTATGCTCATATACCCATCAATCGTGGCCACAGTAGCCTCGACTGCTGGCCTTTTCGTGAGCGGAGAATGGAGTACCCTAGACGACGAGTACAAGGCCTACGCGTCAGGGAAAGTGTCCTACATAATGACCTTGTTTTGGACCGCAATCACGTGGCAAACATCTTATGTAGGGCTGTTAGGATTGATTTTCGAGGTGTCGTCCCTGTTCTCGAACGTGATTAGTACGCTGGTGTCGCCTTTGGTTCCGATTTTCGCAGTCGTGTTCTTCCATGATAAGATGAATGGTGTGAAGGTGAACTCTTTGGTGCTTGCTTTATGGGGTTTTCTTTCATACATTTATCAGCAATACTTGGATGATGTTAGGGACAACTTGTCTAACACAGGGGATACTAAGGATGTATGTTGATGTCTTTTTTTTTTTTTTTTTTTCTTTTTTTTTGTATGAATATATACGGAGTATAATATAATAATACTTACATTTTTATTTGAATCTTTTGTATTTTAAATTTGTATTTAGCAATGACAACTTTTTTTTGGTTAAGCAATATGTTAGAGTATATAATCGATCTTGGGCCTCCAACCATCAGCTTAAGCTTTTGGTTGAATTGTTCCTAACATGGTATCAAAGCCTTGTGACTGAAGGTCACGGGCTTGAGTCTCACCACCCCTCACTTTCAAAGTGGTATACGGGCTCGAGTCTCACCACCCCTCACTTTCAAAGTGATATATTTCGCACCAGGTAGGCGGGCCTATAGTTGCGTCTACGCTTCAAGCCCAAAGGGCATTTGCGTGTTTAGAGTATATAATCGATCTTGAGCCTCCAACCATCAGCTGTAATTGCAATGTTATTCTTTCAATCTACAAATTGCCTTCAAATATAGGATATAAAAGTGGAATTCAATCTTATTTATCATAGAAGTGTACACAAATTCTCTTCAACAATAACAATGACAACTCAAAGAACAAGTGCCTTGAGTTACCAAAGCAACAATGTTCGATTTCGACATTAAATTTTAGGTACTACTCAGACCGAAACGAGGGAAGTGTTAACGTAGTAAGGGTCGTATATAGCGTAGACATATTAAGTAGTGAATCTTTTGAAATGGCAGGTTATATCGTCGTGTTACCTTCTGCTGCACCTGTTTTGATGCCACCCTGCTTTTCAAGCTCTTCTAAAGCGGCCCACAGCTTCGGATCCTCGTAACTCTTTATGAGAAAAGTGGGTTTTGCTTCCATCAGAAAGCTCTCAGGGTTTCTGGTACTTAAACCGATAACAGGCATGCCAGCAGCTACACCAGCTCTGATTCCAGAAGGAGAGTCCTACACGATCAAACGCAAATATCATCCTTGAGTAAACCCGGTGCTTGGATACAAGTTGAGGAGGGACGGGAAGGCAAATAGATCCCTCATTTTCCGTCTAAGGACCTGTTTTTATGTTGTTCGAAGTCTAAAAATTTTCTGAAAATTTTCCAATGTTTTTCAGTAATTAAGTCTCCTGAAATATTTAAAAGTGTTTGATAACTTAAAATTTTCTGAAATTTAGTGTTTTTTTTAAGTACTTTGTATTCTAAATTTTTCAGAAATATTTAACGCCTTAACGGTAGGGATAAGGGAACATTTATATAGGATAAGCTTATTAAAAGAAGTCGACAAACCTCAAAAATAAATGTGTGTTCTTTTGAAGCACCAATCGCTTCCAAACCCTTCAAATAAGGTTCAGGGTGTGGCTTTGCATGTTCACACTCGCTTCCAATAATAACAGCCTGGAAGAAATCGGTGAGACCGAGCATTGAAATCATGAGTTCAGCATTAGCTCTCGGAGCATTCGTGACAGCTGCCCTTTTCAACCCACGGTCTTTCACCCATTTGACGAGCTTGTCTAGGCCATCGACAGGGTTTAGCTGCTCTTTGACCAGTCTATAATACAGAATTTTGCGTTGTCTGAGAGTTAACCACCAAAGGATTCACCAAAACATCACGAAGGAAAAATATACGTGATTAACATTTACCTTCGGAAGTAGGTTTCTTTGTCATCAGTGAACTTCAACCCCCTCTCGAAGTCATCAGGGAAAAGCGCCCTGGCAATATCATCATTATGTTTTCCGGCTATGTTCTTCATGAAGAATTCCTCGTCAATTGGTACGCCGCCATTGAAGCCTATCTATTAATGGAGAGAAAATTATCTAAGATAATTCATCCAATTATGGAGGGATAACGGCAAATTCAAGAGACACAAAAGCAAATAACCAAACAACTGGAATGTTGTCGAAGAAACAGGACTAAAAAAGCACGGCGTCAAGTAAAAAAGACGGTGTACCTCCTGAAGCATTTCGCGGAAAGCATAGTGGTGGAGAGGATCTGAATCACACAGCGTTCCATCAACATCAAATAAGACCGCTTCTACTGGAGCAAGTTTGACCAGAGCAAGTTTGCTGCTACCAGAAAAGCAAAGGCAGTTAACTCCGAAGTTCTTAGTGCATGTAACACCGTACAAATTCAAACTCGTACCAGATTACCCCCGAACTATCCACTATTTTACCGTGCCATAGTTTCATCATTTTTGCAGAGTCAACAAGCTCTAGGCTTACGAGTGGGAACCAGTTCAAAATGGTCATAGTTAAGGCAATTTCAGCGGATGTTAAATTGTGTATACACAGACTCATATGCCGAGGCATCTTCTCTTGAATTCGTCTTATATACTACGTTCGACAGTTCCCCAATCCGTAATTTACTAGAGGTGACAAGCGCAATAAACATGCGTTGTATTCACTACGTGTGGCAAACAACACGACAAAGAAATGCCCTCTTCTCTTGGACTTAATTTCGGTTCAATTATGTCCTACCCTACTCTTCAACCCTTATCTATACGATTTTGCTTTTCAGTTCAATTCAGTTCAGTTCTCCACTTGGCGGAAACAGTTCAACATCCGTGTTCTGTGGTTCTACAGTGGTTACTTAACAATGCTGCCAATACGCAAATTCTTATTTAAGACGTGTATGATATTAAGATAAAATTGTTTCTGTTCAACTTATACTTGTTGTATCTATCTGTAATTACTTTCACACTTCACTTTGATATCGTGTCTCGTGTCCCGTGTATCACACAATCAACGTGGCACTACGATACGCTTCTTTAGTTGCCTCCTTATATATTTCCCCAAAAAAAGTGGAGCTTAATAAAAAGAGAAAATGTGCCAAAAGCTGTGTTACTCTAACTCTCCAACAACACGGCGTTATGTCTGACACGTGTCGTAGGTGAAGTTTTCACCCATAATACTTGTCATGCTTCTATTAAACACGATGTACGCATAAAACGATCTTATTTACGACAATTTATATATTTAGAACTCTAAATTGACCGAAATGGAAACAATGATCAAATGAATACACATGACAAAAACAAAAGCATTGTTGATACAAAAATAAAAGCATTACATATTTACATTTACAAAAACCTCATATTGAGAAACATATGATCAAAAATTAAGATCATAGCAATATTGATACATCAATAATAATATTGTAACAAAAAAAAACAACATAATAATGGAAAAATGCAATCAAAATTGCAAAAAAGAACATAATAATATTGTGAAAATAAATTACCTGTCAGATGAAATGGTATCAACTGATGAAGCAGTCATGATAATATTATGGAAAAATTCAAAAAAAAAATATCAATAACGTGAGATTAATGTTGGAAATATAGATGAAAAATGAGATCTTAAGGAGGTGAGAAAATTTATGGTTGAATTGAGGAATAATAGTTTCTGATGCAAGGAATATATATATATATATAGAGAGAGAGACGAGTATGATAGACTTTTCTTAAGGTCCACAAGACCACAATAAACAAACATTAAATATTTGGAAAATAAAATACGAAGTAAAACACAAATTCTCATTTAAGACCACTACACCCGTCTTAAGCTTTAAGACGGGTCGGGTCAACCTATTTTTTCATTTTATTTTTTTTTGGATTTTTTTGGATTTTTTTTTTCAAGACCCAAAATTTATTTTTAAAAATTTTTGTCGGAAATCATGTTTATAGAGTTATTGAAAATGGTAACAAAGTAATGTAAAATGATAATATATTATAGGGTTATATAATAATTCCCACCTTTTGTAATCACCCTTTTAAAATTTCCCACCTTTTGTAAGTTTCTTTAAAATTTCCCACCTTTTATAAGCTTTTTGTTAAAAATTCCCACCAAAATGCAATTTTTTGTGAAAATTGAAGATATTTTTTTAAATATTTTCATTACTAATGAAAACTATCGTACACCGAAACCCAAAATATGAAAAAATAAAACGAGAATTTGATGTTTTCATAAGTGAAAATACACATTTAATATGGTGAAAATGGGGTTTTGATGGGAATTTTTGAGAAAAGGCTTATAAAAAGGTGGGAAATTTTAAAGAAACTTACAAAAGGTGGAAAATTTTAAAAGGGTGATTACAAAAGGTGGGAAATAACAATAAATCCTATATTATATTATATTTGTAACATATTATAAAACATAGAAAATAAAAAATTGTCATAACATTTGTTTATTAATATATTACCATAATTGTATAATATGTTACCAAAATAGGTTCGTGTTTATAGGGTTATTGAAAATGGTAACAAATTAATGTAAAATGGTACTCGTAACATATTATATTATATTTGTAACATATTATAAAACATAGAAAATAAAAAATTGTCATAACATTTGTTTAATATGTTATCATAATTGTATAATATGTTACCAAAATAGGTTAATTATGTTTTAATTTTTTGAGAATATGTCACCAATATAATATAGTATGTTACCATTTTTATCAATATTGTTACCATTTAAAATTTGTGTTTTATTCGTTATTTGACTTAAGGTTTTTTTTTTTTTTTTTTTTTTTTTAAAAAAAAAAAAGGTCTTAAAAAAATTCAAAAAAAAGAGGCCAAAACGGGTCATATTTGACCCGTCTTAACTTAAAAGGGTTGACCCGTTTTTAGAAGACTAATTGAAAATAAAATAGATACTCCGTATTTGTGGAAGAGTAGAAACACTACTAATTGTTATATTATCAGTCATTTTAATACCGGTTTTTCTATCCTATGTCAGAGCCCCAGAAGGCCTTAAACATGAGAATATTATCATATATATTCTCACGAGAGAGAGAGAGAAGAAATTAGTTAATTTTTTGGGTTTTCCATCTATATTCTCCTATTATTGGCGTATTCTCAGCTGTACCTCTAAACTTATATAGTTAGTCTCAAGCGTAATCAAACAAGAGTAAACTGTTAAATTTAGCTGTTAGTTTTGTTTTCTATAAATTTTCACCCATTATTTCCAGTTTTTTTCCTCCATATTTTTGCATAAAATTGTGAAGCAGTAATGTTTGAAAATAATGGAGGGTGAAACGAAGTATATAATGCAAAAATATGGACGAAAATGCTAAAAAAAAATTGGATTAATTGCCAAGAATAATCCGAACTGGTCCTTTTATTCCATAAATAATCCGAACTTGAATTAATCCACGAATAATCCCAACTATTGAAGTAACATTCCAATAATGAACTTTGGCCAATTTTAACCTGCTTTAATCGATAAAAAAAGAAGTGAAAACGGTTTGAATTTTACATAAAATAAGAGTGAGGCATAGTTAGAGTCGATTTCACGATTTTTTTTACGTGTTAGAGTCGATTGAAATTGGTCAAAGTACATTATTGGAATGTTACTTCAATAGTTGGGATTATTCGTGGATTAATTCGAGTTCGGATTATTTATGGAATAAGAGGACGAGTTCGGATTATTCATGGCAATTAATCCAAAAAAATTGGGTAAAAATTTATAGGAAACAAAACTAACGGCTAAATTTAACGGTTTAATTTACTTTTGTTTGGTTACAGTAGGGACTAACTATATAAGTTTAGGGGTACAGCTGGAAATACACCAAACGTTGGGGGTACAACTAGGAAAAGTGAAAAGTACGAGGGTACAAATCTAGACAATTTCTTGTGTGAGACGGGCCTAACGATAAATTATTGTGAGACGTCTCTTAGATGGTGGTTACTTTATAATTTATTATTATTTTTTTTAATCTTTGTCTCACATAAGTTATCGTTAGGCCCGTCTCACACAAGAATCACTAATGAGAAAATCCTAATTTTTTTTAACAATTTTTCTATCCTATACTAGGTGGGCAAATGATAAGAAGGATTAAACCTAAGAATATTGTCATATATTTTCACGAGAGAGAAGAAATTACCTAATTTTAATATAACCATAGTAAATAGTGTACTGTTCAATCGTACCCAAATTGTATCTAATCGCACCAACACTTTTCATTTTATCCTTTGCATATTTTGTTTCCAATATCAATGTCTAGGCTTTAATTTACGATTTTTTATTTAGCAATAGCACATTTACATCTATCATGTGTAGTATGCTTACTTTAAACTGCGGTAGAAAACTAAAGATAAAACAAAATAAATAGAAAATAGAAATGATATGCAAAATTACACGATGAAATTCCTAGCTCTAGTAAAACGCATGGCATGCAAAGCTATAAATGGAGGAAGATCATACAAAGCAAGACAACATAAGAGATACCCAAAATATAGAGGACGTCAAATGGCCTTCTAGGCAATTAGCCATATGGGCTAAAACATGAACAAAACACATGAAGTAGCTAGTAGGATAGTCCAATAATTAATGGACATATATACTTGAATCGAACTTTAATTTTGTTCGATTGTGTGTTTTTAATTTAGAGGTGGCCAACTATGTAGGTTGAGTTGATTTGTGAGAAGGGCTGACAAATGGGCAGCTCGGCACATGCCTTATTGCCTTTAGCTTGAGCCAAGCGGAAGCTTGGGTATAGCCCTGTTTGACCTGCAGGGCCACATATGGTTGCTCCAAACTATGGAATACTCCCTCTATTTCGTTAATTGACAAAAAAATCGATCAAAGTATCGCAATACATTGTCTTAAAATTCATCATTTATTATAGTAATATGGTAAAACGCGCTTAAAATGTTATATTAAAAACACATTAAATAAAAATGGATAGTTTAAGAGATAAAAATAAAAAAAAATATTCTGTTGTACATAGAAGATATTGACTTACTTATATGACATAATTTCAAAAAGGAAACAAAATAAAAAGGGTAAAAAAAATAAAATAAAAGGGTAAAAAAAGTTGGAGGGAAAATCGAAGGGAAAATTTGTGTAGGATGGTTTTTGTTATATATAATTAACTAGTTTGCATGCCCGGCCCCGCCCGGGCTAACTATATTTACATCAAAATTTTAATTTTATATAAATTTGAATTATATTAAATATTAGATTCATACACTTGTTTATAGCCAAGTTTACATAAACAACTACCGGATACAAGGTTTTTTCTAATTCCGGGTACATGCAATACATTATTTAAATTTACAACATTTCCGGAACTAAATTCCAACACCACCATGCCACGACCAACAATAGGAGCGGTAGACTCGTTGCCCATATAAAGAACGGACCCATCCTTCACTAGTTCATAATCCTTGAACCAATGTCGATCCTTGCAAACATGATTGGTTGCACCCGAGTCTATCCACCATGCCACTACATCATCCTGCACATAAAATGCTTCAGAAATTAGTGGTACATAATTTACAACCGAACTAAAACCATAGTCTAAAATCTGACCTTGATTAGTGGGTGGACCTTGGTCATTAGACCCTTGTCCTCTTTGGCTAGTACTTGCACCCTTATTCTTTTTGTGCTTCCTAACCTTGCAATTTGCTTTCAAATGCCCGGTCTTTCCACAAATCCAACAAGCACCTTTTGGTGCCTTGTTAGACTCGTCATTGGTGTTGTTAAAAGAGCGTTTTTTACCCTTAAACTTGTTATTGGAACCCTCTCCCTTTTCCATCATATTGACAGAAGAAGATCCCATCATAACATCCTTACCTTTACCCTTGCCATTATCTTGCGCCCTTAGAGATTCCTCTATACGCAAATGGCTACCAAGTTGAACAAGAGACAACTCTTCCTTTTTATGTTTCAACATATGCTTAAAATCCTTCCAAGAAGGAGGCAACTTGTCTATAATGCTAGACACCGAGATAGATTCATTCATCTCCATTTTATGTTGTGCAAATTGTCCCAAAATTCGGAGCAATTCATTGTATTGTTCCATAACCGGTCTAGCATCAACCATTTTATAATTCATAAAATTTCCAACAAGAAACTTCTTACTAGAAGCATCCTCATCCATATATTTCGACTCAAGTTGATCCCATAAACTTTTAGCGGACTCTACATTTTGATAAATGTCAAAAAGAGAATCGGACATACCGTTCAAAATGTGACCGCGACATATGTAGTCATCATTTTCCCACTTGTTTTTCTTTCGTTGAATTTCCGCAAGAGTTTCATCCCCATCAATCTCCGGCATGGGAGTACTCAACACATACACAACCTTCAAAGCGGTGAGAAGGAAGTGCATCTTCTTTTGCCAACGACGGAAATCAACACCCTCAAATTTCTCCAACTTTCCAAACTTGCTAGTCATCTCTTTGATTGAATCCATTTCCAAATGTAGAAAATACTCTAAGAATGTTGTAAATTTTGTGTTACAAGATATTACAAACTAGTAACTAATACAAACAAAGGCACTAAAACAGAAATGAAAACAATAAGACGGTATATTACACCCAATCGAATCGTGTTGAACACACTTTCCTTAGAGTATTTCGACCCTATAGCCTTTGGGTTGCACGAAATCTCTGTAGGATAAGTCGATTCCTTTGTCTAAGGCAAGAACAAAGAACAAAATAAACTAAAAGAATTTTATTTACTATGTTTTTGTCAAAATCAGAAACTTTTTACTCTGTTTCAATTTTTCCAATTCGTCAAAATAGTGTAAGTGACAATGTTGGTATGTTTGTTTTTGTTTTTTATATCCAACAACCAATCTCTGCCTATTATATATATATATATATATATATATATATATATATATATATATATAGAGTTAAGATCTTTTAAGCCCAAGTAATGAGGGAAAGTCATTGAGTCCAGAATCCGCTTTGAGATTTTAACACAAAAATTTGAGATTTTAACACAAAAATTTGGAACTGCAAAATTCCAAAATATTTGAGATTTTAACATTGTTAAAATCTTAAATATTCTGGAATTTTACAGTTCCAAATTTTTGTGTTAAAATCTCAAATTTTTGTGTTAAAATCTCAAAGCGGATGTCTGGACTCAATGACTTTCCCAAAACTTAGGGCTTGAAAGATCTTATCTATATATATATATATATATATATATATATATATATATATATATATATATATATATATATATATATATATATATAGATAAGTTATTTTGAGTCAGCTAAATATTTTGAGTCGCAAAGTCAAGATTTTCAGATTCCTCAAAATAGTTGATTTTAACCGGAAAAAAATTGATTTTAACCAAAAAAAATGGATTTTAACAAAAAACTGAGATTAGGTCTCAAAACTTTTTGTCCTACTGGCTCAGACTCCAAATGGCCAACCTAGTCATATTTTGGAATTTACTTTGCTTTGTTAAAATCCATTTTTTTTTGGTTAAAATCAATTTTTTTTTTTGGTTAAAATCAACTTTTTTGGTTAAAATCAATTCTGACTTGCTGACTTTCCCTTAGCTATTGACTTGATAGAACTTATCTATATATATATATATATATATATATATATATATTTTTGGAGAATATGTAAATATCATTAAATCCAAACAACCCATTTACAACTTACAATAAGACATCAAAATGCCCTCACTTTAGACTCTCCAACCATACTCTATCAGCATGCTTTAGCTCCTTTACAATGTATCTAATTCGACTAACTATACATTCTCGTACTTGTCGAAAACAAAACTCAGGTCGTAACATCATGTTAGTTTTGTAGCAGATGTTCCTAGCATTCCATATGGTATAAATCAATCCACAAATCAGAGCAAAACACACTTGACGTTTAAACGTTGATAACCGTCGTCTGTTAAACGCGTGCTTCCATTCTTCGACAGACCCTACATCTGCTCCTATCCAGGTCACTAATATGTCCACATACCTTTGACTATACTTGCACTCAAAAAACAAATGATCCCTTGTTTCATCACTCTCCTGACATAGCACTCATGTAACAGCTGCAGCGCAGCCAATCCGTCTCATTCGTGCAAAAGTATACAATCTGTCTTTGATACACAACCACGAAATAAAGGAATGCTTAGGAATATTGTACCTCGACCATATGATCTTAGTCCACTGAAGCCTTGGGGAGGGGTTCCCTAGCCATTCATAGCCCCTTTTAACCGTATAATCTGTTGTAGTCCACTGTCCATTCATGTAGCCTGCGACAAGTTTAGTTTTCACTGCACACACTTTCCTCCAACTCCAACTCGAACCTGTAGGTGGGCTGTACCCAAACCAGTCCTGCCTTCTCAGATAAATGTGGTGAATCCACTTCACCCACAAGTGGACACTTTCGGAATGAATCCACCATACCAATTTTCCAACAGCAGCGATATTCCACCTCCTGTTGTCTCTGATCCCGAGCCCCCCTGCGCTTTGCTCCTTACACACCTCCTCCCACGCCACAGGGCACCCTCTAGTGTAGTGTTCATGGCCTTCCCAGAGGAAGTTCCTACAAATCGCATCCACCTTCTTGATGATCATGGCTGGTAGGATAAATATTTGAGCCCAATATTGATGTAAGGTATTGATAACCGCATTCACCAATGTCAATCTCCCCATATAAGAGAGTTTCCGAACACCCAAACTCCGCACCTTGGCTACTATCTTCTCAATCAGTACATGACAATCCAAAACAGAAAGTTTCTTTGGCGACACAGGGACACCAAGGTATTTAAATGGTAGCGTTCCTTCACTCAGCCCATAGCTCTGGCCAATATGCTGCTTTACCTCGTCATTCATTCCATTAACATAGTATTCTGACTTCGTTGCATTCATCTCAAGACCTGAACACAATGAGAACTCCTCAAACCCCCACATCATCCATCTGATTGACTTCATTTCTCCTTTACAGAACATCACCAAATCGTCAGCAAAGCACAAAAAATGAGTGAGTTTCATAGGTTTGCACAGAGAGTGGAATCTGAAATCCTCCATGTCGCCAACCAACTTCAAGAGCCTACTCAAATAATCCATACACAGCGTAAAGATCAAAGGTGATAAAGGATCCCCTTGTCGAAGCCCCCTTCCTCCTTTAAAAAAGCCAAATGTATTCCCATTCAGGACCAATGAGTAGGCAGGTGTTGTGATACAAACTTCACAAAGTGAGGGCGGAAATGATAAGCATGAAGTATCTGCTCCACAAAACGCCATTCCACTGAATCGTAAGCTTTCTTCAAGTCAACCTTTACTAGAAATCGAGGAGAGCAAGACTTTCTATGGTAAAGCCTGACTAAGTCTAGACAAATGAGAATATTATCAAGGATTGAACGACCTCTTGTGAAAGCACTCTGATTTTCACACAAAATATGAGGAATAACCAGAGCTAGACGTCCACAAATCACTTTAGACACCACCTTGTATAGAACATTGCAACAAGCAATGGGTCTGAAATCCAACACAGTTTGTGGACTAGCCTTCTTTGGAATCAATGTAATGTTAGTGGCATTGATTTGCTTCAACAAGCACCCACTTCCAAAGAGCTCCTGCACTACCCCAACCACGTCTTTTCTTACAATGTGTCATTCCTTCTTATAAAAGCACTGGTGTATCCATCAGGTCCAGGGGATTTGATGTCAGAGATAGAAAACGATGCCTGCTTCACTTCGTCTTCTTGTACAGGTAACAGAAGGCCATTCTGATGCTCTTCAGTAACCAACCTCCCTTCCAAGACCACATCCAAATCAATATCTTTGCAGGGTTTTAAAGAACCCAGCAAACTTACATAATACTCCAGAAACGCGTCCTCAACATCCTTAGGCTGATCACAATGCTGCCCTTCCATACATCTAATGCACAACGCCCTATTTTTAGCTCTCTTCTCTCTGATACAGCTGTGAAAATAGGAAGAATTAGTATCACCATCATACAGCCATTCAATCTTTGCCTTCTGTCTTAGAAAGCTATCTCGTCTTTCTTGTAACTCTCTGCATGCTTGCCCAGCCTCTTTCTCCTTGTTTCTCAAATCATTATCCTGTGGATGTTGGTTCAACTTCATTTGCAAATCAATCAACCAATGACGTGCAACATCATAAGCCTGTTCAACATCAGAGAACTTTCTTTTATGTAAACCAGTGAGCTTGTATTTCAATTCCTTAAGTTTCCTCACCACTTTATACATTGTCACTCATGTTACTTCAATGTCCCACCCTGTAGCTACAATCTGCTCAAATTCTGCATCTCTTTGTCCACATATTAATGAACTTAAACATCCTCTTCCCCCTTACAGCCTGTCCATGTAAGTGAACCACACAAGGAGTGTGATCATATACACCTTCAGCCTGAAATTCTGCATAGGAGTTAGGAAAAAGCTTCCCCCATGCTTCATTGTTCAACACTCTATCAATTTTGCTCATAACACGTTTCTCTCCATCCTGTTTATTTGACCAGGTGAAGAACTTCCCAATCATCTTCAAGTCCTTCAACTCACAATGAGTCACACAATCCAGAAATTTCACCAATTCACATAACTGCACTGGTGCACCCAGCCTTTCATTAGGGTACAAAATATTGTTGAAATCCCCAAGAATAATCCACGGGTCATCTGTGGAGACAGCCTACAACCCTTCCCACAGAGGTACTCTAGCTGCCCCATCATTGAACCCATAGACCATAGTCACCCAAAACTTCTGATTAGTTCCTCTCATTTCAACCTCACAGTGAATAAACAGAGATGATACTCTCCTCACTTGCAAGATTACCTTCTTCGGATTCCAGTGAACCCAAATTCTTCCTCCATCATGTCATCCATAATTTGTAACCACAGACCAATTATTGTAAAACATATCTATAATTTGTATCGTACTTTGGACAAATAAAAGCTAAAATTAGTACTCCGTATTATTATTCAAACCGAATGATATCTTTTTGGTATTAATTGACTTATTGACACATTAAAAGATTTGTACGTTGAAATTGTGGAAATTTAACTCAACATCATATTGACTCTGGATTATAAAATCGCCGTCATGTTACACTTTAATCAAATTTATAATCTATTTGCACTAACACGTTCCTAAATATCAAAAGACATATATACTTTGTTGCTTACGTCCAAAGAAATGTACTCGTACATATTCGGTATACATAACTCCATAAACTTGGTCAATGTAATGGGCCGGTACGGTTCTACCCGGCCCAGACCAACCCGTTAGATAAGCCTCCAATAAGACGGACCGCCCTAAGTTACCAACAGGCCTGGGCCGGATATGGACCAAGTTCGTTTCAAGTTGTGATAACTCAGCCCGACCTGCTTACTAGTCTTATCGTTATTTGTTAAGTCATTGTGTACTAAAAGTTAATTATATAAATGAATGAATCATTTTAAGTTCAAGGAAAAATTGTTAATACGTGTGGCTTTGTGAGAGGATGATACTGCGTCTATGAGGTAGTATTGTTTACTTTACTTTTTAAAGGAGATAACCATAATATTAGGACTTGAACTTTGCTTAAATTTACAGTTAAGGACTTGGACAATAAAACTTTTCAGTTAAGGACCTATGCACTGTTAGTGATTTTGATCACAAGGTCATTTAAGTGTATTCGGGTTTTTGAGTCAAAATCGGTTTGAACTCGGAATCGATATAATGTGAGTCGGAGAGTACGGAGAGTACGCTCATATAATCGGAATTATCGAGTTCATGGTTAAAGTAGATAAGGGACACTTTTAAAGTGTTGTCGTAGTATATTATATTCCTATCGGGATTATATGCTCGGGATTGACATACACATTACACATAAATACGGAGTAGTACGTAACTTTGCATGTAATTTGTGCATGACGGTTGTATTGCGGTTATTTGTCAATTGTTGTGTTGGTACACATGACACACCTTATCACCTTATCTAATAAACAAATATTATATATATATATATATATATATATATATAGAGATAAGATCTTTCAAGTCCAAAGCCTAGAGAAAGCCATTGAGTCCTAATCTAAGCCATTGGATTATCAAAATCAACGGCTGAGATTAAATCTCAAAAGGAGGTGGGAAGGTTTGGTCAATGGACCTAAGAATGGTCAACGGACTACAAATGGTCAACTCACGAAATCTTATAATCTTTTTTTTTTTTTGTTAAAATCTCATTTTTTTTGGTTAAAATCTCGAATTTTTTGGTTAAAATCTCAAACCTGAAATTTTGGGCTTAACGACTTTCCCTCATAATTTGGGCTTGATTGATCTCATCCCTATATATATATATATATATATATATATATATATAGATAGAGGTTCAATCAAGTCCTATAAATAAATCAAGTCCGGAAGTCCAAAACTGTACATTTCAAATATATTTGAAACATTAACCACTATATTTGAAACACCAACACAGATATTTGAAACATCAACACAGACATTTGGTATTTCAAACACGCCAGTAGTGACCGATTCTTAGGTCCCTGACCTACTGGGACCATCTTAATCTGAGATCTAATCTCAGCCGTTGATTTTAAGGATCCAATGGCTTAGATTAGAACTTTTGGACTCAATCTTATTTATGGACTCAATATAACCTTTCACTATATATATATATATATATATATATATATAGAGTCAAGTTCAATTAAGTTGACAAATATTGGTACGCTCACTACGCTGGCGAAACTGTTATTAATATTTTGTGAAACTGTTGTTCTTTGTAAATGAAATCAGAATTTACAAAGAACAACAGTTTCACAAAATTTTGTGAAATACAGTTTCATTTACAAAGAACAACAGTTTCACAAAATATTAATAACAGTTTCGCCAGCGTAGTGAGCGTACCAATATTTGTCAACTTAATTGATCTTGTTTCTATATATTGGTTGACAATTAAGTTGACACACCTTATCACCTTATCTGGCGAGCGTAGTGAGGGTACCAATATATATATATACATATACATATATATATATACACATATATATATATATATATATATAGAGAGAGAGAGATAAGATCTTTTAAGCCCAAAGCCTAGAGAAAGCCATTGAGTCCTAATCTTAGCCATTGGATTATCAAAATCAACGGCTGAGATTAAATCTCAAAAAGAGGTGGTCAAATAGGTCAATGGACCCGTGATGTCAACCGTAGGAAAACTTATAATCTCTTTTTTTTTTTGTTAAAATCTCATTTTTTTGGTTAAAATCTCGAATTTTTTGGTTAAAATCTCAAACCTGGAATTTTGGGAACGACTTTCTCATAACTTGCTTGATTGATCTTATCCCTATATATATATATATATATATATAGGGACAAGATCTTTAAGCCCAAGATATGAGAGAAAGTCGTTAAGCCCAAAATTCCAGTGCTGAGATTTTAACCAAAAATTCGAGATTTTAACCAAAAAAATGAGATTTTAACAAAAAAAAAGATACCAATTTTTCCTACGGTTGTTGACCGCCACGGTCCATGACCAGCCGTCCCACATCCTTTTGAGATTTAATCTCAGCCGTTGATTTTGATGATCCAATGGCTTAGATTACGACTCAATGGCTTTCTCTAGACTTAGGGCTTGAAAGATCTTATCTCTATATATATATATGGACAAGATCTTTTAAGCCCAAGATATGAGAGAAAGTCGTTAAGCCCAAAATTCCAGGTTTGAGATTTTAACCCAAAAATTCGAGATTTTAACCAAAAAAATGAGATTTTAACAAAAAAAAAAAAAAGATACCAATTTTTCCTACGGTTGATTTCTTGGCCCATGACCTACTGGTCCCACATCCTTTTGAGATTTAATCTCAGCCGTTGATTTTGATGATCCAATGGCTTAGATTACGACTCAATGGCTTTCTCTAGACTTAGGGCTTGAAAGATCTTATATATATATATATATATATATATATATATAGAGTAAAGTTATATCAAGACAAGAATATTATGAGATTAAACGAGACACAAAGATTTTAGCCTTTTTGTGAAACTTTAACATAGTTTTATGAAACTTCAAAAATTGTGAAACTTTAACAAAATTGTGAAACTTTAAGACATTAAAGTTTCACAATTTTTGAAGTTTCATGAAACTATGTTAAAGTTTCACCAAAAAGGCTAAAATGATGTGTCTCGTTTGTGTCTCGCAATATTTAGGTGTCTCGTTTGAACTTGTTTCTATATATATATATATATATATATATATATATATATATATATATATATATAGGGTTGAGTTCCCATGAGAAATATCCCTTATATGAGAAATATGAGAAATAATCATAACCATTCATTGTTTTAATCTAAGGGTTGAGATTTATAGTTTTTTGGTGAGAGGAAATTTATTTTTTATTTTTTTTAATGTGAGGGGAGATTTATTTATTTATTTCTTTTTTTTTATGAGGGTAGATTTATTTTTTTTGTTTTTTTTCTTTATGTGGGGGGATTTATTTATTTTTTATTTTTTTTTTCTTTATGAGGGGGGATTCATTTTTTTTTTTTTTTTTTTTTTTTATTTTTTCATTTTTTTTTCCAATTTTTTTTTTTGTTTTTTTTTGTTTCTTTGTTTTTTTTTTGTTTTATTTGTTTTTTAAATGTTTTTTTCAAAGCCATTTTTTATGATTTTATATTCTTTTTTATCAATTTGATTGTTTTTTTTCTTTTATATTTTTTTTTCAATTTTATGTTCTTTATTTTTTTGGGGATAATTTAATATGTATATGTTTTTATAATGCATGTTATTGAAATTTACGTCGCTTGTTACTAAAATGAACCTCCTGTATTATTGAAATGTACCTCGAGTTATAGTTAAATGAACCTCGTATATTATTGAAATGTACCTCACTTGTTAGCAAATGTACCTCACGTTATAGTAAAATGAACCTCGTATATTATTGAAATGTACCTCACTTTTCACTGAAATGTACCTCAAGTTATAGTAAAATGAACCTCGTATATTATTGAAATTTCTCACTCGTTATTGAGAAATTTAACTTAATAACATGTAATTGGTACATGACTTATATCCTAAACATCCAACATAAAGTAAATGAAATGAACCTCGTATTTGAATGAAATGAATCTCGTATGTAAATGAAATGAATCTCGTATGTAAATGTAATGAACCTCGTATGTAACTGAAATGAACCTCATTTGTTACTGAAATGAACCTCGTATGTAAATGAAATGAACCTCGTATGTAAATGAAATGAATCTCGTATGTAAATGTAATGAACCTCGTTTGTAAATGAAATGAACCTCGTATTTGAATGAAATGAATCTCGTATGTAAATGAAATGAATCTCGTATGTAAATGTAATGAACCTCGTTTGTAAATGTAATGAACCTCGTATGCAATTGAAATGAACCTCAATTGTTACTGAAATGAACCTCCTATGTAACTGAAATGAACCTCATTTGTTACTGAAATGAACCTCGTATGTAAATGAAATGAACCTCGTATGTAAATGAAATAAATCTCGTATGTAAATGTAATGAACCTCGTATGTAATTGAAATGAACCTCATTTGTTACTGAAATGAACCTCGTATGTAAATGAAATGAACCTCGTATGTAAATGAAATGAATCTCGTATGTAAGTGTAATGAACCTCGTTTGTAAGTGTAATGAACCTCGTTTGTAAATGTAATGAACCTCGTATGTTACCGAAATAATGTACATCCAGTTATAATAAAAATGTATCTCGTATGTTACTTAAATGTAATTCACTTGTTACTAAAATGAAAAAAAAAATAAAAAACGAATAAAAATGAAAAAAGTTACAAAAAAAACAAGAAAATAAAATTACAAACATTAAAACAACGAAAAAAAATCAATAAAAAAATTGAAAAAAGAAAAAAAAAAATTAAAAAAAAACAAAGAAACAAAAAAATGGAAAAACAAAAAAAAAAAATAAAAAAAAAAAAAAAATTGAAAAGTAAAAAAGAAAAAGAAAAAAAAAGGGAAGAAAAAAAAAAACAAAACTCCCCTTAAAAAAAAAAAAAAAAAAAAAAAAACTCCCTCACAAAAAAAGAAAAAAACAAATCTCCTCAAAAAAAAAAAATAAAAACAAACAAACTTTCCCTCACAAAAAAAAAAAAAAAAAAAAAAACAAATCTCCCCTCACAAAAAAAAAAAAAAAATAAAAATAAATAAATAAAAAAACAAATCTCCCCTCAAAAAAAAAAAAAAAAACCAATGAATATCAACCCTTAGATTAAAACAATCAATGGTTATGATTACTTCTCATATTTCTCACCTAAGCCCTATTTCTCATATGAACCTAAATCTATATATATATATATATATATATAATGAAAAAAAAAAGAGCCTACACCTATCGATTAAGGTTCAAGGCGGATGTAGTAACTTTCTCTATGAAAAAATGAACCATTTTTTTCATGAAAATAGATTAAGTAAATATATACTCTTTATAATATATATTTAAACCAGTCTTTCATTTTATCTTGATATTCATGACTTTAGAGGATTTTTAATTTTCTTTAAAATATACTTCGTATAAGACAAATTTGTGATTTTGTATGATTTAATGTCTTGATTATCAATCCTATGAGTGATAGAGTGAGTTCATAAACACGGCAAGAAAGGTCGTATGGCCTTTAAAGCAGATATGAGTAAGTGATAGGATTAGTCGCACTTTCCTAATCAAAAATAGACCGGACAAACACTAATGGGTAGCAAGGGTAAGTCGGGGTCGAATCCACAGGGAGAAAGTCGCTTATGTTGGTTATTTTGGGTGATTCTAGTCTCGGTTCGAATGTAGGATGAGTAACTAGAAGCTATAGCGGGAAGTAAGGAGTTTAAGCGATTAGGAAAAAGGTCTAGGGAATCGGGTTAGGCACGGGGTATGCTAGGTCAAAGGATGGTGATCGGAATGAGTAGGAAAACGCTCTCGCTAAGGGTAAGCTAGGCCTCTCGGTCTTAAGCTCCTCTAGGTCTCAAATGCGGGCTCTCGCAACTTACAAGTGAGGGTCCTAATGATTGGTCTCGTGTCCTACCCTAAACTAGGCTTTCGGTCTTAAGTTTAAGGGTGACAAACGCTCACAAACCCTTGGCCAAAGGATCAACAAACGCATACAAAACGAGACAATCAAAACGAGCGCGAAAACCTAACTCAAAACATCATCAAAAATAAACCAAGCAAACACCCATGATTCACCCTACTCCCTAGATAATAAACTACTCATACATGATAATAACGATGATCAAAGCAAGAGAGAATGATGAAAACATGATCAACAATGAAATAAATTGAGATGATAATCAAATAAGAAGAGTATAGACAAAAACCTAATCAGAAATTCAAAGAGAGAAAGCAAGAACAAAGACAACAATACCGAGATAGGCTGATCAAACAACGTTTCCGAGTCGAGAATTCAAAGTACAAAATGCAAAAATAATCAAACCCTAAATTTTTGTGAGAAAATAGTTTAAAGTGTTCTTAGAATGCTCTAAAAAAATCAGACGAAAAAGAGATGTTTTGATCCTTCAAATTGACGAAGTATATAAAGCACTCGAGGAGCGAGTCGCCCCCTAGGCTCCGGGACAGGTGTCCCGTCCGGGACAGGGTCATCCCGACCGGGATGGGCTTGGTCCCGTTGAGTTCAGCTTGCATGCTCAAAATGCACTTTTTCTTCCTTAGTTTCTTTTGCAAAATTTCTCGTCCCAAGGCATAGGGACGAGGCCAATGTCGTCCCAAGGCATAGGGACAAGGCTTAGGATGATCATATGAGTTTCAAATCCCGTCCCAAGGTCCCGGGACACCTTCATTTGTTGAAACGAGGCTCGTACGCAAGCGAAACACGACGAAACCAACTCGAATCAACTCCAAATTTCACGAAACTTTACGAAACTCCACGAAACCTCTCAACAAGCATCCTAAACTCCAAATATGCGCTTGTACCTGCAAAATGGACACAAAAACGCAGCAGTGCCAAATCGGAGAGAAATAGGAGCTGAAACGCGTATAAAAGCACGAGAAACGCGGAGAAACGCAAACGACAGGGGCTATAAATATATATAAATATAAGACACATCAAACTCCCCCAAACCGAACCGTTGCTTGTCCTCAAGCAACAAAGCATGACAGAAAATAGAGGACAAAGCGAGCATAAGAGAACTTCCCCAACAATCACCTTACCACAAGCAGCATGAGCAAATGGCAATCAATCCCGAAGCAACATGGGACGTATGGAAATAGCAAGCTAACGGATGAGAATTACAAGACGGTGCAGAATGAATAGCATGGCTTAGACTATGGCTCTCTAGCAATCAAATCACGGACCTCTCGCGGTTTCCACTCTACTCAAATGATGAACAAGGCAAGTATATGTGATGACACTCACCTACTCGACTAGTGGAAGCACGCCCGCAATCTAATGTGGACCAAATCTCGCATTCCCGTACACAATAATGTCACAAAAACGAAGCAAACATGAGGGCTTACATAGGAAATGAGGGTGTAAAGGCCAAAGAGAGGATAAGGGTGATAAGGTGGATCAAATAGTTATGGATTCGTGGAGCTAAGCCACTAGAAACCACTCGTACTACTCAAGTGCTCATCCAACCAAAACAGAACCCAAGTCTCAATATAAACGGACCGAAAACAGCATATCGGTCTCCTTTACACGTCAACGCAACATAACAATCAAATACGAGTGCTCACTCATGCAACAACAACAACAACTTCTTATTTTTGTGCACACATTTTCTTTCTTTTGAACTTTGTGTTGTGTTTGATTTTTCAGATTTTTGTGAATGATTTTTGAGCAAAGAGCACACTCACATATATAGTTGCGGAAAATACCTCATCAAAGGTCGGGGAAACAGCAATCCCGACTCAAAATCACCAACTCTCAAAGCCAACGACATCAGCAAGTCGTAGCATGATCACAACCCGAAGGACAAGCACAAGAGTAAGCAAAAGCGGTAACTAGCAAGGCTAGGGTAGGCTATTTGGCAATGTAGCTAGCAAACTCATGTGTATAAGGGTAATAGGATCAAGTATGAGAGGGAAAAAAAAAACAAAGTAAAGCAAGGTGAATCATGTGAAAATCAACTAAAGCCTCATATGCATAAACAAGTGACAAAATCGTGGGAAACACGGGATAGGGGCCACACTTATGCGTGTTGATATTACGTACCCCACGAGGAGAACTACTCACAATAAAAGCACGGGGACCGGGATAGATGAACCGGCCGCAAGAGGCTCAAAACCTCACAATATAAGTAGCTATAGTCCGTGAATGATAAAGCCAAACAAGTCAAGCACGCCATCATCTGCAAGCACGTCTCAACATCCCCGAAAGCGGTAATCCAACAATATAAAACATGCCAAAGCTCAAAGCATACAAGGGAAGGGATGTCGGGGAAGAATCGAGGTAAAAACAAGCTCAAAACAACGGTCGGGATACGTATTTTTGTGATTTTTGTGTGAAATTTTCTGATTTTTTGGATTTTTCTGAAATTTTTCAGATTTTTTTTGGTTTTTGGGATTTTTTGAAAATAAAAAAACGAAAAAGAAAACGCAAAAATAAAAGCAAAGCAAAGCAAAGCGTTTCCTCCCCCCAAACCAAACAACACATTGTCCCCAATGTGTCCTAAAGCACATCAACACGGGGACCTAAAAATAAGGGGGATAAAAACGAGCAAAGAAGTCTCAAGAGAAAAATAAAGTACATACAATTTATTTACAAATGAAATCGCCCCCCCAAACCGACGGCTGGGGGCGCAGCAGGGTACGGGAAGTACCACCAACCATGGGCCTCGTCATAAACGACCCCGCTTCCATCATCCTCGTAATCATCATCATAACCATCGTTATCATGGCCTACTCGGCCCAAATCAGCTCGGCCAAAATCAGCAAAACAAACTCCCTCAACATGCGCAGCAGCAGCGTCTTTGATCACATCCTTACCCGCTTCCTTCCTCCCGTAGGTACCTGCAAGCATGTCACAACAAAGCACGGCCTCAAGAGGGTCCCTCTCGAGGGCTTGAGGTAAGTAGTCGTCCACACAATCATCAATAACATCCAAGGCAAAGACATGCTCCTCCAACATAGGACGCTTTAAGGCGTTCGACAGATTAAAAGTTATTGAATCACCTCCGACATCCAAAGTCAATTTGCCGTTCTTGACGTCAATGACTGCACCAGCAGTGTGCAGGAAAGGTCGACCCAAAATAATAGGAATTTGGGAGTCTTCAACCATGTCAAGGACGACAAAATCAACCGGGATGAAAAACTTACCGACTTTGACGGGAACGTCCTCCAAAACACCTAGAGGGCGTTTGACAGAACGGTCCGCCATCTGGAGAGTGATGTTCGTAACCTTTAAAGGTCCCATATTGAGTTTCTCACAGACGGAGTAAGGCAGGACACTTACACTTGCACCTAAATCGCATAAAGCGTTAGAAATAGAAACAGTGCCAATTGTGCAAGGTATGGAGAAACTACCTGGGTCCTTTAGCTTAGGAGGAGACTGGTTTTGTAAAAGCGTGCTGCATTCAGCAGTAAAAGCAACAGTCTCGACCTCGCTAAACGACCTCTTACGGGTGAGTATGTCTTTGAGGAATTTAGCGTACGCAGGAACTTGAGTAACAAGTTCAGTAAAAGGGACGGTTACCTTCAAGTCCTTGACGACTTCCATAAACTTACCAAACTGAGAATCAAGCTTTGATTTTACCACTCGGCTCGGGAATGGCAACTTGATTTGTATTGGAGGCTCAACCGGCTTAGCTGTCGCTTTCTCTTTCTCCTTGGCCTGCACGTGCACACCCCCACCTTGGCCACCACCATTCTCGGCCTGATCTTCTTGAGTGGGCCCCACGGCTCCATCTCCTTTCCCTGCTCCACTCGTGCTTGCTCCATTGTTCTTCGTACCTTCTCCTGCAAAACCATCACTAGAAGCATGCATAACATTAGGAGAAAGAGGAGGGTCTACCTCACTTACCACCGTAGGTATGGGTGGACCATCGTAGCTCGTGCCACTCCTTAAAGAAATGGCGTTGATCGACTCATGTTGTTGAGGTTGAGTGCCTTGCGATGGGAGGTTACCCGGCTTCCTTTGAGAACTTGAGGACGCAAGTTGAGCCATTTGCGTTTCTAGCATTTTAATGGCCGCATCCTTCGCTTGATCGCTCTTTTGAATGTGAGCCATCATAGTCTCTTGATTTTTAGCCATTTGCATCATCATGGCTTGCATTGTACTCATTGGATCGGGGACCGGAGCGGCTTGCACGGGTGGCGGAGCATTTGGTTGTTGAAAATTGGGGCGATTGAAGCCCGGAGGGTTGTAGGGTCGTTGGTTGTTATATTGAGGGCTGAAATTTTGAGGAGTGGTGTAGTGTGGTTGTTGTTGCGGAGGATTCAAAACATTGTTGCTTTTGTAGCTCAAGTTCGGGTGGTTTTTGTATCCCTCATTGTAGTAATTTGAGTAGGGGTTATTTTGTGAATGTGGTTGAGATTGAAAAGCAAGAACGGGAGTATACATACCTCGGCACTCATGAGAAGTGTGACCGGAAACGCCACATGTATTGCAAGGCGTATCATGAGAGGTGTGCATTGCCGCGACCGTTTGCCCACCCGCGCTTGAAGAACTACTACCCGCTTGCATTTGACTCATAATCATAGCGGTCATAGCATCCATTTTTGCATTGAGCATAGCCACCATATCACCATCATTCTTACCACCTACACGAGGGACATTCCGAGAACTCCCATATTGCGCATTATGTATCGCCATTGCCTCAATCGTATCAATGGCTTCCTCCACATCAATATTGTCAAAGCGTCCATTCGCCGCGGAGTCAAGCACTTGGCGTGACTCGTTGTAAAGACCGTTATAAAACTGCATGACAATAAACCATTTATCCATACCGTGGTGAGGGCATTGACGTTGAAGGTCTTTGTAGCGCTCCCATGCATCAAACAAGGACTCATCTCCTCGTTGTCGGAAGCTAGTGATTTGGCTCCTCAACATTGCGGTCTTCTCCGGAGGGAAGTACTTTTGATAGAAAGCCAAGACGAGGGAGTTCCAATCAACGATAGCAAGCGCAACCCGGTTCAATGAATTCAACCACAACTTTGCCTTGTCTCGGAGGGAAAATGGGAAGAGCATCTCCCTAATTTGATCTTGAGTGACCCCGGTTTGCTTGATCGTGGAGCAATAATCGCAAAAGTTTTGAATGTGCAAATTAGGGTCTTCACCGGGACTCCCACCGAATTGAGTACGCTCGATCAAGTTTATAAAGGCGGGTTTCACCTCGAAGTTGTTCGCCGCTATGGTTGGCATAGCATTGCCCCTCGGAACTTGAGCCGCGGTCGGCCTTGAGTGATCCGATAGCTTCACCATTCTCTTTGTTTCGGGTGTGGCTTGAGCTTTTTTATCGGGTGAAGTTGAAGAGGAAGTAGCCTCCAAGTCTTTCAATAAGTTCTTGCGCCTCAAAAATGTACGCTCCGGTTCCGGGTCAAATTCGATTGCTAAACCTTTTTGAGACGTACGCGTGTTCCTGGGCATGCACAATCACTAGAGTAGACGTAAGTAACGGCCTCAAGGAATTGAGGTTCCTTGAGACAAAAGAGTAACAAGTGAGAAAAGAACCAAATAAACAACGAAAACAAAAGCCGTCTCCCCGGCAACGGCGCCAAAATTTGATAGGATTAGTCGCACTCTCCTAATCAAAAATAGACCGGACAAACACTAATGGGTAGCAAGGGTAAGTCGGGGTCGAATCCACAGGGAGAAAGTCGCTTATGTTGGTTATTTTGGGTGATTCTAGTCTCGGTTCGAATGTAGGATGAGTAACTAGAAGCTATAGCGGGAAGTAAGGAGTTTAAGCGATTAGGAAAAAGGTCTAGGGAATCGGGTTAGGCACGGGGTATGCTAGGTCAAAGGATGGTGATCGGAATGAGTAGGAAAACGCTCTCGCTAAGGGTAAGCTAGGCCTCTCGGTCTTAAGCTCCTCTAGGTCTCAAATGCGGGCGCTCGCAACTTACAAGTGAGGGTCCTAATGATTGGTCTCGTGTCCTACCCTAAACTAGGCTTTCGGTCTTAAGTTTAAGGGTGACAAACGCTCACAAACCCTTGGCCAAAGGATCAACAAACGTATACAAAACGAGACAATCAAAACGAGCGCGAAAACCTAACTCAAAACATCATCAAAAATAAACCAAGCAAACACCCATGATTCACCCTACTCCCTAGATAATAAACTACTCACACATGATAATAACGATGATCAAAGCAAGAGAGAATGATGAAAACATGATCAACAATGAAATAAATTGAGATGATAATCAAATAAGAAGAGTATAGACAAAAACCTAATCAGAAATTCAAAGAGAGAAAGCAAGAACAAAGACAACAATACCGAGATAGGCTGATCAAACAACGTTTCCGAGTCGAGAATTCAAAGTACAAAATGCAAAAATAATCAAACCCTAAATTTTTGTGAGAAAATAGTTTAAAGTGTTCTTAGAATGCTCTAAAAAAACCAGGCGAAAAACAGCTGTTTTGATCCTTCAATTTGACGGAGTATATAAAGCACTCGAGGAGCTCAAGTCGTCCCTAGGCTCAGGACAAAGCGTCCGTCCGGGGATGTGGTCATCCCGACCGGGATGGGCTTGGTCCCGTTGAGTTCAGCTTGCATGCTCAAAATGCACTTTTTCTTCCTTAGTTTCTTTTGCAAAATTTCTCGTCCCAAGGCATAGGGACGAGGCCAATGTCGTCCCAAGGCATAGGGACAAGGCTTAGGATGATCATATGAGTTTCAAATCCCGTCCCAAGGTCCCGGGACACCTTCATTTGTTGAAACGACGCTCGTACGCAAGCGAAACACGACGAAACCAACTCGAATCAACTCCAAACTTCACGAAACTTTACGAAACTCCACGAAACCTCTCGACAAGCATCCTGTGGATACCCATATCCGTACCCTCCCAAACAAAACCCTGTGATGTATCACGGACTTTTATTACGCATGCTTTAACGTTGACTTAAACGGTTCTAACTAATGTCGAATTCATTTTGAGTCGTTTGAAATGTTAAAATGATTAAGGTCGCTTTACATCACACTTAAATAACGTTCATTTTGTCCATTTGGAGTCTAGCTAGGTCCTTGTCCTGCTTCATTTGGCATGAGCTTCGCATTTGCACTACAATTGGCCCTTTTACATTAACAAGGTCTAATTCAGCATTCCTAAATTCCTAAATTTAGGCCCGGTGGCTAAATCTTCCCTTTAGTCCCCTCTTACACAAAATACGGCTTCACGTCTTACCTTATTTCACAAAATCTATGCAAATACACCCTTTTTACATTTCAGGGCTCGGGCCCAGAACCGAGCCCAAACCCGCCTTTGGCCCTCACTCCAAAGCCCTCAACAACTCTCTAGAAGATCATACTAGGCCTTCTTGGGGCACAAGCAAGGAGATTACACCGAATATTCCCAAGATTTAGCAATTCGGATTAAGGAAATACGAAATCTCGAAGTTAAAACCACACCAGCAAACCGCATAAGCTTATGCGGCTCATGGTGCAAACCGCATAAGCCTATGCGGTTTGCCCACCAAACCGCATAAGGCTATGCGGTTTCCCAGTCAGCTTTTTCCCTGCTTCCTATTTTCTCTCGGCTATTCTCCTATATATACAACCCCTCGCACGACCTATTCTCACAAGTTTTCCACACAAGAAAACCCTCTCTTCTCACAACCTCTCTTCTTAGTTTTAATGCCCACACATGGGTCCCACAAAATATACCGTCTAGCACGGTATACACCTAAATCCATCCGCATAAGCCTCACGCACTCAAATCCTTGAGTTCAACACACCACCCCGTGTTGAATTCATCCTCCTTTAAGTTCAAGCGAAGCTCTGCCCGGATCTGAGCGTCGGGACAAGGTAGGTACCGATCCACTTGGATCAAAGCTTTTTCTTATTTTCTATGGACTAACAAAGGGTCTACACTTTAGCGCCCCACGGCTTTGGCACCCGGTAGCTTGCAGACTCCAAGTGTTCTATTTACTTCGGGTACACTCCATATCCGATGACACGCCAAAGTCGCATAAGCAACCGACCTTATAAAATAAACCAATGGACAATTGAACTTTATTTTATTTGCATGCATCTTGCACCTTCTTATTTTGCATTAAAATCAACTTAAACAATGAATTCGACCTTTAACTGAACCGTTTTCGTTAACAAGTTAAACATGCTAAACTGAGGGTTTTAATCAATCTTTTTGCATCTGCATCTGCATTCTTTTACAAACTTATCGCACTTGTACGTAGCGATAGCATTAGTTCAAATATCATCTTACAAGGATTGTTCTAGGTCAGTAGAGGCTATTTTTACATAGGCTTTTCTAAAAGGTTTTCATAAATCATTATTTGAATTAACTCTTTTTCTAAAGTACCCTCACCCCGAATCCAATCTGGTTTCACAAGCCTTAGATCTAGGGGTGTCGGCGTGCTCCAAAATCTAGGACATGTTTTTAACTTAGAACATGGTAGCAGGTTCCTATTTTCCGCGATAAATAGGTGGCGACTCCATAACAGTTCTTAAAGGTTTTTCCAACTTAATCTTTTTTAACTTTAAAATCCGCCCTTAAGCAAGATGCCGAGTTGGGTCCGATCCCGGGTTCCACAGTTTGGCGACTCCGCTGGGGAGATCTTATTTTTAAAACTAAAAACTAGCTTTTTCTTTTTAAAAATAAAGAGGTGAAACTTGAAAGCCTTGAACAATCCTTGTAAACATATTTGAGCCATGCACATTCGTTTAGAGTCCATTCCTTTTGGAATCTAGGCACCCTTTGCACCCTCGAGAGGTGGTTCCCACATGCAGGCTTGTCCACTCGATAAAGCACATGCCGGACTAGCTTTCCTCTCGCCCCTCCACGGCTTGCCGTAAACGGCTATCTCGACCGCCCCAGTGCTCCCTTCAGAAAACCTATCGCCCCGGCGTAAGGAAATGAAGGGGTTAAGTATCTGCCAAAGCGTACTCGAGGTAGTTGGAGGTGTACCCGACTGACTCATTTTTCACCCTTTTTGAGTCATACGTACAAGTTCGAGGCTATGCACTCCATGGTCTTTTTCAAAACGAGCATTTGCATTCATATCTTCGAAAACTCGCTCAAACGTTTCAAAGATAAATGAACCTAACATCTAACAAACTAACACTTTTCAAACAAGACTATCGCGAAGTTTCGAAACAAGCCTTTTTGAAATTCTCCTTTTTCACTAACAAGCAAAAACCCGAGCGAGGATTAAAACCCGAGCTCGTGGATTTCAATCCTCTAGGTCACACGGCCTAGACTCTGTTTTAACATCCTCGACTCGACTTGCTCGAGCCGAATCCTTCTTCTTTTACACATCCGACTCGAGCTCACCTCGGCAAATCACCGATATCAGTTCGACGGATGCAAAGCAAAATCTTTTAACATCGAGACGAGATGTGCGCACACATCCTCGTTTCAAAAGCTTCCTTTAGCTAAAACTTTTTCGAAAACCTCCTTTTTCAAGCTTAAAAAGAGTTTTCTTAACAAAGAAATGAGCTAGAATGAACACTTAAGATGAATGTTGGTCTAGTCATGTTCGACCTAATCCATTCTCAATACGCTCGACTCGCCTAGCTAATCGCTCTCGAGTCGAATCCTTCACGTCCATCTAGGCTCGAGCCCTTAACGATGAACCGTTATGTGGGCTCGACAAAGCTAACACCTTTTTAACATCGAGACGAGATGTGCGCACACATCCTCGTCTCAAAAGCTTTCCTTTAGCCAAAACTTTTTCAAAAACCTCCTTTTTCAAGCTTAAAAGGTCTTCCTAAACAAAGAAATGAGCTAAAAATGAACGCTTAAAATGAACGTTGAATCTAATAGGACTAACTAGATACACGTCACACAAACCAATCCATTCTCAACATCCTCGACTCGACTAGCTAACCGTTCACGAGTCGAATCCTTTCCATGCATCTAGGCTCGAGCCCTTAACGATGAACCGTTAACATGGGCTCGACGAATGCAAATCAAACACATTTCAACGTCGAGACAAGATCTGCACACGCGTTCTTGCCTCAAAGACTTCTTAGGCACAACATTGCTCCTAAAGCAATACACTCTCATTTTTGAAACAAGCTCTCTTCAAAAATCTCTTCACTTTTACAAAACAAGCAACACACTCTCATTTTTGAAATAAATTCTTTTCAAAATCTTCTTATTTTTACAAACCAAACAAAACACACCCGCTTTTGAAATGAGCTCTTTTCAAAAATCTCCTCACTTCTGCAAAACAAATAACGACATTCTCTTTACAAATATCTTTAGGCCAAACGGCCCAAAGTCGACTTCGTTCAAAGAAAAATCGTCTTTTTCAAGCAAACAAAACCCGAGAATGGCCAAGCCCAATCTCGCGGACTTTTCATCAGACCAAATGATTCATAACATCTTGGCCCAAATCCTCTTACAAACTACTTTCACAAAATCCTCATCACGTTTTTGAAATAACCTTTTTCAAAAATCCTTCCTTCAAACCAAATGGCCCATAGTCAGGACGGTTTGATCTAGACAAACAGTCTCCTCAAAACACCCGAGAATAATCACTTTATTCTCGTGACATTCCAAAACATAAATGAACTACATGACCCGCACTCATTGTAACCCATTTATTACCAAACATTTTCAAACCCGAGAATGGACCTTTTCTTGAAAACAAATCTAGCAAAATAAACATTTTCGAAATCCATGATTCAAAATGGCCTACCGCCATTTTAATCCAAACACCTCTTTTCACAAGACAACAAAACCTAGGAATGAACTAGCATCATCCCGCAAATCCTTCACGATTAGACCAAGTGGCTCATAGTCGCTTTAATCTAACCCTCTTTCAAACCGAATGTATGAAAACGAGTATAACCGTCTTCATCACATTTTCAAACACCCTTGATTCGGATAGCCTATCGCCACTCCGAATCGATTCACACTTTCACCGACAAGCCACTAACACGAGCTTATCGGATTTGATTTCAAAACGCCTTTTACATCGAGCCAAAATGTGACAACACATTTTGCTCAACAAAACATCCTGCTTTTCGCCGAAAACAAAACTTTTGCAAAATCAAAGACAAATCTAAGTATGCATGAGCCAAGTCCCGACTCCCGACGCGAGCATCAACCCCATCCGAGACATGTGCGTCTCGAGCACCCAGCGACGAATCCATCAAGGCGCCACCGACGATCTCACGGATCTCCTCAAGAAATTCGAGTCTTTTCAATAAATGGGTCGAGTTTTTTAAACTTTGAGTCAACCTCTGTCAGTCTAGGGCAATCGAGTCTTCGACGTACGACATTTTTAACAAATCGATAAAGGAATAAGTTTGCCTACAACCCAGCTTCCTTTTTACACACTTTTCCCATAAAAAACACAATTCTACACCAACATACATTGCATCCCAGGAACAACTATCCTAGGGAGATCTAGGCCGGGTACGAAGGTCCAAGTCAACTAAGTCAAGGACACAAAGACAAGAAAGCTTCCGACGACTAAACACCTAAGGTTCACTAGTCTGCTTGTGGTCTACTACTCCGCTGCTTTTGGAGGAGGATCCATTAATTTGGAGCTCCACAGTGATCATGAATTTGATCGCGACCAAAAGTACGAGTATTCCTGGATCGTCCTCCGCGTACTCGATCGCGTGCCTAATAAGCAAACGAACTTGTCAGAGGAGCCCGGCGTGATAGACACACGATCACAAGTGACCACCGAGCCATAGGGTTTAGCAAGGTCCGAGCTCAAGCCCAAGCTATACAGAGCGTGGGATATTCTCAAACCAAACGGGAATACAAGGTACAAAGATCAAAAAACCAAAGTCACCAAAAAGCAAAAGTCTCAAAAGCTCCGGAACAAGGGGCAAAACAACTAAGCAAAAGCTTAAAAAGCTCAAAAAGCTTAAGAAGTCAACAAGCTTAGAAATCAATAAGCGAGGGGCCGAAACCCCAAAGGCAAGAAGTACCGAAGCCCAGAAACGAGTGGCCAGGTCTTTGAAATTCCAAATTGAAGACACAGCAGAAGTAGCAAGCAACCAGCCTAGATCAACCAAGGAGAACTCACCCTTAGGATGCAACGTATCAAGGTCAAACACATAAACACCCTTTGGACCGGCGGGTCCCTAAACACGCACCTTTCCACAAAAACAAACCCACCTCCCAGACCGGTGGATCCTTAAACACGCACCTTTCCACATAAACACCTCATGCACGCCCTTGAACACCCTTTCGGAACTACGCTAGGTTTGATTCCGTACCCACGGATACGTAGGCCGCTCTCCCGAGCTCAACCAACCTTTTACAAAAATCCACAAAATATTCCTCGTCCAAAGCTTTCCATGCTAAGGATGTGTCCACAAAAATTCACAAAGCTCAAAGGCAAACTATTTCTTCATCGAGGCGACTAAAACGAATTCGTCAAGGCAAAGTTGTCATAGACTTAGGAGTAGTACTCTGCTTTTTGGTCTAACACTGTTTTGCAGGAACAACAGCATCCCACCGCAGACAAGCAAGCACCACTGGGGGCTCCACCAACGCACGTGTTCCCGAATATGGCAACCATGCAACCGTCGAGTCTCAAATCACGCATACGATTCGTCTCTATTTTGCAAACTTTTCGGCATTTTAAGTATCGAGTCACACGTCGAGTCAATCCTCTTCCAATCAAACAATTTAGCGACATTTAAACCGCTCCTTTCAAAAACTCTCCAGTCTTCAAAACGCTCCCACGGAACGACGCGCTTTTTCAAACTTACACGAGGCAATGCACCCTCAAATTAGCTAATCACCTTTCAAAGTTAACCCAATACTCGAGTTAATACGAAAGCACTTTGCAATTCACTTTTTGCAAACACACCTTTTCGCAAACAAAATGTATCTTTCGAAAATGCATCTCAAATCCTTGAAATGCATCTCGAATCTTCGAAGTCTAAACTTTTCCAAAAATTTAACCCGGCACTCGAGTTAATACATTTTGAGAAACAGCATTCTTCGAATTTAACTCACTCGAGTTAACACATTTTAAGCAAAAGCTCTATCGAACTACGCCGGTTTGATTCCACGTTCGCGGATACGTAGGCAGATTACGCAAAGCACAACCGAACCTAGCACTACATCCCACTCCGTGTTGAGATTCTACCAAATTCTCATCCTCGACAACTGGGGGCTTTTCAACCTTTGCACTCAAATGACCCTCCACGGTCTTCACAACTCTAGCTTAAGCTCACAACGTCAAATACTTTTTCATCTTGCATGAAGCCTTACAACCAACATTTCTAGCATTCATTTTTAAAGCTCATTTCGACAACCAAAGTGAATCTTTTACAAAAATGATTTTTCAACAAAAAGCTTTTTAATCCAAACATCCCAATCGGGAATCATTTCACTTTCAAATCCAAGCCTACTAACTACGCAGGTACACGGAAGCACAACACAACACAGAAGCGAAAGACGACGAAAGCAACTACAAAGTTCAAGCCAAGCTACAACAAACAGTCATGTAAACAAGGGTTCACACAATCCTTATTACACAAGCATACTAATACAACTAAGGGTGAAGACGACGGTACTCGTCAAAGTCTACTGAACCCGAGCCACCTCAGCACGACCCTGATACAGCTGAATCGCCTGCTCCGCCCACGCTACATTTTTCTCCTTTTTACCTTAATTTCAATCAAATTAAGTCGAACCACGGGGGAAATTTCAATACCAAGCACCATACTCTTCACTTTGACTCAGTTTTCATTCAAAACTTAGTCAAACTCGAGGGGGTAACCCAAAAACTCCTTCTCCAAGTACACATCCCATTACACTTTGACTCAGTTTTCATTCAAAACTTAGTCAAACTCGAGGGGGTAATCCAAAAACACCTTTATCCTACTGCAACCCATAGCCTTTTACATAGTTTGACTATCGTTATATACCATAACTCAGTCAAACTGGGGGCTCACATACACCGACACCATAACTCGCCAAATCAAATGGCGCTTCCTATCAAGAATTAAACCTTTACAACGAAAAATGGGATAATTTTTCGCATTTCTGAAGACACCCTTGCCATAAATACCCACATCAACATAAGCACCTACGGTTGACCGACACCTCCAGAACCGCTACAAACATGAACATGCACACTAAAAGCATAACACTTTCATGTGTGCATCAGACAAGCAACACCCGAACGTAGGTCCAAGCACCAAGCACCCTAACATATCCAAGAAACACCCCAAGCACCATGCATTCCAAGTCCAAGAGACATGTATCATACGAATCCAAACGAATCGCAATGATACCACGCCTCATGGTCGAAGCAAGCGAAATTGAATATCTCGAAAGGAAAATCGCGAGTTCGAATATTTCCGGATTTGAAACCGCGACATGTGCGAATGAGTTCACGCTTGAAGTCGCCAATAGATGAGAGATTCCCCGGAAGAGTCACTAGTCTACAGGCAATTTCCAGAGCATGTTTTGTTCCACGTTTTCCCCTCATTTTTCTTCATACACGCAAGCTTCCTTGGTTAAGGCGTCACCTACAGTCCGCGACAAGCGCTAGCACATACATTATGCGCTCTGCCTTGGTTAAGGCGTCACCTACAGTCCGCCATACGCGTGTACTAAGCATTTAATACACGGTACAGAAGCAGAAACACGAACACTCTTCACGAGTCCTTACACCCTCTAGCCTTACACGTCCCTGTGGAGTATCGCTTCCTCCCCATGGAGTCCACACACCTATACAGACATTTCCTACGGAGTCCAAGACATACCCTTCGACTTCCCCAGCAAATCACTAACATAAACACCAAGCGTGTCAGATCAAAGACATTCAAAGACATCCAAGCAATTACACGAAGCCGTACACTTGAGCACATACACCTTCCTCGGACCATAATTCCCGGCGAACATACACCTGCACCCCTTACAAGACGAAACACCATCACTCTCCCAAGCAACGACAACGGCACTACCTTCTCCTCAACGAAAGGCAATCATATGCAACTACGACTACATAGACACTCCTCGGCGAGCCCAAGCACAAGCACTCTGCAATATACACCTAACTCCAAGCATTTCACTCTACATAGACACTCCTCGGCGAGTTCAAGCATTACACGGACGCTCTTTCACGAGACCTACATCTACATGAACACCCCTACTCAATTATACACCTCACGCATACCCCAAACATCTTACAAGCACCTGCACCCCTGCACTTTAGCCCCTTATACACATGCAATACGAAGACAATACAAGCACCAGCACCAGGCATCCGACGACACCAAGCATATACAAAGGCACCATCAACGACAGTACAACAAGCACGACGAAGACGCTCAGCAGGCCGGCAGGCCCTTATAGCATGCATGGACCGCCAAGTCCTTAAAATTCGCACGCCCCTCCCCATTTAGCCCGGTTCGAAGTCCTCGTCTCACCCATGGACACATGCTTTGTTCCGCTGACTGTATCGAGACTGTAATGGTCCGGATATGGTCAAGGAGTTTGACTAGCGCTCTAGTCCGAGCTCAGTCAAACTGGGGGCTCTGTGGATACCCATATCCGTACCCTCCCAAACAAAACCCTGTGATGTATCACGGACTTTTATTACGCATGCTTTAACGTTGACTTAAACGGTTCTAACTAATGTCGAATTCATTTTGAGTCGTTTGAAATGTTAAAATGATTAAGGTCGCTTTACATCACACTTAAATAACGTTCATTTTGTCCATTTGGAGTCTAGCTAGGTCCTTGTCCTGCTTCATTTGGCATGAGCTTCGCATTTGCACTACAATTGGCCCTTTTATATTAACAAGGTCTAATTCAGCATTCCTAAATTCCTAAATTTAGGCCCGGTGGCTAAATCTTCCCTTTAGTCCCCTCTTACACAAAATACGGCTTCACGTCTTACCTTATTTCACAAAATCTATGCAAATACACCCTTTTTACATTTTCGTGGCTCTGCCCGTAATCGAGCCCAAACCCGCCTTTGGCCCTCACCCAAAGCCCTCAACAACTCTCTAGAAGATCATACTAGGCCTTCTTGGGGCACAAGCAAGGAGATTACACCGAATATTCCCAAGATTTAGCAATTCGGATTAAGGAAATACGAAATCTCGAAGTTAAAACCACACCAGCAAACCGCATAAGCTTATGCGGCTCATGGTGCAAACCGCATAAGCCTATGCGGTTTGCCCACCAAACCGCATAAGGCTATGCGGTTTCCTAGGCTGGCTTTTTCCCCTGCTTTCCTATTTTCTCTCGGCTATTCTCCTATATATACAACCCCTCGCACGACCTATTCTCACAAGTTTTCCACACAAGAAAACCCTCTCTTCTCACAACCTCTCTTCTTAGTTTTAATGCCCACACATGGGTCCCACAAAATATACCGTCTAGCACGGTATACACCTAAATACATCCACAAAAGCCTCACGCACTCAAATCCTTGAGTTCAACACACCATCCCGTGTTGAATTCATCCTCCTTTTAAGTTCGAAGCGAAGCTCTGCCAGATCTGAAGCGTCGAGGACAAGGTAGGTACCGATCCACTTGGATCAAAGCTTTTCTTATTTTCTATGGACTAACAAAGGGGTCTACACTTTAGCGCCCCCACTACACGGCTTTGGCGCGCTTGCACTCAAGTGTTCTATTTACTTCGGGTACACTCCATATCCGATGACACGCCAAAGTCGCATAAGCAACCGACCTTATAAAATAAACCAATGGACAATTGAACTTTATTTTATTTGCATGCATCTTGCACCTTCTTATTTTGCATTAAAATCAACTTAAACAATGAATTCGACCTTTAATCGAGCAGTTTTTCGTTAACAAGTTAAACATGCTAAACTGAGGGTTTTAATCAATCTTTTTGCATCTGCATCTGCATTCTTTTACAAACTTATCGCACTTGTACGTAGCGATAACATTAGTTCAAATATCATCTTACAAGGATTGTTCTAGGTCAGTAGAGGCTATTTTTACATAGGCTTTTCTAAAAGGTTTTCATAAATCATTATTTGAATTAACTCTTTTTCTAAAGTACCCTCACCCCGAATCCAATCTGGTTTCACAAGCCTTAGATCTAGGGGTGTCGGCGTGCTCCAAAATCTAGGACATGTTTTTAACTTAGAACATGGTAGCAGGTTCCTATTTTCCGCGATAAATAGGTGGCGACTCCATAACAGTTCTTAAAGGTTTTTCCAACTTAATCTTTTCTAACTTTAAAATCCGCCCTAAAGCAAGACGCCGAGTTGGGTCCGATCCCGGGTTCCACACATCCTAAACTCCAAATATGCGCTTGTACCTGCAAAATGGACACAAAAACGCAGCAGTGCCAAATCGGAGAGAAATAGGAGCTGAAACGCGTATAAAAGCACGAGAAACGCGGAGAAACGCAAACGACAGGGGCTATAAATATATATAAATATAAGACACATCAGTAAGGCATATGATCGGGTTAATTGGCAATTCGTCAAATATACTCTACAGAAAATGTGCTTCCCTAGTCATTTAATTAAACTTATTATGAATTGTATTTCTTCTGTTTCTTATGAAGTTCTTATTAATGGTCGCCCTGCTGATAAATTCTTGCCTTCGTGTGGTCTAAGGCAAGGTGATCCTCTTTCGCCATATATTTTTGTTTTATGTACGGAGTTATTATCTAGGAATATCATTCGGGCGGAGCAAACAAAGAAGATTCGTGGGATACAAATTGCTAGAAGGTCGATGCCGATATCTCACCTGTTATTTGCGGATGATTCTCTGTTCTTTGTTCAAGGTGATATTGAGTCAATTAAATGTCTTGATACTATTCTCAAAACGTATTGCAGAGCTTCTGGTCAAAAAATTAACAACGCCAAATCTGCTCTTCTTTGTAGTCCTAATACAACTTTAGGTGTTGCGAGTAAAGCTTTGCGTACATTTAATATCCCACGAGGTAATAAGTTTGGACGCTACTTGGGGATTTCTACTGATTTTACTGCGTCTAGAAGTGTATATTCAATGATCTTGTTGAAAAGGTTAAAAGAAGAATTTCATCTTGGAATGGAATTTTCTTAGGACCAGCTGGAAGACTTACTCTTATTAATTCGGTGATATCCACTATCTCTTCTTATTTTCTATCGGGGTTTAAAATTCCGATAAGTGTGGCTAATAGGATTAATTCCTTATTAGCTCATTTCTGGTGGGCAGGGCTAAAAAAGGGATGAACAATCCACTGGTGTTCTAAAAGAATTCTATGGCTTCCTAAATCAGATGGTGGGCTTGGAATAAGAAATATTACTTGTTTAAATCAAGCTCTTCTTGCAAAGATGACGTGGAAAATTTTTACGAGACCTGACACTCTTGTGAGTCGTATTCTGGGTGGGAAATATTTTAAAGGTAAAAGCTTTGAAGACTTTCTTAATAACTGGCCGCGTAGTGCTAATATTTCATGTGGTTGGAAAGGTCTGCTTTGGGGCCTCGACCTTATTCAGTTGGCTATTGCATGGAAGGTGGGTGCTTTCTCAAATCCTTCGATTTGGAGTGCTAAATGGGTTGACGCTTCTATTCCTGTGCCTATGAGTGGCACGTTTTTATCTAATCATCTGCTTCTACAGTCAGATATACAGTATGTATCTGATCTACAATTAAATGGTCGTTATTGGAATCGTGATATTATAAGAGAAATTTTTGATGATGAGTGGTCTAGGAAAATTCTGGCAACACCTATCTCGAAAGATGATGATGAGTCCAATGTGTTTTGGAGTATGTCGAATTCGGGACAGTACACCGTAAAGAATGGCTATTATTTCGCTTTAACTAATAATGTTTACAGCAATTTGTCTACTAAAGATCGATATAGAATTTCTTACTTTTGTAACAGCTCTTCGTTTACAAAACTTTTATGGCGCCTTCCGGGTCCTAGTAAATGGAAGGTTTTTCTTTGGAAAATCATGACGAATACGCTACCAGTACAAAATGAGTTTCGTAAACGGAAGGTCGACATAACTACTGGCTGCTTGTTATGTAATTCTGATTCTGTGGAGGAAAGCATTTCGCATTTGTTCAGAGATTGTACTTTCGCCAGTCATATTTGGTCGGGAGGTATGTTAGGCATTCATACCGGAAATAATAATGTGTGCTCAATTCAAGAATGGATTGCAGGGTGGATTGCATACCTTTATAGGAGGGATAAGGATCACGCTCGAGGGTTTGATAATAATTGGCATACTACTATATTTTTCATAGTTACGTTATGGTCCTTATGGGTGCATAGGAATACGATCCTTTTTCAACGACTAAATCCAAACCCGTATTCTGTTTTGTCTATGAATTCCGCGGACACAAAGATGGCTATGTTAGCTAGTATAGAGAAGGAGAAAGAGTTGAAGCAGTCTGCGCAGGGGGTAGTGCTGAATTCCGATGATGATGTCCTGCTGGATGATTCTTCAAGAAAATTCATTTTAACGGGTATGGATGGATCTTGTGCACTTAATCATATTTTTGTTGATGCTGCGTGGAATTCTAGTAGGAAAGCTGCAGCAGGATGGTTTTGCGAGACAGAGGATTTAGAGTTAAATGAAGGAGTTTTAAGTTTTTGGGCTGAAAATGCGTTACAGGCAGAAGCTCGAGGGCTTTCTGCAGCTTTGTTATGGGCTAAAGAGTTAGGGTTCCTTCACGTTGCTATCCATACGGATTGCTTGGCTTTGATTAATCAACTTTCAAATCGGTCAACTCTGCATCATTCGTTATGGAGTGTGTGAGATGATATTTCTTCCCTTTCTAGTTATTTTCACTGTTTAATGCTTTTCTTTGTTCCTCGGTCCAACAATAAGAGGGCTCATAACCTTGCGAAAAAGGAATTGAGTCGGTTTTTGTAATTGTTGGACCTGTGTACTGCAGGCAAAAAAAAAAAAAAAAAAAAAAAAAAAAGTGATAGAGTGAGTACACATTATTTATTACGAGTATTAATATATAATTTAGGAATAATAATTCACATGAACAAATTTCAATTCAACTAATACTCATATTGCATAAATAATCGCAATTCAAAATAATTTCAGAATAATCTCAACTATTGAAAATTATTCCAATAAAATATTTTATCCAATTTTAACCGACTCAAACAGATAAAAAAAATTTCTTAAAAAGATAAAAATCGATATAAATAACTTTTTCTAAATAGTGGAAATACAAATAGAATTAGTCCATATCTAATGGTACAGAATAAATATTTTCCACAACAGTTAGTCTCTTGTAAGACGGGTCAACCCGTCTTACAAGAGAAACGGGTCGGACCCAAATTAGGGTTGCTTAAATATCCCTCTCCTCTCCTCTCCAAACTGCCGCCTTCCTCTCATTTTTTTTGTTTTTCAGATTTGTTTCTCTCTCTCTCTCACTCTCTTCCATTTCATTTCCTCTCTTCCATTTCTTTTTACATCAATTCTCAGATCTAATCATTCAAAATCATCAAATTCAATTCAATTTTTTCAATCAAAAACCCAGAAAACAATGGCTTCAACAGTCTTCAATGGTGATGAAGTTGCCCCATTTTTTTGGCTTCCTTGGTGCTGCTGTTTGTCGTTGGTTTGCTGTTGTGTGTTGTCGTTGGTTTGTTGTCATGAGTGAGTTGTTGTATTTGTTTTTTTTTTTTTTTATCTAAAATTGAACCCAGAAAATTTCAACTAGGTAGAAATCACAGAAGATTTAGGGTTTTGGTCAGTTTTAGTGTTGTTGTATTTGTTTTTATTTTTCTCTCTGTTTTTTTTTTAAAACCCGTTTTTCTCCTTTTTAAACCAATTTTAATGGTGGATTTGGGGGGATTTGGGGAAGAAGAAGGGTGACCTGTTGGGGATTTGTGATGTCGCCATTGTTGTTGTATTCGTTTTTTTTTTTTTTTTTTTTTGCTGAGATTTGGGGGAAGAAGAAAGACGGTAACATTATTGTTGTAAATGGTAACATTATTGTTGTAAATCTGATGGTAACATTACTTGTGATCTGATGGATTTAAATTAAATCTGATGGTAACATTATTGTTGTAAATGGTGACCTGTTTGCATAAATGGGTAACATTTTCTTTCAAGTAAAACAAACCCATGGAAAGACGGTAACATTGTTGTACTAAATGGTGACCTATTTGTAATAAAGGACAACATTATATTTGTAGGACAAAAAACCCATTGAAACATTAGTTTAGTTGAGAAATAAAATGGTAACATTGTTTTTCTAAAGGGTGACCTGTTTGTATAAAAGGGCAATATTTTCTTTCAAGGAAAACAAACCCATTGAAACTGAAAAATGAGATGGTAACATTGTTGTAGTAAAAGGTGACCTGTATATATAAAAGGACAACATTATCTTTTAAGGAATACAAACACTGAAAGCTAACATGGTAACATTATTATACTAAATGGTTACCTGTTTGTAGAAAAGGACAACATTATCTTTTAAGGAAAACAAACCCATGAAAACTGAGGTCTCATAATATGTTACCAATATAATATAATATAATATGTTACCATTTTTGTCTACTTTGTTACCATTTTTAATTACCCTATAAAAACGATTTTCGATAAAAGATAAAAAAAAAAACAAAATTTTGGTCTTAAAAAAATTTTCAAAAAAATAAAAATAAAAAAAAGAAAAGAAAAAAGAGAAAAACAAAATTTTCAAAAAAAAAAAAAAAAAAAAAAAGAAAAAAGAGAAAAACGGGTTTGACCCGACCCGTTTCTAGCTTGAAACGGGTTTCTTGGTCTCAAACAAGAATTTGTGTTTCCACAATTTTAGAAGAATTGTAATTAATGAACCTTGTTGTACCCCCAATTATGGAAAGGTGTGAAATGATTGAACAAAAAACTCAATTATCTTATTTTTAATGGTCAAGTAGTGTGACGACTTTATTACTTCCAAGGTGTCAACCCTATTATTTTAATCATTAACCGGCCAATTTAGCACATGTTTATATTAATTATTTATATCAACTTGTTTCATTAATTAAACTTTTGTTGTTTATATAAAGAGACACAATTTATGCTTGATTTTTTTTTGATTAACCAAGGCATCAATATTCAACCACTAATCAACATTTCATCTTTCAAGGTATGCTTCAAATTTTAAGACTCCTATAATTTTGTTTTCTCTCATTATTACATAAATTATTATTATTATTTCTAGCAATAGATTTTGTTGATTTCAACCCTTAAGACTAAATTTTGTGTGTTTTTTTTTTTTTTTTAAAAAAACAATTGAAAATTTTGAACTAGTAAAATTAGAGCAAATTTGTTTACTCTGTTTATTTTTGTAGGTTAGTTGCGCTTCATATTTTGTACCTCATGGTGGAATTTAAATGATCTACTCCCTCTGTCTCAGACATTTATTTACACTTCTCTCAAATCCCTCTCACAAAAAAAGTCAAACTGCAAACAAATCACTGGAACGGGGGAAGTATTTCAATGAAATTTGATTGTTTAATGTTATTTCATTTGTCTCATTATTAGATTGTTTAATGTTATTTCAATGATCAATTATCTATGAAGGAATGAGGATCTAGTGTAGATTAAGGTTGAACCCCAAAAGGAGATAAAAGAGGCAAAGGCAACAACCCTAATTAGAGTTACCATAAATACTTTTTAAAGTGTCTTGATTATATACTCTGAACAATACATGTAAACTTTTCAATAGAAGGTTATATTTCAAAAGTAATTAAATATCGTTGAATTAATACCAGTAAATTTTTCTAGCATAAATGTATGTTCCTTTTTATCTACACTCACAACATTAATCATCATTATTAACATAAAAAGTTATTATTATTTATGTGCTAGCTTCAAATCCAATACTATTCTTGAAAGGATTTATACTTAAAGTGGTAGTATAATATCATTAATTAAGACGTTGATCTCGAGATTTCTTACAAGAAATGTTGTGATTAGTGTTATAATTAGTGTATAATTAAGCTTTCTACCATGTGAACATTGGTATTAGTACAATTTTTAAAAGTTAATCACCCCTACTTATTTTCCTCGAATTGTGCAGCTTGGGAAACAACCATTTAGCAATTTCATGGACATGTCTTCCGGAGAATGGTTAGCTGAATTGGTAATTTTTGTTCACCTAGTTTAACCTATTATCCCTCATCTAATCCTGCAATTTAATAACTGTTTATTGCGAGACCGTCTCAACATAAATCTAAATGAAGTTTTAAAATGTTCAGTTACAATTATATATTCTATCTATTTCAACAATCTTTTTAATTTACCTTCTCATTTTGAGAATTAATGTAAATTGAAGATTCCGTATCACTTGATCTATAAAACTTGCTTGGCAGGTGAGATGCAAAGAATGAGATTGGTTTTAGTCAGATGAATTTGGATGTTAATTAGCCTGATCCAATTAATAACTGCATAAAATATTATTTTTATGCAAAGAATAAATATTAAAGTTAACGAGCGAATAACAGACAACGAGATTGGTTTTAGCCAGATGAATTCGGATAATAATTAGATCCAATATGGCATCAAATAATATTTTTCTTTTATGAATAAAACTGTTTTAAACAGTACATATCTTAGCTTAAAAATACCCCCTCTGTTCCACTTAATTGTTGACATTTGCTTTATTTCACCCTCACAAAATAAAATAAACGTTAACAATTCATTGAGACGGAGAGAGTAAAAAAAAAAAAAAAAGTAACAAATTGAATATTATGAATCAGATGGAGTAATAATTTCATACAAAAGCTTCTTTTAAACATTAGATAATATGTTGTGTGATTAAATTTTGCAGGCAAGTGAAGAAGCAACAAATTTAATTAACCATTGTCAAATGATGATGAGTTCTAATGTTACCATGGAGGGTTTTGGGCATCACAATTTGTCATCACAAATACAACCCACAGATTTATTATACTTTGAGGGATCTAATAACAACAACAACAATAATAATAATAATAATTATAATAATAACAATGATTATGAGACTAAACCCCCCAAAAATGGTGTAATTATGAAGACTGAAATAAATGATATTAATTGGAGCTCATACACTTCATCTAATAACTCTAGTGAAAAAATCATTTCTTTTGGGAGTTCCAATTTTAGTGAGGTTAATAAGAGTGTTAATATTAAACATGAAGATAATTTGGTTAATTATCATGAAAGTGGTGCAAATAATAATAATGTTAATAATAGTGCCCTAGTTAAAATTAATAATGTCCAACAAAAGTATAGTAATATTAATAGGGTTGGATCAACTTCTCTTTGCTCTCAAGAACATGTCCTTGCTGAAAGACGACGTCGCGAGAAGATGACTGAACGATTTCTAGCTCTTTCGGCTCTAATTCCGGGCCTTAAAAAGGTATTTTGTTAAGTATATACTTTTAATTTAAAGTTTATTACTCTGTATTTATTATATTGTTCACATTAGCATTTTGTTAATTTGAATATATATATAAGTTGAGAAGGTCATGGAGGAAAAGGGTTTTGATTACACTTTTTCTTGTCTATGTTAGAATATAAATTTTTGTAATTATGATATAATAAATATATTAATTTTGGCTTAAATAGGGTTTTACGAATATTCATCATATATACCCGTCCATTACCATTTATAAAATTTATAATATATAACGTATATATTAAAATATCAGGTGAATAGGTAAAAAAAAAAGGGATAAATTTAATCAAATTTAATTCAATATGGATCAAAGTTAGAGAAGAGTCAAATACCCTAATTTCTTATATTATTCTTTATGAAAAATAGAAAAGGATAATGATTATTTAAAGGATTACGCTAAGTTAGATAGAACAATTTTATCGACCCCTCATTTATGCATGGAGAAGATAAAATGGGACTAATGTGCCCCTATATATTGAAAATCGCTGAATAATCTGAATTGTTAATAATAATATTGTAAATTACCTTACTTAATTTATAACTATTTGTTCAATTAAAATATTTTATCCTCCTACTCATCCTCCTTATCTATAATCTTGGCTCCATCACTACATTTATACCCCTCTATAATTACTTTTACATGTTGAGTTGTTGACCATCTTCCTTTTTCATCTATTTAATCAAATTTTCATTAACTTATTTTACTTTGATTGGATCATTTTTAATTTTTTTTCTACAAAAATAATTTTCATTGATTAATAAGTATGGAATATTTATTATCCAATCATGTCTTAGCTTGCTTATTATACACGCCAGCTAGATGTTGAATTTAAGTATAGACACTAATAAAAGTTATACGATCGAGTAGTATAAGGGTGATAGGGAAATTAAATTCAATTTCCAAATTAAATACTAATGACGTGCCTTTTGTAGATAATGTATGATTTGGTGGTTAGCTACAATATATATAACTAAGAAAACAATCCAATCAAAGTTAAGATATATAGTATATAGATAGTGTACACAATTATTTTGAATTATTTGTTTCATGATTCTTCATTTCTAGCTTGTATTTATTGTAATAATTGAGTGATTATTATGTCCAAGACTTTTATATACACCCTTCGTTCCAATGAATTGTTTACACTTTGACTTTTTTGTCAAAAGATTTGAAGGAAGTGTAAACAAATGACTGAGATAGAGGGAGTATATGCCTTACAATAATAATCCTATAATAACGTGTACTTAGATCACTTCGTTCATTCAATAGTATTATCTTTCTCCTTGTTCTCTTGTTGCAAACTTGCAATGTTTACCATTTAACTCTTTAAAAATCTTACTTTTAGAATTTTGACCATAAGTAATCCAAAATATATGAGTTCAAAGTACAGTATATACATAGTACTCCGTATGATAATAAGATAATAACAACTGTTATCAAAATAACTTTTAAAATTCAAATGTAGTAAAAAAAAATCACATACGGACACAAATTATAATGGTTTAAAAGTTTTGTTAAAGACCGTATATAAAGTAAATGGAATGAACATTAAGTGTGCTTTAGAGAGTTCTTATTTTACATAGTAATGCCCTCTTCTTTTCAGCTTAATTTAGAACACATAAGTTAATTTCAAATTTCATATAAGTTAATTTCAAATTTCACCCTATATAAGTTAATTTCAAATTTCTATAAGTTAGAATTTCATATAAGTTAGAATTTCATATAAATTCTATTATGTTTTATTTTTATATAACTATTATTATTGCATAATACTCCGTAATAATAATAATAATAATAATAATAATAATAATAATAATAATAATAATAATAATAATAATAATAATAATAATAATAATAATAATAATAATAATAATAATAATAATAATAATAATAATAATAATAATAATAATAATAATAATAATAATAATAACAATAATAATAATAATAATAATAATAATAATAATAATAATAATAATAATAATAATAATAATAATAATAATAATAATAATAATAATATGTTTCTCATATTTTTTTTTTGTTGGAATTCCAACTTGTTCATTTTGATTTATGATTTCATTAAATTTAGAATTCGCGGTTAAATATTTTGACGAACGATGAATATGTTGGAATTCAACTTGTTCATTACTTTGTTTGTTTTTTATTTTTTATTTTTCCACATTATATAGAGTATAATTTTTTGTAGGTTATTTTGGTTTATTCGTTTTATTTTTCTTTCATCTCGAATCTCTTTTTTTACCCTTTTTCTCGACTCGTTGTGAGTTATCTTTAAATTGACACCTATAAAACATTTCTACAAAATGCAATACTAAAATTCTCGAGAAAATAAATATAGTATATTAAAATATTTAACCAAGCCAACTTATTTATAATCAACTATATGTTGAGATATTTAACTATACTAGACCGCAAAATCGATTTTGAACACTATTGTTTATTATTAGTAAAATTAATCATTTTGAATAAATTAAAAGATTTTAATTATTGTAATCATCATCATCATTACTATAAATATCATTGTTATTATTGTTATTAATTTAATAAATTTAATAAATTATATTAATATTAATATTAATATTTTAATTATTATTATTATTATTATTATTATTATTATTATTATTATTATTATTATTATTATTATTATTATTATTATTATTATTATTATTATTATTATTATTATTATTATTATTATTATTATTATTATTATTATTATTATTATTATTATTATTCAATAAGTTTTAAATTCTAATAAATTTAACTCCAATAAGTTTCAGCTCCTATAAATTCAGCTCCTATAAATTCAGCTCCTATAAGTTCAGCTCCTATAAATTCAGCTCCTATAAGTTCAGCTCAGCTCCTATAAGTTCAGCTCAGCTCCTATAAGTTCAGCTCCTATAAGTTCAGCTCCTATAAGCCGAAAAGAACAGGGCCTAATAACTAATAAGCACATAATTAAGCACTAAGGGTGTGCAAAAAAACCGAACTGAAAAAATCGAGAACCGCACGTTTTATAGGTTTGGTGCACCGAACCGTTATAATTAACGGTTAACGGTTCGGTCTAGGTTCGGCGTATTGAGGTAACAGTTAACCAAACCGAACCGTTAAGAGCAAAAAGAAAATAAAATTATATTTATATATACAAACTAAAGCATAAAGGACTTGTTCTTTCCAGCTTATTTTCATTCGATTCGATTCATTCCATTGATTCGATTCATTCCATTCGATTCGATTCGATTCATTCGATTCGATTCGATTCGATTCGATTCCATTCGATTCGATTCGATTCGATTCATTCAATTGATTCGATTCGATTCAGCTCTAAAAAGTCCGAAAGAACAGGTCCAAAGTTTAACTTTACAACTTTCATCAAATATCAAATATCAATTGTTTATTATACCGCATTTTTCTATCACTCAAAAGCCTCATTCTCGTAAAATAAAATTCCATAAGCGCTACTCTCGGTTCAATTTTAACATTTTATTGCTTTTTATTGTTCAATATGCATTTTTGAGTTATACTCCCTCCCTTCATATCCAATAGCATCCCTTCCTTTTTTACACTATTCACATATGTTAAGAATTTTCGGTATAACTCGTAATGTATAAATAAAAATATAGTCATGTGAGATCTTGTTTTATTCGTTTTCACAAGTACAACATTAATATAACTTTTTTATTTTATATTTTTATACAATTTAGAACTATAAATATTGTCGTTACAAAATGCGTTTCAATGAATGTGAAACATGAATTTGACTAGAGGGAGTAACATTTATAAATTTTCTATTTACTATAATTTAATTGATAATGATATATTAGATGTGACATTTGTAATTTGTCGTTTTTATTTTGGACCGTTAATATGTTGTGAAAGTGCGTAGTAATCGATAATTAACTTACATTTTTTTTAATTTGACAGAGTAAATGGTTCGCGGTGAACCGCATAAGCGAACCGTTAAAATTGTGAACCGAACCGTAAAGTAACCGTTCTTAATGGTTCGATTTAGGTTCGAATTTTTTCCGAACCGAACCGTAAAAATTAACGGTTCAATGCACCAAACCGTTAATGAACACCCCTAATAATAAGCACAAGAAGACCACCATCTTTTGTTGTGCTCCCTTCTATTTTTAATGCAATTTCCTTTTCTTTTTTAAAACAAAAATTAAGAAATTAATATCAGGTGGTGTCAAATAAAAGTTATGAAGAAATGTGGGCTAGAAATCATAAAAATAATTACAATTTTTAGACAAAAAAAAAAAAAAAAAAAAAAATAATAATAATAAAATTAACCTATGTAAGAAAAAAAAAAAAAGGAAAAAAAACATCGAAAATGGGAGAAAGTATTTACAAGGGGAAGAAATAAATTTACAGATAAATTCACATTATACTGTTAGCTACGTCTACAAGTGGAAAAGGAAAAAAAGGTTATGACTGATCAACGATTTATTATGAAGCTTATTAACTATATGGAGCAAATTTATTTATTTATTTATTATTTTTTTTAAGGTAAGAAAATTAGGTTGATCCTCTAGAATAAGACCTACCTATTTCATCCTTTCGGATGAATGAGGTAAGTTGAAGCCACCGGCTTTCAGACCACCTCGAAAATTATTATATTATGAATTAATTGTCAAACACTCCCTTTAAAAAACAAGTTTTTGTCAAACACCACCTTTTAAAAAAATTGTCAATTATCACCTCTGAAAAAAAAAAATTGTCGACTACCACCTTTTGGCCTGAGTTGACAAAATTCCGACGTTGACTTACCAGAATTAACGTTTTTTCTTCATTTTTATCTTCTTAATTCCCTCAAAACCCAAAATACACCATCTCAAACTAAGGCCTTGTTTGGTTGCACAAATCAGCTAGCAGGTTTGACCAAAATTTCAGCTACCTGTTTTTCCTGGAAGTGTTTAGTTATGGTTGACTGAAAAATATATCAGCTAGCTGAAAACTTATTTCAACTAGCTGAAATAAAAAGCTACTTCAGGTAACTTATTAAAAAATAAGCTAGCTAATTACAAGTCTTTTTACTATTATACCCTTTTAATTTAACATTACTTTTTTTTTTTATCCATTTAATTAAAATATAAATTTCCATAGCTATTTCCACAAAATATTTATAAAACCTAACCCTAATTTCTCATGGTAAAGTTGCTTGTAATATTTATTTTTTTCATTGTTATAGTGCTTCATTCTCACACCAAGTGTATCCTCTTATTAGAATACCAACATGTAAAAACAAGAGCTTTGAATTTTTTATTTAAGATTTTTATTTAATTTTTTATTATTTAAATATTAAAATAATTAGTTGCAATTATTGCACATGTTAGTTTTATAATAATAATAATAATATGATGAAGTATTAAAAATAATTTAATATTAATAATAAAACTATCAATAACTATGTTCTTTTTCGTCATTTTATTTTATTTCAGTTATCTTTTCAGGTTGTTTACCAAATAGTAAAATAGTTTTCAGCTAGTTATTTTCAGCTAGTTTTCCCAAACGGGGCCTAAGAATTTAACTAGTAAAACCTAGAAATTCGTCTTTCCAACTTAAAAAAACGTGCTCCGGTGACGACAAATGTCGGAATGTAGTTGACTTAAGTCAAACTCATGCCAAAAGGTGGTGTTTGACAAAAATTATTTTTTAAAGGTGGTAATTGACAACTTTTTTTTAAAGGTGGTGTTTGACAAAATGCGTTTTTTAAAGGTGGTGTTTGACAATTAACCCTTATATTATATATAGAGTTTTAGAGTACGGTTTAGTTATACAGTTTACATAACTTATCCAAGACAATCACAAAAAACTTGAAAATAAGTCCCAGCTTGACCTACTAAGAAATATCGTCTTGGACCATCGGGCCACCCACGGGCCAATTACTGTCTATACTCATTTACCCCGGACGATATTTCTTAGTAGGTCAAGCTAACATATCCAAGATTGTTTAACCAAATATTACTATCTATACTCATTTACTATCTATACTCACTCACAAAAAATTTGACACATAACTTACTTTAACCTATCATTTAGGCCATGCTCTTTTCAGCTTACTTTTAACTCCTATAATAAGTTTAACTCAACTCTTATAAGTTTAGTTTTAATAAGTTCAACTTCTATAAGCCACATCAAACATTAATTTCAACTGACTTTAACTTCTATAAGGCTTTGTTTGGTAACACATTTCAGCTAGCTTATTTGACCAACTAGCTGGTTTGACCAAAATTTCAGTTACCTGTTTTATCTAGGAGTGTTTGGTGAAGTTGACTGAAATAAAAAGCTATTTGAATTAGTTTATTAAAAAATTAGCTAGCTGATTACAAGTTTGTTTACTAATTATTCCCTAATAACTCCATCCATAAAATAATAATCATATACTTTTACGTCATTTAATTAATTTATTTCAATTATATTTTAGGTAGTTTTACCAAACAAGATATTTAGTTTCAACTAAGTTATCAATTTGTTTTTACCAGCTCCTATTCAGCTAGCTTTTCAGTAGAGGTGGCTCTACGAGCCGTGGGTTGGCCCATGGGCGGGCCCGTCGGGCCACCTCAATTTTTTTGGCCTGCCCATGCTCACACTTACGGGCTATTGGGCTTGGCCTAGCCCAAGCTCGTTGTCAAATTTTGCTTCATGGCCCGTGGGTCGGCCTGTGGCCCATCAAGCGTGGGCCGGGCCGGGCGTGGCGCATGGGCAGCCATAGGCTGACTTTGGTGGTTTTTTTTTTTTTACTTTCTTTAAATATTTTTTAGTTATTTTTTATTTTAATTTTTTAAATTAACTTGTAAGTTGCAGTTATTATTTTTAAGTTAAATTTTTTTTTTTAAGTTGCAAGTTGTAACTCGTAAGTAAGTAATTTGTAGAATTTCATTTGAATTTATAAATTCACCTGTAAATAAATAAATAAAAGCGAAGGCCTGGCCCATGGCCTGTTTAATTGGCTCATGGGTGGCCCAAAGGTACGGCCGGTGAAGTAGCCCATGAATTTATAAATTAATATTTTTTTTATATAATTTATTTCTTTTTAATTAATTTTTGGGATATTCTATATAGTGCACTCGGTTTTTGACATTCTACGTAGACTACTTTTTCAAAAACACACATGGTACCCCTAAATGTTGTCATTATCCGTAAGTATATCCCCGAATTTTGTTTTCAGAAGATTAAACTCAATTTTAAGCGTTAAATGATTACTTGGACGCATAACGAAGCTTGGTTTTACTTACTCATGACCGAGATACTCTATTAGGCTCAACTAGCCTAATAGAGTCTATCGGTCATGGGTGAGTAAAAACTAAGCTTCGTTATGCGTCCAAGGAATCATTTAACGCTTAAAATTGAGTTTAATTTTCTAAAAACAAAGTTCGGGGGTATACTTACCAATAATGACAATATTTAGGGGTACCATGTATGTTTTTGAAAAAGTAGGGGTACCATGTAGAAAGTCAAAAAATTGAGGGGTACCATATAGAATATCCCAAAAATTAATTAAAAAGAAATAAATTATATAAAAAAAATATTAATTTATAAATTCATGGGCTACTTCACCGGCCGTACCTTTGGGCCACCCACGAGCCAATTAAACAGGCCACGGGCTAGGCCAGACCAAATGTATCAAATTTTATATTTTTTGCGCTGCGCCCCGTGGTGACAGGCCATGGCCGGATCGGGCTGGGCCAAGAGGTTGACGGACCACGAGCCCGTCCGGGTTGGTTGTGGGTTGGGCTGGGCCGGGTTACGCATGGGCCGCGGGTCCAAATTGTCAACTTTACTTTTTAGTTTTAACTACCTTTTCAGTTTTAAGCTAGTTTTTCAACTTTCAGCTAGTTTTCCCAAACAAAGCTTAAGTTCAGCTCCAATAAGTTAAACTCAGCTCCTAGAAGCCGAAAAGAACAAGGCCTTATTCTACATTTTACCATACTCCAATTTTCTTTTCTTTTCTTTTAAATCCTTTTTTTTTTCTTGTTTATTTGAATTCTAGAAGAAATATTGATATTGGTAATAAAATGTACTCCCTCCATTCAAATCCAAAGTGTATATTTCTCTTTTGTACACTATTCACTCTTAGACGTTCAATTTCAATTATCTCTCTATACGTAAGTGTTGATATATTTATGTGTGATCTTGTTTGATTCGTCTTTATGAGTACATAATTAAAATCTAATTTTTACATTTTTTTAATAAACGTAGCTAAATATATTTAACTCACAAAAATCGTCTCGGCAAATGTGAAAAAAAGAAAGTGGTAGTTTAGATTTGAATGGAGGGAGTATTTCATATAGCTAGAGTAATATATTTAGATTTTAAATAAATTTAAAAATTAAAAAAAAAAAAAATATAGAATAAGACATTGTTCTTTTCGACTTATTTTAGAAGTAGGTTAGGATTTTATTCATAACCTAGTTACTTTAGAAGTAGGTTAGGGTTTTATTCATATACTACTTGTATGCTTACCCATAAACATAGTCTATGGAAAATCAATTTTTGCTTCATTCCCACTTCTATTTCTTTCCTTTTCTAGCCATATACTCAATCACTTTTTGATCTAATTTGTTACTCGTATTTTTTTTACTTTTTTGGTTATTATATTACCCACTTGTTGTATTATTTTGTCGTTTTACACTTGGTATTAGATTTCTTCAAAAGTTGTCAAATCAAATGTGAAGATAAGAAAAAAAAAAAAAAAAAGCAAAGGGAGTAATATGTATTCTCAATTCAAGTGTATTGGATTTTATGATTCAAAATTAATCTAAGTTATTTGCTATGTTTTAGTTAGTGTATTAGTGGGTCAAAATAAATTGATTAGTGAATGTTGTGGGGGTAGTTAACTAGTTTATGTGGGTTAGTGGTTTAAGTAACTACCATTAGTTAGTTTTAATTGTAAGGCTATATAAAGCCAACTTATCATAGTAATTAATTGAGTAAGTTTAGATAACTTCTCCCTTTTCTCCCCTATTATATTTCCCCCTTAAAAATTCTACAAAGTGAACCCTAAAAAAGTGGTGCATGTATGATGTATTCATGTAAGAAATGTATGTTGCAGATGGACAAGGCAACAATACTAGGAGATGCAGCAACATATGTAAAACAACTAGAAGAGCAAATAAAGAAGCTTGAGGAAAACATGACCAAAAAAACAGTAGAATCAGTTGTGTTGGTGAAGAAGAGACAATATAATAATGTGGATAATGTTATTGATTACACATCATCTTCTACTTCTTCTAGGACATCCTCAAATGAAACAAACACTACAACAACTACATTGAATAATAATAATAATAATGAGATGATGTTTGAGATTGAAGCAAGAATATGCAACAAAGATGTGTTGATTAGGGTTCACTCTCAAAAACAAGAAGGAATTGTTCAATTTCTTCTTAATGAAATTGCTAATAATCTTCATTTCACTACACTCAATTGCATCACTATGCCCTTTGGTAGATTTGCTATGGATATCACTCTTATTGCTCAGGTATGTATTTTTATGTCATCTATTTTCCTTTGTAGATAATATGACCGATCGATTCAGCCGACACGATTCTTAAGTTGATGTTACGTATGTGGCCAGTATTGAGGTTAACTTTTATTTGAATTTTGTGAGTAGAAAGTTTACTAGAGAATAGTGGAGTAAAAAAGTACGAATGAATCATTTAATAAAGAAAATGATAAAAATAATCAAATAACATATACGGAGTAATTTATTTATTTTTCTCAACATATATATATTTATATGTATTACAACAATTCTCGATTAGAAATGATTATCAATATGTTGACTATAAATATTTTTATTTTTGACATATATATATATACGTATAGTTGGATATGATATTCCATGTACTTTGAAAATTGGATAATACAGATAGAAGAGGATGAGAGGAGCATGACATCAGATGAAGTAGTGAAGCGTCTAGGGTTGGCACTACAACAGTTTACAAGTCTTTAGCCAAAAATAGAGACCGTTGGATGTGAGGCCATGCATATCCACCGTCCATTTATTTTTTATTTTCGTCTTTTTAATTGGTTGATGTTGCACTTATAGTTGTCCTCCATGTGGTTATTCTTCTCTATGTTACCCAAGACATGATTAATTATTCTTAAATTGTTTTTAAAAAAATTAATTTAATATCTAATTAATAACGCACGTGCTTCGTTAGTTGTCTTACTTAAATCAGAGAATCTAAAGTGGAATCTATAGTAACATTGCATACGTTGACAAAAATGAATCCTATGCTATACTCTACTGGCCTGCTTGCATGAAGTAGGTCTCATTTAATACCGTCCCCTTATTATTTACACTTATGTCTTATTCTTTTCAATTTTTTAGAGCTGAATTTATAAGAGCTAAACTTAAAGTAACTGAGTTGAACTTATAAAAATTAAACTTATAAGAGCTGAATTTATAAGAGCTGAAATCAGTGTTAATTAAAGCTTAGTAGGCCTTACAGGAGCCGAACTTATTATAGATTTATAGCTGAACTTATAGAAATTGAGCTGAATTTATAAGCATTGAGCTGAATTTTAAGAACTGAAATTAAGCTGAAAAGAACATGGCATTACTAATTATTCAAAAAATTACCTCATAGAACTATCTAACCTCACATTTGTAAGAAAGGTCACTTTTGGTAAAGTTCCTATGTGATCGTCTTAGCAAAAAAATTGTGATTTTTTTTTGGGGTGCCAAAGGATGGAACGAATTACTTAAAGACGGAACGGTCAAATGACTAATTTACCCTCCCCTTTAATTAACTTTTCACTAAACTAACCTATTCATCCCCTCCTTTCCTTTTCTCAAATTAAAAAAAAAAAAAAAACACATCCCCTTTTACATTCATCCTAAATTTTATTCACAATCTTGAATTTCTTAATTAAGTTTCCCCTTGATTCAACCCCAACAAAGAAGTTTATAAATCGTAAGTTTTGATTTTGTTAATTTCATATTTAAAATTTGTAGTTTGTAATTTTTTTAAAGTTTGGCATTGTTAATTAGTTTTGTAAATTCAAAGTTGTTGTTGTTTTTGATGTTGAAATGGTTTGTTTGGCATTGTGTGAAGTACGATTATTATATGTTGTTGTTGTTTATTTAATTTATTGCCAGGAAAAAAAAAAAGACGAAATCTGGGTTTTTTGGGTGTTGCCGTGGAAAAATCACGATTAGGGGTGGTGGGTACCGTGGCAAATCCACGACAAGGTTTGGTATGTGCCGTGTGAAATTGACGGCTGTGGTGGGTTGTGACCGTGTAATTTCCACGGCAAAGCCTGATTTTTTTTTTTTTTTTTTTTTTTTTTTTTTTTTAATTTGGTATATATATATATATATATATATATATATATATATATATATATATATATTTTTTTTTTTTTTTTTTTTTTTTTTTTTTAAAAAGGGTTTTTCTATGGTGTACCCTCCAATTTTTTGGTTTTCTACCGTGTACCCCTATTTTTTTCCGCTTACACAATGTAACCCTAAACTTCATTATTCATTATAAATTGTGACCTAAATTCACTTAACCGTTAACCAAATACTCATATCGTTAGTTTAAGCTATGATTTCCCACATTTTTCAATTTTTTCCTCCAAAATTATGATTTTTCTTTCTTTTTTTTCTTCTATTATTCTTGTGACATCCCCCACTTTTGTTCATCTTTCTTCATTTTTTTCTATAGTAATACTTATTCCTTTTTTTTTTTTTTTTCTAATGTCTTCTTCCTCGTGGAGAAATAATTCAGTTGATGGCATTCAACTTAAAAATAAAGCTTGCTGACGTAACTAAGGAAATGCAGTTCTGAAATTTTCTGGATCGATATCTTCTTTTGAAAGTCACATAACAAACTCATTACATTCAAGACATTTAAAATATAATTTCCTTACATTATTCACCGATCCATATTTTCAGAACCGCATTGCTTCCGCGATATCGACAAGCTTGATTTTTGAATTAAACACATTCACCTGGACTATTTCTCCACGAGGAAGAAGACATTAGGAAAAGAAAAGGTAACTAATTACTATAGAAAAAAGTGAAGAATGATTAACAAAAGGTGAGGAAGTCAAAATAATAAATGTAAGAAAAAAAAAAGATAGGGAAATTCAAAAAAATTTGAAAAATGTAAGAAATCATAGCTTTAACTAACGGTGTTACCGTGTTAGTACTAGTTAACAGTTAAGTGACTTTTGGTCACGCTTTAGAATGAGTAACGAAGTTCAGGGGTACACCGTGTAAGCGTAAAAAAAAGGGGCACACGGTAGAAAATCAAAAAGTTTGAGGGTACACCGTAGAAAAACCCCCAAAAAATCTCATTTACTTTAATTTAAATCAATGCTTTTATTTTACATATTATTTATAATATCGAAATCGTTCATATTATTTTTACATATTTTTTTAATTTTATACATGATTTCTAATATTGGTTTCTTTGAAATTAATTTTACATATGATTTTTAATATTGAATTCGTCAAATAATTTGATTTAAAAAATTTGTTATTAATCGTTTTACATTAATTTGTTGGAAATTTTTATTAATCGTTTTACATTAATTCAGTTGAATTTGTTTTTGTAGTAGAATTTGTTAATATGTTTTAAATTTTTTTGAAAATTTGTTATGTAACATTTTCTTTGTAGATGAGCGATAAAGGGAAAGGGAAAGGGAAAGGGAAAGGGAAGTTGACGGGTTCATAGTTTCGTGCGATGATGAATCTTCGAGAAATATGTAATGTTGATGAATCTGCTTATGTTGGTCGAAGAGATCCCGTTATTCCTTCAGTACATGGGGAGGAGGAAATTGAGGAGGAGACGGAGGACGAGGTTGACGAGTCTACTGATTAGGAGTTAGGTGTCGGGTTTCAAGCTAAGCGAACGAAGACCGGTCAGTTTGTAGCGTATTCTGAGAGTTCTAGTAGTGGTGCAACTGGTAGTCGTTTTAGAAGTAAAAAGTGAGTAATACAATATTGTCACGTTAGGGTGATTAAATGGTTACGAGTACTTTGTAAAAAGTGAGTCTTTTTTGTACATTTAACATTATTTTTTCATTTTTTTTCTTTTTACGCGTAAAATAAACGTAAACAATTCACTGAAATCGAGAGAGTATCAAATATAGGTAATTCCATTTCCATTAATTGTTTCCCACACCCTCTTGTCAAGTGTACTAACAAAAAAATCATCATTCCAATTTAGAAGAACCAATATCAAAAAAAGAAAAAAAAAAAAAAAAAACAATATCACATAATTTGTCGATAAAACTATAACACTTTGCATAACTAAGAATGCCACGCGCGTGGCCACTTTAAGCGTAAAAATTATCACATTTTTCATACGCATAAAAACTCAAAAAGCTATTCATATTTCATTACACTAAAAAAAACCCGGAAATTCAAAGGAAAAGAAGAAATACACTCGGAAGTAATTACCTTGGAAGAAGACAATTATCAGGAACCCAGGAGTACTTGAGATACTGTTTATCGGGTCGACCATACTTGACACAATCGAATTCCGGGTCGAGAAACGGGCAACTTGAGAAATCATATAATGGGGTTGACCCGATATTGAATACCCATTTTCTTCAACGCTTCCACTAAACTACTCTGCCACCCTAGGTGTGGGTGGGGGAGCCGAACTTATTATAGATTTATAGCTGAACTTATAGAAGTTGAGCTGAATTTTAAGAACTGAAATTAAGCTGAAAAGAACATGGCATTACTAATTATTCAAAAAATTACCTCATAGAACTATCTAACCTCACATTTGTAAGAAAGGTCACTTTTGGTAAAGTTCCTATGTGACCGTCTTAGCAAAAAAAATTGTGATTTTTTTTTGTGGTGCTAGAGGATGGAACGAATTACTTAAAGACGGAACGATCAAATGACTAATTTATCCTCCCCTTTAATTAACTTTTCACTAAACTAACCTTATTCTAACCTATTCATCCCCTCCTTTCCTTTTCTCAAATTAAAAAAAAAAAAAAAAAAAAAAAAAAAAAAACCATCCCCCCTTTACATTCATCCTAAATTTTATTCACAATCTTGAATTTCTTAAGTTTCCCCTTGATTCAACCCCAACAAAGAAGTTTATAAATCGTAAGTTTTGATTTTGTTAATTTCATATTTAAAATTTGTAGTTTGTAATTTTTTTTAAAGTTTGGCATTGTTAATTAGTTTTGTAAATTCAAAGTTGTTGTTTTTGATGTTGAAATGGTTTGTTTGGCATTGTGTGTAGTACGACTATTATATGTTGTTGTTGTTGTTGTTTTTTGTTGTTTATTTAATTTATTGCCGGGAAAAAAAAAAAGACGAAATCTGGGTTTTTTGGGTGTTGCCGTGGAAAAATCACGATTAGGGGTGGTGGGTACCGTGGCAAATCCACGACAGGGTTTGGTATGTGCCGTGTGACATTGACGGCTGTGGTGGGTTGTGACCGTGTAATTTCCACGGCAGAGCCTTTTTTTTTTTTTTTTTTTTTTTAATTTTAATTTTAATTTTTCTTTTTAATTTCGGTATATTTTCTTTTTTTTTTTAAAAAAAAAAGATTTTTCTACGGTGTACCCTCCAATTTTTTGGTTTTCTATCGTGTAGCCCTATTTTTTTCCGCTTACACAGTGTAACCCTAAACTTCATTATTCATTATAAATTGTGACCTAAATTCACTTAACCGTTAACCAAATACTCATATCGTTAGTTTAAGCTATGATTTCCCACATTTTTCAATTTTTTCCTCCAAAATTATGATTTTTTTTTTTTTTTTTTTTCTTCTATTATTCTTGTGACATCCCCCACTTTTGTTCATCTTTCTTCATTTTTTTTCTATAGTAATACTTATACCCTTTTTTTTTTTTTTTTTTTTTTTTTTTTTTTTTTTTTCCTCGTGGAGAAATAATTCAGTTGATGGCATTCAACTTAAAAATAAAGCTTGCAGACATAACTAAGGAAATGCAGTTCTGAAATTTTTTGGATCGATATCTTCTTTTGAAAGTCACATAACAAACTCACTACATTCAAGACATTTAAAATACAATTTCCTTACATTATTCACCGATCCATATTTTCAGAACCGCGCGCATTGCTTCCGCGATATCGACAAGCTTGATTTTTGAATTAAACACCTTCACCTGGACTATTTCTCCACGAGGAAGAAGATATTAGGAAAAGAAAAGGTCACTAATTACAATAGAAAAAGTGAAGAATGATTAACAAAAGGTGAGGAAGTCAAAATAATAAATAGAAGAAAAAAAAAGATAGGGAAATTCAAGAAAAAATTGAAAAATGTAAGAAATCATAGCTTTAACTAACGGTGTTAGTACTTAGTTAACAGTTAAGTGACTTTTGGTCGCGCTTTAGAATGAGTAACGAAGTTCAGGGGTACATTGTGTAAGCGTAAAAAAAAGGGGCACAAGGTAGAAAATCAAAAAGTTTGAGGGTACACCGTAGAAAACCCCCCCAAAAAAATCTCATTTACTTTAATTTAAATCAATGCTTTTATTTTACATATTATTTATAATATCGAAATCGTTCATATTATTTTTACATATTTTTTTAATTTTATACATGATTTCTAATATTGGTTTCTTTGAAATTAATTTTACATATGATTTTTAATATTGAATTCGTCAAATAATTTGATTTAAAAAATTTGTTATTAATCGTTTTACATTAATTTGTTGGAAATTTTTATTAATCGTTTTACATTAATTCGGTTGAATTTGTTTTTGTACTCCGTAGTAGAATTTGTTAATATGTTTTAAATTTTTTGAAAATTTGTTATGTAATATTTTCTTTGTAGATGAGCGATAAAGGGAAAGGGAAAGGGAAGTTGACGGGTTCATAGTTTCGTGCGATGATGAATCTTCGAGAAATATGTAATGTTGATGAATCTGCTTATGTTGGTCGAAGAGATCCCGCTATTCCTTCAGTACATGGGGAGGAGGAAATTGAGGAGGAGACGGAGGACGAGGTTGGCGAGTCTACTGATGAGGAGTTAGGTGTCGGGTTTCAAGCTAAGCGAACGAAGACCGGTCAGTTTGCAGCGTATTCTGAGAGTTCTAGTAGTGGTGCAACTGGTAGTCGTTCTAGAAATAAAGGGAAAGTTGATTGCAGGTTGATCCGGGGGAATGCCCTGGTGGACCTTTACTTCATGACGTTATTCCTAGTTTTGGTGGACACATTGCACGCCAATTTTGGGACGATGTTCAGGCTGGGTGCCGAGGCGTTCTGACAAGATATTATAGGTTTAATAAGTTGTCTACTTTGACCCGGTTGCCTTTAGCAGTTGAGGCTGTTGCTTTGGTGCAGAGATCCGGTTTGGGCCATTTACATGAGTGCGTTCCAACGCATTTGAACATGCCATTAATATCCGCATTTATTGAGCGTTGGCAGCCAGATAAGAACACCTTTCATATGCTGTTTGGGGAGATGTCGATTTTGCTGCACGATGTTGTATTTATCCTAGGCATACCTATAGATGGCTTAGTGTGTGGTTTTGGTGGTGACAGTGAGGGTTCGTCTGCGACATTGATTGGTGAGTTTTTTGGTAAGGGGTTACCGGATTTGAAGTTGCCCTACAGGCAAGGTGTTTCGGCTCCAATATATCGAGGTAGAACGGTGTTAGTGGAGGCAGTCATGGAGGCTATTCGTTCTGCGAGTTTTGAGGAGCAGGCAATGGGTTATCTTTTTTTTGTTGTTGGGTATGACTGTTTTCGTCGACAAGTCTAGAGATAGGGTGAAAAGTTTGGTGTTCCCGATGGTTCGTCATTTGTCTAAAGTATCCAAGTACGCTTAGGGAGCAGGTATTTTAGCGTACTTGTATCGGGAGTTAGGTGTTGTTACTCGTACTTGTTCATGTGGGGTTGCCGGTTGTTTGACCCTACTACAAGTCTGGATATACGAGTATTTCTCCATTTTCAGGCCGTGCATGCCCGCTGCAGTGACGAATGGTCGACCTCGAGACGCTGCGTGGGTTAACGCACCGAGATTCGAGAACACGGCGGCGAAGTTGGCGAAGTATCGTAGGCAATTAGATCACCTGACTAGTGGTGAAGTTCAGTGGTTGCTTTTTAGTACGCGGCCAGATCGTTTGCATCAACGGACGTTGTTTTCTAGGTTGATCAGATATATGGACATTGTTCAGCCATATCAGCCTGATCGTTGCTTGCGTCAATTTGGATATGTGCAAGTTCGTCTAGCTTCAATGCCGCGTAACGACAACTTTCGTCGTCCGGCTTCGGGAAAAGGATACCGAGTTGAGTTTGTTGGGTACGCAGATCATCCTTGGGAGTCCTGGCCGATGCATCGTACTCCGTTGTCGTCGTTGTCGAAGATCGTTCTAACACCAGACGACTCAGATTCACGTTATATGATTTGATACATGAAGTTTTTGCACCTGTTTATCACAGACCCCTCTATTGAAGAGGGAAAAGTGGCTGCAAATGCTACTGGGGATTATCGAGAGGTATTAAATTAGCCCTTATTGCTCTTCAAGCTTTTGAGAGGCTTTTGTATATATATACCAACAACATTACATCACATATACGCAAAACATACTTTCACAGTTTCCTTCAGTACTTTTAACATTCACTCTTCTCCTTCTTGCCTAACTACATAAGGCGAAGAGCTCATGTCTGTGCTGTAAAACGAATCCTCGCCATTATTATACAAGTTCTCCTCCTTCTCGTCGTCCCACTTCAAAATCTCCCTTATGTACTTGAACGCCTCGTCGACGTTTACACGGTCCCTAGCCTTCGAATGCCACACAAAAGGCTTCTTACCCGTTATTGAAGCGTACAGGTCCTTGAATTTCATCGCCACGTAAAAGTACGCCTGGTTAGCCAGTGACTGGTTCGTATGGCTAGTTCGGACGGGGCAGAAATCGCTGAACCACTCACACGTCGTAATGGGTGCGTGGCCGATCTTTTCCTCGAAAAGGTCGTATTTGTTGAGGATGAGAACAAAATGGGTGTCCTTGAAGCACACGTGTATTATCATCTTCTTGAAGAGTTCTTTGCTTTGCATCATTTTGTTCTGAAGGAGGGTCCCGCTCCCGTTCGAGTCAGGAGAAATCCATGTTTGGTCGTAGTCGCTCAGCGACACGCAGAAGACCACTGCACGCACGTCTTCAAACATTGACACCTATTTGCAGCCCTCGCTTATTCTCTTTGCATTCAACCTGATCAACTGGTACCTGCGTTTAGTAAGATACGATTAGTGTTTTGCCTCGTAGTTGCATCCAAGGACTACTACTTCACCACAAAAGAAAACGAGATGAGAAATAGGTAGGATGTTACTTGGTCAAAGGAGGAGGAGCGTCTAGATTGTCGGTGTAGTTCTCGAACATTGGACTACGATCATCAAGGGAAAATTCAAGAAACGCCAAACCGTTTCCTTGGGTAACTCCTTCAGCATATAATATGTCTCGCTCTGAAGGTTCATATTTATTGCTTAATACCTCAACAGCCTAAAATCCCATTAAAATTTCAGAAAATACGAAATATTATCAGCAATGCGTTCATCAGCACACCATCACAACATTCAAAACATACTACAGACCAGGTTTAAACTAGTGCATGTACATAAAATCTATCACGGAGTAAAATTTGTTTCAACCTGCATTATAACAAAGTATTGAATGTCTTTGATGTAAAACTCATGTTCTGCCAAACATATGAATGTTCGAAAGAACGAATTTTCTTTTTCGATGGCACTTAAGGGAAATGACGCAATTGAAGCAAGTACATACCCGGCTCAAAAAGTATTCAGCAATATCAGCAAGGAAGTGAAGCTCGTCTTTTCTTTTATATGTCTCTTGTATTGCAGGATCTCTCCACACTTCTTCAACTAAAGGAGCGTACTTTCTAGTCGCAGCAGGGAAAAATGCATCGAAATCACCCGTCGCAATGATGTGGTAGTCAGTCAGAGAAATGCTTTAGTCTTGGGTTTATAGAATAAATGCTTTGGCTTGTCTCAGACGATTCTAACCCCGAATTCTCGACTGAAAATTACAAATATATATATCAAAATTGAACAGTACTTCAACATAGGTGAACCACGACTAAAAATCTTCGTTGTAAATATTTTAGAAGTTACACACTTACACTAATGTACATTATGGTAAGTACATCAACAGTTCTTTATGGGAGATACCTAGCTTAGAGGAACACGAGAAACGAAGCAATTAAAAAAAAAAATATATACCTGCTTCAAAAGTGTTATCCTCTGCTAATATCGCAGTTTTTGCCAGGTCTTCCTCCTCGAAACGCTCTCTGGCATCTAGTAAGATACTCGGATACTTATACATGTTACTCTGAATCATTAGTTTGATATCCTGCAATTCTTCTGTCGTAAATGTGTTCCCATACATAAAATTCGCCTGTTATTCAAAAATTTTAACCAAAGAATTGCAGCTATTAGTGCAGATAAATTAACGGACGTTTAATTCAAATACATAAAAAGATGTTATACATACCTGCTTAAAGATTGTGCTGGTTCCTGAACCCTCAAGTCCGAGGAGTAGAAGCTTCTGAGTTCGTTTATTTTCAAAGAGTCCGAGCAACAGTCTTCTTCTTCGACAGTAACCGCAGTCTTCTTATCGACGACCTCAATCTGAGCTTCTGGTGAGCTCAATCTATGGAGGAATGATCCTCTCGTGTAGTAGGTGACGTACTGTCCGATGGCTTTGTTGAAAAGAGAAAATTCTAAGGTCTTAAGCACCGATTTCGACTTGATGTCGTACAGTTGAATGCGTTCATCTTTGGAAGAGACCATGACGCATGTATTTGTGATTTGGAGAATAGGAATCTTAGGGGTGTGTAGAGGATCATAACACCATAGAAACGTCCAAGTGTGATTACCATAAGTCCACACCTGGAAGCACTTATCACCCGAAGACGAGATCAAACATAAACTGTCTCGATACTCACACATGTGAGAATTCGGACATATCATCAAGCCCCGAGGACCATCAATGCTTGAGAATCTGTTAGAAGCAAAGTCAAATGTATTACGTTTGTCCAGTAAACTTTTGCTGAAAAATGGTATTTCCGACAACAGCGGCACTCGACCATGTAATGAACTTGTCAGGCCAAGTCCAGAGGCTTTCATAGTTTCCTTCAAATCCAAGAGCAATAAGGGCTAATGCACTACAACAAATTAACACTTGGGCCACGAATTATGCCACGGTAATTAGTGAAACGTGGCATAATTTGCTTTAGCCACGGAAAAAAAACTATTTTAATTGGCCACGAGAGAAATTTATGCCACGGAAGAAATATGTCGTGGCAAATAATCACTTGCGTCATGGGAAAAAATTATAATCGTGGCATAAACATTCATTTAGCCACGATTATATTTTTTTCCGTGGCGCAAGTGAATATTTGCCACGACATCATTTTTTTAGTCGCAAAAAAATCTTTCTTTAGTTGTATTAGATTATAACTTGTATGTCATATAATAAAGCTAAAATAAACCGATACATGATAATAAGAAAAAAAAATTGTGTAAAAGTATAAATTTCTTATTAAATCTATCATTTTATTTTATATGTGCTTAAAAATATCTAGTTTTGTTTTATTTTTTTTATCTAAACAAAATACATTCCATTAGTGTGAAAGTTAGATAACAATTGAAATTAACTTTTGTATTACCAAAACTCAAATGTGCAAAATATATATATATAATATTTTTTTTCTCATATGTGTTTAATAATCAAAAATTTATAATACGTTAATGATGTAAGTATTATAACTTTAACCTTAAAAATTAAAGGGTAAACAAATATTTAAGATAGAGACGAATATTTCTTGTTTTTGGTAAATTAGGGCACTTACTCTTAAATAATGTTTTTAGAATTTTTTTGGACACAAAAAATAATACGGAGTTTATTCATCATATAAATCAAACAAAAAAAGAGGTTCATAGTTATTGCTTAAAAATAATTTAAAAACGAGGTCAATGTAAAAGAAGTGAATAACATAATCTCATAAATATTAAGTACAAAAAATTTATCTCTAGTATGTTTATATATAACCTCGTTTATTTAAAATAATATTGAGAAATAATTATTTTTAGGAATATTTACTATTTCAAATTTAATAGTGTAAAATATAATTTTATAACTTCAAATATTGTAACTAAATCGCAAAATTAGTAACCAGATTAAAGTTTAAGTAACTATTGATTGTATAATTAGTCAATAATTTCTAAGTGCCACAATGGTTAATACATCAACTAAGGTCAACTAGGGTTTGACACAACTTGAGGCCCCAAAACATCTTCACCGTGAGACAACTTGAGGCTCCAAAATATCTTCGTACTCTGGGTGAAGTTGTGCATGAATGGATTAAGCGAACGATCGTCTAACAGATGGATCACACCGTTGTATCTCACCGAATAATTCTTGAAGGCGTCCATCATATCGTCATCAACTATTGTAGCTGAGTTCACGTCCAACACCAAATTACGCCAAAATAAATCAATATCATCTAAATGAACTATTTGCTCCCGAAAGATCAACGGAAGAAGCCGACAAGCACAAGATAACCCATGAGTAATCGCCAAAACACAACTACATCTCTCGCAATATGATCACCAAGTTTAACTCCCGTATAATCACTTTCCTCATTATCGAAATTGCTTTGTGTGACACTTTACCGTTAATCAATGAAAATAGTCGCCCGTGTTCTGAATGTAGAAATGAACTTCGAGATTTTTCTAACAATCTTCTTATCTCGACATGTTGGCCTTGTAACATACTATCGACCCGATGCCAAATCGAATCCAAGGCCAAAGTCGAACTTACTAACCAACTTTTCAATAACGCATGGAAAGATTCAACTCATGAAGTTGCAGTGTTTCCAAAATGTCTAACTGAGTTAGTGTAACACTTGGCCCACTTTGCCGAATACCTCATCCAAGTATCATTAACATATACAGCTACCCCAGACCACTTCTCTTGAAATGTAATCCAAGCCGCTTGAAACCTATCAACTGTACGAGCTTCAACGATACGCCTAAACCACGTAGAAGAGATTTTATTCTCCAATTCCTTGTGTTTGTGTATATAAACCGCTTTCGCCTCAACTGCACGATAAATGTGCCACAAGCAAAGAAAATGAGGGACATCGAATCCTCGAAAACTCTCTCAACAACTGCCAACTCACGATCAGTTACATAATCGTGTGTAACTTCTTCAACATCCAAACATAACTCTCAATTGACTCCGTAGCCAACATACAATAACCAATGCAAAACGTCTTACCGACTGGAGTTACTCCAATTAGTTCGACAAATGGCATGTGATATAAATTGGTTTTGTAAGTTGAGTCTGTAACACCCCGACTTTTTCCCTTTTATATAAATAATTCATTTCGTTAAATTCGTATTTCATTTCTCTTGATTTTGTTATTTTTGGCTCGTGGAATAAGCGAAACCGTAGTCAAAACTTAAAAACAATGTCATTTCCTCATACGGACTCCGAATCAGGTGATTCAAAAGGCTAAACAGCGTATTTTTTCGACGTCGTCGCAACTGCCAAACTTTCAGAGAGAAACCGCGAGTGGGACGCGAGCAGGCCGCGACCAACCCGCGAGCAGGCCGCGAGCAGGCCGCATGCGGTTGTTTTTGCTCGACTTCCGTGTTTGGGTTTTACTTGTATTTTTTTAATCCTTTCTTTCAGCCCTAATTCATTATAATACTCATTTAATCATTATCATTAAGCCCTAATTCTCTCTTCTCTCTCCTTAACCCTCATCAAAACTCTCATCAATTCTCATTAAAACATCTCATAAATTCATTCAATTCTTCTCCTATTCAACCCTAATCATCCTTTTATTCATTCATTGCTAATCCTTCGGTAATCCTTTCGTTCTCTTTCACTTTAGGTTAGGTTTGCATAGTCTTTATATTATTTTATGTGTTTATGATTGTATGCTTATGATCCTATGAATTATATGTGTTTTATGTGTTGATTGATCGAAGGAGAATGAGACCTAACCGAGGAGGACACCATCTTGATTGAGGGCTTGCATCGCAAAAACACGGGGTTTCATGAAAAAAGGAATTCGAAAAGAGATTCTATTACTGAAAATGGCTCGAGTAGAATGCCACGGTATACGAAACATACTTTTTTCAATTCGAGTTTCCAATTAGTAAGTGAAATCACGTTGCTAGCTTTTGCCTCTACATGAAAGAGACTTTTCCAATTCGAGGGTCCATCTCATACTGAAAACGCCGTTTAGTAGAATTCGCCCATATAGGTCGACTCAATTTTTCAATTTGACAAGTCCCGCTAGGAGTGAAATCACGTTGATAGATTTCTACGGTATAGGCATCATACTTTTTGCGATTCGTTTGCAGAATTCATACTAAAAATGGCTCGAGCAGAATTCACCGATATAGGCATCATACTTTTTCTCAAATTGAAAAGAGACCCCGTACTGAAAAGTCATTTGCTTTGTTTTACCGGTAGGGGCAGATAACTTTTTATCATTATCAAGGTCAGTCTATGAGAGAAAAATCACTTTGCTTTGTTTTGCCCATAAGGGAATCATACCTTTTTGAATTCTCAAACTCAGTCTACGAGGGAAAAGTCAGTTGCTTTGTTTTCCCACTAGGAGAAGATAACTTTTTTCATTTGAAATCTTGTAATGGTAATGCGAGTTCCCTTTCTATAGACGATTATAATCTAATAAGAGAAGAAAAGCATAGATATAAAGTCTATGCGAAGCGAAACATCTGACAAAAAAGGTTCATTTCTGAATTAAAAGATCAATTCGCTGCTTGAGTTAGAGGAATCTGCCGAACAGTCCAGGGCAAATCCCAGACCATAGGGAAAAGGCGACTCAGTTTCGGATGAACAAGCTCTAACAGTTTGAAATGAAAGAGTGGAAGAAGACAAAAATCCGTTCGTGGATGAAGCCCCTATATTATATAGTAGTCGAAGAAAGCTTAATGCTCGCTGTTTCGGGTGCGCCCTTGTAGAGGCTCTTTCCGCTGTGGATGAAAATGAAGCCGTGTATAAGCCGTGGATTCAGCCCCGTAAAGAATGCAGGTTGGTTCGGCACAGATGTTATCCACCTAGGATTTTGATAGCGAATTCGAAGGTTCATTCCGTGCTTAACGCTAAGCAATCAAACGAAGAACATCTACTTCTTAGATTAGAAGGACTTTGTGCTCAAGATCCTCCTGTGGAAGATCCAGTTGAAGTCCCGAAGTCCCAATGGCAGTGACAGAGCGCACCGCGCCGAGAGAGGTTCTTTGGTGAAGGAGTCAATGATGGAGCTCTTTCTACAAGGGAATGCCTTAGACCTTGCTTGGTTCCGGGTTCAAGCTTTGGTTGGATACTCCGCTTCCGGAGCGAAAGGCAGCCTTACCTTAGGGGTCGTTGGTATCCCAGTCAATAAGATCTAGGATGGCGAATTGGGAGAGGCCTTGGTCTAAGGTACGCAGACAAAGCAGTCTAATCCAAATGTGCCGAAAAGACTGGTTCAAGAGGTAGCGGAGCTGACTCGCCTAGCTACTAGTAAGGAGAGGATCAGACATTAACATGAAAAGATCAGCAATCTAACTTTCTCTTTCCGAAGAAGAAGCTCTGTAAAGAATGCGCCTTTCGGTTCGGGTCTTAGGTGCGCGACCTAGTAACTAGTAACTACAAGAGCAGACAAAGCAGGCAGAGCTCGCAGATCATCCTAAACAGGTGCAAGATAAAGAGATCAGTATGCGCCATCTCCAAGTAGAAAAAAGAGGAGAAGACGTCTCTAGGTAGAATTGACCTGAGCATGCTTTCTAAGCCGTTTAAAGCCTCTACAATAAGCTTTGACTCTAAGTTCTATACTAGGTATCAGAGTTATCAGACTCTGGGGAGTATACTCCTGCAACAAGAACAAATTCTTAATTCTTATATAGACGGCGCACTTAATTATATCTTTTTTTTTTTAAGCTTAGAATTACATAGACAGAATCTATGTTTGAAGGAGCTAAACCAAAAGGTGCATTTTCAGCTACCGCTGCATTTTCGGGCGCAGCTGCTGGGATTGAAAATCTTTGTTGTGCATTGTCTGATTCAGTCTGTGGCAAGAATTCATTCTTTAGAAAAGGAAGTCTTCGGCTATGCCATTACTTGTTATAGTTATAGATGCGCGGTAATCCGATGCTTATGGACCCTTGCGGAATTGACTCCTCGTTTTGCATCAAATAGATAAGAAAGGTCTACTTTCGGTTGGAAAGTAGTAGTAACTATGAAAGAGAGATTGCACTTTGTGAAAACCAGTTTATGACAATTTTGAGACTGTCTCTGGCAATCAATCCTTCTTTGGCGAAGGAATTCTTTGGGTATTAAATCTTGGGGCAAGGTCGGCTTAGAGATCGGCCAGTGGAAGCAGCCTACATTAATTACATACAGAGCCAAGACAGCCTAATGAGAGAGATGCCGGCGGAAGCTCTATTTAACGGGCGAAGCCGAGCGAGTCCGAATTGTGTGTGAACAAGAGTCTCCTTCTTTCCGGGGGAATCAGTCTTAGTTGAAGCTTAAGGCTCAAGATCATCTCTTTCGGGAATGCTGACTTCTCTATCCGGGCCCTTTCCCTTGGGTACTTTCCTAGGGGCACTCAACCTGCCAGGGACAGTCGGTCTTGGGCGCCCGGGGCATTGGGGGCAGTCGAAGAAGGCGTAGGGCATTCTTCTTATTCTGACGTGCTAGGTGGATAAGACTCCAGTTCTTAGTCGTCTGGTCGATCGGACACGAAATCAGTGGAAGCCGATGAAATCTTTTCATTCCAGGAGTAGGGGATGAAGATTCTTCTTACGGGTAAGCATAATTCAATTCAAAAGTCAGAGATCCTCCAGTGACAGATCTACCAAAGGTAATAAGAATAGCGAGGTGGAGCAATTGGATAAAGTCATCACGTGTAAGCTAAGCCTCGTACCCAGGGCGGTCTTTGTTAAGCGAGATCGTACTAAACGAAACGAAAATGAACTTTATCAGTTACAGGAGTGGAAGAGCAAAGTTTAGGAGATCAACGTTATGGTAAATTCCCACAGGGCGTTCTACATCGAATAGAACTATAAGGCTCTTTGCCGAGGAGGCCCTAGCTAGACGAACCAATCCCCATTGGGAGGATGATCCGGGGCGGTAGTCCAATGGTCCGAGGAAGGGCTAGTTGACCTGAGCGAGTTATATTATCTAATATAAGTGAATGAATTCAAGCTTATAATTCTATATATTTCATGTTTGAAAGTGAAAAACTAACTAAGCAAAGAGGTACAGGAGCTTCTCCTATTGAACTTTCAGGTCTTGTAAATGTGTTTAATGCACCATGATGTGGCAAGAATTCCCTCAATGGGTAAGCCAGCCTTTTCTTTTGTGGTAAACGAAAGTACTAGTCGACTAAGTATGTTGGATGTTCCCGAGGGAATTCGGATTAAGATTACGCGTCGATAAGACACCGGTTGTTAGGGGCGTAGCTACTCGACCAATTGGGAGAGGGCAGATCGTCCTGTGCCAGCAGACTGAGAATGAGCAGGCGCTGGCGAAGACTTCGATATGCGAGAGTAGGGCTTGACCTTCCTAGGTGCTTGGTCTGGGGCCAAATAGTAGCGAAGAGGTCGTTTTGGGTGGCCGGGTTTAGGTTCGCAGGTAGATATTCTTCTTCTTCTGATTCTCTTGGGTATGATGCATAAGCCCTTACAACTAGGTGGTGTGGTACTCGTTAGCATCTTCGATCAAGGTATGCAGCTATAAGGTAAGGTCTTCTTAGGGAAGCCCGTAGACTGAGGAGCCCATTAAGCTAAGCAAGCCTATAAGATTCTAATCTATTCTATAGAATAAGGTAGGTATGTTACGGGAGAGCAGACGAAAGATCATCTCTTTCAGCAATCCCTTACACCAAGAAGGTCTCTGCCCCTGGATCCGCCCAAGGACAAGGGGTTGAAAGGCAAGCCTCTTTATAAGAAAGCGTATTTCATGCGACCTATAGGTGTGGTGCCCGTTAGGCGAGGTTCAAATCTAACTGGTTCCAATTCCAATATCTAGTGAGAACATCTTACTCTGTCTCAACTCAAACGCCCGCAAGGGAAATACATCGGTGCCAGTTGAAGTTCTTGCTTGGAGTCAGGGTACAATGCATAAGCCCTATAAACTTACACACTTGCACTAGCACTAGATGCTACCCGTTAGCATGCTTAAGGCAAGGTACGCCCTAAAGGCACAAGAATAGAGGGAAAGTTCATAGTTGTCATAGTTGTCATAGAATGGCTACCTCGGTCTACTATATTGATTGTAATTGTATTGTACCTCTTTCTTAGATTTTTCTTGTTATTACGTTATTATATTAATTAAGAAAAGAATTAGAATTCGAATTAATTCATTCTTCTAGCTATTCTATCAAAGTGAATAGAGTATATGCAACGAATGTAGAACTAAAAGAAGACGCTTTCTACATGTAGCTATCTTCTTAATCTAATAATGGAATTGTTTATCTTTCATCTCATTTTTATTATGATAAACAAACTTTTGGACGCAAAGAATTGACTTTAATTCAATTCTCGACTTTCTTTCTTTTTTTTAGAGGAAAAAAGCGTGCAGCTGCAATAAGTCACTTAGAACGCCCTTTAGAATCAAAGATTGCGTGGGACGATTGGGTCAAATAAACCCTTCAAATAAAGCCTTATAGAAGAAAGATTCAGCTGCTTGTGAACCCTCAGGTACTGTCTTACTCAATGTCAGAGTAAGGAAGCTCCTCAATCCTTCAAACAAAAGCAGGACAGGTCGGGTATGGGGTTGAGAAGCGATTAAAACTCATTTAAGCAGAATCTCGAGTTAGTCAACCTCCTATGGCATAATTCCCATAGAGGAAGATCCTAAAGGTTCATAACAACGGGTACGAAGTCTCTCAAACGTAAGCGGGATGCTTGGCCCATCATTAAACTCCTCTTGTCGAAGTCCGTAAGCTAAGACTCATTCTAGTTAGCTTCTTAACTGAATAGGTCTATCATTATCGAATTCATAATATGATATGAGCAGACGTTGTTACGACTTAGTCAACTACCATTACCATAAGGTCAGTGGGCAGTGGTTCTAATCTACCGGACATATCTTTCCTTGTGTAAGCCCATATGCATGCTGTTTTCTTCAATGTTTAGCACCTGAAGTGAGTAGCCGCAAAGGTAGCGAGTACGTGGAGGTACAGCTTGAACTTTCATACGGCATTCTTGCCGATACTCTATCCTTTCTTATCTTAGAGATTCAGTCTCACTTAATCGGATTGGTGGAACCCTTCCACCCTTTACAACCGAAGCAGTGAGGATTGGATTAGTCGTCAATGAACTGAGACATTCTAGACATGATGTTGCCCTAAATCCCTCATTGGGAAATGAATTCTTTGCTTTCTATTAAAAGAAGCTATTGCATTCTTTGCGTGGCTACTGAACTCTAGTACGCAGTGACTTAGAGGACGCATCGACTATAAGGAGGAGAGGTAGATGAGGTAGATCCTCTCGATGGCTCATTGGGGGAAGTTATCGCTTGGTTTACTATGTTAGAAGGTGCAAAGAGGTGCAACAAGAATCGCTTTAGCTCGTTGCATACGGGGAGCAGTGCATTGGTCCTTAGCGCCTTGATACATTATGTAGCCAGAAAGCTCTCTTTAGCAAGGGGATTGTTCGCCCATTCTTCTTAGTTATAGGGAGAGCTGTTGAAGAAGAAGTTTCGGTTGGCTCGGGTATGAAGAATTATCTTATCTTTCTCTTCTTTCTGTGTGTGAAGGTTCAAACCTAACTAAGGAACTATGCTGGAGCTTCTACAACTGCTTTTTCGGGTGCTAAAGTTGGTCACCTCTGCGGCGAGGAAGCCTTCAATGGCAAAGGAATTGCTGGGGTATGATGCGCCGTCGTTGGTACGCGACTGGAAGGTATGACTCTACCAATACCAATTGGGATAGGAGCGGAGGACTTTTCTTAGGGGGTTGCACGCATCTCCGTTCTTTTTCGAGGGGTCGACCTTGGGGCTAAGGGGAGAGGGCTTTGATGGTCTGCGAGAAGCGATAGGCGTAGCCTGAGCTGAAGAGAGTGACTTACAGATCATGGGCATAAGAGGTTCAGTCTAAGTCGTTTGTGCGCTCTTCTTGGCCTCAAAGAGAAGAAAAGCAGCCAAGAGTGCCTAGTAATATGCATATAGAAAAGACAGGTACAAAGCAAGTGGAACTAGATAAGGGGAAGCAGATAGCGACATGTGCCTAGTCTCTACGGGTCTAGCTACCCGACTAATTACTAATGTAAGATAATCTAAGAGAATAGGTGATTAGTTAGACTTAAGGCCACAACAACATAAGGGTCCTCTGCTCGTGCTGCAATCGGGATTAGTGTGTCTGATTCATTCTCTGTCAAGAGATCCTGAATTGGGAAATCCGTCTTCGGCTATGCAATCGCTCGGTACGCTTGAATTGAACCCTCGACCAATGGGTACAAATGGACCGGAATTGAGCGGTTAGGAATTTCTCGGAGATCGGGTCTTTTACACGTTGTTTTCCCCTTGCGGCTGGTCTTTTCGACGGTGAAAGGAACTTCATTACTTAATTGCGGAATTGGAGTCTCAAACTCCCGCTTATGGATCTCAAACAAGATCTTTTGGATAGAAAATACAAGGTTCAAGAACTTGCCCATTTTCATAGGCATACACTTAAGAAAACGCTTTAATTAAGATGCGGTCACCAACGACCTATGCCCAACGACCCCGGGGAAAAGGCCAAGCCCCAAGAAAACAGCCAGCATACACTAATCACTAATCAGTTGACCTATGCGGTCTTAAGCGGGTCCTAAAAAATGCCATATTTCTAACTCGTGCATCAGTGCCTTATGTTCTCTTCGCATACTAAGTTAGTAGAGTGCCACGAGGCGGGTTGCCTGATCCAATGACCTTAAGCCTCTTAAGCCTAAAGGTGCGCAGTGACTCGAACTAATGTGATGAGGACAGAAGGTCGTTGGGGAAGTCCCTAAGAGCTTCTTATTAGAAGCTTATAAATTCTATAATATATATATTTACCGGTTAAAGAAAAGAAGCATCCAATTCTCTTAATTTCATGTTAGAAGGTGATAAAGTCAGACTTAAAGGGGCTGGGGCTTACACCATTGCTTTAGCAGGTCCTTCGGTTGGGAGAGGTTCTATAGATGCTTAGACTGAGCCTAACGTAAGAGATCTCGGACAGATCACCGGCCAGTGGAAGATCGGACAGAGATGCCTAAGCAAGTAGAAGAGAAGCCTGGTTCCTACCTAATAGGTGAAAGGGGCTTTAGCCACGGGGAGGCAATATACGGGCCGTAGGATAGAGAAGTGGGTTGACTTTCTTTTTCACCTTTTAAGACGAAAGATATAGCATTCTAAGCTTGAATTCATTATTATGTAAATTATATTCTATAATTAGAATGTCTCGCTCAGGGAAAAGGCCTGATCTACCAACCTAAACTCCTTGTCCATTTGTTATGGCAGAGTCAACAACCCGTCCTTCTTAGTTGAGTCCGGGGCTCTCAACAGCAGAATCAGCAACGCCTTCTCCCTTAATCCCTTAAGGTCGACACAGCTGCCTTAGTTTAAGGTGTAGTTCCGCTGGCTTAGGCATCTTACTGCAGTTCAACTCCATATGATATGGTCGAGTCATTGCATCCCTCTCCTCTCACTAACGTTCGAGTCATTTCATACCTTTTAGTCGAGTCAGCTTCGCTACCTCTCACCCCTTGCTCGAGTAAGCATTGATCAAGAGATGCTTCCAACGGGGATTGCTGGTACATCGATACTTTTCGAATTAAAATTCTTAGCACAAACGATTACGCACTTAACTAAGGCTTCGACAACAGATCACTCCTCCCCCGCTCACTGAGCTTTGACTCCATGGAAAGACTGATTTCTTCAACGGAAAAGATGGGGCTTCAACGGCGGAATCTCCCCCCCCCCCCCCCCCCCCCCCCCCCCGAAACGATTGCATCGCCTTCTTCTTCCCCTGCAAGCTTCCCTTTCGCATCGCTTTCTTCTGTCACGTCACATCCTTAGAATTCAAAGTTTTCTTCTTCCATTCTCACTTGTTCTACCGGACTGGCAGCTAGGGCCGCTCCCTATTCTTAGGGCAATTCTTATGGCATTGGCGCGCACCTCTCCTAATTTTATCTTAGTCGACTGGCCCTTCCACTTCTCCTTCTCGCTTGGATACGCGGTTTCAACTTTTCTTTCCCGCGGTATGCGCCGCTAAGAAATTAGTACTATCTTTGACCATCGCATACTTGAGCAGACCTAGCCCTACCCTATCTGGAAGAAAATGGAAAAGCAGTGTCATAACTTTGCTCCCCATAACTTTGATCTTTCGCCCCCATAACTTAGTTATGCTTATGGTGTTTATGGAAGGTGAATTTTCGTTTAGTATGATCTCGCTTCCTACCTCGCGGTGCTTTTACACGATCTTTGACCTGCAGGATAAGATCTTACCCTACGACTGCCTTCTCAACTCAGGATTGATTGCCAAAGTCAAGGATCAGTGTACTGAGGTAGCCATGTGAAGAGGGCCCCTGTGGCACTCGACTGTAAAGGAGAGGGTGATTGAACTTCGCCCAGCTACTCTCATCAAGGAGAAGGCCTGCAACGGCGGGTCTTTGACTTCTACGGTCTTTTAGCCGGCGCTTTTCCTTTTTAGGCCCGGCACTCTTGCTTGGCGGAACCAAAGCTTCCCTTTCACCCTTTGCGGGTCTTTTCTTACTTGTACAGGCGTTAGGAATGGCTAGGAACTTAATTACGTAATTGGATTCTCAAACCACGGATTTTCCATCCATAACGACCTTTACGGATACAATAAAGTAGTATTTCTGCCCTCTCCTTAACAATCGAGTTAGTAAACTACCTCTCACAATTGGCATTGGTCGCTCTTCGCTGTATCTCTTGAGATCTATAGTTGTAATATTTTGACATGTATGAGGCCCTAGATGTTGTCTAGGATGTTTTGTATGATTGTATGATGATAAAGTTGCATGCTTTGGTTGTTTGGGTTGTGCCCTAATCGTTATACTTGAACTTGTGAGTCGACCTCATACTTTGTGAGTCTAGAAGCATGTCTAGGCTTGTTTGATCACACAGTATTGTTGAGTATGTTGTTAAGATGAATAAAGTTGCTAACTTGTTAAGTTAAAAGGGTTGGTTATGAGTTTATGTTAATCACCTTGACTATTACTCCGTATGTAACTATGTTAAGGATGCTAAATTGTATTGTGTTGAGTATGAGTATGGAAGTGGTATGCTATGATAATATTTGTCATTAAGATCATGATTTGACATTAAATTTGAGTTGGTTTGATTGAGCTTGAGTTGAGTGTGCGTACGTGCACTGTTGGGCACGTGCGTGAGGAGATACAACGTCCATTGTAGGACGGATGCCGCCCTTAAGGGGTTCCCATCCGCTTTTGTCACGGATAGGGACTATGGTTTGATTGTATGTCGACACCGTTTTTGTCGCGGTGACACCGTCTTTGTTCGCGGTGGGTTTGGCCAAATTTAGACTATGAGATTGAGGAACTTCTTGTTGCTGTTCCGCCATAAGGTTGGGACTTTTGTCGTTCCGGGGTGATTCTTGTTGCTTCACCCAGTCCTCCGTGCTTACTCTTGCTTTGGTTGATTGATGATCGGATTGACTATTGATTATTTGACTTGAGGTTGTTATATTAATGCTAACGTTTACGTTTGAGCAAGCTATTGTTGCTGCATTTGATGTTGTACTTTGAACATAGGCCGTAGGCCAGGTAAGGTACTTGTTGGATTGTCGATTATGTTTTATATGTTGAAATATGACTGGGGAGTACCTAGTTACTCCCCACTGATTGTGGCTGTTACTTTCTTTGTGGCAGGTTTGTGCGGGGACGGGTTTGTGTGAAAGCCGTGAGGATTGTTGACCCCGTAGCTAGCTTTGAGGAGAACTTTGATAGACTTTGTATTTAGATTTGTTGTTATTTATCATTTTCATACTAATGTCTTTTGGAGTTGGATTGTAAGTGGTATTTATTCCCCATTTGCTAGGCTCAATGCCTACTTTCTTTCGTTATTTGATGAGTAGGGAGTAATGACTCGGATTCGCGGTATTTCAGCCACCGTGGCTTTCATTTTTAATTCTTTTTCTTACCTAAAACCTTTTTAAAACGTATTTTATATTATTCGGAAAATCCGGGTTGTTACAGAGTCTATCTCTACCACGTCTGGGTACGCACGTAGTAAACTTAAGGCAACTGGATGAGCCATGAAAATGTGCGTCAATCTGTTTGTTTCTTCTTCAGCTTCAAAGTCAATGTAATACCCTTTCTGTTAAGCCAAATTCAACATTTGTTGTGCCGGATTGCGGTCACCCCGCTCAGCAGACCTTACCTTTTGCCCCAAGTTGTATATCTGTCGCATTGAAGGTCGTGACTTATCGGGAGACTGGTAGTGCAAAGAAAGACTAATGTGCTTAGGTTGAACATGAGCTTGTATCTGTTCAATGATCGACGTCTTCTCCCGTACAGTTAATGCGGCGCTACACCGATCTCTATCACCATACACTCGCAACTCGTGGTTGTGAAATCCTTTATTCGTACGTACCACCCATTTCTAGCTGAAACGTGCATCCGCGTATACAAGTAACAACGTCAACTTAAACGGAAAATCACACAATTTTGTCGCCGTATCTAACCGTTCAATAACCCCTTCAACAGGTACCTGCGGTCAATATTTTAACGACCGGTCACAATACAAATATCTCTTCGCTAAACCAAGTTTAGCGCTAACTCTTTTATTACCGGATATTTTTAAACCAAAACCAAGTGGAATAGATTTTCCTTTACACCAATCAGTTGCATCCGACACATCATCAAAAAACAAAGCCGTTTCAAAATGATTACTATAATCAATGTCGTCACCTACTAAACCCTGAAATAATATATCGAACTAAATTTATTAACTATCATTAAAAAAAAAAAATACGGCACGTTTGGAACCGTAGAAATAATATTTTCATCAATATGATCGAATATTAAAAAAAAAAATCAAAAAAAAAAGGGGGACCGTAGAAAATTCACGGTACAAATGGAGGGGAACCGTGGAAAATATACGACACCAGGTGGAAAGGGCCGTGAACAACATACGGCTCCTCACGGTTTGAGCCGTGAATTTTCCACGACAGTTTATGGCATTAGCCGTGATTTATCCACGGCACTTCCTATATTTTTTTTTTGGCCGAATTTTATTATCCACATTTTTATAAATACCGTATCACATATGTTTCGCTCTTAATAATTAATTTCTAAAAAACTAATTAATTAAAAAGGTTAGGAATACCTGATCTTCACTATCTGAATCAACCGACCTCGACATTGTATTTCATTCAATTTCTCAACAAAACCCGAATTTTTTTTGGATTTTTATTGTTTTTAGTAAGATAAGTAAAAAAAAAAAAAAAAAAAAAAAAAAAAAAAAAAAAAACTAGTTTGGAAATTTATAAACAAAAAAGTAAAAAAGTAGAAAAATTAAGAGGAAAATATAAATTAATAATAATAAAATAATTCAAATCAACTTTAAAAATTATTAAATAACATAAGGGCAAAAGAGTAAATTCACTCTTAATCAAAGTCATTAAACCACTAAAACGTTCCGTCTTTAAGTAATTCGTTTCATCGTATAGTAAATGTTTTTTTTTTTTTTTTTTTTTTTTAAGGATTGTGATATTTATAATCATGGTAATAATGGTCAAAGATTGGGTAAGTGGCGAGATTCACCTTACTTAGTGTTATTCCTACTCACCTTTTGCACAATTTTCAACATGACACTTTGATATATGAAGTATGATTTTTTGTTGTTGAAATTATAATTTTATGAAAGCTATATTCCTATTTTCCTAACAAATGTTAATATTAAATTAGTATTATATTGCAATTATTTATATATTACGGAGTATAAATAACTATTGGTCAAAGCTTTTAAAAGTTGACTTTTGAAAAGGTAAATGGGAAAAACACTATGAGTAGGAGGGAATACTAAAAGAATAAAAAATGATAAGAATTAAAAAATCATCCAAAGAAAATGAATGAAGGAGAGAGTATACAACCGTCTCGATGACTTCGCATTCCTTGTTTGATTGATCAAGGTGGATATTGATTGTTGTGTTTCAAGTTTGTTGTGGCAAAAATTTATTTCAGTTATCTTTATCCGTGGTGGAGTAGAGCTGGCAAAATGAAACCGAATCCGAAAAACCGACTGAAATTGTTGGAATCGACATCTGATCGAACATCTGAAAAGTTTATCTTAAACTTAATCCGTAACCTGATATGACTTGAACTGAACTGAAACTGAATTAAAATTCACTCATGTCTGAAAAAACCCGTAGTCGAATAAACTTGAACTGCTTTAAACCCGAATTTATTTTACTCGAACCCGAAGACAATTGAACCGAAAAATAGTTGATTTGACCTAAACCAAAAAAATATTTAACTCATGTATAAAAATATATTAATGGTTACTTTATATGAAAGTCATACAAATTTAATAGTAACTTGTTAACTCTTTAACTTAAGTGTCTAAGAGTATTCTGATAATCGAAAATAATGAAAATGACTCCTATTTATAATCATAATATTACTTCAACTCTTGCTAAATCTTTCGATGTGGGATATTGTAACTCCTTATACAAATAACTTTCACCACATTTGCGTTATTCCTTCAATGTGGGACAAACAATAATACAAAAGTATTCCAAGTATACATTGCATTTTAAAAGCAATATTATAATTTAATAAGAGACGGGTAAAATCATTCAAACACGAATTTTGTATAATAATATAAAATGTAAAACTTTTAAACTTCTTTTCTCTATTTTGTAACTTAATTATTATTTCATATAATTTTTATATGCGAAAAATTTAAAAGCACGTATAGTAGATTCAAAATGAAATTAAACTAAGGATACAACTATTTCATATCTTTTTCAAACATGACTCGATTTGAATAATATCTGATTTGAATTTAACTCGACCTGATTATTAACTGATCTGCCATTATCCTGACTTGAACCCATATTGAACCGAAATTATCTATAATCGATTGAGGCCCGTTATCGAAACAAAACCGAATTGAACTGAAATGAAATCGAAATCACATATAAACCAAATGAAATCGATCCGAAACAAACTGATCCGAAACTGATCGAAACGACCCGATTGCCATCTCTATGGTGGAGTATATGTCCACATGTGAGGGTTCCACATAACTGTGGAAAAGAGAGTTGGGTGCTTTATAAATGTCAAACGTCATCCTCCCATTTCCAATTGATTTTAGGAAATGTGAATTTCCCTTGGGCTGGTAAAGCGGGTTTGCACGCGCTCCACTCGAATTAGCCATACCTGTTTTCATGGTTTAACAATTCGATATCTCACTCACAATTATTTTTTTTTAACAAATAATCACATGTCCATCTTAAAACCCGAAAATAAGTAATGAAATTCAACCATGGTATATGTAATCCATCATTCAAATGAAATTAAATCAAACAGAGTTTTGAATCCTTGACATTTTTAGCAGATAGCCCAATCTACTAAACATGGAAGCAATGATCATACTTTTCCGATGGAACGGACCGTCAGCGTACGCAGGTGCATTTCCGAGCAGACGTTTCTCCTGCATTACTCTTCTAACTCCGTCCACGTCTTTCCATCTTCCTTCCTCTGCATACACGTTCGACAGTAACAAATAAGGCCTGATGTCTTCAGGTTGTTTCTCGATCAGCCACTTTCCGACAACCTCACCAAGCTGCGAATTTGAGTTGACTTGACAGGAGCACAGCACGGCTTTCCACGAAGCAGATCCTCCCTCTGCAGCGACTTCCTCTGTTATGATGTCATAATCTTTTATAAATCCTGCTTTGGTGAGGAGATCCACCATGCAACCGTAATGCTCAACCTTTGGTTTATTCTCATAAACTTGCTGCATCAGATGGAAACTCCACCAACCCTCTAAAACATGACCAGACCGAGCACAAGCAGCTAAAACACATACGAATGTGGCATCGTTAGGCATCACCTGTCGGCTTTTAGACATCTCGAATAACAGTTCTAGGGCATCATTGACAAGACCGTGTGAACCATACCCCGTGATCATACAGTTCCACGACACGACACTCTTCTCAGGCATGATGTCGAAAATGTCTCTCGCTGTTCCCATGTCCCCGCACTTTGTATACATGTTTAAAAGCACTGTCAAGAGTAAAACGTCGGGTTTAATCCGTTTTTTGCTGTCTATATAACTGTGAACCCACTTACCTTTATCTAACCTTCTTAAGTTCCCACAGGCGGTTAAAACACTTACGAGTGTTGCTTCGTTAGGCTCGACATCTCCTTCCTTAACCATGAGATCGAACAGTCGTAGGCACTCATCATAGTCCTTACATCGTACGTAAAGGGCTAACAAAGTGTTCCACGAGACTACATTACGCTTACGCATACGATTGAAACACTCACGAGCAGCCACACTGTCGCCCACCCTAGCACATCCATCGAGCAAGCAATTCCATGACACAACATCTCGATAAGGCGTAGTCTCAAACAACTCTATCGCACCCTCCATATCGCCCACACCAACATAACCCGAAATCATGGAATTCCACGTAAACTCATCTCTCATTCGCATTTCATCAAACAGTTTGCGTGCAAGACCGACATGCCCATTTTTCACATACCCATCAATCATGGTATTCCAAGTGACCAAATCCGACTCATAACTTTCATCAAACACCTTCCGTGCACTCTCGACTCGACCCAACACCGAGTACATACGAATCAACGAGTTCTTAACAAACAAATCAACACCAAACCCGCATTTAAACGCCCTACAATGCGCCTTTTCGCCTTCTAAAACCGACTTAATATCAACACAAACCCTAATAATCAAGGGAAAAGTATAATGATTATGCAAAACACACCCACAAACAAAATAACAATAATAAAAATTCAAAGCATTTTCTGGGTCACACTTATCACAATAACTTCTAATAATCGTATTACACATAAAAGCATCAGGGTTTTCGATACTTTCAAGGATCAAAATCGCGGTATTCAACGAGTCTGAAATCAAAGACTGTTGTAGTAGAAAGGAGTCTGTGTTTGTTAATTGTCAATGGTCATAGGTAGTATAAATACACAACTCTCATTGTAAAAAGAATTAATTCAATAACAGAAACTCATTTTCAGTCTTTTGTATTCTCCTTTGTTCTTCCCCAATTCTTCCCCAATTAATCTAGGGTTGAGCTTGGCTCCCCGAAAAGTCGATTAATTCAAGAATTGTAGCCTACAATTTCAGTGCTACAACATTGGTATCACCTTATCGATCCTGGAGATTCTGCAATTTCGTTTATCGCTGCACCAATTGGATTTCAGTTCATCGATTCAATTCAAATTCATCAGAAACCCTAAATTCTTTCCCCAATTTTCATTATTCCCAGAAAACCCTTTTTTTTCGGTTTCCTTCAATCAATTTCGTCTTTCACAAAACCGTACTTCTTTAAATTCGATCTAAGAAGACCATCATGGAGGATCATCAATTCTCTCATATGTTGATGATGCTGCAAAATATTCATCAAGAACTTCTGAAGAAATCGTTCAATTTTTCACCTAATTCGGATTTGAATGCAAATACAGAGAATCATCAAGAATTTCTACAGATTACTCCAAATTCTTTCCCTAATTCAAACAGTAATCCGAGTTCAAAGAATAATCCTTCTAAATCCTTTGGGTATGTTCCAAAACTCGATTTTTCTGTTTTTGATGGTACTAATTCAGAGAATCCTCAAGCAGACGAATATGGGGGAACAAATCAAGAATGTCTGCAGATTACTCCTAATTCTCTGCCTCATTTGAACAGTAATCCGTGTTCCGAGACACATCCTCCCAAATCCGAAGATTCCTCAAAGTCGGTATCACAGGAGAATGATACGCGGGAACCGATTTTGTTCACTGCTATTTCTGTTTGCTTGAATGGAAACAAAGTCGACCAGGGTTTCGAAGAAAAGATTTACGTGCGTGGTAAAACTGAAGACTCGCTTCACAAACTTTACGAGCCTGTACAAGTTTGGGAGTTTGCTGACAAACCAAGAATTTGTTATGAGGAATGTCGTAGGACCTTGTTCATCGCCTTGAACTTTGTGAACATTCTGAAATGGAAGCTTGGGTTGCACGGGAAGTTTGTTTGGTATAAGTTGTCAAAGATACTCGACGTGCTTGAGGAAAAACCCCCTCCTGATGACCTAGTTGCTCACAAGCAATTACTGGAGAAAGCTGTGGAGCAGGACGAGGAAGATGGTCCAGGTGATGATGAGAGTACTGAGTGGTTGTGGGATATATTTTGGAGATTTGACGTATTTTCGAGAGGCTTGAGCATTTGTCAAAGTCTGTCGAGTTTATGGCGTCAATTGTTGTTGAGACGGGGATGATCAGAGAGGCTGAGTTGTTGCTTTCTGTGGCCGAAAAGCAGGGAATTCTTCTTGCTTGTGATGATATTTACATTGGGTTAGTACAGGGTTGTGTGAGAGCTGGTGAATTAGAGCTCGCTGTATCGATCTCATCAACGTATTATCGGTTTGTTTTTGGTTTTTTAATAGAGGAGCGCAAAATTGAATGTGCGGTTAGTGTTGATGAGGAAGCAGTACAGGTTGAATTTGGCACTGATGAAACTAGGCATTTGGAGAGTTTGGTCGGTTTTTCTTTGTTCAGGCGGGATGACAACAGAAACCAGAAAACTGTCACTACTGGATGGAAACCAAGACGGGTGAATTCAAGCAAGGTGGCAAATGTGTATTGTGAGAAGAGGGACTTCGAAGAAGCTCTGAAATTCTTTTCGAAGATGAAATGCGCTCCTAGTATCGTGGTCGTTAATAGGGCAATACATCTGTTGTGCAGTCACTTTGGTATTGGTAGAGCTGATGATGAGAGTTTGTTGGTTTTTCTTTCTTCTGGTATCTGTTTGGCATTTCTATGAGATGCTTGAGACCCTGTCGATGCTACTGTACTGCACTTATTAGGTCTATGTTCATATGTCATATGGTTGAGTCATTGACTTGAGGGCAAGTCAATTTTGAAGGGGGGAAGTATGTTGTAGTAGAAAGGAGTCTGTGTTTGTTAATTGTCAATGGTCATAGGTAGTATAAATACACAACTCTCATTGTAAAAAGAATTAATTCAATAACAGAAACTCATTTTCAGTCTTTTGTATTCTCCTTTGTTCTTCCCCAATTCTTCCCCAATTAATCTAGGGTTGAGCTTGGCTCCCCGAAAAGTCGATTAATTCAAGAATTGTAGCCTACAATTTCAGTGCTACAACAAAGACGCCTTCTTTATTAATCGACTCGCTGAAAGGGAGTGTTGAAAAAGCCCTAAAATGATCAATTGAGCTTGAACTTGATAAAATTGACCCAAATTTGAGCATGATTCTAGCTTCTGAAGAACTGGGTGGTCTAAATTTAAGTCAAATTTAACACCGTAATCGAAAACAACACCTGGGTTTGATCTAAATTGAATGTTGGAGCAGTAGTTTGGGTGTGAGTTACTTAGGGTTTTGTAGGATTTGAGAAGTTTTTGAAGAGATGAATGTGTGTGAGAAGATAATTTTTTGAAGAGGTTTTTTGCAACGGTCATTTTTATTGCATTAACGAACTTTGGCGGTCATCCTATTTATAAGTACAAGTATGAGAGTTCAATTTAATAAAAAAAAAAAAAAATGTGTGTGAGAGTTCGACTCCAGGGTGAAGCGATAGGCTGCCAGCATCCTTGTCGTCATCCATGGAATGAAACTACATGCGCATATGGTTTGTTAAGGCAAACTCGTTACAAAAAAAAAAAAAAAAAAAAAAAAAAAAAAAAAAAAAAAACTGAAAAATTATACTCATACTTCATAAATTACGAAGATGGGTTTATCATTTATAAATTATTGTATATTACGGAGTAGTTTATACTTTCTTCATTCTATTTGATTTTATACATTTACTTTTTGCACGTACGATGATACACGTTTTTTTTATTTTTTATTTTTTTTTTCAATTCTTTAGTTACATATTACAACAAATTATAACAAATTGATAATAGTAATACACTCGAAAAGACAATTAAAGCAAAATCCACATCACTATTTTTTATTTTATGTTAAAAGTTATGTTTAAAATTTTCCTCATTAATAAATAATGTCCAAAAAGTAAACTATTAAACCATAATTTACTGTAAGACCAATCGAATAATTTAGAAAGCCCAAAAGATTCTACGGACCAGCTTTTTAGTGTTCGTTAGACTTGTAATGGGCTGTCGTAGACAAGAGAATTACTGAGTACTTGTTTCAGTATGCCTTGTCTTTAAAATGGTGATCATGAGTTTGAAAATCATTCCGAAAACTTTGATGATATAACACAATCAATATACACAACATTCTTAACATTTACCGAAATACATGAGCTCGAAAATTACTTCAAAACGACGGTGCAGGAAGTGCTGAGATAGAGTAGAAAATCCAGTGAATGAAAATGCTGGTCTCCACAAGATACAGTTGCTACGCCTCAGTTTCGAGAATAAGTTGGAAGACAAAACCTTTCAATAAGAAGTAAACACTAAAAAGACGTCCAACATCGCACTGACACACTCCTCACATATCTGAGACTGACCACAGATAGGCTTCTCGCTCAGTAGCTCGCTTTTCATTTGTTCTTTTAAAGAGCTGCTTCTCATAACCTGCACCATACGATGAAGTTTTTAATGCAATTTTCAGTTGAAGGCGCTGTTTCGACGTCTAATTTGATGTTTTTGAAAATGCATAGTTCAGTTCAAGGCACTGTTTCGATGACGTAATATGAAGGGTACGTAAGAAGACTCACCAGTACTGCGATTAACTCCGTCCCAATGTCGTCCAGGCTTGATGCCGTATCTGTTAGGCTCAAAGTCGAGGCCCCTTTTAAGCCAACTGTGACTTGGGATTTCCTGAGGCACTATGAAACCCGACTCCTTCATCCTCTCGGTGTCCCCAAAGTCTGGAAGTACTACATCTGATTGTTTCCTCTGGAATTTCATCAAAGAATTTTTTAAATATTTTACATAGAAAAAATAACGAAATAATTAGTGAATACTTGGATTAAAGATTGGTTGTAGGACACTAACCTTGACAAGATGAGCCATTGGATCGCCCCATCTAAGCCTGTCCTTCATCATGTTGTCGAGGTCAGGATCATCCCTAACAAAAAGTAAAGAACCAATAGGTTGTTTAGCGGAAAGTGAGTCGTTTGTTTGACTACATCATAGACACCAATATTTTTATGATCAACATTCGTGTTTCAAAGCTAAGAATATTCCGTTTTCGACTTCATTGGAAGTGGAAAAGCAATTACCCACAAGAAATAAAAAATAAAAAAATTTCGAGAAGATAGCAGAACAGAGATTTTGAGTCACAAATACAGCCCGTCTTCCATAGTACACTTAAATTTGAAATGGCAGCTTATTAACATCGCTTCGAAACATACATGCCTAAATCTTAAATGTAACTTCAAGAGAGTAAAATTCCACACAGAAGAGTATTTACCTGGATCGTGCGAATGGTTTAGATTTCTCAAGTTCTAGCTCTTGAACCTTTGCTTCCGCTTCACGTTTCTGAGCTAACCCCTTTCCCCATTCTAACTTCTTCTCCTCCTAATCAACACAAAGAGAGGTACGCGGTAAATATCACTCATCCTATCAAAAAAATGCAGCGCGGTTTGGCTACCAAGTTTGTCTGCAAATTGTTAGAGATTTAGAATTACATGGAACCAATCTACTCCGACACAAGTGCAATAGCAGGACAAGGACACAGAGCGCTTCCTACACATCTACATCATGAAGGACAGTGATATTTAAAGTAATCAACCCCAGCCCGAAATTTATGTAACACATCAAAACTCTCGCAAAATAAAAACGAACTCAACTTTACGTTGATGTCTTTAGGTTCTTCGCGGGGAGGAAAAGGAAGGGATACCTAATCCGTTACTTTCCCTCCTCCGAGCTTAATCAAAATCTTTCCAACAAAGGAGAGATTAGGGAGGAACGTCTCCGTTTCCCTCCTCTCCCCTTCTTTCCCTTTATATTTCCTCCTTCCCCCTCCCCTTCTTCACTATTCTCTTTGCTATCCAAACATAGTGTAAGTGTAGTCTTAAAAATAAAGAACAAGATGACCCCGGAAGCAGATTCAAACAAGACAAAATATCAAGTACTGTTCTTGCTGATACAAACGAGAGCCAGATTGGGGGTACGTACTAGAAATCAGCAGATAATAGAAAACCTTTAGCTAAATGTATACATGTAAATTCGTAAATCATATGCAAGTGATAGAGAGAAATACAGAACGCCGCTATAAAATTGGTGTTCTTGCTCGACAAATATCACAATCAACTAGAGAGTCATTTAGAACGAGATAAAATCTCATCATCTAATATTAGTAGTATTCAGACTATTGTTTTATTCAAAATTTAATGTTGCAATGGCAATCACTCTTCAAAAAACTAATGAAGTGTAGGCCACGAAATAAATGGTAAATACCTTGGGCTTTTCTTGTTTCTTTGTTAACTTCACGTACTCATCCTTAGATACTCGTTTGCCTGCAATATAATGTTTGTTGTTAATCACATACTCCGAAATAAACTCTGGACTCATGACAAAATTTGCGTCTAATTTCAATTAAGAGCATTGTTTGAAGAAAAAGTTACTAACCCTTGATTCTGTATACTGGTTCAGCACCTCGTCCACTTGCTAAGGCATCCATCTCGTTAAATCTAATATGTTAAAAAAAAAAACAGCACAATATTAGCACCACAACAAGATAACAATACACAAATAAATAGCTATAAGACAGTTGGTAAGTACACTTACCTCGACCATTCATCCTTCTTTATTTTAGCAATCTCTTCACTGACGTCTTTTCCAGTGATCAACCCCGTCTTTTTCTCTTTGTTGCTTTTTCTCGGGGGAGAAAGATCTTCTGCCTGCGCTCGTCGTGGAGGGGAAAGGTCCTTTGCGACGGAACTTGATCCCTTCCTCGAAATTGCCAGAGATGGAGAAACTTGACTCTGTCGCCGGCTGCGGGGAGGGGATGGAGAACTTTGACTTTGTCCGCGTTTGCGAGGCGGGGACAGGTCACTGTTATATCCACTGTCCGAAGCTTTACCCATTGGTTCAGGTGAGGGCGAATCATATCGTCTGCCATGCTTACGTGGTGGTGATAAATCCTCAACATTGCCTTTCATGGTCTTTGACATACGTTGAGGTGACGGAGAATCTCCGACTCTTCGACGTTGTCGTGGTGGTGATAAATCAGAGTTTTCCCTCCTGACAGGAGGCGATGGTGAAGGACTATCATTTCGTCGTCGGTTTTGTCTTGGTGGTGACAAATCACCACCAGAATCAGGAGGGTTCCTCATGGCCTCTGGAGAAGGAGTATCAAATCTGGCCTTCCGTCTACGTGGTGGTGAAATATCCGAGTTTACATTCAAAGGTGTCGACTGATTGGGAGTTTCGGAGACTGAAACCCAGCCACTACCGTCTTCAGAAACTCGATTATGTGACCCTTTAGCTTTAAGTAGCTCTAGCCTCTTAATATACTTAAGATTGATATCCTCGTCAACTTGTGGCTCCACACCTTCAATACCGAAATCAAAGAATTACGTAAATATAACGTCTACAAATAACCGAGATAAACACTTGATAAACATAAAAACAACACGGGGCTAGAGCCTAGAGGTAATACCAGGCTCGTCTTCCTCCTCCTCGTCGAGGTTAACGGGTTTTTGCCAAACCGGATCTTCATCAAGAACCACCACGCCATTGGTAACGGTTTTGGGTTTCTTCTTCTTTTTCTTTTTATCCACATTGTCATTGCTTTCATATTTTTTCAGGTACTCTTTCAAAGAATTGGAAGACGCCATTTGAACGTGCGAAACTACGGATAATCAATGGAGTAATAACAATTAACAATTAACAATTATAACAACAATCTGCAAACTTTCAAACAACTACGGATTAATAAATTACTAATAGTAGCAGTTATTAGCCCTTAAATCTACTAATTCACAAGCTTAACTTAAAAAATCATCTAATCTAAACCCAGAAAAAAAGATACAAACTTTCACCAATATAACAACAATAGCTCTATCCAAATCAAGCATACACATGTTTGTGTAATATACGAGGATATAAAAAAAAATCAAAATTGTAAAAATACCTAAAATTGTAAAATTGAAATTAGGGTTTGAAGGATGAGAGATAACTCAAAAATATACCTTTAAAAAAAGAGTAGAGAAGTTGTTGACAGTGAAAGGGTGTCGTCAGGTGGGCAGCGGTGGTGGAATCGGCGGTGGTGGTGGGGGACGTGCGGTGGTTTTGCGGAATGCGTTGTGAATTGTTATCGTTGTTTTGTTCTGTTAATATTGTACGGTGTACTCCGTAGTGTTATTATTACACTTCTAATATATACGGAGTATATATAAAGCTAGTAAATTAAAATTAATTAATTTAAAAAATTAAAAGTTGCTTTCAAAATATACAATTTGAATTCTCATAGGGTACCAAAATTTAAGTATAGATATTGTTGCCTTAAACCATATTTAATTTAGTAAATAATTTAAGGAAAACAATATATATAAGTAAGTTAAATTTAAAAATATGAGGAAAAAAGCAAAAGAAATATGGTATTTCATAGAATTTTAAAATTGGAAATAAATAATACATGACACATAATTTCCTTATTTAATTATAATACATTAGATAATTTTTAGGTAAGTTTTCAACCTTTTTTGTATATATACGTCAAAATTTTAGTTTGGTCTTCTTAGAATAATGGAGAAGTATTAAATAGTGAACACAAATTTTTTAATTAGATGGTCTACCAATAAATAAATTATGATATGTCTTCCTAAAAAAAAAATTTATTTAGTTATTTAAGTGTTCATGATATAAGACAGTGTCACATAAAACCAACTAAATACGACTAGTGAATATGTTTTAATTTTGTTTTAATCATTTTATCCTATTAGGACTGTCTAATAAATATTCATTAAGTTTGGTTAATAATTTAAAAGATATAGTCTAATGAAAGTTCATTATAATTGCGAGGTATCTAATTTATACATATTTTGAATATAATAAGTAAGCAGTGCATAATTAATATTGAAATATTCACGTGTTTTTGATTTCCATAGTTACTTATTTCGATAAATAAAATAAATTTAATATTTTATTAATTAAGAGTTTTTTTTATTATAGATAGGGAGTCCGGCCTGGAGCGGGCCCGAAAACTAGTTTTTTTAAAAGTAAAACCGCCATTCTAATTGGCGTTTTTTAGGGCCTAACAACTTTCCAAGTTGCATGGTTGTAGAGATACATGTGGTCTGGGCTTGGCTGGGCTGGCTCAGAAGTTAGCATGGCGTGCCCATTGTCGATTTTTAAAGTTGGCATGGCCCATACACAGATAAGCGTGTTACTGTCGTGTTGTGTCGTGCCTTGTTTTGAAAGCGAGGGCCAAGGCAAGCAGGTAGACCTGGCAAAATGAAACCGAACCAGATAAACCGACTGAAATTGTTGGAATCGACATCCAACCGAACATCTGAAAAGTTTAACTTGAACTTAATCCGTAACCTGATATGACTTGATCAATCGAAGCGCACGAAATTCAACACATATCTGGAAAGACCCATAGTCGAATAAACTTGAACTGTTTTAAATCCGAATTTATTTCACTCGAACCCGAAGACAACTGAACTGAAAAATAATCGATTCAACCCAAACCAAAAGAATATTTACCTCATATATAAATATATATTAAAAGCTACTTTATATGACAACTGTCATACAAGTTTAAAATCAACTTCTTAACTCTTTAACCAAGTGTTTAAGAGTATTAATTGTTTTGATAATTGAAAATAAGAAAAATGACTCCTATTTATAACATAATATCACTTCATAACTAGGTAATCTTTCGATGTGGGATATTGTAACTATTTATACCAAATTCATCACATTTACATTCTTATTTTTTCAATGTGGGACACAATAGAACAAGAGTATTCCAAGTTAAAGTCGCATCTTAAAAACAATATTATAATTTAATATGAGACGGATAAACTCAACGAAACACGAAGCTGTAAAATAATATAAAATCTAAGACCTTTAAACTTTTATTCCGTATTTTGCAACATATTTATTTTTTCACATAACTCTTATATGCGAAAATTTAGAAGCACACAAGTGGAAAATGAAATCAAAATTGAGGACGTTATAATTCTTTCATATATTATCCGAATGTGACCCGATTCGAATAATATCTGACTTGATCATATCTCGAATCGATTATCAACTGATCTGACATTAATCCGACTTGAACTCGAATTGAACCAAAATTATCTACAACCGATAGAGACTCGTAATCGAAACAAAATCGAATTGAACTGAATTGAAATCGAAGATACAAATAAACCAAATGAAATCGATCCGAAACAAACTGATCCGAAACCGATCGAAATGACCCGTTTGCCACCTCTACAAGCAGGGATGGCCCACGACCCAGCGTGTCGTGGTGGGTTGTATCTTGGTCATTAGCGTGCTGGCCCATGTGGCCCGCTAACAATATTTTTGCATTAGCATGCTTCAAAACTAGAGCTGGCAAGGCTGACCCGACCCGAGCGACCCGACCCGAACCCGAGCGAAACCCGACCCGATTAACCCGAAAATATTGTGACCCGAAACCGACTCGACCCGACCCGACGATGACCCGCAACCCGACACGACCCGATAATCAGTGACCCGAATCCGACCCGACCCGACCCGACGATGACCCGTAACCCGACACGACCCGATAATCGGTGGCCGAATCAGGCCGGACGGAGCAGATGACGACCGATTCGATATTAACCCGATTAAATTGATGACACGGTAATTATTAATCTCAGCATTGATTAAATCGAAAGCAAATTAGCATTTAGTTTGATACATTACACTTAATAATGAAATAATTAAATCAAATAATGGTCGAAAAACTAGTTTTAGCATCGAAGAATTGAAGTAATTCGATAAAACCGCGCAGACCCGATGACGACCCGACCCAAGCTCGACCTGACCTGATATACTATTTAACCCGAAATGACTCGACCCGATAACAACCCGAACCGAACCCGAACCGACCCGAGACACTATGTAACCCGACAACGACCCGAACTCAACCCGACTCGACCCGAAAGAGCATTTTGACCCGATATGACCCGAACCCGACACGACCCGACCCGACTTGACCCGACCCAAACCCGACCCGACTGACCCGATTGCCACCTCTATTCAAAACGCCATAATTTCTTACACAACTTCTTGTTTGAGTTGTGTGAGTAAGGTCTTACAATGAGTTATTGTAAGTCCGTCTTATTTGTACTCACGTATATAGGTTTTGTAGCCCTTTAGTGATAATTATGATTAAATGTAAGTTTGTAACTAAATTATTTAATATCTCTAAAAGTGAATTTAGTAGATTTGTCTCATTGTCTCATGTTTTTTTACCCATTTAACTGCAATTTGTATTCTGATTTCGCATTAACTTAGTGTACAGGTGACATACTGAATTTCTTAACGGGCCAAAAATATTTTTTCAACCCTATTTACTAAAGTTTCTATTTTAACCTCTCTTTTCATACACAAATACTCTCTCCATTCAAATCTAATGACATATTTTCTCTTTTCACACTTGTCGAGACGCATTTTGTAACGACAATATCTATAATTTTAAATTGTATAAAAATATAAAAATTAAATATTAATGTTCTACTTTTCAAGACAAATAAAACAAGATCTCACGTGAATATATTTTTATTTATATATTAGTATTAGTTATTCCGAAGATTCTCCGCCCACATGAATAATGCGAAAAAGAAGGGATGTAATTGAGAGAGTACCTTTTTTATTTTTTTTTTATTTTTTTTTTTTTATCGAACTACCAAACTTTATTTCGTTTTTAATTTCTGAAAAATAATGGAGTACTTTTAAATTCTTTTATCAAATTACCAAATATAATTTGCATTTTGATCAATTTATCATTGTCAACTTTAATATGGCCAATTACACATATTTTTTTTTGTTTAATGGATTCCCCTATTAAAAACATTATTCCCTTTCAATTTTTGTTTAATGAATAATATATTTTTTTTATCCAGTAATATTGATTCTTTTGTTTTTTTTTTTAATCATTTTATTGTTTGTTTAATACGATTATTGTGTACTCCATAGTATAGTATAATAGTAGTGGTGCTGATGTTTCAGTAGAACTGCAATTGTTGTATCACAAACGCACAACCTTCACTGACTACCTATACAAACGAAAAACTACGTAGAAGATGAATGTTTGACACTGAAAGATGATACAAATATAGGAAAGATTCAGAAGGAAACATTGTCTTCCCTCCAGTCTGTCCCCTTTCCTCATAATATCGTATCCAAACGATGCCTTCTAAGGTCTCTAAGGACGTGCCCTGCAGACAGCTCAAAATTTCGAAAAACATAAGAATTTTGCTTAAGTGAGCCAAAATGCCCAATATTCGAGGGAGTTGAAGGAGCGAAGAGGCCCCTTGCAGACAGCTCAAAATTTCGGAAAACATAAGAAATTAGCAAGCAGCCATGTTCTATTTCCGAAAGTGTCTTTTCTGACCTCCCCTGACGACCAAATTCCTCAATTTCGGAGGGAAATTAAATTGAAGGAGCAAAAGCCTTGCAGACGGCTCAAAATATCGGAAAACTTGGAAAATTTGTTAGCAACCCCTGTTATATTTTCGAAACTATATTTTGTAAATTCCGCTGTTGACCCACACTCACACAAGCACACACCCCCATAGCCTAAACTCGCAGACTTTTCTTGAGCGAGCATAGCTGGTTAACAAGTCGAGTTAGCTTATTTTGAAGGTATCTGAACTTGAGTGACGTCACCTGAAAGAAACACACAAGTGTCGTTCCCACTCGATACCCAACTACAGCCAGGCACCTTTCTCACGCCCTTCGCCCGCATCTCTTTCCTTAACATTCCTTCGTCTCCATATCGACCAACTGAGGCACTCATATTGCAGAGTACGATATGTCCTGCTGCATTGACAGGATCTAGTTCAAGGAGTCGTTGGGAGGTACGCTCTGCAATTTCAGCGCTTCCCTCGTTGAACCCGCATACACCCAATAATGCTCCTAACGTAGCAGCGTCTTGTTTAAAGGGTGAATTCAACACGAATTGTTCGGCTTTTTCGATTTCTCCTGCTCGTCCAAGGAGGTTAATCATGCAGATATTATGCTCAGCGCCTGGGGTAATCCCGTACACGTCTCTCATTGATCTGTATATTGTCCAACCCTCGTCTATCAACCCTGTGTGACTACAAGCAGACAAGATACCAAGGAAGGTTACCGAATTTGGTGTTACCCTCGAGTTCATCATGTGTTCAAACAGTGATAAACAATCGTTTGCTAATCCGTGATTTGAGAAGCCCATAATCATGGAATTCCAAGAAATCAAATCTTTGTAAGTCAAGTTCGAAAAGATTCGGAAGGCATCATGTATTAGGCCACATTTTGAGTACACTGAGATAAGCGAATTTCCGAGAATCAAATCTACATCTGTATGTGTTTTAATCAGTAAGCTATGCAGCTGCCTTCCTCCATTGATATCACCGCAAAGACCTACCGCTCCAAGGAGTGTGGCGTAAGTTGCACGTAGAGGCATTAAACCTTGCATCTGCATTTTCAAAAACATACACAAAGCTTCCGAAAACAGCTCGTTTTGCACATACCCTGAGATCATTGCTGTCCATGCAATGGCATCTCTCTCAATCTCAGGCATGTAGTTGAATAGTTTACACGCCTCGGCTACTTGATTGACATTGAAGTAACCAGTGATCACTGACGTCCACGAAATTTTATCACGGGAAGGCATGGTGTTAAATATGTGCTTTGCTTTCTCCATCTGACCTTTCTGCACATAACCATTGATCATATTGTTACAGCATTGAGTTGTCTGAATTGCTAAATCCTTGAGAAAAATGGATTCAGCATACTCCATTAAACCACACCTCGCATACATACAAATCAGACCGTGTGAAAGTCGTTCGTCCTGATCACAATCACCCAAGCAATTAATAATCGAATGAGCATGTAGCTGCATACCAAGGTCACGGGAACCAATTCCAGCGCACGCATGAGCTAGTGAAATGAACGTCTCTATATTTGGTTTCACATCACTTTGGCACCTCATCTTTAGGAATAAAGATATAGCTTCTTCGTAGTATCCATTCCAACAAAATCCGCTAATCATGGCAGTCCAAGAAACGACATTCTTCACAGGCATTCCTCGAAATATTTTAAATGCACTCCATACATCTCCGACCCTACAATACCCATTAAACAACGTCGTCCAGGTAACCACATTCTTCTCTGCCATTCGATCAAACAACGCCTTCGCTTCCTCCATCATACAGTTTTTCGCATACCCACCAATCATAGTGTTCCACGAGACCAAATCACGTTCCGACATCGCATCAAAAACCGTTCTTGCACCCTCCAAATCACCATTCTTAATCAACCCACCAACCATGGTATTCCAACTAACCACATTCGTCACCGGCATGTCATCAAACAACGCCTTCGCCTCCTCGATTCTCCCGACTCTAATCAACCCACGTAGCATTGAGGTCCACGACACGACATCCTTCTCCTCCATCCACTCAAAAAACTCACACGCCTCAACCATCCTACCACCTTGCACATACCCACCCAACATAGCATTACAAGTAACCACATTTCTCTCAGGCAAAACGTCAAACAACGCTTTTGCCTCGTCGACGAAACCTTCCTTTGCCAATTTAGAGAGCAGGGACGTCCATTTAACAACTTTGGAGTCAATTCCTCTAAGAGGCATTTCGTCGAGCAGTTGGCGTGCATGGTGTAAATTGCCATTAAAAAGACACCATACTAAGTTTGAATCGTCGTTGTTGAGGTTTAATCTGCTTATTATGGAGAGACATTCATGGGTTTTTGATGAAGTTGTGTGATAACGAATATGGTTGATCAATTTTGTGGAAGTTTTGCGCGCCAAATTTGTTGCTCTTTGAAAAATTGTGGACATCTGCTGAAGTTGGATATGGCAAATGTTTACAGTACTGAACCGCTAAATGCTACGATTTTTTAACGGTTCGGTTTGGTTTGGTTCCGTTCATTCAAGTCTGGATCAAGTCGTAAAGTAATAAATTAATGATATGATTTTGTTCGTTTTTATAATCGTTCAGTTCTACGGAGTAATCAATTAACTATTTGCTTGGTAAAAAAAATGTTTCTAATGATATTTCGATTTTTTTATGTCATTATACCTAAAAATAAGCGAGTTGATTGTGATTAAAGTTATACTCCGTATTATGTTGAAATTCACGGGTGTCTACGCATTATGTTTTCACTTACTTTGTATTTCATAATCTTTGTTGCTTGCATTTGAGTATGTACACGTGTTGATGTTATATTCATTCTATAAAGTACTTACAAACTACGGAGCATATAGTAGTGTTTATGAGTAATAATTCTATAAATCACGATTCGTCATTGAAGCACAGGACAAATGCAAAATTACTATTTATGAGTATTAAAATCGTCTAAACTGCAATTGAATCGAAGCCGTCATCAATACTAACTTGATTCAATGAATCCCATATTTAACAACAAACACATAAACCAAATCCACGACAAAATCTAAACTAAATCAATTAAAAGAAGTCGATAATATACAAATTAAACTTTAGAAACACACTTAATAGATTGTATCAGTATGAAATGAAGATGGTGGCCAATTGGGGTGGAAAGATTTACGCCACCGAGGCACCGACATGCTGAAAAATTACAACTCTAACACTTAGACCATGTCCTTTTTCAATTCAAAATAATTAGAAGTCTTTACATTTGACCTCAGTGCTACAAATTACATGACTGTAATCAAATCATCACATCCGCACCGTAATGCTGCTATCCAAATTAATACATTTCAATTCAAGGTAGAAATTGAGCTGAGGTTTCGTTTTGTATGTTGTAGCTACTACTTTGTGTAATAAACTAAACACTTACAGTGTTCTAATGACCAATAACGTAACTATCGCATTAGATCAACGTCACGAACGATGGCCAGGAAAACTGAGGTGATAAAATTTTGGTATCAAAATAATTTTGCCTAAGATTTCCATGTCAATTACTTGATTCCCTTAGCTTGCTGCAGTAATGATAACCACAATAGTATTAGTGATCCACAATGAACAACAAAAATAATAACATCCCAACAAACATGCGCATAATTTTGGCCCAATATACGGATAACCCCTGAATTAAACTGGGGTAGAATTAAAAGACCAAAAACAACAACCATAATAAGACTTCATTAGAATAAAAGCAGTACCACAATCAAATACACACCAACTGTAACAACCTGGTTTTTAGTCGACTTTAATTACTAAGGCGGAAATTAATTAAGTCTTAAACCAGCGTCATTAATTATACATAAAAACCCAAATGTCATAACATCGTTCGAGAGTTGAATAAAACAACTCTAAGTACGGAAATTTAAAAGAGTATTATTGTATATATTACATATCTCTCGAAAAGAAATAACAAGGAAAGCATAAACACGTCTCGTGGCCCCTTCCAAAATCCAGTTCCTAGTCCACGGTTATCCTGCACAATAAACTGATGGGAGATGCATTGGCGAATGATGACTAGCTACGCTCATACTTACCCTCGGTTTCGATTACTTTGGTTTATTACTATCGCTTTATAACTATAACATGATGATAAAAATGTAAACATGCTTATTACGTATAGCATATAAAGGCATATAAGTCATAATAAGCATGCGGTTTAAAAGCGATAAATCATATAAACATGATATTCAATTATGAAGGCAATTAACAGATAATAACATAGCAATAGTGTCACAACATAACAACAAGATTACAAAGCGATATCAGATCGCATACAAACAGGCATATTGTAACATACTCATCATGCAGACTCGATTCACTTCAGAAAGTCGTGGTCTTTAGTTTTCAAAAAGGTTTTGACTCACTTTCATTTAATCAAACAACATATACTGCTCACGAGCCTGACCACTGAGTAGGCCTTTGTACTCTAGTCGTTTGCATCTCACTACCATAGTGCGGCGTCTTACTCGACTCGTAAACCCCGCGGAATACTATAGTACTTGCATCTCATCGTTTAGTGTTCGAAATGATTAGAACTTCAGATACAATCTCGTCAAGTGATCTTTACGCAGGATAAGAACGAATGCAAGTGTCGCGCCCACTAAGAACGAAACACGGCAAGGAGACTTGAACCGCTATAATCGACCTGAATCCACAAGGTCACGGTGCCCTGGTAACTTTAGCGAAATAGGGGAATTAACCCTAGTCTAGTATGCATACACTAATATCCACTTTAAGAATAGGCTATGCTAATCATGAAAGACCTTAACTCTGGATAAAACGACTATTTCCTAAAGCCTGACCCACTAAGAGTTGAATTTTTCATTATCTTGTACGGCTTAGGCAATACGACTTAAGGCGTAAGGCATGGGCAGCATGCTAAGCAATAAAGCTGCCGGCAAAACCACACTATTCGACATAGCCAACGCCAGAAGGCCGAGATAGTGGTATCCGCTACAAGACTATCTTAACCCCACTTCACTCACGATTGACGTTTTTCATATCCGGAGGCCCAAGCTTGACCTTTTATTTAACTTACTCAAGATTGATTATTTATTTGATATCACATATCACATGTTACTAGACTCTCTTAGTCTCATCGTCAAACGTTTTATTTGAATTGTAGGTTTCATATGATCACATAACATATTCGTTTATTATTTGAAGGGTGGTTAATTATTAATGTTTTTAAATTTCTATATTGAAATGTTTATTAATATGTCCAATTTTATTTAAGTGTTTTTCAAACACTTTAAGTCATTTACTTATTCATTTTAAATTTTTCTATACTTAGTAAAATTTTTCACTATTCATTTTTTTACCATTCACTTTTCATCGTATTTTATACGTATTTTTATACTTAAGATATTTTAGGTATAAAACTAAACCATTTAATTTTATTTACTAAGTAAAAACTTCTAGTTTTAAAGTCGTTAAGTTCGTTTTGTATTTAGTGATAATAGTATTTATTTTAAAATTGAAACTTAGTTAAATTTAGTCATCTATTTACTAAATTTAGCGATTTTCATTTTTAAAATAGTAGTGTCGTGGTTGGTTCATTTTAGTCCGTATGTCCAAGTTCAGTAGTCCAATATTTGCAAAGGTAGTAGCAAGACCGATTTAATTCATTTTTATAATTGTTATACTTTTTAATCGGTTTAATATATTTCATTTAATACTAAAATGATTTATACTCAAATTCCATTCTAATTACTATTTAACTTTAGTGAATTAGTGATAATTTCATTTTGATTAAACTTAGTCAATTTAATGTGTAAATGCCGTGTGGATTATATATATGTAAAAATTGATTTATTTCTTTTAATTTCTTAATTCAATTTATTAACTACTAATTAAATTATTTTAACAGTTAAACTAAAAAGTGATAAAAACAAATTTTAACCCTAAAATTAGCAAAAATGCCGTGAGCAAAAATAGTAGTGTTCAAATTTTCATTTTTTTGATTTTATCGGTTTTTAACTTAAAGTCTTTATATTTTAATTATTCTAATTATACTAAAACGACATATACTAAAAATGAAATTTACTAAAAATTTCATTTACATTTATGAATAGTATTTTCAACACTTTAAATTTCTAACTTTTTAATCTTAATGATTTATAATGTTTTAAGTTGATTTATAACATAATATTAATAATATATAAAACAATAACTCAACATAAACACAAATTATAACAACATAAAATAAAACATAATCAAAGTAAACCATAATGATGAACATCAACATGAATATCATAAGAACATCAAGAACACCACATGAACATCATACTTTACATACAATAAAGTTAAGCACACAAAAGCATATTTAATAATTTATAATCTATTTTTCTAAATTAATTCTTTTTATATGATAACATCCATTTAATACTAACTTATCATAACATATAATTTACAAAAATTAAAAGTGAAAAATATATTAAAAAATTTAGAAATGTCGTGTGTGAGTATATATGTATATATATTTTTATTTTTCATTTTTAATCACTTTAACTCATTGTTAAAATTTCACATAATTTTTATATATCACTACTACTTAATTAAAACATAACTAAACATAAAAATTACATGAATCATAATTAAAAATGTTCAAAATAAATTAAACTAAACATATGAATATATTACTACAATAATCTATTTAAAACATTATTTATTTATTATCATTACTTATACTTCACATAAGCATACAAACATAAAATCATGATGTTTAACATATTTAGCATAGAAATCATACTTATAAAATTATAATAAAAACGAAATTAATTTACTAAGAGAATACTATGAGATATAACTAGTCACCTTAATCGGCAAGCTTATTGGTTATCCGGATCAATTAAATTATCTAAGTCCAAAGCTTCACCCAAGTACCCGTCTTCACCTTCAAATAAAACTTGTAAATGATAAGCTTCAAAACCCACTAATTAGCTAGGAATTATTAGAGTAATATTAGTGTTTTAATTAGTGTGTTTTAGGAGGAAAAATGGAAGCAATTTATAGGGAGAAAAGGAGGAATGGTGCTTGGTTGTTTTAGGCTTTTGCAAGGTGTGTTTGCACTTAGAATTATAATGGGAACACTAGTAATGAATCATTGTTAAAGACTTTAGGTTAAAGTTAGTTTATTTAGCAAAAGAATGTTTAATTAACATGCTTTATGACTCATGAAAATCAATAATGGAAACAAAGTTGGTATAACTTTAGGTTAAATAAATTAGGTAGTGCTTTGTTTATTTAGACAATAATACTTATAAAATGCTTTACCACCCATGTTAATCAATAATGGCACCACTTGATCATTGTGGAAGAAAAAGGAAAGCAATTAATAGGATAATGGGGGATGAGTAGCTCAGCATTATGGAAGGCAATGGTGATGTTTTTTGCACTTAGAAATAATGAAAAGGTAGTAAGGAAATTAGGTTGGATTATTTGAAAGAATATTTTTATAAAGACTAAATTTTATGAAAGGGAGGATTTTTAAAATGTAGCGCAAATTTATAAAGTCTAATAATGGTAACAAAAGTAACGTTTTAGTTCGACAAGTATTTTATAAATAAAAATATAATATAGGTTAATATAAAATCAAGCAAGTTTAATTAGAAACGTATTGGAGAAAATTTATTTAATCGAAATTTTTTAGCCGCGTTTTTAAAACAAAGGAATAAAAATTAAATTATATAAATTCTAATTTAAAATATTTGTTAAAATAATTAATTTGTATTAATAAAACACGGGGTGTTACAAACCTACCCCCTTAAGAAAAGTTTCGTCCCGAAACTTGGATAGAGTGGACAACTGCTCGCAGTTAGGCAATGCAGTTAGAGAGAATATCGAGATTTTACAGATTTCGATAGTAACATTTTATTTTGATGGAGTATGACTTTTCCAAAAGTCTGAATTTCCGAATTATTATAAGGAGGTTAGATAGAGTAGGAAGATATAATTGTTTTATATTTACAAATGAAATATTTTATTTTAATATAGAAATCTTGCTAGATTAATCATTTTTGAAATCGACTTCAAAGGGATTCTCAAAAAGGTGGGGGCTAGAAGTTTTGTACGGAATTAATTTAAATTAAAATTATAAGGGTTTAAAAATAAAACAAATTATAATTTTACTTGAAATTAAATATATAGTTTAAAATTTGTTGAAATAATGATTTTAAATGAATTTTTTTTTTTTTAAATCAATGATTTTAAATCATCATATTTTGTCCTACCCCCTTAAGAAAATTTTAGACATGTTTTCTAAGTTTAAGTAGAAAAGATAAAAATACATTTCAAAGGTTGGAAATTTGGAATAGGTATTGATAAGTTCAAAGATAAAAAAAAAATCAAATTTAATTATATATGATAAAGGATATACAATTTAAAACAAAATAGTTTTAAAGATACCTAAAATTACTAAATAAAATTTTAGAATTATATGAATAAGTTTAAGAGATATTTTAAAGGGCAAAACATGAATGTTATTTTTAGAAGATAATCTCTAATTATAAATTTATGAAGATTTATAAGTTTTAAGATAGAAAGTAAGTTTAAGAGGTTGAAAATTCAAAAATAATAAAATTCGATAGAAAATGAAGTAAATAATATACGATTTAAAACAAATTTTTTTTTTTTTTTTTTTCTTCAAAGATATTTGAAATTGCAAAATAAAGTTTTTAAGAATAATTGAATAAATATCAAATATGTTTTAAAGAGGAAACCTGAAAGTTAGTTTTAGGAGATAATTAGAACTTATAAATTTTCAAAAATCTTTAAACTTTGAAAGAGATAGTAGGTTTAAAAGATTTAAAAAGAAATAAAATTCCATGGTTTTTGAGAATGAATTACAAGAAGTTTACGAAATTGAAACGGAAAAGTGAAAGCATTTTGCGAGATTCAGGAATAGGAATGAAAATTCATTTGAAAAGTAGTTATTTGAAATTATAGGTCTAGAAAATTAGAGAGTTAGAAGGAAAAAGTTAAAGACGTTAAAAATTTAAAAGAGAACGAAATAAAATTTGTGTTAAAGAGGATAATTAGATAGAGTTGTAGAACTCCTTTCTGCGACAGAAATCTTCGAGATCTTGAATTTCTTATCAGTTGCAAGGTTCTTGATGCGTCCATTTGCTGCGTTTGAGGTCTTGTTGCCATGTATTCGATTAATGGCTTCGTTCTTCGAGAATCAAACTTATTATTTAGATTTTATATCCGAGGATAGTTGTTAGTTTTAGTTAGTCACATCAGCAAGTAGCAAGCATACGATAGTTAGTGTATTTTATTTTGAGGGCAGTAGTTCGTTATTTAAAAGTCCTTAGCCTATGGTCGGTCCTTAAGGTTTCTACCCATCCTCACACTTTAAAGCGATTTTAAGTTATTATTTAAGTGATCTAAATAAAGAAAAATCTAATTCATTATTTGATCCTAGTAGTCTTGCGGTTTAGCATATTAATATGTTAACCCGCCAGTGTGTCTCTCGTTAGGTAAGCATAAATCGCATTAGGCAATTCATGTTACAGTCACGAGTCACTCGATACCAATCAGAATAACCTGGTTTTTAGTCGACTTTAATTACTAAGGCGAAATTAATTAAGTCTTAAACCAAATACATTAATTATACATAAAAACCCAAATGTCATAACATCGCTCGAGAGTTGAATAAAACAACTCTAAGTAATGGAAATTTAAAAGAGTATTATTGTATATATTACATATCTCTCGAAAAGAAATAACAAGGAAAGCATAAACACGCCTCGTGGCCCTTCCAAAATCCAGGTTCTAGTCCACGGTTATCCCGCACAATAAAGCGATGGGGATGCCACGAAGCGACGATGACTAGCTACGCTCATACTTACCCTCGGTTTCGATTACTTTGGTTTATTACTATCGCTTTATAACTATAACATGATGATAAAAATGTAAACATGCTTATTACGATAGCATATAAAGGCATATAAGTCATAATAAGCATGCGGTTTAAGCGATAAATCATATAAACATGATATTCAATTATGAAGGCAATTAATGTGATAATAACATAGCAATAGTGTCACAACATAACAACAAGATTACAAAGCGATATCAGATCGCATACAAGCAGGCATATTGTAACATACTCATCATGCAGACTCGATTCACTTCAGAAAGTCGTGGTCTTTAGTTTTCAAAAAGGTTTTGACTCACTTTCATTTAATCAAACAACATATCGCTCACGAGCCCGACCACCGAGTAGGCCTTTGTACTCTGGTCGTTTGCATCTCACTACCATAGTCGGCTGACTTACTCGACTCGTAAACCACGCCGAATACTATAGTACTTGCATCTCATCGTTTAGTGTTCGAAATGATTAGAACTTCAGATACAATCTCGCCAAGTGATCTTTACGCAGATAAGAACGAATGCAAGTGTCGCTACCACTAAGAACGAAACACGGCAAGGAGACTTGAACCGCTATAAACGCCCTGAATCCACAAGGTCACGGTGCCCTGGTAACTTTAGCGAAAGAGGGTAATTAACCCTAGTCTAGTATGCATACACTAATATCCACTTTAAGAATAGGCTATGCTAATCATAGAGCACCTTAACTCCTGGATAAAACGACTATTTCCTAAAGCCCACCCACTAAGAGTTGAATTTTTCATTATCTTGTGCGGCTTAGGCAATACGACTTAAGGCGTAAGGCATGGGCAAAGATGCTAAGCAATAAAGTCAGCCAAGAAACCACACTATTCGACATAGCCAACGCCAGAAGGCCGAGATAGTGGTATCCGCTACAAGACTATCTTAACCCCACTTCACTCACGATTGACGTTTTCATATCTGAGGCCCAAGCTTGACCTTTTATTTAACTTACTCAAGATTGATTATTTATTTGATATCACATATCACATGTTACTAGACTCTCTTAGTCTCATCGTCAAACGTTTTATTTGAATTGTAGGTTTCATATGATCACATAACATATTCGTTTATTATTTGAAGGGTGGTTAATTATTAATGTTTTTAAATTTCTATATTGAAATGTTTATTAATATGTCCAATTTTATTTAAGTGTTTTTCAAACACTTTAAGTCATTTACTTATTCATTTTAAATTTTTCTATACTTAGTAAAATTTTTCACTATTCATTTTTTTACCATTCACTTTTCATCGTATTTTATACGTATTTTTATACTTAAGATATTTTAGGTATAAAACTAAACCATTTAATTTTATTTACTAAGTAAAAACTTCTAGTTTTAAAGTCGTTAAGTTCGTTTTGTATTTAGTGATAATAGTATTTATTTTAAAATTGAAACTTAGTTAAATTTAGTCATCTATTTACTAAATTTAGCGATTTTCATTTTTAAAATAGTAGTGTCGTGGTTGGTTCATTTTAGTCCGTATGTCCAAGTTCAGTAGTCCAATATTTGCAAAGGTATTAGCACACGATTTAATTCATTTTTATAATTGTTATACTTTTTAATCGGTTTAATATATTTCATTTAATACTAAAATGATTTATACTCAAATTCCATTCTAATTACTATTTAACTTTAGTGAATTAGTGATAATTTCATTTTGATTAAACTTAGTCAATTTAATGTGTAAATGCCGTGTGGATTATATATATGTAAAAATTGATTTATTTCTTTTAATTTCTTAATTCAATTTATTAACTACTAATTAAATTATTTTAACAGTTAAACTAAAAAGTGATAAAAACAAATTTTAACCCTAAAATTAGCAAAAATGCCGTGAGCAAAAATAGTAGTGTTCAAATTTTCATTTTTTTGATTTTATCGGTTTTTAACTTAAAGTCTTTATATTTTAATTATTCTAATTATACTAAAACGACTTAAACTAAAATGAAATTTACTAAAAATTTCATTTACATTTATGAATAGTATTTTTCAACACTTTAAATTTCTAACTTTTTAATCTTAATGATTTATAATGTTTTAAGTTGATTTATAACATAATATTAATAATATATAAAACAATAACTCAACATAAACACAAATTATAACAACATAAAATAAAACATAATCAAAGTAAACCATAATGATGAACATCAACATGAATATCATAAGAACATCAAGAACACCACATGAACATCATACTTTACATACAATAAAGTTAAGCACACAAAAGCATATTTAATAATTTATAATCTATTTTTCTAAATTAATTCTTTTTATATGATAACATCCATTTAATACTAACTTATCATAACATATAATTTACAAAAATTAAAAGTGAAAAATATATTAAAAAATTTAGAAATGTCGTGTGTGAGTATATATGTATATATATTTTTATTTTTCATTTTTAATCACTTTAACTCATTGTTAAAATTTCACATAATTTTTATATATCACTACTACTTAATTAAAACATAACTAAACATAAAAATTACATGAATCATAATTAAAAATGTTCAAAATAAATTAAACTAAACATATGAATATATTACTACAATAATCTATTTAAAACATTATTTATTTATTATCATTACTTATACTTCACATAAGCATACAAACATAAAATCATGATGTTTAACATATTTAGCATAGAAATCATACTTATAAAATTATAATAAAAACGAAATTAATTTACTAAGAGAATACTATGAGATATAACTAGTCACCTTAATCGGCAAGCTTATTGGTTATCCGGATCAATTAAATTATCTAAGTCCAAAGCTTCACCCAAGTACCCGTCTTCACCTTCAAATAAAACTTGTAAATGATAAGCTTCAAAACCCACTAATTAGCTAGGAATTATTAGAGTAATATTAGTGTTTTAATTAGTGTGTTTTAGGAGGAAAAATGGAAGCAATTTATAGGGAGAAAAGGAGGAATGGTGCTTGGTTGTTTTAGGCTTTTGCAAGGTGTGTTTGCACTTAGAATTATAATGGGAACACTAGTAATGAATCATTGTTAAAGACTTTAGGTTAAAGTTAGTTTATTTAGCAAAAGAATGTTTAATTAACATGCTTTATGACTCATGAAAATCAATAATGGAAACAAAGTTGGTATAACTTTAGGTTAAATAAATTAGGTAGTGCTTTGTTTATTTAGACAATAATACTTATAAAATGCTTTACCACCCATGTTAATCAATAATGGCACCACTTGATCATTGTGGAAGAAAAAGGAAAGCAATTAATAGGATAATGGGGGATGAGTAGCTCAGCATTATGGAAGGCAATGGTGATGTTTTTTGCACTTAGAAATAATGAAAAGGTAGTAAGGAAATTAGGTTGGATTATTTGAAAGAATATTTTTATAAAGACTAAATTTTATGAAAGGGAGGATTTTTAAAATGTAGCGCAAATTTATAAAGTCTAATAATGGTAACAAAAGTAACGTTTTAGTTCGACAAGTATTTTATAAATAAAAATATAATATAGGTTAATATAAAATCAAGCAAGTTTAATTAGAAACGTATTGGAGAAAATTTATTTAATCGAAATTTTTCAGCCGCGTTTTTAAAACAAAGGAATAAAAATTAAATTATATAAATTCTAATTTAAAATATTTGTTAAAATAATTAATTTGTATTAATAAAACATGGGGTGTTACACCAACTCACTAAATCAAACCATGATCATTTACACATGTTGACGCACATGATAAATAATGAAAACAAAGCTCCAAATACAAATGTCAAATATTTTTTTACTCAATCAACATTTCTGACTACAAAAATTTGTGCAAAAATCAATTTCATTTGACAATTTTGTTTCTTTTTTCAGTTGTTCATCAACGTTCTTATACATTGAGATTGCACTTTAATCTGTTATTTGTGATTGATATAGTATTAGATTTCGCTATATGTGATCAAAACGTGTTAACGAAAGTGTAAGGCAAAGACGCATAAATCATAGCGATATGCACAATAACACTTACGTTCTAAGGCGTCAATGTCTATTCCTCGTAAATCAGAAGCTTAGTCTATAGACTCGTTAGGCGTGGCAACACATGATAGTAGAAATCACAAAATATGACAGCTCACACAATACCTTCATTATAACCACTTTCTTCAACTAAGTGTTATGTCCCAGAATAAAACCCCCTACAGATATTCCCTTAAACATAAGAATAAGAGTAAAGCAAAAAAAAAAAAAAATTCTACAAGATCAACATGAAAGAGGTAATTGCATAATGATAAGCACACACACGCAAATGAAGAAAATTGTCACTCACATCACCGAGACAAAATCAAAAATAATAATAACACAAACATGTGGTTCACTTGACATGAGGATAAGCATGACTATAATGAGATACCAGTTTCGATGTTCTCTGAATAGGCAACTAATACGATATTATACTATTCATCTGAACGACATCTACACATAAACTGAAAATCGCTGTAGCATTGTGATTGTCAAAGCTTACGAGAGTGACACTTACTCAGTTTTGATTGTTGACGTGGATATAGTCCTTGCAGATGTCCACTTACGCTACCGACCGACTTCAAGTCCAAATCAAGTGGAATTGCCGTATTGCCACCTTCAAAAATTCTTAGTACCTTTAAGAAATCAAAACAGATCCATATAAGTCCCACAGTACATCTAAGAAGAAAAATTAACATTTTAGACACCTTTTGGGGTAGCCTTTGGTGCTTGTTATTTGGAAATTGAAATCTATGTTGCTTAATTTGACTCCACATAAAAGGCCAAACACAGTATTATATCACAGTATCCAAAATAATGTTTTTCAAATAAAGGTTTATGTTTATAGGTTTGACGTGACATAATTTTGAAGTGCTAGGCAGAAACTACGCAGGTGAAGTGAGGTAGTGGATCATGATTGCGATGTTATGCATTTCAAACCCCAATCCTCTTTATAATCCTCTTTCTGCGCACTGGGATGCAGTTGTGTTCATGATGAATGACACGTTAAAAAACAAAGATGTGGCTAAATCAAACAGAAAGCGAGAACGACCTTACACATGGAAGATTGAGATTCGGGATCTCTGAAGACAGGAGTACGCATCATGACCCATGAGCTCTATTTCATTCGAGATATCGTCAGCTTCCTTAGAGGAGTACCTTCTTTCAGATGCATATTAACTTGTAAAGAATTGAAGGTGTCAAAAATACGCGTTACAGAGGATAGCCCCTTGTCTTCTTGCCGTTCCTTAATCCTCTTTTTTATAATCAAGTCCATCAATAGTACACCAAAAACATATACGTCAATTTTTTCAGTGATAAACACAATCTAGGTAAAAAAGTTATTCATTCATGCAAACAAAAATGTTTGTTCATCATATCCGGTAAATACGTAACTTGCTCGAGTTGTACATGTTAGCCCCGTTCAAATTTGGAAAGTTATGTATAAATTGAATAATTAATGATAATTACATATACTTACTAACTCACTAACTACCCTGATCTTGGCTATTGCTACAACTTTACATTTTGGCTTTTCAAGTACGGACTTGAATTTAAAATCAATTTATTCTTCATTATCTGCCAAAAATCCATCATCCCGAAATTAGCCGTTTTGTCATAGTTAAATCCTACAACTTCGAATTTTAGCTTTTCAAGTACTTTGCAATTTACAAACATTAATAAAAAAGCATTAGATCAAAAAAAACCTTCAGATAAGAATATTAATTGATTAATTTCGTGCAATATAAAATAGTAAAACACCATCAACAATACAATAAAACAACTACAAAAATAGACAAATCTCGTCAAATCTAACGAAGGAGACTGGGAGAGTTGTGGGAGGTTCTGAGAGATCGTTTGCTCCGCTCTTATAATCACTTGTAATTTTCAGTATGTTAACCAAACAGTCTTTTAACATTAGACCGTTAAACAATAAAAAAAAAATTAATTATATTTTAGTCTATTTGATTCCTATTATTGAATGTAATTTTATTTTATTTTTTTCGCCTTCCATAGTTGTTGTACTATTGCAAAGAAAATATTTTAGTCTATTTGATTTCTATTATCACTCACTGTAATAGAGCACAAATTGCTGCAATATTCCATGAATTCATGAAATCATATACTGTATTCAATTATTCAAAAACATCAAATTCAAATTTGTAAAATCATATAGTGTAATGAATAAAACAATAGCTGGTGGCAATGGTGATGACGCCAGCCGATGAAGATGAAGAATGACATCCATATTTCATATACTGTATTCAATTATTCAAAAGCTTCAAATTCAAATTTGTAAAATCATATAGTGTAATGACAAAAACAATACCCGGTGGCAATAGTGATGATGCCAGCCGATAATGAAGAATGACATCCATGATCACGCGTGAGGTGAATAAAAGAAGCTCGTTATTGATTACAACAATTGAATGACAGCCTTTACGTAGGACAAACTAAATACCTCCTTATTTTGTCCGACATTATCGACGACACCTGCAACATCAACGCCTTCGATAAGCAAATTGCGTTTAGCCTTGCACCATTTTAACTTACCAAAACCCACAAGTATGGTGTTACAAATTGAGTTCCACTTAATTAGTTCTTACGCCGAAAACAAAATCTTTTATAATCTCCATTTCACCTACCATGTCCTCGTATCATACGATATAGAGGTGAATGACAATTATGAGTTGCAACACCAATACACAAATACACATAGCAAGACAGCACAAAGATTTCATTTTGAATGGTAGCGTATATAAGCACTACCACAACCAATATGAGCAAATTTCATAGCCATTACGGATCTAATGCATAACTACATTGAAAAAGACATAAGTAAAAATCATAACTGCCATACTTAGCAAAGGTACATAATATAAAGCGGTAAAATAAGACATGTTGAATTATGTAACTCATAATCGAAGGAACGAAAATGCAGAGAATCGACTTGCTAAAAAGTCTTTTTGTCCCAAGCACGAATAGTACCTTTAGAAGCACAAGAATGCAACACCAAAAAATTGGACATGAAATCGCCTAAAACAGTTTCATTGATAGTAGTACTATGTCCTCCACACTCACTCAAATAATGCCCAGTTTTCGGCATGTATAACCTTGATCTCGTGCGGTCTTTCTCAATTTCTTCTGCGGTTTCTTAGGCTCGCTCGACGTTTCTGATAAAAGAGTAAACAATTTATTTATTCATATTTATCTACGGCGTGTTTAGTTAATATCATTAGATATTTAAATTCCAAACCTTCAACTTCAATTGATAATGCCTTGAGTTGCATTTCGAGTTGGTCACTGCAAACAACAGTTTCAATCCTTTGTTTTCTATTTCTCCTAGCTGAAAATATAGACAAAAGCGAAAATCCGTGAAATGTGTAGAATTGGGGCATAGTTGGATTCTTGCTACGTCTTTGAGCAAGAATATGTGACCAATACATTACTTTCATGGGCGATCACTTTACTCGAGAAAGTGACCCAACAAAACCACAATTCGATAAATTTATTAGTCAACCGAGAAAGACACAAATCCCAACAAATACAATCCAAAGAATTCTATCATCTACAATGCTAATTGAAAAATGTTCATAAATTATTAGAATTTTCACATCACAGCTTCCTCAATCATTCTTTCTGAGAAACCTTGCAATTTTGGCCTTGCTTTTAATCTTCTTAATCCTTACACCATGACTAATAACTCCTATTTCTCTCGCTAATATGATTTTCCTCAAATTTTCGTACTGAGTATTTGATTTCTGTTAGATCTGCACTGATAACTGAAATTACCTTAATAGCTTAGGCGCTAAATAATACCTATGATAATGTTGCTAGTGTAATGGAGCAGTAAAAATGTTCACAAAACTCAATTGAAGATAATTTAGCCATATACTACACTATATTGTACGGAGTAATTTTGTAACAATCATTTACTAAAATTTACGGGAGTGACTGGTAACAAAAAGTCAAAGCACACAGGAAGAGATTACAGCTTGTTAGATACTCAAAAAGTGCATCTAATTAATATGAGTGCACCATTAGTCACTTCTTAATATGACACATATTTCTATGATAATCAGCCTAAACCGGCCATCATAATGTAACACTAACTGACTTAGTATAACATCGCACTTAAAAATAAAATCAAATTTGCTAATGCCACAAAGTATGTTTCTACAGCATTTAGAATTGGTACCATTTGCTAGTAACGTACTTTTGGTTCGAAAGTCTGCCAATAAACACCTTTAAACGACGGCCTTCTTTTGACATATTGCTCAAAGTCATAATCGACTAAATTATGTGTCACAGAGGAGCTCAGGTTGTGCATAAATTGAGATTCTAAAAACGAAACTGAAGTTGTCTAACAATCTGAGCCAGTTTGAATAAACGCAGTGATATCAAACAAAATTAATACCTTACCAATATCGAACACCATTAAAACCTTATCGTGTTCATTGTTTCAAATTCAACCTCCTCTTGACCCTTCCAATTAAGAAGAACTTTTGTAATCTCAGCTTTGTTGTACACGAAATTGGCGTTGGCTACTCAACACCCTTCGTGCATGGTTACACTCTCTTCTCAATTTAGTGAAGTACTCCATTAGCCTCTGGTCAAAGTCCTCACTTGCACATATCAAACCTGTAAAAAATGCAATTGAATTCAATATTGCATCAACAAAGTAGCAAAAGCATTTTACAGAATTCGGGCTAATGTGTCGTCTTGTATGAGTTTTACCTCCTAAATGGCTAAATGAGTGCCACTATTGGTAGAAAGAACCTTAAAAACACCATAGTCAGTTGTTAGAATTATGACATCAAATGTACCACCACCTAGGTCAAACACGAGGATATTCTCCTCACCGCCCTTGTTGTCCAAACGGTAAGCTAAGTAATGGTTGCTGTCGTAGGCTTATTAATAAGTAATACGCCTAGCGACATTCAACCCGACATTAACTCCTGCATCTTGGTAGTTTCCATATGTCACTAAAGTAAATTGTCGATTTACGCACGAGAAATGTAACCGACACTATACACCAACTTCTTAAAAAAACAACCAAATATGTAGGCTCTTGAAAACTCATTTGTGATATTAATCGGAAGAACCATTTCCCATTAACCGGCACTATGTGATCGGCCATGCCGAATCGTGTGATGGTTTTCTGAAATACTTATACCTCTTTTGTTACCGTACTACATTGCCTTATTTTTATTAGCAATTTGAAAATCATGACTTTGGCACCGAACAACGGTAGTTTAAAACTTAAAATGTGAAATAATTATTAATGGCCTTTAGAATTAGCTCTAGCTTTGGCGATGTTGAGAATCTTGAGCTTACATTGCCAATTAGAGGTGAAACTGTGTTACGATTATAATAAGTAGCAAGAAAACAAATTATTAACTTACTAACTATGAAAACGCAAAAATCGACAAAAAGAGAAAGGATAGAAAAACCTTGCATTTGGTAGCTATGTTGGACAAATTCGCTTTGCGCTCCAAGTATTTGATGAAAAGTGAATGTCAGGATTGTAACGATAGTGTTATTACGGGCTATGAAACTGGTAAATACTACCCCTGCAATCACACAATCATCATTAATAAGACTTCGAGGACAAACTATATTCAGTTACTCAGTTTCAATTTCTATAAAATTTATGGAACTAATCACTAAACAAACTGTATAATTCAAAACTTTATCCTTGTGAAGGTACTGGGAAGTGGCGCCACCCCCTCGACGACCCGCGCGCGCCCGCCCTCGTGTGAACGCTGGAAAGGAATGCGCGACGCGGGAAAAATACGATTGCAAAAGAGGCGCGCGGGCCAGGTCCCGCGGCTTGCCGTCGAGGTGTCGAGCTGTGTTCATTCGACTGCTTTGCTATATGGGATATCCTCGCTAATGTTTGACAAAAGAAATGTAGAAATCCTTTTGAAATTTGTTTTCGGAGTCGCCACCAAATATTTAAGGAATTTGGAACCTTTTCGGCGCGTCTTAAATCATAAGACGCGGGGTCTCAGATTTCAAGGTGTGTCGATACCTATCCTTCTGAGGTTATTGTGAAACCAGAGAGGATTCGGAGTGAGGTTACTTTTCGAAAGTTTCGTCAAAATGTTTTATGAAAACTGCGATAAAAAAGCCTACGTAAAAGTAGTCTTTACTAATTTGAAAACAAATGCTTAATTTTAATATTTGGGCTAAGATGACGCTACATACAAGTGCAAATGTATGACTCGGTAAATATGTAAATAAATGTAGGCCGTCAAAGCTATGACTTTTTGCTATAGGAAATATACGTAAAAATAATAAATCATTGTATTTGAATTACTAAATAAACGTTATTTTCCGATATATATTCTAAGATTTTTGTGAAAACCCTCAGTTTTGCATGTTTAAAAAGACTAGTTGAAACGGTACAAATTTTAGTCGTAATTTAATGCATGGATGAGAATTTGCATAATGTATAAGTGACATCAATTTGTTAGTGATTTTAAGTCATTGTTTATGCGATATTGGCGGGGTTTAGACGGATTCTGAATCCAAATTACTACAACCGTATTGCGAATACGGGTTCGTTAATGCCAATATCGGGTTGGGTTAAGGTAACCCTTTGTCCGAGTCTCGAACGTCTAATCCGCGGGTAAAATGTTTACCTTTGAAATGTAAAGACGGTATTTTGAGTGGATTTTGTAAGTATGAGTGAGTGATGATAATAGTGTGTATATGAATTGTGAATTGTTAATTGTTTATTGTATGTGCATAAGGGGTGCTATTTATAGGCATTGGTTCGTGTTTATACAATTTTGACAAAGATAATCGCCTGTTTGCAGGCGTAAATATAAGTTGTCTGTAAACTGGAAAAACAAACCAAAGTGCCTGCCAGGAAAAGAAAATCGCCTGTGCACTGGCGATTTTTATTTTAATCGCCTGTGCACAGGCGATTACTATTTTGTTTGGTTGGGTTCTGATTGGACTTGGGCCGCCTTTGTCATGTATGACGCTTGTACTTAGTGAATGATGGTGTTTAATGTATGTTTGTCGAGTGTTTTTGGGCCAAGGTAATTTCTTGGCTCAAATTTCGTATTTCGTGCTTCGATTTTTTGTCGTATTTTTCGGTTTTGGCTCGAAATAAAATAATATTGTAACGTATTATTTTGCGGTGTCGTAGAGTCTAATTTCACGAACATGTGACCCGGGACGCGTTTTGGTCCGTTTTGGATGTTGGGCTTTTTGTGTGTTTTGGGCTGTTTTGTAAATTTGGGCCGTTTTGTAGGTTGTTGGGTTGTTTTTGCGAGTCGTGCTTGTGAGACGTTCTCTTTTTGTGCTTGTATTGTGTTGGCGTGAGATGAAATGACTAACTTTTAATACTCATTTTTAAGAAATATGCAAATTCAAATTTATACGTTAAAAATGACTAAAATGTTTTAAACATTCTTGTACCGTTTCGTCATATTTATAAAGCATGCTGATGTGTCTTATATTTATATATTTATATAGCCCCTGTCGTTTGCGTTTCTTCGCGTTTCTTGTGCTTTTACATGCGTTTCAGCTCCTATTTCTCTCCGATTTGGCACTGCTGCGTTTTTGTGTCCATTTTGCAGGTATAAGCAGCTATTTGGAGGTTAGGATGCTAATCGAGAGGATTCGTGAAGTTTCATAAAGTTTCGTGAAGTTCCGAGTTGGTTTCGTTGCGTTTAAACTGCGCCCGAGCCCCGTTTTGGCCTTTGAAGGTGTCCCGGGACCATGGGACCGAGTATGGAGCTCACGTGATCGTCCTAGACCCCGTCCCTACCCTTTGGGATGAGCCATGCCATGTCCCTAGACCTTGGGACAACAAGAAGAAAGGAAGTTGGCTTTGCTGCAAGCCAAAAGAAGCAAAAACAAGGAAAAAAACTAAGTACAAAAGAAGCACAAAAGAGGACTTGAATCAAGGCTCGGATGACCTTGTCCCGTCCGGGGTGCACTTGTCCCGTCCGGGATGGCCCCTGTCCCGTCCGGGACCACCTAGGGACAGCTGAGACGCTTCGTTAGCTTGAAATGTTTCGTCTATTTGAGGGGGCAAAACATATTATTTTCGCACGAAATTTTGAGTGGATCTTCCTAACACTTTAAACTACTTTCTATCAAAAATTTAGGGTTAGATTAATTTTTCTTCTTGTACTTTGAATTCTCGACTCGGATTGCTTGTTTGATCGTCCTATTTCGGTATTGTTGACTTTGTTCTTCTCTTTCTCTTGCAATTTCTGATTGTGTTTTGTTTTATACTTCTCTCCTTTGTTTATCATCTCAATATATATCTTTGTTGATCATGTTTTCATCCATTGTTATTGCTTTTGTTGTTGTTTTCGTCATGTGTGAGTAGTTCTTATTCTAGGGAAGAAGGGGGAATCATGGGTGTTTGCTTGGTTTGTTTTTGATGATGTTTTGAGTTAGGTTTTTGCGCTCGTTTTGATTGTCTCGTTTTGTATGCGTTTGTTGATCCTTTGGCCAAGGGTTTGTGAGCGTTTGTCACCTTTAAACTTAAGATCGAAAGCCTAGTTTAGGGTAGGACACGAGACCAATCATTAGGACCCTCACTTGTAAGTTGCGAGAGCCCGCATTTGAGACCTAGAGGAGCTTAAGACCGAGAGGCCTAGCTTACCCTTAGCGAGAGCGTTTTCCTACTCATTTCTGTCACCATCCTTTGACCTAGCATACCCCATGCCTAACCCGATTCCCTAGACCTTTTCCTAATCGCTTAAACCCTTACTTTTCCGCTCTAGCTTTAGTTACTCAACCTACACTCGAACCGAGACTAGAATCACCCAAAATAACCAACATTACGACCGTCTCTCTGTGGATTTCGACCCGACTTACCCTTGCTACCCGTTGGAGTTTGTTCGGATTATTTTTGATTAGGTGACGCGACTAAGGCCTATCACATGCATAAAAGTCCTTTTCGTCATCGGGCTTGTATTTGGGGGGTACAGATACGAGTATCTACACCTTGAAGAAACACCCTTCAAATGTTCTTCAAACAAAAACAAATTGCAAACCCATAATATCAAGCAATTTCAGCAACCAAATTTAAAACTCTTTTTTCACAGGCATTTCAACATACACCTAGTGTGCATACCTAAACTAACGCGAACAACACTACCATACACCGAACATCAATCCATAACATAATTCCAGCAAAATTAACCAAACCTTGCTCTGCTTCCTACTTATCTCCACTTCTCTTATTCCTTCATTCATTCATTCATTCGTTCATTCATTCATTTTGTATACACCATGTTCAGAATCATACACCATTGAATAATTAATTATATAGTCTTTTGATAGTTGCACATTTACTTGATATTGATATACATAATACAGAGTAATAGGAAAATAAAAACTGAGTGACAAACCTTTTAGAGAGGAGACGACATTTTTCACTCTACGTTGGCAACCGTCACAGTCAATTTTCACTTGGATTTCAACAGTCTGTGGCAACGTTTAGCAACAAATTCGACCGACAAAATCAAACACCAACAAAATACTCCTCGTAGGTTAGATGTAATTTAGAAACCATAAAAAACAATGAACAAATGAGTAGATGGTGAAGAAGAAATATGAGTGAATAATAAGGTAAAGAAGAAAGAAAGAGAGGTACCTGCAAAAGATGGCTTTTGAATTTCTTTAACAGTTATGCATGGGATGAGGAGGTGATGGAATGAACAGGAGATGACGAGGAGTTGTTTTCTTATATTTTGACGTGGCATACATAGTTATGACGTGGCAGCATCAGATGAAAGTTTTGCTTTTTTTTTTTTTAGGCACATGTCAAAGATTTCCTTTTAATATTATATATAGATATATAGATATATAGATATATAAATATAGATATAGATAATAGTATCATCAAATTGTGTTTTTCTTTAGTTTGTGGACTTCAATTCTTTCGGCTAGTTTTATCGTTTCTATTGCACATCCCTAGTACTCTAGTAGTTAGATTAGGGTTGAGCAAAATATTCGAATATTCGAAATCCGAAAATTTTGATACGATATCTGATCCGGTCTTTTAGATATTCGATCTGAATTTTTTAAAATTTCGGATATCCGTATCCGAACATTTTGAATATTGGATATCCATTGGATATTTAGTTTTGAAATTTCTATTTCCGATATTCGAAAAATATCCAAAATTGTTTTGATAATTTGATTATTTTAAATATTTCTTTTTTATTGGCTACTAAAAATTGAATTTTATTAAATATAGTTGTAATTTTCATAGCATCCTATGTCCTATACTAAAATTTTTAATTTTCCGTATCTTTAAATGCACTAATTCAAATATATGATTTTTTATTTAGCTAAATCTAAAATGTAGAGAACTAATAATATATATAAACTATATAATGTGATATGTGAAGCTATTAATTATAAATCATACTTAAAAGTTCATTATCGAACTTAAAAGAAAAAAAAATAAAAATAATAAAAATAAAAAAATAAATAAAGGAAAGGTTGAACAAGTATAACGATAAATTTAATGATAAATCAACATTTTATTTGTGCAATGGCGCTATATGGATACTGAATGGATATCCGCCTCTGATCCGATATATCTTGGATATCCGAAATATTTGGACCGGATATGGATATTAAAATTTAGAAATTTCGAGTTTGAATATACGATCCGAACTATCAGTTTGGATCAGCTATCAAATCCATGCTCATCCCTTAGTAGTAGGACTACTAGCTTTGATCCCGTGCATTGATGCACAGTTATTATAGATTTATATTACTTTTATCTAATACAAATGTAAGTTATATATCAATAGAAAAATAACACAATAATCAGTTTACTGATATTTTACTGTACATATATAAACTTTTTTTTTGCCAGTAGTAGATCGGAGTTATTGGTTTGCCGCTTTCTTAGCTAGAAAGTGGGTTCCTCTAACTTCCAATCGAAAACAAACTTAATACAAGGAAACAATACATAATACTCCGTACAACATTATACTTAAGCCAAAAGAAACTAAGGAGCGTCGGTTAGCAAAAAGCTCCTGGACGATTACGGCCGACAGGACACGAGCTAATGCATCCCATTCAAACCCTCCGTGTTGGTGGAATTCGGCGGATTGGCCTCGAGCGTCATCTTCAATCTTGTAAGCATATCGAAATTCTCTGAAAGACCAACAAACCACTTGAACTACCAAGCGACAAGAACAAGCTGTACTTACGCCTATAAGGCGTAGAAAGAACATGGACAGAGCAAACGAAGGTTTGCCTCAAAGGGAGAAAAAAACTCCTACAGCTTGATGATCGAGCTACGTAGACAGTTCTTAACTTCTTAATTTTAAAAATTAAAGAGAATTAAAAAAAAATTTACGTCAATTTTAGAGTACTACTTTGATTTGTCAATTGATTTTCGTGTAGTTTTTGTTTTGAACTTTTGTAAATGGAGTATTCTGTCTCTCACTCCGGGATAAACCGTAATACCATTTTTTCTCGTTTTTATTTGATCTTTGATAAATGTATTTTTTATTTGATTTCTAAACTAGTAAATAAAAAATTAATATGAATACCGAAAAAGAAACTTTTGTAGATAAAAATTTTAGTACGGGATCAAACCTAGGGAAGCCCAGGGCATTCCGAGAGCATAGCAGATGGAACAAATCACACCCCTCGACCAATCCTCTGGCCTTAACCACCACAAGAAGCTTACCTTGTGTGTCACCAACACACACCGAGAGCATAGATAGTAAGACCCTACCAAATAGGACCCACCACGAATAAAGGGACAGGACACCCTGCTTCATGGTATATTTCATTATCCTAAGGTTAAAGACTAAATAACAAAACCACTAGTTAAGGGACAGAACACCCTCAACGACCCTAATAGATACATACTAAAGGGTACAAAAGAAGCCCAAGAAAATTGGGACATGACACCCAACCTCATGCAATCAGTTATATTGAAGGACTCATATTGTAAAAACATTAATTTGGGAGTAAACCACCACCACCAATCCAATCACAACCGCTAACCAAACAGAACATAACAGCCCACAACTAACAAAAGAAGCTTATACACCACAGGAAACAACATGCAACCACTAAGCAAGGACCGTAAAGGACACCTGTCCCAACCACTCCACGAACCCAAGATCTAAAGAAGACCGCTCGCAAAAACAGCCTAGATGATAGAAGACCTAAGAGTCCGCAACGATCCAGTAGAAACTCGACAAAACCGGTGACCCACACTTCATCCCGAGCAAGAGGACAACATACCAAGGAGCACTAAGACTGTCTTGACATTAAAGACACAGATACATAAAACTTATTATTAAAAAATCATTGGTCCCCCACCTTCTACCTTCCATGGCTCAGTTATTACGTTCTTGACTAAGACTCCTATAACTGTAGTTAATTAACCTCTTAATTTTGTGTAACCCGACCATTCAACAAAGAACGAACTTTAAAGCAAAGAAAAACGTGAGAAAAATGTGACCCAACCCCCCTAGGCGCCTAGCTATTTGGGAAACGTCTGATCTTTTTCCAGCTAAAGATTAGTGACTAACTGACTACCTATACAAACGAAAAACTACGTAGAAGATGAATGTTTGACACTAAAAGATGATACAAATATACGAACGATTCAGAAGGAAACATTGTCTTCCCTCCAGTCTGTCCCCTTTCCTCATAATATCGTATCCAAACGATGCCTTCTAAGGTCTCTGCGGACGTGCCCTGCAGACAGCTCAAAATTTCGAAAAACATAAGAATTTTGCTTAAGTGAGCCAAAATGCCCAATATTCGAGGGAGTTGAAGGAGCGAAGAGGCCCCTTGCAGACAGCTCAAAATTTCGGAAAACATAAGAAATTAGCAAGCAGCCATGTTCTATTTCCGAAAGTGTCTTTTCTGACCTCCCCTGACGACCAAATTCCTCAATTTCGGAGGGAAATTAAATTGAAGGAGCAAAAGCCTTGCAGACGGCTCAAAATATCGGAAAACTTGGAAAATTTGTTAGCAACCCCTGTTATATTTTCGAAACTATATTTTGTAAATTCCGCTGTTGACCCACACTCACACAAGCTCACACCCCCATAGCCTAAACTCGCAGACTTTTCTTTAGCGAGCATAGCTGGTTAACAAGTCGAGTTAGCTTATTATGAAGGTATCTGAACTTGAGTGACGTCACCTGAAAGAAACACACAAGTGTCGTTCCCACTCGATACCCAACTAACGCCAGGCGCCTTTCTCACGCCCTTCGCCCGCATCTCTTTCCTTAACATTACTTTGTCTCCATATCGACCAACTGAGGCACTCATATTGCAGAGTACGATATGTGCGGCTGCATTGACAGGATCTAGTTCAAAGATTCGTTGGGAGGTACGCTTTGCAATTTCAGCGCTTCCCTCGTTGAACCCGCATACACCCAATAATGCTCCTAACGTAGCAACGTCTTGTTTAAAGGGTGAATTCAACACGAATTGTTCGGCTTTTTCGACTTCTCCTGCTCGTCCAAGGAGGTTAATCATGCAGATATAATGCTCAGCTCCTGGGGTAATCCCGTACACGTCTGTTATTGATCTGTATATTGTCCAACCCTCGTCTATCAACCCTGTGTGACTACAAGCAGACAAGATACCAAGGAAGGTTACCGAATCTGGTGTTACCTTTGAGTTTATCAAGGGTTCAAACAATGATAAACAATCGTTTGCTAATCCGTGATTTGAGAAGCCCATAATCATGAAATTCCAAGAAATCAAATTTTTGTAAGTCATGTTCGAAAAGATTCGGAAGGCATCATGTATTAGGCCACATTTTGAGTACACTGAGATAAGCGAATTTCCGAGAATCAAGTCTACATCTGTATGTGTTTTAATCAGTAAGCTATGCAGCTGCCTTCCTCTATTGACATCAGCTGCAGCACCAGCTGCTCCGAGGAGCGTGGCGTAAGTCGCACGTAGAGGCATTAAACCTTGCGTCTGCATTTTCAAAAACATACACAAAGCTTCCGAAAACAGCTCGTTTTGCACATACCCTGAGATCATTGCTGTCCATGTAATGGCATCTCTCTCAATCTCAGGCATGTAGTTGAATAGTTTACACGCCTCGGCTACTTGATTGACATTGAAGTAACCAGTGATCACTGAAGTCCACGAAATTTTATCACGGGAAGGCATGATGTTAAATATGTGCTTTGCTTTCTCCATCTGACCTTTCTGCACATAACCATTGATCATATTGTTGCAGCATTGAGTTGTCTGAATTGCTAAATCCTTGAGAAAAAGGGATTCAGCATACTCCATTAAACCACACCTCGCATACATACAAATCAGACCGTGTGAAAGTCGTTCGTCCTGATCACATTCACCCAAGCAATTAATAATCAAATGAGCATGTAGCTGCATACCAAGGTCATGGGAACCAATTCCAGCGCACGCATGAGCTAGTGAAATGAACGTCTCTATATTTGGTTTCACATCACTTTGGCACCTCATCTCTAGGAATAAAGATATAGCTTCTTCGTAGTATCCATTCCAACAAAATCCGCTAATCATGGCAGTCCAAGAAACGACATTCTTCACAGGCATTCCTTGAAATATTTTAAACGCACTCCATACATCTCCGACCCTACAATACCCATCAAACAACGTCGTCCAGGTAACCACATTCATCTCCGCCATTTGATCAAACAACGCCTTCGCTTCCTCCATCATACAATTTTTCGCATACCCACCAATCATAGTGTTCCACGAGACCAAATTACGTTCCGACATCGCATCAAAAACCGCTTTTGCGCCCTCCAAATCACCATTCTTAATCAACCCACCAACCATGGTATTCCAACTAACCACATTCACCACCGGCATGTCACCAAACAACGCCTTCGCCTCCTCGATCCTCCCAACTCTCATCAACCCACGTAGCATTGAGGTCCACGACACGACATTCTTCTCCTCCATCAACTCAAAAAACTCACATGCCTCAACCATCCTACCACATTGCACATACCCACCCAACATAGCATTACAAGTAACAACATTTCTCTCAGGCAATACGTCAAACAAAGCTTTCGCTTCGTTGACGAGACCTTCCTTTGCCAATTTAGAGAGCAGGGACGTCCATTTAACAACTTTGGACTCAATTCCTCTAACAGGCATTTCGTCGAGCAGTTGGCGTGCATGGTGTAAATTGCCATTAAAAAGACACCATACTAAGTTTGAATCGTCGTTGTTGAGGTTTAATCTGCGTATTATGGAGAGATATTCATGGGTTTTTGATGAAGTTGTGTGATAACGAATATGGTTGATCAATTTTGTGGAAGTTTTGCGTGCCAAATTTGTTACCCTTCGATAAATTGTGGACATCTGCCGAAATTGGATATGGCGATTTTTTAACGGTTCGGTTTGAATTGGTTCAGTTCAGTTCATTCAAGTCTTGGATTAAGTCGTAAAATAAAAAATTAATGTTACGATTTTGTTCGTTTTTATAATCGTTCAGTTCGTGGTTAATCAGTAACCAATTAACTATTCGATGGTAAAAAAAAATATTTTTGATTATATTTCGATTTTATTATTTCATTTTACTTAAAAAAAAAAGCGAGTTGAGTAAAACTCACTATTATGTTGAAATTAGTTATGGAACCAATTTATGATTAATTTGTAAATAATGGTATCATTAAATTGTGTTTTGCTTTAGTTTGTGGACTTCAATTTTTTCGGCTAGTTTTATCGTTTTTATTTGAAAGAGGTAAAGAGTATTCAATGTCTTTTAGATATTGTTCGATGAATCTTTTAAATTTATGAAAATTTGAAAAATTCATAAATTGAAATATCACACTTTTGTTGTTTGGTTGTCCTATTGTGAAAATCGTAATTGTGGGAAGTGCATTACTCCATTACTCCATCTGATTCATCTAATTCTTTACAATTTTTATTTTGGGATGATTCATCTAATTCTTTACATTTTTGTTTTTGAAAACTTCACTTTACACAAAAAGTTACTTTTACTGTTTTACATTACTTTTTCACCTCAAATCAAATCACCAACTACTTTTTCTTTAAAAATACATAATACGGAGTAGTTTAATACTTATTCCGTATTTAACATTATTACCCTAACTACCTAAAAAAGCAAATGTAAAGTATTCAATGAAATGATTGTAAATCAATATTGATTCTTTCATCTCAGAGAAACATTTTATGATTAAACATAGAAAATGATTTTGTATTAATATTGCAATAAGTTCTACTTTAATTAGAAAATTATTAGAATCAAATAAATATTTTTTTGTGGAATTGGAATATGATTGTCAGATAATTATAAATTTATATGATTAGTGGTGATCATATTATCTTAGGAGATTTAGAATTTTAAATTAGAAACAATATTTTCCTTTTCAAATTAGCTTGATCATGCAAGGGACTATCGAAAATCAACATGATAAATTACCTCAATAATAAATAATACTCGGAATTTATAATAACTACTAGACGTACATTACATTACATCACATTTATTTTTAAAACGGGGAGAAAATAAAAAGGAACGCTAAAATGTGGAAATATTTAAGACTCGTAATTAAAGTACTAAGTATACTAGAATTGTTATCGAGTTATCAAATAATGGTAGAAGGGAAGATGTCATTCGATGTGAAAATAGAGAATCGATCGATGTTTGACACCGTCGATATACACTGTACGATTAATCGTTTTTTCTTATCGTCTTTGAAAAAGAGTGATCTTGGAATAGTTCATGTCGAATCGAACAAGAGTTACAATTTTATGGTGAAGACCGAAATCGCTAAAACGACTTATGTCACCTGCGACATAACATCGCCAAATCGTGGACACATCTACGAATTTCTCCCGTTCTGTGAAAGTCGAAAAGCCTACGATCGGTGCCCCGATAGGGAAGAACGTAGTTGGATTGTGGCCGATGATGGAATGTGTAAGTTTAATTATGAGCATAATATAGCCATCAAATTGGATAACTATGCTTGGATTAAATAAAACTATCCAACTTTTTTTTTTTTTTTTTCGTTTCTGTTAGTTAAAAAGATACTCTGTATGCAATTACATAAAGTTCATCATATTTACCAATTTGAAATACATCTGAAGTTTAAATTTACTACCGAGAACGACACATATGAATATTTCATTGCGTTTTTCCAACTCGTCTTGGATTCTCTTCTTGGATTTGTACCTATAAACTAGTTAAACAAAAGGCAATACCAAATCCTCGAGAAAATAGGAAATGTACAATAAAGATATAACCGAGACTAATTATTAGTAACTAAAGCTATTTAACAATTTAAGACCGCAACATCGATTAATTAAAGGGTTAAAATAAGGGTATATTATTGGTAAAATTATCGTTCATCACTCTTTCGGCCTTCCTAAGCATTCCTTCGTCCCCATATCGAAGAACTGAGGCACCCGTATTGAGTGCATTGGCAGGGTCTAGTTCAAGGAGTCGTTGGACGGTACGCTTAGCAATATCAGCGTATATGTTGACGTTCCCGCATACACCCAGTAATGCTCCTAGGACAGTAGTGTCTTGTTTAAAGGGTGAATTCAACACGAATTGTTCGGCTTCTTCGACTTCTCCTGCTTGTCCAAGGAGGTTAACCATGCAGATATGATGCTCAGCGTCTGGTGTAATCCCGTACACTTCTGTCATCACTCTGTACTTCAACAGACCCTCGTCTAACGACCCTGTGTGATTACAAGCAGAAAGGACAGCATGGAAAGTAGCCGAATTTGGTCTTGTTTTCGACTTTATCATATCGTCAAATAGTGATAAAGCTTCATTTGCTTGTTTGTGATGTGCGTACCCCATAATCATGGAATTCCAAGAATTTAAATCTTTGCAAGTCATATTCGAAAAGATTCGAAAGGCACCATCTGTGTTTCCATTTTTTGCGTACATTGAGATGAGCGAATTCCCGAGAATCAAATCTAGGTCTGTGTGTGCTTTAGTTAGCAGACTATGCAACTGCCTTCCTATATTGATATCAGCTGCTTTGAGGAGCGTGGCATAAGTTTCCCGTAGAGGCATTAAACCTTCCATCTGCATTTCTGAAAACAAAGACATAGCTTCCGAAAACAGCGCGTTTTTTACACACCCTGATATCATTGCTGTCCATGCAACGGCATCTCTCATGGTCGCAGGCATGTTGTTGAACAGTTTACATGCCTCAGACACTTGATTGACATCAAAGTAACCAGTGATCAGTGACGTCCAAGAAATAACATCATGCTCAGGCATGGCGTTAAATACATGCTTTGCTTTCTCCATCTGACCGTTGTGAGCATATCCATTGATCATATCATTCCAGCATTCAGTTGGCTGAACCGCGGAATTATTCAGAAAAACGGATTCAGCATACTCCATTAAACCACACCTTGCATACATACATATCAGACCGTGTGAAAGTCGTTCATTGTGATCGTGGTAAGCCGAGGAATTGGTGATCAAATGAGCATGTAACTGCGTACTAAGGCCACGAAAACCAACCCCACCGCAAGCACAAGTGAGTGCAAACAACGTCTCAACGGTTGGTTCCACGTCACTATGACCCCTCATCTCTAGGAACAAAGATATAGCCTCTTCGTAGTAACCCTTCGAACAAAATCCGTCAATCATGGCAGTCCAAGAAACGTCATTCTTCACAGGAATACGACGAAAGAGATCATAAGCACTCCACACATCTCCCTCCTTACAATACCCACCAATCAACGTCGTCCAATTCACCAAATTCCTCTCCTCCATTCGATCAAACAACGCCTTGGCTTCCTCCATTATATGACTATCAACATACCCACCAATCATAGTGTTCCACGACACCAAATCCCGCACCAACATCGCAAAAAAAACCGACCTTGCACCCTCCAAATCACCATTCCTAACCAACCCACCAGCCAAAGTATTCCAACTAACGTCATTCCTAAACGGCATTTCCTCAAACAAAGCATTTGCCTCCTCGATTCTACCGACTCTCATCAACCCACATACCATTGAGCTCCACGACACGACATTCTTCTCCGTCATCTCCTCAAAAAACTCACATGCCTCAACCATCCTTTCACACTGCACATACCCACCTAACATGGCATTACAAGTGAGCACATTTCTGTCAGGCAAAATGTCAAACAAAACTCTCGCCTCGTCGACGAGACCTTCCTGTGCAAGTTTAGTGATCAGAGACGTAAAAGTAACAACTTGGGATTCATTTTCTCTTTGAGGCATTTCGTCGACCATTTGGCGTGCATGGTGTAAATCACCATTAAAAACACACCCAACTAAGTTAGAATCATCGTTGTTGAGGTATAATCTACGTAAAATGGAGAGATTTAGATGGGTTTTTGATGAGGTTGTGCAATAATGAACATGTTTAATTAAATTTTTAGGAGTTTTTCGTGCCAAATTTCTTACACTTTGAAGAATCCTCGACATTGCCAAAATGAGATATCAAATTACCCTTTGTTTAATGAGTCTCTCCACCTTTCTAAAAAAAATAAAAGGCACTAACGGATTAATGTCGATGCCTACCGTTTGTGTTGATTACACCCAAAATCTGGTGGTAAGTGTGGATAGGGGATTTGTTGAGGGGCGTAATTTATTCCGCCTCGCTTGTTCACGGAGTGTCCTTGACTTTTGTCTTACTGTTTATGGAGCTCGATCACCAGGTTGTAGGAGATTTCTCTCCGCTCGAGGCAAATCTTATAGATTTGCTTTCCCCCTTTTCTTTCTACGCCTTTGCACTGCGCCGTAGTCGCAACTCGCTCTTGCCGCATCAAGCTCGATTCGCCCTACGGGAGATTTTCATGATGCTGAGGAGGTGAAAGTTGAAGCTCGCACACAGTTCGTCGTACTCCACCAACACATTTCTAACGACCGAAGTTATCTATGTAGTAGTAGTTCTTATGCTTTATTGTTTGTAATTTTTATTTGTAAGTACGGTTCGGAGTGCCGTACATATAGACTGTAATCACTCCGTTTCCAGCTGGCAAAAAAAATAAAAAATGAGTCTCTCTTAAAGACGGGGGTTAGCCGTCTTTAAGCTTAAAACGGGTCAAATACTCATCCACTTGTCCATATAAGACAAAACATTCTACCTTTTCCTACACTTTTTACTTTTGCCTTATCCTAATTATTTGATCCGTCTTAAATCTTAAGCTTAAGACGAATTACCCGTTTTATATGAGAATTTATGCCCTTTGTTATACTGTTCTACTGTTTATCTTAAAGATCGACTTAAACGAACTCTGCTTTCTAAAATCACTTAGATAAAGCCGACATCATTTCAATTTTTAGTAGGGTTTGATCATTTTTGGTCAACTTATATTTGAATACTCTCTCCATCCCAAATTACTTGTCCCCTTTTTATTAAAATTTTTTCCAAATTACTTGTCCCCTTTCTATTTTTAGTATGTTTTAACAAATGATTTTCAAAATTTTCTCATTTTCATTACCATTCCTTAAATCATCCCAAAATAGAAATGGGACAATTAATTTGGGATGGAGGGAGTATAATTTATTAATCATTTTGGGTCAATTTATACGTATGCCATACACACAATATTCATGTTATTACAATATTTACATTTCTAAAAATACCATTTAATTAATACTGTTCCGTAAAGGATGGAGTATACCGGAGTATCGTGTACGAAACTATGTGAGCTTAGTAGGTACGAGTAAGTAAAATTACATTTTTAGCTACCGGCTTCAATGTAGTCACGTAGATGATTCACTTGTTAGAGCAACTCCAACGGTTGGCTACAACGTAGTGTAGCTTGATTTGCCACATTGATTTTTCGGCTAATCTGCTTTTCAGCTACATATTGGCTTATCACTCCAATGACAAACTACTATCTTTTGTAGCTTGTATAGATCCCACAATCTTGTTTTTACCAATGAAAATTTAATAAAAAAAACTTATTTGTAAAGCAAGATTGTAGCTTTGCGAAGCTACGATGCTTATAACTTTATACTCTGTAAGTTACATCTCTAATTTCACTTAAGCTTAAAAATATACGGAGTAGTTTTTTTAGACCATTGAATATTTTGGGACACTTATATCTGTCATAAACTCAGAATTACTCCTCAAATTTTGATGTCCAATGACATATTTATTACTCCTTCCATCAAAAACGTTTGTTTTATTTTTCCCTAAAAAAATAAAATAAACGTCAACAGTAAACTGGGATTGAGGGATTTTATTGTTAATTCCCACATTTTCTAAACACATCTTTAAAATTTCCCACCTTTTCTAACTTTTTTTAAAATTTCTCACCTTTTATAAACCTTTTCTCAAAATTTCACACCAAAATTCCATTTTTACCATATTAAATCTTTATTTTCACTAATGAAAACATTAAATTCTTGTTTTATTTTTTCATATTTTGGGTTTCGGTGCACGATAAATTTCATTAGTAATGAAAATATTTTAAAAAAAAAATCTTTAATTTTCACAAAAAATTGAACTTTGGTGGGAATTTTTAAGAAAAAACTTATAAAAGGTGGAAAATTTTAAGAAAAGTTACAAAAGGTGGAAAATTTTAAATTGTTGATTATAAAAGGTGGGAAATATCAAACACTAATTCTCATGTAAGACAAATCTTACAATAAGTTTATTGTAAGACCTCTCACATGAGGGTGGTTACTTGTTATTTAATTTTATTTTACTTTTTTTTTTTTAATAACTCCTCATGTATTGTCAAACGTTATATTAACGTCAGTCCCGACTTACACAAGAACTAATAACCCTTAAAAATTTGCAAGAAGTTTTTTAAAAGTAAATCATGAGATGCTCTTAGTTTGTTGAACAACGAATAGCAAGTGAAAAAAATATCTTCGCAAGTCCTAACGCTATAAAAATCAGTAAATATCCACTCAAAACATTTCACAAATTTTTTTCAGTTGCTCGAAAAAAATGGAGTTTTTAGATGAATACGATGAATCACGACCTAGAATAATCTTCCAATCACGCCCTAAACCCACCTCAAATTCAATCGATTCGCCTCAAAATTTCCAGAAAAACAAGCCTTTACTCATCATTTCCCTTGCAATTTCCCTAATTTTTCTGGGTTGTTCCTTCATTTTTCTTCAATCACAGCTCCTAAATCCCTTATTTTTGTGGCTGTTTCTTTCGTTTTTAATCGGCCCTTTTGCTCCGATTTCTCTCACTGCTGGTGATGTTAGGGTTGGGCAAGGGAGAATCGTTGAGTTTCCTCCCCAAATTGATGCAATTGATGATGATGAATCGAGGAGAAAGGTGTTTAATAAGAGAAGTAGAGGTAAAAGATCTGATCTTTCTGAGGTTAATTTAAATGGGTCTAATGAATTAGGCAAAAATGTCGAGGATTCTGTGAAAAATGGTGCAATTGATGATGATGAATCGAGGAAAAAGCTGGGTAATCAGGGAATTAAAGGTAAAAGATCCGATTTTTCCGAGGAATTTGCTAAAAATGTTGATGATTTTGAGAAGGATTGGACTGAAGAGGAATTAGGGTTTCTGAAAAAACAATTGGTGAAATACCCTGTTGGAAAACCTAGAAGATGGGAGGTAATTAGTGAGGGATTTAAGGGGAAACATAGTGTTGAGAGTGTGATTAGCAAGGCAAAGTCATTAGGGAAGGAAAAACCCGATGATTCGGACTCGTTTTCCAAGTTTTTGAAGGATCGAAAACCGAATGAAAAGAAGTCAGTTGGAGGGAATGAGGATGTAGGTGGTGGTGGTGGCAGCGGCGGCGGTGGTGGTGGTGGTGGAGAAGTGGTGGTTTGGAGTTCAGGTGAAGATATTGCGTTGTTGAATGCATTGAAGGTGTTTCCTAAGGAGGTGGCAATGAGGTGGGAGAAGATTTCTGCTGCAGTTCCCGGGAAATCGAAGGCCGCTTGTATGAAGAGAGTTACTGAGCTTAAGAAGGAGTTTAGGAGCTCTAAGGGTAGTTAGAGTTTGTTTGATTGAAGTGCATTGTTGTGATTCCGAGTTTCGTGGAAATTTCTGAAGGAGGTATAATTGCTCCTATTTTTGACTTGCTTTGATGGTTTTTCTTTTCTTTTTTTTTCAAGAGTTTAGTAGCTTTGTTTTGTTGGTAGGATTTGTTCTCGATTATGCTTTAAGTTGTGCTCTCTTTATGTTAAGTTGCTCGAAGTCTAAGACTCCAAGTTGTTTGAAGTTTGAACTATTCTAAAGTTTAGTGTCATTAAATAGTCTTTTTTTGCGGAATTTTTTGAGGTCTTCTGAGGTGTTTGGTAAGTCGAGAAAGAAAATAAGATGAGGATAACATGTCCTTAGTCTATAGAGGTGAATGCTTGGATTTGGTTAGATGATCATACTACAACATGTCTCCGTGGGGCGCAGACACATTGGTTTGCAAGTATTTTGTTAGCCATGGCCGACTAGTTCCCTTGGTTAATGAACGGAGAGAGTTATGACTTGCGACTATTTTTGCCGCCTTTTTTTGCTAACAATATCCTCTATTAAGAACGGTGCACAAAACTTGTTAAGTTAGTAAAATGGTTCCGTTGATAATGTACTTTGTTTAGATGCAATTTCTATGCCATTTTCATTTCCGGCCATTGATTTGCAAGTGTTTTGTTAGTCATAGACTCATAGTTACCTCCGAACCCTTGAGGCCTTGAGGCGAATACTTCGTTGTCCATGATGATAGTGTAGGTGGACTTATGCTGGCCGTACATGTGACGTCTTCGAATTGTTTTTACTGAGTGAAAGAACCTGTTCTTTCGGACTTTAAATTTAGAGCGAATCGAATCAGTGAATCAGGAATCGAATCAAGTGGCCAATCGAACTAAACTGAATGAAGTTCAATTAAATAACATAAATTGTCTTTGAAATGAATCATCAAGTGAGCTGAGCACGGAATTGAATCGAATCGAAGTGGTGAATCGAAATGTCTTTGAAAATAAGCTGGAAAGAACAGGTCCAAAATGCCTAGTGATAGTGGATTGAGCCAAACAGCTGAGTTCCACAAATGGACTTGTACAGATTTTGAAAAATGGCCGTACTTTATTAAGCTAGATTGATGAAGTTCCACAAATGGATACCCTAGTTTCGGATTTGGATTTTGCTTTTGAAGGTCGCTTGCGTAGTCAAATGCGCAAAGTGAGAGCTAAGCAAATCCGTGATGAAAATATCGTAAATAGAATATCTGAAAGACTAATCATGTACTGGCCTGGTGGATTGACGGGCTCCTTCCTGGTAATCCATCGTAAATTCCTAAGTGTAAGTAAAGTTAAAGGACTGTAAATAAGAAACACTTTTGTTTAGACGATCCAGTGTAAGAAAAAATGTTGCATCCATAGAGGAGACTGTCAAAATTTGTTTGATAAAGACTGACCGCTGGTTAAAGACACGAATGTTGTGGAGCTATTGATCGTCATTTTACCTGTTGAGTGCTGAAATTTTCTTCGAAACTATATACTTCAGAGATGGATATGAGTGCATTACAATCTTTTGTTCTAGTTTCTTTATGCGTCGAGACAACTTCATGTATGTAAACTCATACGAGACAATCTTTAATTCCTTATTCATGCAACGACCTGTTTTCTATACTCCTCAATTTACAACGATAGGGTTATTCTTTTGGTTTTATGCATATAACAGACTAATTTGAACTTCGTTGGTGTAAACAGATGTGTTGTCCGAGACTCGATACAACTACGGAAGTTAGTGAAAGGGCAGATTCCGAGAGGAAAGCGCCATTAAATCACAGGAAATGCTAGAAATGGAAGCACTCGTTTAATTACATTAGTAAAATCACTTCTTTTACACAGTAAATTTTGATGTTGTACCAGCTAACTGCTGTATGATTTCACACCTCAATTTTATTTACTATACTCTTATATAGATGATATCCATGATTTATTTATGGTTAATTTTACAAGATTTTCGTTACGGGTTAATCCGATAATAATCGTTAGTTTTGAGTATTTTGTAACGATGCGTATATTCGTTTCGCCCTGGTAATAATAGAGGTGATTCTACGCTTTGTAGTTAAGTTTGTTCTAATGATTTTCTTCTCTTGTTGTACTCAGAGATGGAAGTTGGGCCGTGGGCTAGCATGGCCCAACATATGTGTAAGACCACATCGCACGACTTTTACGACACGCATGGGCCATGGTACCGAGCCTTGTTTTTATGAAATGGCGTGCCAAATAACAAAGACAGACGCGCGTGGCATGACTCCAACTTAGACGCTTGCGCCGCTGCTAATCGCATCGCCTTTGACCCACACAACATAACATTAGCCCTTTTTCTTTATTATTATTATACTCTGTAAGTCCGAATATAATAATAATATATTGAGATTTAGGAGTATTGATATTATGCATTATATTTCGGGTTCACCTTTTGTGAGACTAATTAAGTACAGTGGTTGTATGTGAGGTCAGATCGTTTCGTATTTTTAATTTTTTGTAATTTTGAATAATTTAAAATAAAAATTCACTTTGTATTTGCATTATTTTAAGCTTAAAAATCAAATTCGTTCAAATTTCCAATCGCTCGGGTCGAAAAAAGCTCAAATAAACAAATGCACAAATGCTACGGTGGGTCAGCGTGGACCAAGACGCCTAATGATCAAGACGGCCAAGACGCAAGACGTCATATGTACATAGGCCATGGCCGTGTCTGGGCTTCATCGGGAGCTAAAACAAGACACGGGCATGGCACGACACGTGGCACGCTTAACCATGTCTGGCCCATGCCAAATTTTAACTTCGGAACGTCATGCCTGCACGTGGGCCGGCCCAGCACGGCCCACTTCCATCTCTAGTTGTACACTTGTACTCTTACCTCCACTTACCAAATTTGGTAATATGACTAATATCCATTTTAAATTGAAACAAATATTCTTTTTGATGAGTATTTCAAAAAAGAATCTCAAGATTCATATAATCTTCTCATAATGGACTTAGGGCCTGTTCTCCTCATCTTAAGTTTTTCTCTGGTTCAGATAACTTCAGATAACTTCAGATTACTTCAGACAACTTCATAAAACTTCATATTACTTCAGAAAACTTCAGATTACTTCAGATTACTTCAGATTTCTAAATAAATAAATTAACTAATAATAATAATACCTAAGTTATATATAACACTAATGTTATTAATTATAGTGATAATAATATTATTAAGAATCATAATATAATAATATTGATAATAATTTGAATAAAAATAAGACCAATCCAAAACCATTTTATAGCAAATCATAAATAAAAATTTAGTTCAAGTAATATATAGACTGTTAATAAATTTTCCTAAATAATTATCAAATATTAATGCTAAAAATTATTATATATTGCTTGCTAAATTTTTCTAGTATTTAAATATTAGTGGAAAAAGCGCGTGTATGTAAAGATTTGAATAATCTTGCTACTACAAATATTAACCTCAAAGTTTATCGTAAATGAAACAAAAAGTACGTTAAGTTAATAATTCTAAAAGAAGATAAATATAGGCGAAACTCGCTAAAATCAATAAATAAAAGTAGCAAATATAATAACAATTACAATTACCATAATTACCATAATTACCATTTTCATATTATTTCAAAAAAACTTCAGATAACTTCAGAAAACTTCAGATAACTTCAGAAAACTTCAGATTACTTCAGAAAACTTCAGATAACTTCAGAAAACTTAAGATTGGTTCAGAAAACTTCAGGTGAAGAGAACAGACCCTTAAAGTTAACGGTGTTAACTTTTGTCAAATATTTTCATTTTATTTTAATTATTTGTTAAAAACATTTTAAATATACTAATTTTATTAATATATTATAGAAATTATAGAATAATATATGAGACTATGAGAGTGTGTATGATAGTGATGAATATATAAGAATAATAGGAGTAAAATGTATATCACTATTATGATCATGAGATGCGGTATATATAGATATTTAAAAGGGTATAATGATCATTTACAAATATATATTATTACATTTATAACAAATTTTTATAATTTGGAGAATAATATTATTATAAATTCAAAGCACTTGTTTTGACATAAATTTGATAAATAAAATTCTCACATGATGCGATATATTTCGACTACTCATTTAAATGGATATTTCATTTTAGTGTAAATTAAACATATTAAATTTTAAAAAGTCACAGCTGTTTAAATATTTGTATTTATAATTTTGAAAAAAAATAATTAATCAAAATGAATATTTTAACAAAAAATTGATACCCTCAACTTTGGGATCATTTTGGGAGAATGCACCCAAACTTGTGATTGTTTTGAGTTAGTTTAAGACGGTGCAACTTGTACGGGTATGCTACTTCTATAATTTAAATAAAAAATATAAATAATGGAGTTGTTTATAATAGGGTTAATGACAACGGGTATGCCCGAGCAAATTGTATGGCTATGTTCTTTTATAGTATTGTGCGTCATCTTATGATTGTATTATTTTCTTTTATCTTAACTTTTTTTATAAAATTTTGAATTATTTTCTATATCTATGGATATTTGTTACTCATATAATTTTGTTGTTGTAAGTATTTTTCAGTGATACACATAACATTTGATTATTTTTAAAAGACGTTTTTATTAAACCTATTATACAGTAACTTCATTATTGTTCGTACATTCCTTCTTGGACTTTACAAATAACACACCTGTGCAATTTGCACGGACATAAGACTAGTATTTTAATAAGCATAAATTTATTTGTACTCCGTATTAATTTCCTTTTAAAATTTACGGGATCTATACTTGGCTCGTTTATGTTAAATTCTTGTAAATAGTCAAGTATGAGTAATTAATCCGCTCGTGTAGTAAAAGTAGATTGATTCTCAACGATAAGACCAACTTATTTTATCCTATGACAACAAAGTTCAAAATTTGTCGTAAAGTGGCAACTTTATTCTCCCCGCAAAAATATTAATCATTACTTTTTGGAGATTAAATTTCAATATTTATATCTAAAATAATATTCTAAAAACAATTTTTTTGTTTCCTTAAAAAATTATTATTTAACTATTTAAATTCATAAAACCAAAATAGAAAGGGATAACAAAAAAAAAAAAGGAAATAAATCAGCGGAGATACTCTCCTACTACTACTAGTATTCGTAAACAGAGCAAGTGTTTATATATAAACACCACGACGATGATGATCACCATATTTTCTTCACTCCATAATTTTTCTCAATCATCTCAAAACCCTAATTTCATCTCTATTTTTCCCCCAATTTTACTCTCTCAGTTCTACATTCATCTCTGATTTCCGTCTTCTTCTGCGGTTAGTTATTGTTTGATTCACTGTTTTGTTTATGTTTTTTTTTTTGTTGTTGTGAATTTTCGTGTTTATTTGAGTTTAGTTTACTCAAGAATTTCCGATGATCGTAGATAAATTCGAGTTTTAAGTAGTTTGCTAAAGAATAATCTTTGTTTTTTGAAGTGTTTGTTGAATTTTTCGGTGATTTGAGATGAATATTGTAGTGTAATTGCGAATTTTGAGTTGTTTTATATAGTTTTTTGATTGAATTTTTGTGGTGACAGTGTTGTATGACTGCAATGACGGTTGATACAGTGGTGAAGATTGTAGGCAGTGAGAAGTTTGAGTTTGATGTGAGCAGTTACGATGAACTGAATTCGTCACCGTGTGTCGGTGGTAACGTTAACGGTGATGGTGGTGCGTTGTCAGGAGATCATACCGAGAATGGGGTGGTTAATGTCACTAAATTGAATGCGGAAGATGATAAAGTTAATGGTGACGTCGAGGGTGATAATTTGGAGAATTGTGTCGTCGTAGACAGGGAGGATTTGACTGTCGAGAACGTGGTTGTAATGTATGCGAATGGTGTTTGTCAGAGTGATGTCGAGGGTGAGGTTGATGTTTGTTTTGGGGTATCGGAGTTCAGTGATCAGAAACCTGTCATGGATGAGCTTAAGAACGGTAGCGCTCAGGAACACGTATTAGATTTAAAATCTGACGAGAATCTTGGTGGCGTGTACATGAATGGCATTGCCTCTCGATCCTTAGATGTTGACGAAAAAAGTAAAGATAGTGTTTCTAATTCTCAAATATCAGTTGCGGTTGATGCACCAGAATTATCTGAGATTGAATGGCAAGTTTACATTGCTGCTATGGAGTTAGCTGAAAGTGAACTTATGGCAAAGCACGATATCGTAACTCCCCTGGAGAATGAAATTAAAGAAGCAAGATCGTCAGACGGTGATTTTAAGGCTTGTCTTCCAACTGATGCTGACGACAAGAGGTGGTTGTTGTTGGATGATGTAGTTTTTTCAGTGCAGTCCTACGACTGTCAGCAGCAGAATATATCCTCTGCTGACGAAGATTCGATTGAAGCGGAGGCAATTGGATGTGAACTAAATCACGCTGAAAACGGTGATATCACTGACCAAATTGGATCAGACTTGCCTACTGAACCAGAAGAAACTAAAGAATTTCGATATCTTCCTACTCATTCTGGAGTACATAATCATGTTGGATTAGAACTCCCAGCAATGGGGATTTCCGACTCACTCAGTGTTGGTCAGTTTGATGAAACCGCGACAGAGTCGACTTTTGGGGATGAAAGTAACAGCGATGTTTTGACTACGGATATGCAGTTGGACACAACAGATAAATCTGCTGTATTATGTGAGCTGCAAGGAGTTGGTGGTGATGGAAAATCTGAGATGATGGCTGAAACTAGAGGAACATATGAAGCTTTGACTGAAGTGGGCGTCCTGCAAGATCAAGTGGCAGAGGTTGATACGGAAATTTCTTCCGAGGACTGTATTCCGGAAAAAGCATCAACAGTTGAATATACAACCAGTCTGTCCAAACTACAGTCTGCAGAAGATTCAGCTGCAGACATAGATCAGAATGATCTTGGTGGTAGTCATGTCAGAGATTGTGTCTCTGAGAACATAGTTGTTTCGGTTTCAGACGACACTGCTGAGGATGCAGAAAGTTCTGCGATATGTGGACACATTTATTTAGGTTTGCACCGAATGGAGCTCCCAAATCCACGCAACTCGGGCATTTCCAATGAATGTTGTGCAGCTGATGTTGTTTCTTCAGCTGCAAATTATAATGGGGGTAGCGGGGCTGCTGATACTTGTTCTCTGACGGATTTGGAGAACATATATGATTCAAAAACTCAAACTGCGAATAGTGAGCTCGGTGCAACAACCAATTCAAATGACGTTTTTTATGCAAGCTGGTGGCCAACAATTAGATTCGGTACCTTGGAGTTTGAACCGTCATTTTCACCCAACAACTTTATGTTCCAAAGCGAGATCAGTGCGGCAACCAATGCAAATGACATTTTTGATGCAAGTTGGTGGCCAACAATTAGATTCGGTTCCTTGGAGTTTGAACCACCATTTTCACCCAACAACATTAAGTTGCAAAGTGATGCACTGAAAAATAAATCCACTGCAATCAGTACTAGCACTTCTGTAGATAAGCTTTGCCCTGAAAATGACGTGATTCCGTTTGATTATCGGGCAACTTCTGATCTCAACGGTTGGCTGGAGCAGAACGTCGCTAGGGCTGAAGTTGTAAGCTCGGAGCAGACTGTTGAGGTTCCAGCATCATCTGCACAAGGATCTGATTCTTCCACATGTGCCCAAATTGTATGCTCGGAGCAGATTGTTGAGGTTTCAGCGTCATCTGTACAGACTTCCGAGGCTGATTCTTCCGCTTGCGCCCAAATTGTTTGCTCGCAGCAGACTGTCGAGGTTTCAGCATCATCTGTGCAGGGTTCTGAGGCTGATTCTTCTGAGGAACAGCAGAAGAATCCTGATTCGGAGAAAAAGTCTTTTTGGTTGGTCAAGGTCCCCAAAGGTGATGTGGGAGGGTACGGTGAGAAGTTACGACAAAGTGAACGAGATCTTGCAGAAAAGACAGAAACAAGGAATGCTTTTCAAGCTGATCTTAACAAGCAACAGGTGAAATATACTGATCATTTCGATTGATGATTGTATGTTGCAGGGTTTATTTGTTTCTGAAGTTAACTTTTGTTTGTTTTCCACAGACTTATTGTCGTGAACTTAGAAATAGTGTTGAAGCCGCCAGATCGGAAGCGAGAGCTGCGCAACAGTTGGTGAGGGCCAAAAAGAAGGAACTAGACTCTGCCCATTCGTTAGTGATGCTTGCAAAGAATGGAGTAACAGTTGACGACCTCGATAAGAAGGTAATTGTGCACTTCACTCACGTCCACAAATGAGTTAAGTTAATTTAACGGATATCCGCTTACATATTAATCAATTAATTTTCTGTGTGTGTACGCGCAGATACGCAACTTGGAACACATTTTACAACACGAAACCCACAGTTTGAGAGAAGAGCGAGAGTTGGTTCGTGAAATCAGGCAACTGACTCTACAGCGCCAAGAATCCGCTGCTAATCCTCAGCTGCAGAAAGAAATTCAGCAGGCTCGAGATCAAAGAGATCATGCTTTGGAGCATTTGAAGGTATTACCTTACTACCGTCATAGTTCATTTGCGCCTTAGAAAATCGTTTGATCTTTGTTTACCGTTCAAAATATTGATTTTATTATGCATGTGGATGTTATATAGGTTCTGAAGAAAGAATTGGATGCTCTCAGAGATAACTTCGTCAAAGCAGAAGAACGAGTCAGAGCTGCTCAAAAGAAACATGATGACGAAATTGGGTTGCTGATTGATTTGAAACAACGAGTGAGATCTGCTAATGATATTCGTCAAGAGGCGTACGTCCGTACAATGACGCTAAGGACAGAACTCAGAGAAAAGGTCTGTTTTGTCAGCTCTTACTAATCTTTTGAACTATTGAAATTATTACATTCGCAGTGCATTTTAATCGTTATGTGAAGTAGCAAAAGTAACGATGACAAGAAAATCAGAGATCCTGCCAACGTAAATTATTACATTCGGTTGGTGGAGTTTTGTTTCGGTTTGCTGTGCTCCTTCGTCAATTACGAGATGTCAAACTTAAATTGCGTGATACCCTGATAATTGATTGATGTTCCTGATTCCTGCTTTCTGTTCGATCGCAGAATGCAATTTTTTACAATGCCAAGAGGGTTGCATATAATTACGCGGCATCTGGCAAAAAGGACGAACTTGAACGCCATTGTGCCAACCAGGTGAGATTCGCTGTTCAGTTCTTCCGCCCATCGATTAGACGCTGCTGCGTGTGCATAACTCTTCTTCATATTGACTTACCTGATATCTTGTTTTTTGATAGGTGGATACGTTCATGGAGATGTGGAATAGGGATGACGAGTTTCGAAGAGCATACATCCAATGCAACCAAGGACATATGCTCTGGAAGTTCGGAACATTGGACGGAACACAACGTGGCATCAACGAGGTGCCACCATCACTCACAGATATGTCTGATGATAGAGTCGATGCCTCAGTCAAGGTCGATTCTTCCAAACCACTTTCGATCATGGAAATAGATCGACCGGTGGAATCCCATGGTATGGAAGATAAACCATCAACGAAAGAGGAGCAGAAGAAGGTTACTCCTGCTGCTGAAAAGAATGAAGCTGTATCAAATAGTTTAGCTGAAGCGTCAGGTAGAACAGAGAAGACAGAGGATGATAATGTAGAACCGAAGCTAACAAAAGAGGATGATAATGTAGAACCAAAGCTAACAAAAGAGGAAGAGGATGCAGCTACGAAAGCGGAACAAGCACACAGAGAGGAAGAAGCTGCGCGATCGAGGGAGAAACAGATAATGGAAGAGAAAGCCAAAGATGAAGAAGCACTCGAGAGGAAAAGAAGAAATGCAATGAAAGCCCAAGCAAGGGCCGAACTTAAAGCTCAAAAAGAAGCCGAACAAAAAGAGAAGGTTTGACTGATCATCACCCTCGAACTTGATATGCAATTCATAAAATAAAAATGTATTACTGAAAAAAAAGAAGAGATTGAGGTCGATAGAAGACTACTTAAAAAAAAAAAAACACAATCTAGAATTTATACTGCTGAATTCATTTACTTTTGACTCTTAGAAACTATACGAAAATAGCTTCTGACTTCTTAATCGATCTTATGCAGGCGAGGGAGAAGCGAGCAAATAAGAGAGCAAAGAAGAAAGGCCTTAACCTCGAGATAATCACGGATGACGAGCCTGCTCAGACTTCGGAACCTTTGTCCGAGTCAGTAAAGAAATCTGAAGTTACGGAAAAACCAGCAATTGTGGCAAAAAGGCCTAGAAAGGTGTCGCTGCCAACAAAGCAGGTTAAAACAATTAAACCCATTCCCCCTGTTCTCCGAAACAAGGGTAAGCGAGGGTTTCTACATTATCAGTCGACTGCTTGCATCGTGTTCCTTACAATGGTGCTCTTCTTTCTCGGTAGCTTTGAAAGAATCAAACACCATATTTCCGGCTTACTTAGTCAGTAATTTGATTAACATTTGGTTTTTTACTTTTTATTATTGGGCAATGAGAGTGGTATATATGGCCTTTTGTAGTGATTTTTCTATATTTATGTTTTTTGAAATTTCCGAGAGTTGTTCGGACGCTACATTTCTCGCACGAATTCCCCGATTCATGCCTGCCTAATGGAGGAATTCGCTTAGACTGTAAATGACAACCAAACATCTTTGCCTAATTCATATCGTTTCGGATTTTGCTATGCAATCAAATACCTCAATGCACGTAGCAACTACTCCTTACGTTCTTGCTAACAATGACCCAATATTTTTTCCCCAATTAACATATATTCAATCAACAAATACCCAATAGTTTTTCCACAGTATCAGTATACTCCAGCAAATTCTAAAACGAGAACTTTAAAATGAGATTGTTGTATACATATAACGACCCATAGAATTATTTAGCACTTCGTAAATAATAATGTTGAAACAAGTATTTTGTGAATTTTGCTTAACTTTTATTCATGTGCTTTATGGTATTATCTTCCTATAACTTCATTTGACGTTGTCCATTAATAATATGTCTAGTAATTCATGTACATATCCAACCGTCACACAATAAAATTACTGAAATGAATAATTTTATCATATAAAAACCGTGCATTCGCATTTTGCAACATCAAATCATCCAACAACGAAACAAAAGAAACAAGAAAACACAATCATAACCCGAAAACATATTTTAGAAGACGACCCGAAACTGGGGAGCGTCGGGTTCTTGACCCGTGAGAATCTCCCAACGACACGGCTCGAGCTCCTCCGAAACGGGGCAGTACCCGGCAAGTGTGACCTTATCCGTGGATGCTCCGACTGACCCGAATTCAAAAACGGTCACCTCCGTCGGACGTGGGCGGTTCACCACTTCTGCTCCGTTCATCCCTGCCGCTTCTCCCCCGCCGCTTGTCGCGGGGGTCGGTGGTGGTGGTGGTGGTGTGTTGGTGTTCTGTTGCGCCTGCGGTGGTTTTGGTTCGTCGGATTTTTGTGTGGTGGTGTTGTTCTTCCACCATAGTAGACCCATTTTTCAAAAACGGGGTTTTTTTATGGGTAAAAAGAAGAAATAGGTTTATCTACTAGATTCTAGAATAATTGATTGAAATATACCGAGTATAAGGTGGGTATTAGACTACCCGTAGTAGGGGGGTAAATGATCGAGCATAGCCTCTCGAATCAATCCACGGTCGACTGTTTCACAAACCGATCTCTGATCTCAGTGAGTCAATGGAAGTAGCTAAATCCGAAATGATTCCGATCTTAGTAAAACTCGGATCGGAAGCTCAGATTTGGGCTCGTTTTTATTTTTATATATAATACATTATATTTTGCTACAAGTATATATATATTTTTTTTGTAATATCATTTGATCAATTTTTTAATAAAATATATTAATAAAATGGTTATATAGATATTTATTTTAATGGATATTGAAAAAAAAAGTTGAAAATAATATCCAATAAAGTTCAAATTGGGCTCGAGTCGAGCTCGAGACTTCTTCTGAGCCGATTCCGAGCTTTGAATTTTTGAGCTCAGTAAATTCAGAGCCGATTCCGAGCTTGAGAAAATTTTTCCCGAGCCGATTCCGAGCCCACATAAGCTCGGTATCAGATCGGCTCGGTTACACCCCTAACTCGTACTAGTGGTATTGGAAGATAGATCTTAATTTTCAACTCTTGCATTAAAATATTATTTTTTCAACTCTTAATTTTCCCACCAACCCTACCTCTTATTTACCAACACAATAATACTAGGTTTAGACCTGGGTTCACAATATTTTATCAATATTTTTATATACCTCACATTTAATATTTACACATAATTTTCTTAATATTTTTACATACGAATTGAACATTTAATTTTACTCGGATAAAATATGCAGACAAAAAAAATTGGCGAATAAGATTTAAAAAAAAATTACGCAATTCCAAGTTGATATTACTCGGATAAAATATGTCGACATTTTAGAAATATGTTCAATTACAAAATAAAAACTTAAAAATAAATTATATTTAATTAAATAAAATAATAAACTAATAAAAAAAAAGGAAGAAAAACAAGGTTTAAACCAAGGTGGAAAAACACTCATTTTGGACCTAGGTGGTGAAAATTGGTAACTAGGTCTAAAAATTATAATATTATTTTAATGAAAAAAAGGTCTAAACCTTCCTTCCCACCTTATTGGCAACTAGGTCAACGGCTGGTCTTAGACCATCCTCATTACTAAACCTTCTGGACCTAGGTTCATCATTTAAATATTATTATTTTTCTCTTCAAGCCTACTTATAAACCTACCTTATATTTTTAACCCCCATCAAGCCCTAGGTTCATCTTGTTAACTCAATTTTTTTCCTACTCCACCATATACTATTATTTTTTTGTTTAATTTTATGTATATTAATAAATTTACAAATATTGTGAATATAAATATAAAAATTCAATTTTATTATTTTCTGCTAAATTAAAGTACATTAAGAACAATGTAATAAAAACCACCATATACTATGTCTTTTTAATTAGTAAACCAGGTTCATTTTTATGCAATGGGGATGGTCTTAGGGCTTTTCTTATGGTGCGGTCTAAACCGGATTAAATTTGATTATTGTTGTTTTCGTATTCAATTTTTTATTTTACTACGAATTTTTTTTAAGAGTATTTTTATCTAAAAACACATGGGGCTTTTATTCTTACTAGTTGTTGGACTGCGCGCGGTGCGCGCAGTCCCCCAACGCGGATTTTATAGTTGGGGAAAATTCAATGCTGTGAAATTGTTCATTTTCAATAATTCAATTGTAAGTGGTGCTATCCTTGAAGGGATACTCTTTATTTCTCATTCCCCTTATTTTCAATAAAGGATACCTTTCAATGAAATCCCTTCAAGAAACTCCTTTATTTCTCCTTCCCTTTATCTACATCTTCATCTGTACTACTTTTTTTCTACTCGTTTTTCTTCTACATCTTGTTTCCATAACCCTCATAATACGTTTTTTTTCCTTTCTACACTTACTCATTTACCTTAACTTTCACTATCCGTCACAACATTTTGTTCCCTTATTTCATTCGTTTTTTTTTCTCATCATAATTCTTTACTCATTCTCTCCTCTTACCCCTTCTTCCTCATTTATTTTTAAACTCATAAACTTACTCAAATGGAGGGAGTAAATTTATAAGATAGAGTTTTGTAATCACAATTCACATGTTTCTATATTTTGAATATTATTAGCATATTTTTAAACTCATAAATTATATAAAAGTGACTAAAAGGCGCTTTTATTGTAAATAGTACTCGTAACATTTACAACTTGTGTTTTCACCTTTTCTCCATTCTCATTTTCCAACTTTTTGTTTCCTCCTCTCGTATTCTTAATTTCTTTTGTTTTTCATTATCAACATATTCCGCCTCGTTTCTTTCCTCTCACTTCCTCCTATCCTCAACCGCTCATTCTTTCTCATTCTCTTCCTAATCCTCCTCTTGTTTCCCTTCCTTCTACTACTTACTCCTTTTCTATTTTTCTTGAGGCTACTCTTGTCCTACCCTTCCTTCGTACTACTTACTCCTTTTTTCATTTCTCATGAGGCTACTCTTGTCCTACTCTTCCTTTAACTTCATATAAGGTGGACGCTAATTTGAAATTGTTTTAAAATTATTTTTTAGTTGGGGGTAATTTTTGGAAATCTTAATAATTCAGATGCTCGAATTGTATATATTTCCTCCATTCAAATCCAAATTTGGGATTTCACTATTTGACACTATTTGTGGGTTTAGTGAATCTTTGAAACTCCGTGAAATATATAAATGATAATATAATCATGTGTGATCTTGTTTTATTCATCTCCTTAAATATGATAATAATATCAATTTTTTATAATTTGTCATCATGTATAACTATAGATATTACCGTTACAAAACACGCATCGACGAATGGACCATGACATTATGCGAAGTTTGGATTTGAATAGAGGAAGTATTAATTAACTTCGTAAATGGTCATTTGTCAAATTATAGAATCTTAACGATTGTTATAGAATCTTAATGCTCCCCTAATTGCTTATGTTTCCTTTCTCGACATATTTTTTCTTCGCCGTCGTCTTCTCTCCTCTTACTCTTTTTCCCCTAAATTCATTTTTGTAATCTCTTCATTCTCTTTGCTACTTGTTTCACTCTTATTTCTCTTTCGTATATTCTTTCCTTACCCTCATAATAACTTTTTCTCCTTCCTTTCATCATCCTCTTTCTATTGATCTCCTCACTACTACCTCTGTCCTTTTTTTTTTTATTTTTTTTTTCGCTAACTGATTCGCTTCGTCTTTACATACTACCCCCTCATATTACTTTAATTCCCAACATTTCTTCTACTTCTATTTCTCAGCCTATTACTTTTTCTCAATTCTTCTCATTCTTATTTTCCCTCCATCTCTTTTCCTTCTTCTCCTCCTCACTTAAACCCATTTTCCTCTCATTTATCATCGGTCTCTTCTTTCCTTAACCCCCATACTACTTGTTTTTGCTCCACTTACTTCATTGATTCTTCTTTTCTTACCCTTCATAATCCTCAAATTCCCCTTATTCCTTATAATTTCGTCTTCGTTATATATTTTTTTTCACCTTTTTTTACTCTTACTCATTTTTCTCATTTTATCTTTGTGTCTCTACTACTCAATTACTTCTTATTTATTTCACACCTATTCATAATTTCCCAATCATAATACTCTTATCTCCATCCTTCCTTTTGATTTGTCTCCCTTAGGAAATTTCTCCTCTTATTCTCTTCTCTTAGTCATTTTTCTTGCATTTCCTCTCTCTTTCTCCTCGTCATCCTTATCACTCAGTCAAATCTAATTTTACTACTGTCTTTTGTTTTCCTTACGTCATTATATATATTTTTTTTTGGCATACTTATTCGCTTCTTTCTCCTTACTTCTCATGATACTCTTAGTTCCATTATTATTTATGTTTTTCTTCCTCAACATTTTTCTACTTGCCACATCTCTTCTTACCCTTTATTTCTTCTTCCCATTATCCCCATCATCATCCTTACTACTCTTTTTCTACTCGTTTTTCTTCTATATCTTGTTTCCATAACCCTCATAATCCTTTTTTTTTTCTTTTCTACATTTACTCATTTACCTTTACTTTCACTATCCGCCACAACATTTTGTTCCCTTATTTCATTTGTTTTCTTTCTCAACATAGTTCTTTACTCATTCTCTCCTCTTACTCCTTCTTCCCCATTTACTTCTCCTCCCTATTATTTATTCTCCCTCATTTCTTCATTTCTTACCATTTATAATACTCTTGATCCCTTTATTTCTTGTGTTTTCCTTCTTCATCACTCGTGCTCAGTTTTTCCATACATTTTTGTTCCATTCATTTTTTCCCTACTCCTCCTCAACCATACTACCTATTTTATTCTCATTTCTTACCCATCTTTCATTATCACTCTTGTACCCTTTTGTTGCGGTTACTCCTTCATCTCTTATTTTCTTATCCCTTGTAGTTTTATTAATCGTCTAGTTCCTTAATTTTTACCTTCCTTGACATAATTATTCTTGTCTATTCTTTTCGTTGCCTCTTCGCCTTCCTATTATTCATAACCTTCTAATTTTTAAAAAAACACACTAATAACATTTACTTTATTTTATTTCATATTAAAAAATAATTAAAATTTTAGTAAGGAAACTAAGGAAGTTTAAATCAGTGCAAAAGAAACAGTAGTGTAATGTTGTGAAGAGATATTAAATTAACTACATTAGTTACTTAGTTAGTCCTCTAAATCGTTCTTTGTTTGTCTTTTTATTTTGGAACTTAACAAATTTTAAGTTTTTTTTATCTTACTTAAAATAGTTTTTGGTTCAATATTTAAGTACAATAAGATACTCCCTCCATTCCACTATCTTCTTCCCACTTTCCCAAAAAGGAAATTCCACTATCTTCTTCCTATTTCTATTTTTGTCAACTTTTAACCAATCTCATCCACACAATTTATTTTATTATTTTTCTACTTTAATCTCACCCACACAACCTCTCCACCTTAATATTTGTTCCATATTGAAATGGGAAGAACAAAAAGAAATAGAGGGAGTACTTTTTTTTGTCCTTTAAATCGATTTTAAAGTATTGAAAAAAAAAATATGTGAAGAAAATTGTTGACTATCGCATTTTCAAATTTTACTTTACTTAGTCTGTTTTCTTTTTTGGGTTTTTTTTTTTTTCCTTATTTACTCCGTAGTTGTTTTCGTGTTTGGTGGTGTTGTAACGTGAAGTGTTAGTAGTAGTGTAAGTACATGAGGTAACACAAATTGAATGCTAAATTTTAAGATTTTAACAATAAAAAAAGAAAATATATAAATAAATAAATAACAAGAAGAAAATGATTGAAGATGAAGTATTATTGGTGTTGTAGGTAGTGTGCCTTGTCTTGTCGTTGTCTCATTGACAATTGACAATGTGATTGTCGTCTCATTTTCCTTTAATTTACAATGTGTCTTACTCTAAATTTTCCTTTAATTACCTTTACCAAAAATCCAAATGTTCAATGATTAATATTCTATAAAATAGTAATTCACTAATTCACATTTAGAAATAAAGAGGGATAAATGTTACGGAGTATTCTTTATCATATCAGTCTTGTACAACCCGGTTGTACACATAATTATAAAGTTCTTCGTAAAATAAATTAAATGCGACTTATTATACACCCTTCTACTTCTGTGAGCCAATATCCCGACCTTCTCCAACTCCTCGAAATTAAAAAGCTTCTTCATATAAATGTCGAGCTCCTTCTCGAGCTAAAGCATCAGTAATTCGTCATTAATTTTTTTGACCCGTAGTTGTCTCCTAAGAAAATAAAATGTATATAATATATAGGATTTATTGCCAAACACCACCTTTAAAAAACATGTTTTGCGAAACACCACCTTTAAAAAAAAAACTTGCAAATTCATACCTTTAAAATTTTTTTTTTGCCAACTCCGACCTTTTTGGGTTTAAGTGACTAAAATTCCGATAAGTGGCCTCCTCTTTAACACTCCTCACGTGCCATATATTTGGCTCCAACTTTTCCCTCCTTTTTTGGTTTCCCTCCATCAGCTGTTAACTTTCCCTCCATTATATTTATTTCCCTCTTATTTTTCCTTCATTATATCTTTCTTCCTTTTCTTCCTCTTTCTATTTCCTTGTACTTCCATTAAAGCAAAGTTCAAATGTCGTCCAACAGTAGCAATAGTTTCAATTCAACATTGAACGAGGTTTTGAAATGTGGATGTGGTTTGCCTGCAACAATGAAGACGTCAATGACAACGAAAAATCCTGGAAGAAGGTTCTTGACGTGCAAGTTTTATAATCCGGAAACATCGAGGCGTGGCTGCAACTATTTCAAGTGGATTGATGAACCGGTGACAAAAATGGGTTGGGTGAAGCTAGAACTTACCTCGCTAAAGGAGATGAAGGCAGCTTTAAACGAAAATGAGAAGAAGTTTAACGATCTCTCTTTGGAAATCCTTGCCCTCAACGAAAAGCAAAAGAAGTTGAAGTTGTATCTTAAAGTTGTGTTTGTGCTAGTGGGTTTTCTATTTTATCGAGTAATGGTGTAATTTTAAGTTGTAAAAGTTGTATCTTAAAGAAGTTGAAGTTGTAATCTGTTGTTGAAGTGGAAAATGTTTGACATTGTTGAATGGATTAACTGTTAGATTTTTGTTCTAAAATGTCAATCTATTACCATATCATATGTGGAAGACGAAAACTGAACAGAGGTGGTCAAAGAGTAAAATTTTTTTTGCTAAACACCACCTTGTTTAAAAATACTTATGCTTAACACCACCTTATCAAATCTTGTGTTTGTCAAACACCACCTTATCAGAATATATGTTAGTTAAACACCACCTTATTTAAATTTGTCCTTGACAAAAGCAACCAAATGGCTAAACAGAGTATGCCATTCACAAGCTGATTGTAAATTATCTTGGCAAATACCATCTGATTACAAAAGTACTTAGCAAACACCATCTTAAATGGTACAGTTCTTAGGCAAAAGTAGCAGCTAATTCACATACGACTTAATATCCGAAAGCAAAGAGGTCACAAAGCCAACTGAAACACTAGTTTTGGACAAAATTATCGATGGCTACCCTAACTATTACAAAATAATCTGAGTCATTCATTTCTTCTAAGCTCATATGGCTGCCCCATCTGTTGTTGCTCCTACTCCATCTTGACTTGGTTGTGGTTGACTACTTGACGATGGCATCTCATCACATCCAACAAGATTCAGCTACCTTACAACACATAAAAGTGAAAATTAGATAAATTCAAGACACAAGAATGTGCGTAGAAAATCAAACAAGACAAATATAAGATGGATTACCCGCCGAGTTCCCTTCGTTTAGGCCTTTGTAGGTACACCTACATTTTTGCAAGACTTGACGTAATGTCCTCAAGACCACAGTTGGTGCAAATGGCTAACCTTTTTCTTCACTGCTCATTGTTTGTTTCACTTGCATCTTTCTTCCTCTTTTTGTGTTTGGTCCGCCTGGCATTTTTGAAAAGGTGGTGGAAGTGGTGGGCATAAGGGGTGTTCTCCCATTGTTTTGGACCAGTCTTTGGATGGATAGGGTTTGAGTATGCAAAGAACATATAATGCCTTAGAGTAGGCTTTGTGGACAAATAATTGATGATCTAGCCTTTTCTTGGTAATGCAAGCATAGGCATGTACGCAAGGTATACCACAAAGAGCCCACTTGATAAATCACATGTTTTTGCCTCCAAATCCACAATATACCTATCTCCATTGATCTCCACCTCATAATTCATCAAGTCACATGTACTCGATTCTCTGCCTCCTGCTTTCAAAGAACAACGATATTTTCTAAACCAAAAATAACTGGGTTTAGGACACTTCATCTCCTTCCTAAGCAAATCCTCAAGGTAGTCGAAAGTCAAATATCGTCCATCATCCATATCAAGCTTAACCCCACCACCGACATAGTCAACATTCCCTTTTCTATCAAGAACAAATTTCCCACCATATCTAATCCTTAACTTAACAGTAGACCTATTTGCATGCGACATTTTCACTACAATCATATGAAACAAACATGAGTTATGATCCCTTCAAAATTGGCAAAACAAGATTCGCAATTTAAAATTAAACCCTAACTAACTTCAACAATTAAGGGGGAAAACATGAGTTATCAAGTAAAAAATCATACCTTGAAGTAAATTGGGGAAATTAAACTCTAATTAATTTATGAACACAACACAGCACAGACTTGATGATTACAAATGGCGATGAAGATGAAGAGAGCTGTTAAAGGGGAAGATGAAGAAGTGTGTTGGAGAAGGTTTCAAATGGCGATGAAGATGAAGAGGCTGTCAAAAATCGCTCCATGGAAATTGAGGTGTGTTGAAGAAGGTTGAAAATTTAAATTGGATTTTAAATGAATTATTAAAAGAGGAAGAAGGATAAGCTGTTAAAGGGGAGCCAAATATGGCACGTGAGGAGTGTTAAAGAGAAGGCCACTTATCGGAATTTTAGTCACTTAAACCCAAAAAGGTCGGAGTTGGCAAAAAAAAAATTTTAAAGGTATGAATTTGCAAGTTTTTTTTTTAAAGGTGGTGTTTCGCAAAACATGTTTTTTAAAGGTGGTGTTTGGCAATAAATCCTAATATATATATTAGATGAATAAGGTAACATTATTAATAAGCACGGATACAAAATTACATACGAATTAATATATCAGGACTTTTTTTTGGGCAGCTATATCAGGACTTAAAATTGATAAAACAGCATACAATTCTCACTAAAATCATACTCACTATTTTTAATACACCACCATAACCATTCTAAGACCTCTATCCCACTAATATATTCCATAAATCAATTTTCACGTTACTGAGAATTAGCTTAGCACAAGTAAAAAACATCCTTGAAAATTCAATGTCTGAGCACAAGTCAGATGGATCGTTTAAACTTAGCAAAAAAAAAAAAATGAGTAGGGCAGAGGAGAAGGAAAGAGTTGGTGGTTCCTAAGGTATTTGCTATTTCTGTAACATTTAAAAAAGGTTGAGGATGACTTAAATAGTTACAATGAACGGAACACAGCAACTTGTGTCAAATTATCACATATGAAACCCACTGAAAAATCCATGAATGTTCATGTGAATTCGAGTTCTAGATGGAACAAGTTGCTTAGGTACACACTCTCAGAGAATAATACGGAGTACTAACATTTGTTGCATAAAAAACTCTTGCACAAACGTCTCCACCAATTTAGAACAACTACAGCATACGTTGCCTCAAAAGTTCCCGACTTCCCGCAACCATTATGTGACAGGTGAGGTCGTCGCATGTATGCGGCCTTACACACGCTTTGACGACACAACGTGAAATTTAAGGCCAACATTTTATTAGGCGATTTTTAATCAAACTGAGGTAAATTACTCGAACATCAATGAAACCCAAAAAAACAAAATGACCTCCACAGTTCACCTACAAGAAAATCGCAAGTGCTCATTTTAATTTCACTACATTTCAATTGTACCAAAAAAAAAAAAAAAAAAAAAAAAAAAAAAAAAAAAAAACCAGAACAACTTCTAGATTAAAATAAACACATCCCTAAACTTACATCAGGCCACAAATAAGTACTAACTTAACCAAAATCATTGAATACAATTAAACACAACCACAAAAATAAAACATAACAAATACGGAGTAAAACACAATGTAAAAAAAAAAAAAAAATTAAAAAGTACCTTTTACAATCTAACTAAAGACGGTTTTACAAGAGACTTACTTAAAAGAAAAAACAGTAGACAAAGCAAAGAGGGTTTAGCAAAACCATAAAATGGAAGAAGTCGGGTTAACCCGAGTACCCCTTCAACTCCGTTGAACCTTTTTCAATACCATTTACACTTACTGAGGTTAAAAAGATTGAAACTTTTAGGTAAAAGGTGAGGTCTGTGGTTGAAATGTAGAGAAATTTGACAGTAAAATTGAATTATGTGATCAACAAATGTAGGATTTTTTCTTATTTGTTTTTGGGAAGGTTTAGGATAAATATGGGGAAATGATGGTTGAAGGCAATCAAACAATACGGAGCATTCAACAAATACAGTAAAAGGAATAAACAATCAAATGAAGAGAAAAAATGCAAAAATTGAGGACCCACCATTTTTATTGAATGTTTAGGGACCATCTCCTACTTTGCCTCCGTTCTTCATCGTCATCGTCATCATTATCATCAATCTTTGGGGATCATCATCTTACTTTGTCTCTAAACCAACTCTACACAGACCAGTTACACTTATTATTAGAATTATGAACAGATCATCGTCATAGTTTAATAATTTGTGATGATTTTTCATCATCACAAATTATTATTTCTTCTAATTAAAATAAATTATAATTTCGAAAATTACTGGAACAGATCAAAGATCACAACTTTGATCCCGTAAAATGAAAAAAAATGGGGGTTTTTGAAAAAACAAAATTAAATGAGTTTAGGGATGAAATGAGAGTTTGGGGGGGGGGGGGGGGGGGGGGGGGGGTGGATATATATGAATGAGGGTAATTTGAATATATGGGAGTAATATGTGAATGAGAGTAATTGATGGGAAATGAGGGTTGAAAAAAATGATGACTGAAAAAGGGGGGAAAAAATGCAGAGTAAGTGCGCAAAGAAATGAGGGAAAGCAGAGTAGCAAGCATCTTCAACAGCACTTTCACTGTTACAACCAAAAGCAATTTCTATTTAGCACATGTAATAACTAATAACTAAATATAATTTAACCAAATTCCTACCTTTTGGCGACAAAATCCTTCGAAAATAAGGCGTGAGATATAATCCTAGGCAATATCAAACCCAACTTTATTGCTCCTACCTCAACCCCGTCGACGCTGAACCTCCAGCATGTGTAGAGAAAGTCAGTCAGCTACAAGAAAAACGACAAAAATCACCAAAAGAAAACATACCGACAACAATTTTACCCAAACCCAACGAAGAAATCAACAAATTGATGTGCTAAAACGAATTCCAACATAAAGAAGCAAATAAGAGCCAAATTATACTTACACTTCCCCACTGGTATTCACTCGGACCAGAACTTTTAAAGGTTTTCTGCCGAGGTCGCTCACAACACGATCAAGTCGATTTGCAACCTGTAACACAAGATGGGAGAGATCATAAGTTTAAGACAACATAAAGCTGCCATGGCTAACTTGGGTGTCTCCTACAAATGTCATACTCCCTCCATTCAAGACCAAACACTACACTTTCCTTTTTGGGCCATTCAATTCCATTCACTACATTACTAATTTGGGCCTATTTTCTTTACCAAACTACCCTTATTAATTTTCACTTACCACTAACAAATTTCACTTAATTAAAACATAAATTAACCCCCAACCCATAATCACCCCATAAAAACCCAAATGTTGTTAGGAGTAAAAATTTTCCCGGGAAAATTTCATCCCCAAGCCCAAACCCAAACTCATCAGTCATCACCCAACTCCCAACCACTTCATTGATTCCTCTCTAGAAAGTTCCTCCTCTACCCCAAACCCTAATCAAAAAATCACTTTTCATTTCTCTCTCAATGAAAACGCCGCTCTCTCTTTCTCCCTCCTTTCTCTTTGTCTTTTGAAACTCATATTTTTTCATCCTCAAATCTGAAAAACTCTCATTTTTTTCGTCTGGTTTTTTCTCCTAACTTCTGAAACACTCTCACCTCTTCTCACGATGGCCATTCGTGTCGGTGAAGTTGATGAAAGGTGTCGACAGTAGATGTAGTAAAAGAGGAAGCTGTAAAAGAGGTCGTACAAGAGGAGGTCGTTGAAGAGCCTTACATTGTCGATTACGATCTTGAGGAGAACAAATTTGCATCTGAGTTTTTCTGTGGGTTGCTATCTCGTTTCAGAGTACTGGCATGTCAAAAGGGAGTAAACGCTAAACTTTGTTACTCTTCGAATTTTTTATTATTGTAGTCGTTTTCTCCTACTTGCATGTCAAATTTCGTATAGATCTGTTTTTTTTTTCTTTCTCATGCCTTGTTTTGTGTTGTTTAGAATAAATGTGATTATGTACCTGTTTTTTATTGGGATTTTCACGTATATTTTCTGAAAATATAGTTCTAATTTTGTTGGTTATTGTTGAGTTGTTGTTTTACGAGTTTTTTCACACTTTTAATCTGTCATCGTAGTTGTTTTTGTACCGATCTACTGATTTTGCTCTAATTTCATAGTTACTGTATGTCAAATTTCGTATAAATCTTGGTTTTTTTTCTTTCTCATGCCTTGTTTTGTGTTGTTTAGAATAGATGTGATTATGTACCTGTTTTTTATTGGGATTTTCACGTATATTTTCTGAAAATATTATAGTTCTAATTTTGTTGGTTATTGTTGAGTTGTTGTTTTACGAGTTTTTTCACACTTTTAATCTGTCATCGTAGTTGTTTTGTACCGATCTACTGATTTTGCTCTAATTTCATAGCTACTGCATGTCAAATTTCGTATAAATCTCGTTTTTTTTCTTCTTTCTCATGCCTTGTTTCGTGCTGTTTAGAATAGATGTGATTATGTACCTGTTTTTTTATTGGGATTTTCATGTATATTTTCTGAAAATATTGTTCTGATTTTGTTGGTTATTGTTTGGTTGTTGTTTTACGAGTTTCTAAAAATTTTACTCCGTATGTACGGAGTACCATTTGTTTTTTGTACTGATCTTTTTGTCATTGTTGCTGGTCTGACTATGGTGACACTGCTGTGGTTGTTGTTGGTGGTCTGATTATGCTGAAAATATGATTACGATGTTCTCATCAGTACGATAATCGATGAAATTTTAATTAAACCTTAAATTTCAATTAAGACTCTAACAATTCAATGATATGATTCCAAATCGGTATGAGAATTGTTGCTGGTCTGATTTTGGTGGTCTGGTTTTGCTGCTGCTCTGTTGTTGTTAATGATTAATGCTGATGTTTTCTGATTGGGTTTTTATTGGTGCTCAGTGTTTATTCTAGAATAGTGAATACGTCGCCACTGTAGTCCAATAAAGCGACGGCTCAATTTGACCACTCGTATTGGATTGTGTCGGTGACGTTAGTTAACGATGCCACACTTAACCCAATACTTGAGACGGGTCAAACTGAAGCAACCATATTGGTCTACGTTGTCGGTGATGTTGTTCACTTAATTAATTCAATGATTTAAAACCAATTTGGTATGAGAATTAATGCAAATAGCCTTAACCATAACATTTTTCATAGCATTACTACATTTTGTATTCATCCAAAACATTGCATTCATTATGTTGTGTTTACAACTTAAACATGTGTTTGCCACATTGTTGACATGTTTACTTTGTAAACACAACTACAAAAAGCGAAAAAGATAAACTGACTTATATAACCGAGTACATAACTTCATTATATAAGTTGCGTAACCCAAGTCTTCCATAATTTGTTCTATACCAGTAGTTTCTCCTATGTCACGTAACATTTGAATGCACCCTTTTACTAAAATCTCATCGACAATAAGATTACTCGGTAGTTGACCTTGTGCTTGTAGACGATCTTTGCTCATGTGTGGGATGGAGAAAGTGTTGTGACCTTTCACCTTTAGGATTTCAATCATAACCGATTGTAAAGTCAAAAAGATCTTGTTTAATTTGAATGGACAATAGTCGTTAAACGCTTGTTCAACCGCACCTACTAATTGGTCCACATTGGTGGCAACGATATCAGATTGCAAAGATTGAATAGCCCTAAAAAAACCAAGGTCATTTGTGTTTAAGTCGGGGGAATTAGGGGGTTGGAATACTAACTCGATATTAAAACCATCTTCCGTTGCCGCCTTTTTGAACTCGGGGTCATTGTTTGAGAAGTGTGGCCGTGCATTATCTTGTTGGATGAAAATATGCTTGTCACTTGTTGATGGCCATTTAGCTTTGATCGCTGGAATTACTTTTTCAATTATACATTGTCTCGTGACTGCTTTCGTGATTGAATCGATCCCTTTAGTCTCTAAAGTACCTGCTGCCCTGTTTTTGCTACTCCTTTGTGCTGGTACTATTTCTGTGAACGGAAAAATTCCAATTTTCCCGTCAAATAACAGCTCACCCCCGTCTCCGTAGATGGGCCTACAAACCGCACACATGAACATTACTTTTGGCATGTACCGCTTCGATTTAGTTGTTCGGTAAGGTGGTTCCTCCCCTTCCACTAAGTAATAACGTTGGTTAACTCGTGAAAGGTAGAACCACTTTTCATCAATATGCACCGTATTTGACATGTCTTTAAATTTCAATTCTGGCATTCGTCGGTTGGCCGACATTGGTGGACTTCAATTGCATTGAGGCAATATTTGATCCTGTTGACCTTGTTTAAATCTGTCAAAAGTGGATGTAGTGCACTAGAGTGTGGTTTTAGTAAGCCGTTAACCACCCACGAATGTACGGTTCCCACTGATACTTTTGTCTTCTTTGATATGCGTTCTATCGTGCTTCTTTCCGTGAATTTGAGGGTCTTTATGAACTCGATATCCGTGATATACGCTATGATTCGTGTTTCCAAACTTTCTGCTCCTCACATTTAAACTGCCTAACGCTTGACTTTCTTTTGCTCTTTTCCAGATTTCGCTGATGGTTGTTCGGAAGACTCCCCATTTTGTAGCAGCTTCATTGATCGCACCGCGTTCGAGTTGACCGTCGTTGTACTTTTCAAGAAGAAATGTAGCTACATCCAACCTTTGAACTTCTGTTAAACACTTTTTGTTTATATTCATTTTGTGAACGTAACGGGTTGTAAACGGACTGACTGATTGTAACGGACTTCGAACTGTGGTTTTTTATTTTCTGCCTTTTTTTTTTTTTTTTTTGCTCTGAGATTTTTTATTTGGATTCTCCAAAATTAAAAAGTGAAGCCAAAAAACTGAGGTGTTGTTATGTTTAGGTGTATATATAGCCACAATACTGATCTGCCTTTACACTCATTTTGGTGGGGAAAAATTTGAATAAAGTGACTTTGGAGGGAAACTCAAAACTTTCGTAAATTGTGGGGCTGTTGGAGGGAAATAATCATATCTGCCTTTACACTTATTTGTTAGCCCACATGATTATATTATATTAACTCTATCCTAATTAGCTAAATTGTTACCACTTGCAAGCTTAATTAACATGACATCATCAGTTCCTTAACAATTGTGCACTGACATCATGTAGCATTTGGTCTTGAATGGAGGGAGTATGTAATTGTTGGCTTACCTTTTCGTCATCTACGCTCTCTACCATGCCATGATTGGGAACACCACCTGTGAAAACACAAACAGAATAAAACAGTACAAATTAAAACCCCATTGCAAGAGCATTATTTCCCTGATTGCGCGCGAGTATGAATATAGGTACGATAGTGAATGAGGAAACAACTTTCGATAATGATACTCGATAGAGGAAGGTAGAAAGATGGCTTACGTAGAAGAGGTTTAACTTTGTTGCTCTGCAAATTCCCTATGAGATGCCATTCAATGTCCTCTGGAAGTTACAACACACACCAGATAAGTTTACAAAATCGATAAGCAAGATTCAAATCAAAAGAACAAAAACAAGTTGATGAACATATAATACATTGAATTAAACAATCTAATAAAAGTCGTCAGAATGAGCGTCAAGTGAACATTGTATCGCGGGGGAGCTTCATATACTTCTAGTTCCTCTTCATGTTGGTCCATTGTCTTGCAAAAAAAAACTTAAAAGTCGTCAGAAAACCGTGTGCATAAATGCCTAAAAATGAAAGGCCTCGACAAAACATGGTACCCACCATCGGCTAAGTAAGGATCAGGTAGTTCATTTCAGAACCTAAAGCCAAAAAGGAGCGAACATTAATAATACATTTGTAACAGGGGAAGGAAAATAAAGTCAAGCAGTCCACAATGAACAAATAGACGAGCATAGTGAACAACAGGGACCGATTAAAACGACTACAAAAACGTAAAGCACTAAGCTCATTTACGATCAAAAACACTTTAGACTCACTACATCGGGTTTTTATCCCTATCGCCAGTCAACACGGAAGCAGCACGCTTTTCACCGACCTTCAACCCAAAAACCGACCCATGACCTTAGCCCCAGAAGCAGTTTTGGTGACTATTACCCCAAATTGAACTGCCAAAGTTTAACGTTTCATTTAGTGGAAACCCACAGCAACCCGAAACACATTAAAGAAAGCCACTTACCATTGCATTGTCTATATATTTTTTTTTCCTTTCTACAAAGTAAGAGTTCATGATGTTACGGTCGGCCGAAGGTCATAACAACATCGTTAAATGTTTGAAGCATATCAGTGGGTTAGAAAGTCAGTTACCTTTTCAACGTTTTGCGCAGCACCCAATAATAGAGCCTAAATGATGGTCTCCAGAAAGTCTTGTGGGAATCGATCTCTAACCGAACCTCAATCGTCCAACCATAAATGGTCCGCACCACATCAGTCTGAAATTTGGGGGGAAAAAAATCATCGTACCTGAACTCCAGCCATAAAAACTTGAACAAACTGAAACTCGAGAAGCAAGTAGACATAAAGTCAGCCTCGATTTCTTGCTTTCTTTTGTCGCTCATTCTTTTGGATAACGGCTATAATTGATCCTTTTGCCCTCGATGTGAGGCTACAAGTTCGAAAAACATCAATTATATGAATCACATCAAACATTTCGATGATAAAAATACACAGATTCTGAAATCCATTCAACATTACATCAATCAAAACAAATCACAATCCAGAACAAACACATAATTTGCAAAGCTAAGAAACTTGAAATCAAGCTACATAGTAAATTCAAATCATGAACTAAAAAATCTAGGTTTAATTAAACTATTTTCGAAGTAAATCAATTAGGTCAAACAAACCTTTTTGCAGTAAATGGAGAAGCAAGGAAGAAAATTCCAGTATTACGCATCGACGATTCATCTTCCACTGCCGTTTACACGCCAGCCGACGCCGGCGTCGCCATGTCCACTACATTTATCGACAACGACGCTTTTGATTTGAATAACAAATTAAAACTTAGTACATGTTTTAGACCAAAAAAAACAATTAAATTAAACTGAGTAAGAAACAAAAGGAAAGGAGAGAAATTTACAGATTTAAGATTTAGGGTTTTAATAAAGGGTTTGAGGAAACCCAGATCTATAACCCCTTCTTCAACAATTGAAAATTGATTGGTGGCTCCAAAACGACGTCGTTTTGCTTCCCAATTTCATCGCAACAAATTATTATTAATTCTTCTTTATTGATTTCGCAGCAATTATTTTGCTCGTCTTAAAGATTAAAGAAAATGGAGCAAGAAGCAAATTGAGGGAATTAAAAGTTTGGAGTTGTAGATTTGATTAGGGTGAGAGTTTGTAAGGAAGGAAGGGAGGAAGAAAGGTAATGAGTGAAGCTACTATAATGTGTAGTCAAAGAAGTAACCAGACGGAAGGAAAAAAGGTAATGAGTGAAGCATGGGGTGAGAGTCAGAAGAAGGGAGGAAAAGTGAAAAACACTGTTAATGCAATAGTAAATTCAATGGGGCTTTTATGGGTTGTAGATGGATTCTATAGATTTTGTTTTTTTTTTTTTACATTGACGAAAAATTTTTATATAACTATTACATTTCACCTTATACATAACTTGATATTATTAAAGGGTATTATTTAATTGTATCCAACTACTCATTTGTATCTATAAAAAGACAAAAATAACCTTGTCATTTTCCCTTCTCATTTTCAGAAATTAGTTTTTTTTTGTTCTCTTCTCTCTCTAGAAATTCAAACAAACTCCATCTTGCACCACCATTCCCGACAACCCATTCTAACCACCACCTGCAAACCATCCTTTACAGCTGAACGACAGTCGTTAAACGGAAAAAAAAATGATGATAATAATAATAATAATAATACCAAAAAATCAACGTAAACATCACGTACAGCCCTTGACCCAGCAGGCCAGGGACCCACCACAACTGTTGTCTGACCTAGCCACCGACCCCGCCAAATCACGACCTAACCCAGCCACTGACCCCACACAACCACCAAATCGCACCGCCTTAACCACCGAGCACCACCGTTACCCAAGCCTTTTACCTTACGTCGCCAACATCCTCGCCCTGGCTCGCGTCGCCGCCCTCCTCCGCCCTAGACCCGCCACCGCCCTCCCCCAGTCCAAATCTACCGTCGTCCCCTGACCTAGACCCATCGGCTCCAGCACCATTAACCACTATTAACCACCCATATTTAGTCAATGAAATTAAATATACAATATAAATCATAAATTAATCAACGAAATTAAAGATAAAAAAAACCATTGAATTGCTTGAAATACGTTGTTATTTAGATCCATAATCTAAAACTCCAATGAATTGTAAAATTAATTGATTGATTTTAGATGGGTTTAGTTGATTCAGGGTTGATTGTATTGAAATTGAAAAACAAAGAATTTAAGTTTAACCGTGAGTAGTGGGCGGAAAAAAATGACCAAAAATGGTAAAATGACCAAAAATGGTATAACTGAGTATAGTTCGGGTGCAATTGAGCAATGACGTTATTAAAAGTTTTAAATGTTTGATATTTTTATTGGAATCAATTTGACGTATCAAATAAGATCCCAGGCGAAGAGATAAGTAATTCGACTTATTCACATCAAGATCATGAATGTTTGGAATCCATATTCGAAACTAACATGACTATATTTTCTTCTATACCAAATTTCGAAAATTATTCAATTGAATGAAAATTGCAAATTTTCTTTTTGATGAGAATAAGTTTGAATGGAGGGCATACAACAATAGGAAAAGATTAATTTTATCAGTAATGAATCAGATCATGTGTGCACATGATTATAAAATTAACCATAAACAACTTACAAAAACAAAATGATTTTCGTCTTCTCAAAACAAGATCTTTGGTTTGCACACACGCCTTTATCATATCGTTGCATATCAACGCAGTTTTCCATGAGGGACTCTATACTTCAGATATTGTTTTAAATAGAGTTAATTTCAACGGATTTTTGTAAGTTGTCGCCGGAAACTCGATATCATTTGTATCACCATATCTCATTCTCTACGTATAATAAGCAATAACATGTAAATAACTCTATTAAATAGAGGACAAATCTCGCTAATACCAATTTATTGTAATTATAACGCTAATATCAGTGATTTATAAACGTTTTAGATGAATTTGTGACGATAATAGCCTCCGCTTGAAAATAATATTTGAGGGTTTTTTTTTGGAGAGAAAAGAGAGGGAGTCCTACTTGATTTGAAATGTTAGAATTTAATTGTAAAATCTAAAATATTGCATGTCAAGTAAAAAATTAAAATTCCAAGGCAATGTTTTGGGACTCATGAAATTGAAATTAGAGCTGATAACTTGATATGTAGGATTTATTTCACTTTGGAAAAAAAAAAAGAAGAAGAAATTTAAAAATATTTTATCAACTTTCAAAATAATATTTTTGAATTTCTATACTCCAATTTTAATCGTAAGTGTGAAAAAATAAAATAAGAAATTGAAAAGACTATCCCTTTCATAAAATTTGAGACAAGCCCAAAATTAAACAGGTTTGAAAGTAGGATAAAATTGAGTCAAATGCAATTTCAATCTTAAAAAGTTTCACAAACATTAGAATTGAGTCGATTCTAGAATTAGATTCCAACTCCATGTTCATATATTTAAGAATAACAAAGTAAGGTCGGGCAAAATTTTCAAATACCGAACTCAACCCGTACTCAATCATAAAATTAGGTTATCCGATTCTGATTCTAATATTTAAGTTTGGATCCGATATCCTATCAGAAAAGAATAGTTGACTTGTGTAAACTCTAATGCAAAGGGCAGAACAGTCATTTCAGTTACCCCGAAAATAATCGCAAGGTATGTCAGCACCAAAAAACATGACGGCATTCTAATTTTCTCTCTCTCTCTGCAAATCGTGCGGTCTTTCTCTCTCCTCTCCTACGAATTTCTGTCGTCTCTGCTAATTTCATTCGTGTATGCTGCTCGATTTTATGATTATTTTGTTTAATTTAATCGTAATTGTAGTATGTGCTTCAATTTCTGAGAAATTTTGTTCAAAATTAGGGTGATATTATTGTTATGATTTGTGATCGAACTTAAGTTCTACTACATATTTGCTTATAATCGAGCAAATTAATGTTCCTTTTTTTTTTTGTATATTAATTCACTGGTGAAAGACGAAGAAAATTGATCAGTTCAATTGTGTAATTGTATCTTATGAAACCCTAATTTTGATATTTGGAGGTTTTTTTTTTTTTTCCCTTTTTCTTTCATTAAGTATTTTCAATTTTTGATGAATTTACTCTGTAAATTAAGTTGCTATATATTTGCATAGAATCGAGCAAATAGATGTTCTATTTTTGTGTTCTGTACGGTTTATAATTTCGATTAGTTTTATCTGTCAATTTAGATACTGAATTTTTGCTTAGAATCGGGCAAATAGATGTTCTATTTTTGCGGTTACTTGTGAAAACTAATCGAGAATCAATTAATTCTGTTGCGTGGTTTATCGTATAAATCCCTAATTGTGATAATTAGTAGTGACAGTGTAGTGCTTTGTGCTATATATATGCTCAAATTTGACGAATTTTATCTGAATGTTGATTCTACAATACTCTTAATATGAAAGCACTTACGAAGGTTTTGTTATGAGATTAAAAGTAAAGCCGAATGTTTTGGTTTATATTGTGATACTGCGTATTTAATAACAATGTTTACCTCAATTTTGAGTACTTCTATCCGAGTTTGGTGTAAGTATATCGTTGTTTGTGAACGCACTTATTTGTTGTGAAATTGAATGTATAGCCACACGTTTTTGTTGAAATTACAGGTCAAAGGTAAATAAGGAGGTCTTTGCTGGATTGCCGAGAAATTTAGGTTTTGTATATATATATATATAAAAGGCGAACTAGGAGATGGCGTGTCGAGGTTTTTGGGAGTGTTTATTAAAGCTGTTGAATTTTCTGATGACTCTAGCGGGGCTAGCTATGGTGGGATACGGGATTTACTTGTTTGTTATGTACAAACAAGACAATATAGATCCTGTTTTGCCGCCATTGAGCAGTGCTGGGGCTTTCATTGACCTTGGTCGTCCCTTTCTCATGACCATGCCGCTGTCGAACAACATTTTGGATAATCTCCCTAAAGCTTGGTATGTCGGCCCTTGTTAATTGTATTGACTCATTTGTGAATATGAAGGGGTTGGTATTTTGTTGTTGAGCTTGTGTTGTAGGGATGCTTTTAGGATATTTCAGTGGAAAGTGAAAACTTGATTTTGGTGTTATATTTTCTTGAATTCTGAGGATACATGTAAATGTTCCGTCATGTATTGTGCCAAACTGATTTGTCTTACTTTCTTTACATCCTTTATCGATTTTCGCTCTTTGTTTGATGGTGTGACTGTTTATTGGCGTTGGTGTCCTTCAATTATGGATATCTGATCTCACTAACAGTTTGGATCCGTTATCCGTTTCCTGATCTTCCCAAGTGTTTATGGCTTCAAATATCACAATTTAATACATACGGAGTACTGAAGATCATGTTCCGGGTGAAGCCGTGGACATGTTTCAACCTTACAAAGTTATTACCTTGATGGATATTCTTTTGCGGAAAAAAAAAATTTGATGTGTACTCTAAAGTCTCCCCTAACTATTTGATGTCAAAATATTAAAAATTGCTGTCGGTTTTCAGACAAAATCAGTACTAATTTCAAATTTGGTTGGCTTCTGAAAGCCAATGGAATTGGCTCTTGTACTACAACATTGGGTCTGCGAACATGAATCATCATCTGGAACATAGACCTGTTTCATTGAGATCTCTTTCTTATTATTTTTCTGGATGAATCCTCAGAATTCAGGAACATATTATCGTTCTCGTTCTCCATGCTAACATCCAAATTTTAGTACTTCTATTATTGTTCTTGTTCTCCATGCTTATTATGTACTCCGTATCAGCTACTGATTATCATTTGCAAACATTGTTTGTGTATTTTTTGTGTCAACCGCTTGAAATTTATTGTTTGCGTTTTTACTGTATATTTCAGGTTCATTTACCTGTTTATCGGTGTTGGTGCTCTTCTCTTTGTCATATCATGTTGTGGTTGCATTGGTGCGTCGGCGAGGAATGGCTGCTGTCTCACAACTGTATCCTTCATATATCGATCTTATATACGACAACGGTCCTATGCTTCTGAGTAACTTACTGATTTTCAGTTGCTGCATCCAAATTGCTTTAGCTTTGTTCTGCTTTATCCCTTAAATCAGTTTGATTAGTATGCGGGATTGACTTGGTCCGATTATATTATCTTTGTATGCATTTATTTGCTGGATTGTTTCATGGATAATTATCGAAACTCTAGTCTCATGTCTAAGATCAAGAAAGGATATGATCAGTCAACAAGTGACGAGAGGGAGAAACAGAAACCTGGCTTAGAGTATGTTACCCGAGAATGCATATAATTATGTTTGTATTGTTAAGTGAAGATACTGTTATTGACTTGGTTAAAAAGCATGGCTGTGATGCTCCATTTAGGTCAAAGCACGGTTAGGCTTTAACCAAAATGCCTTGGGGAGCCTTAGGTGTGTTTTTTGGATGAGGCACAATGAACTGTTCACACTGTTACTCAAATCTTATATATTGTTTTTGTCTAATTCTTTTCTCACATCCTTCTGTCTCGTTATTCTATCGTGGCCCTTTTAGAATCCAAAAAGGTGTAATTTACCGGATATTTTTTTTGTGGAAAATACAATTTGTTGGCGAAAATAGTGTGCCTTGTCTCCAAGTGGCATTCCCTTCACATCGTTTCGAGCACCTCATTACCTAGGACCTTTGTTGCCTTGGTGTGCCTTGTTCCTTTTCAAATTAAGCTTATTCATTTCCTGTTATTAGCATACTAACGCGCCTCCCGATTTGAACTGAACGTCCTGTATATAACAAAAGCTGAAATGAGGGTGTAGTGTATCCTGTGTCTTTGTTGGTCGATTGAGCATTTGTGTTTAGTTTATATAGATTTCCTTAACTAACAGTAGTATGCTGTGTTCATAATTTTGTTGATCTTGGTGGAGATTGGATGTGCTGCCTTCGTGTTTTTCAATAAAAACTGGGATGAGGTAAGCTCTTTTTGACATTAGGACGAGTATTTTTTTTTTTCTTTTCACCTTTTAATGACTATAATTTACGAGTTCATCTACACTACCTCTCCAGGATATCCCCAAGGACAAAACTGGAAACTTCGAAATGATTTTCGATTTCCTCGATGACCACTGGGGCATTGTGAAGTGGGTTCTTCTTGGTATCGTTGTTTTTGAGGTTAGTGTCTGATACAAGTATTATTTTTCGTTAATGGTGGTTTACACTTCTGCTTTGGTGCATCTGTAATGTACATATATGACGGGGGTTACTCTACTTTTTTTTTTTTTTTTTTTTTTTTGGCAACTGATGTAGGCTACTTTTATTCTGATCTCAGGCGCTTTTGTTTTTTTTTTTTTTTTTTTTTTTTTTTTTTTTTTTTGTTTGCAACTGATGTAGGCTCATACTCATACTTTTATTCTGATCTCAGGCGCTGTTGTTCGTGTTAGCCGTCATTGTTAGAGCGGTGAACAGACCAGCTGACTATGATAGTGACGAGGAGTTCATCAACCCACGTCAGTCTTTCAAGCAGCCTCTTATCAACAAAACACCCTCAGCTGCAGGTGTGCCTGGCACCGGTTCTGATCAGCGGACCACAAGGAATGATGCTTGGAGTGCACGCATGAAGGAAAAGGTACGAAAAATCATGCCAATTTCTATAGAATATTCGACATGCTTCTTGCAATGGTAAAAATGGCATAATGTTTTTTAGTAAAGTATTTTCTGATGCTGGAAAGTGAAAACCCATAGCCTATAAAACATGCATACGGTTAGCCAACCTGTTCACCACGGTGCGACATTGACTCGAAATGGCATAATCAACTCCCAGCAGTTATCGTGAGTCCTGTGAGTATTTCACATATTATCTAGTTTAGGTCATCTTCTCTTCATCTTAATTTTTTCTTAATTTATCACACACGTCAGCGAACTTCAGGAAAGGGACAGCTTAAAAACTCTAAACTTCAGACAGCTTAACGAAAAATTCAGACAACGTAAGATGAAGAGAAAAGGTCCTTAGCCGACTAATCATAGCGGTCTGGAGTTGTTAAGGCCGAATTTAATACACTTAAAGAGTTAAGGTAACACTAAGAAATGACACTTCAAGGACATGCGTGAATATGGTCAGAATATACCGACTTTTGTGCTTGCATACTGTATACTTCGAGTCTGTTTGAAAAAAATGCATGTGTGAATATGTTCTGCTTATTTCTTCGGTCCACTTATTTCTTCTACTTATATGTCTTTTTTTCCAACTTACATTTTGGCACATTGTGTTATCAGTACGGACTTGATACTGCCGAGTTCACATACAACCCTAACGACCCAACTCGGAATCAGCAGTCAGCTGGACAGTCGACAGAGGAAAGGGGGTGGTGCACCATCATGTGAGACAAAGTACTCTTCATCCATTGTCAATACTGATATGCGTCGTTGCCATTAATCAATTTGCTTTGTGAATCTGTAAAACCGTCGATTTATACATGTCAGTGGAGTTGTGGTGTGCGTAAAAGTTGCATCTTCGGAAGCTGTTTTTGTCGTCCGATTTTCTTAGAACCAGATACTTTATGCCCTGTCACTTGCATATAGACATATAGTTGCCGTATTTGAAATATTGTGTGGTTCTAATCGCAACCTTAACACATACTGTTCATTATTTTCCTTTTCTGAGTGTATTGATATTTGATACGAGATACGAGATTCTCCCACTGTATCAAAACTAGAATGTGCATGAGTTGATAGATAAGCACTTTTCTCGTGGTCGGCCTTGTCTTTTTGGAGATACGTATCCAGTTTAGTTCGGATGTGTTTCGAGTTCACTACTTTGGAAATTTGGTTTTCCGCTGATTGATAGATGAACAGTTAAAAGACGGTTTAAGGCTACAATCCTACAGCGAAGCTAGTAACCAAATTACAAATTGCTCCTTGCTTACAATTGGGGTCTGCCATTGAGGCTATCTTCAATTCATTTATCTTTTTCGAGACAAGTCTTCGTCGGTTTTTTTTGTAAGACGGGGTTATGAGATATCTCAAGTTCATTCTGAAATTGATAATTAGTGTAAAGTGTAAAAATTGTAAAATAGTTAATAAAAAGTGTAAAATAGTCAATTTTATGGGGTTTAGGATCATATAGTAGAGGGGGTGTGCATATGTTCCAAATTTATGTTCCACTAGTTTAAAACGTAATTGATTTTCCGTATACGATTTTTACTCCCGTCGTATACTTTTTTCATTTGGTTTTCCACCCTTACCCTTTTCTTACTCCCACCATATACAATATTCTCTCTCTTTTTTTTCCAAATTTTCTTAATCAAACTTCAATCAATTATGCAATAATTCAATTATGGATTTAGATACAATTTTATCGAGTAATAATATACGTCAATTTTAATTAATTAGCGTTATAAAACTACTCCCTCCGTTTCGGTGATTTGTTTACATTTACTTTATACACATTTATCGATGTGAGGAGAGAGGTAAATAAAAAAATTATAAAAATAATAATATAAGTACAAAGTGAGTAAAATAAAACAATGTGATTGGTTAAGGAAGTTGGGTCCACCTCTACAAGTGGGTCACCATAGACATTTATGGAAAGTGTAAACAAATGACCCGTACACCCATAAATGAAAAGTGTAAACAAATGACCGGGACGGAGGGAGTATCATTTTTTAATCATTTATGATCGATTAATTTAATTGGATCTAGGTTTAGGTTTAGAATATAAATTGGGGGTGGGGCGGCAAGTGGCGGTGGTGGGCGGTGACAAGGGTGGTGCGGCATTGGTGGGTCGCCGGCAATGGCGGTGCGGCGCTGGGGGTCGCCGGCGTGGTGGTGGTTGACGTGGAGGTTGATTGGGTGGTTGTTTGGTGGTTTAATTTAGGGTAATATTGACATGGTAGGGTGGTGGGGTGGCTCCGTGGCCAACATGGATAGGGAGGTCGGTGGTAGATTGCCGGCGGCGGTGGAGGGCTGGCGGCATGGTGGTGGCTGGTGTGGTGGTAGGGTTGGGTGGGGTGGTTGTTTGGTGGTTTGTTTGGCTTTTTCTTACTCCCACCATATACAATATTCTCTCTCTTTTTTTTCCAAATTTTCTTAATCAAACTTCAATCAATTATGCAATAATTCAATTATGGATTTAGATACAATTTTATCGAGTAATAATATACGTCAATTTTAATTAATTAGCGTTATAAAACTATCATTTTTTAATCATTTATGATCGATTAATTTAATTGGATCTAGGTTTAGGTTTAGAATATAAATTGGGGGTGGGGCGGCAAGTGGCGGTGGTGGGCGGCGACAAGGGTGGTGCGGCATTGGTGGGTCGCCGGCAATGGCGGTGCGGCGCTGGAGGTCGCCGGCGTGGTGGTGGTTGACGTGGAGGTTGATTGGGTGGTTGTTTGGTGGTTTAATTTAGGGTAATATTGACATGGTAGGGTGGTGGGGTGGCTCCGTGGCCAACATGGATAGGGAGGTCGGTGGTAGATTGCCGGCGGCGGTGGAGGGCTGGCGGCATGGTGGTGGCTGGTGTGGTGGTAGGGTTGGGTGGGGTGGTTGTTTGGTGGTTTGTTTGGCTTTTTCTTTTTTTTTTTTTAGATTTCTTTGTAAAAAAGAAAAGAAAAAGTCAGATATCATGTGAAAGAAATGAGTGTATAAATGGAAATCAAATGAAAAAAGTATACAACGAGAGTAAATTTTGTATACGGAAAATCAATACCCGTTTAAAATTACCGTCACACAAATTTTTAATATAGTCTACACAATTATTTTTAATTATTATAATGATATGTCAAAATGGTGATAAATATAAAATGAACGTAAAAGTGAAACAGTTAATCCACTCTCGACCAACACCGTATGGCTTGGCTCGAAATGGCTCTTCTGGTAGGCCTAGTTCTAGGCTTCTAGCCAGTTTGAGACGACTAAGGCCTAGTTGAGATTTCAACAGCCCAACTCGGTGGGGTGTTATTTATTTCAATAACCAGTTGACCAAATTTGAGCCAAATTTGACTCGACATGGCCCAGCACTTCACCCCAATGACCCGGCCCGGCCCGGCCCGGCCCAACACGACAGTGGCCTCCAGTCAAGAGATTGAAAATGAAGTTGGAATGTGAAATGTACGCGGAATTTTGAAGAATTAGAGAAGTCAAAAGTCTAGAGTGTTGACTTTACAATATAGCCAAAGAAAGCACGGAAACATTAAGCTATGGCCATGCATAGTTTTTTTTAATGTGATTATATTATTATTTTATTCGATTACAGGTTGTACTTGAATGTATGTTAAATGGTCGGTTTAGTGGTCAACCTACGATTAATTTTTATTTCCACGGATAATCTTCATCAAGTTAACTATTTGAGTTTTGTAAACTTTACCAAATGACATTCCTCATACCTTTATACTTCCTCCATTCCGTTTGATTCTATACGTTTGACCAAAACACGGTAATTAAGATAGAAGAAAATCAAGTGGGGTAGATAATGGAATTACTTAAATACCCCTACTTTATTGTTTGCAAGTGGGTTGAGTGGGTATTAGTGAAGGGTATATTGGTCTTTTAGTTTAATAAAGTAGAGACTAAAATAGAAATGTATAGAATTGATTGGAATTTCCGAAAAAGGAATATGTATAGAATCAAATGGAATGGAGGAAGTAATAATTACATGGATAAATGTATTACGAAGTACTTTTTATTTATTTTTATGATCACAGTTATTTAAAATGTAGATACACATGAAAAAGTTTCATATGAATTACTCCATATTCGATTCGCTCGATAGATGAATAAATTATTGATTTAAAAATAATTTTTTTTTTCTCTTAGTAAGAAAAAAGTATGAGAAACAATGTTGCCTCACAATCTTCTAATTGAAAAACGTTGTAGGCATAATCAAACTTTGTTTTGTACGACTAAAAATTTCAAACCCTAATTTGACGGGGCCTAATCTTATTGAGCAAAACTGCTGGATGTAGCAAATCAAAATTAGGGATAATTATCATATTTTTACTCAATTAACTATTAACTGTTAACTAATATCAACTAACTCATCTATAAAAGGTGAGTATCAGTATAATTGAGTACGTACAACTCCAACCGAAGCTAAGCATGTGTAAGGGTATGTTATCTTCGTCTGAAGTTTTCTGAACCAATCTTAAGTTTTCTCAAATTTTCTGAAGTTATCTGAACTTATCTGAAGTTTTCCAAAAATAATCTGAAGTTTTTTGAAATAATCTGAAGTTTTTTGAAGTTGTCTGAAGTTATCTGAAGTAATTTTTTGTAATTGAAAATAAAAGTAATAATTATAATAATAATAATAATATTTCAATAAAATTCCATAGTAATAAAAAATTTATTATTATTATTATTATTATTATTATTATTATTATTATTATTATTATTACTACTACTACTGTTACTATTACGGAGTATTATTATTATTATTACTGTTATTATTATTGTTGTTATTATTATTATTATTATTATTATTATTATTATTATTATTATTATTATTATTATTATTATTATTATTATTATTATTATTATTGTTGTTGTTGTTGTTGTTGTTGTTGTGGTAATTGGTATTGTTAATATATTTGCTACTTTTATTTATTTTTATCGAATTTCGCTTAAATTTATCTTCTTTTAGATCGAATTAGTAACTTAACTTTTTGTTTCATTTACGATAAACTTTGTAGACAATATTGGTAGACTGGTAGTACAAAGAATACTCAAATCTTTTTATATACACGCTTTTTTCACTAATATTTAATTAATATTTATATAACAACAAAAACAAAAACAAAAACAACAAATTTTAGCATTTATTTTCATTAATAGTTGATAAATATTTATGAAAATTTTATTAAATGTCTATATATTTAATTTGAACTATTTTTTTTTTTATGATTTGCAATAAAATGATTTTAGATTGGTCTTATTTTTATTATAATTATGAATATTATTATAATTATTATTGTTAATAATAATATTATCACTATTATTAATAACATTAACGTTATATATAACTTAGGTATTATTAATATTATTAATTAGTTAATTTATTTATTTAGAAATCTGAATTTTTCTGAAGTTGTCTGAAGTAATCTGAAGTTTTCTGAAGTAATCTGAAGTTTTCTTAAGTTTTCTTAAGTTATCTGAAGTTATCTGAAGTTTTCTGAACCAGAGAAAAACTTAAGATGAGGAGAACAGGCCCTAAGTAACTAATAATGAACAAACCTTAATAAATAAGAATAATTGCCAAGAATAATCCGAACTGGTCTTTTTATTTCATAAATAATCCGAACTCAAAATAATTCACGAATAATCCCAAATTGAAAAACCATTCCAATAATGTACTTTGGCCAATTTCAATCGACTCTAACACGAAAAAAAATGGTGAAACCGACTCTAACTTTACCTCACTCTTATTTTAAGAACAATTCAAACTCGTTTTACCTCTTTTTTTTAATCGATTAAAGCAGATTAAAATTGGCCAAAGTACATTATTAAAATGATTTTTTAATAGTTTGGATTATTCGTGAATTAATTCGAGTTCGAATTATTTATGGAATATATAAGAAAATCAGTTTGAATTATTCCTGACAATTAATCCTAATAAATAAGCTACAAAAACTCTAACAAAATAAGTGAAAGACTTGAAAGAATTCATAACTAATTAAAAAATTATTTCTCGATGTCTCCAATAATTCTAATTTTATAGCAATCTACAGTAAAATTATCATTCCAATATTAATATTGGTCGATATCAACCGTTTTTTCATTGGTTGTAACTTGTAATATATCCAAAAATTTATCACCAACAATCTACTCCTATTAAATATAGAGTAGTAAAATTTAATATATAGTAAAATCCAAGTAAGATAAGTTAACCAATAGAATTGATTATTATAGGCCACCAAAAAAATTCAACTTGCATTCCAAATTTATCCACTACATACCTTGGAATATTATCACACGTACATTTTTTTAAAAACATTATATGATCATGCAATGTGATTGGAGTTGCCTACATATGGAATGCCCTAAAACATTCCATTATTTGATTTTGACCTACGTAAAATGCTAAATTAATTAGTTAAATTAATTAATTACTACTCGTATGTAATACTTTAGTATATATTTTAATAAGAACGTTAATAAACAAACAATTGTTGCTTTCACCTTTTTACAAAGTTGGTGAAAGTAATTAATTTAATACTCGTATACATGGGTGTTTGGTAAGCCGGAGATTTATTGTCATTGGCCACGATTGCAACTTGCCGTTACCGGAAACATTTTAAAAATTATCGGACGGTGGACGTCCATTTCATTTTTTTTGTTTTCACTTTGGTCCCCTATCACAGATACGTTTTATAATATTTTTTAATCTATTTATCGGTATATATTTTTTTTAATAAATGTTTTTTAAATTCTCAGTCTTTAACTACAAACTCAATCATATCTACAAACATATCTAAGTTAAAAAGTACTTTTTACTATGCATATAATTTACGTATGTTCGTTATCACATAATCCATCCATATATACTAGTATAAAATTACAAATTCTCATTTAAAACAGGCGTATTCCGTCATAAAAGACGACCCGACTTCCTCCATAAATTCTCCGTTCTAATTAATAAGCTAAAAAAACAAAAGACATTTAATTATTTAAGATTAAACACCCTACCACTTGGTCATATATGTTAATTTTATTTTACTTTTACCCATACATTTTATTGTTTGTTTTATTCATTCAATTGACATTTTCTAAGTTTAAGACTTGTCGTTATAAAAAGTGTAAAATTTACTACTTCCTGTCTCTCAGTCATTTTAAGTAAGACTTGTCATTATAAAATTTATTATTTCCTGTTTCTTAGTCATTTGTTTACACTTCCTTCGATTCCCTTCACAGATTTAAAAAAGTGTAAACAATTCAATAGGACGGAGGAAGTAGTATATATTGCTAAAATAAATTTTTATTTAACTAAAGAATACTATTAGTTTCTTATATATATTATATGTATATATATAAAAAAAATAGTACTCTGTGTTATATCAAACTTACTGGAAACGAAATTTAACAATGAAAATACACCGAATCGCCTGCGCTATCCTTATAGAACAATTCGACCCGTATATCAGTGCCCGGGTTGTACCGAATTTTCTACGGTGATAAGACGATGTCCTCGGTTTTCGGCACGAAAAACAGAGATGTAACTTGAAGTTTTTGTGTACTGTATTATTTACTGTAAAAGATGAATGTAATCAGAAAATTATTTTGTGTGTAACTTTCTGATTCCTTTATCTATGTATATATAGATAAAGTGAATGAGGGATACAGGGAATAGGATTCTGTATTTTTGAAGAGATGTAATTCTTCAAAAATACCTGCCAAAACCTTATTTTATTCAGTAAAATAGACCTGGTCAGCGAGACCCCCGTCATAGTCGTTCGAAGTGGCAACTATTCCCGTTAAGTCGTTAATATTTATGCAAGTGTACACTCCGTACTACCCCGAGCTTACATTATAGTATAACGACTTAACCCATCTTAAACCAAACTTGGAATACATTAAATGAACCAGCAATTTTACACTTAAATCACCAACACTCACTACAAGAAAATCATTAACGGGCGACCGCAAAAGGCGACCCACAACAAGCTAAACAAAGCGCCGCCGCCAGACAATGCAGAATGAGGCTCGGCCGCCTTTTTTTGAGGTCGGGCGCCCGATTTCAGTCGCCAAATATTGGCGACTGACAAAACAGTCGCCAACATGAGACCGGGCGACCGACTTCAGTCGCCACATTCCCCATTTTTTTTTTTAAAATTTAAGGTGGCGGGTGACTTTGGCCGCTGTGTCTCGGCAAAGTGATCATAGTCGGTCGCCACCAGTCGCCCACGCTCTGTTTTTTTTTTTTGGGTATGGAGCTTGGCGACCGACTTCGGTCGCCATATTTTGACAATGGCGACGGTTAGTCGGTCGCCAGCAGTCGCCTAGTTTCTGTTTTTTTTTTTTGGGAGTTGACGACCAATACTCGGTCGCCATATTTAAATTTCAGTCGCCTGCCCACTGGTTTTTTTCTCGTTCCCACGTTTTCACGTTTTGCCCGTATTAATTTCATAACCAAACTCAATAAACCTGCAAATTCAATGGTATAACCAACCCATACAATTTCAACAGTATAACCAACCATAGAAATTCAACATTTTCAAAGAGAAATCAAGTTTCGTACATGCAGAACCAATCCCATACATTTTCAGGTAAACATGTTCAACATCACTAACATCACTACACTTGAAACCCTACAGATGCTCCACTACTCGGGCCACCACCATGAGGGTCTCTAGGGTCAGGAAACTGCGGACCAATCCCCGGATTACACTGCTCAAAGTAGGTCTGCATCCGCTGCAATTGTTCCCTCATCAACCTGAGCTCCTCGTCTTGAGCAGAAAGGCGTTCATCTTGATTGGCGACGCGATCTTCTAATTTCCTTACAATGCCCGGCGTGTACATGGAGTCGCTCACTGTCGATAATCTGCGGTTTCTCTTCTCGTAAATATACTCGGCTGCGTTGCCGACTCCATAGACCGCCCCTTTTTTAAACCCTTCGTTCACTTCCAACCAAATTTGATCGGGTCGGGTTTCAGGCTCCTCCTCGACTCGCTTCATATACGCGTCCTACCAAAGAGCAAATCAATTATTAATTTAAATATTTAAGGCTATATTTAATTACAACAAATTACAACAAATTAAAAAGATTATAAATCTCATTACGACCAACAATTCCGTACATATTTTTCCGAGTCTTTCTTTCTCGCGAAATGCAAGTTGCCTTCCTCGTCTTTTTTGGCGTGCGTGTCCAAAAAAATGTCAAACGCGGTCGCCGCTTGTCCTTTGTTTGCCTTTAGTCCAAAAAAGGGCAACAATTATTAATTTAAATATACACAATCATACTATTATTGGATTACGTAAACGATATATTAAAACTTACTATTTGTAGTTGGTGTGCACGATCAAGGCAGCTCTGCGATCCTCTATAGTAACTTGGCTCGACACGCGCATTTGGATCTCCTCCCCTAATATTCAACGCCGCTTGTTTGGATTTCTTTACAAATTCCGGCGTGTCCCTTAACTTCAGCAAGTCGTTGAACGCAACATCTACAAGGAAAAATATGGCGACAACTAAATAAAACCAAACAACAAACTCCGAATATAAAATTTATAACCTCATATTTATTAAAGTTAGTTTTAATTTATTACCATTCATAAATGCGGGCTTCTTCTTTCTTTTGACAGCCTTATACATGTTGTCCTTGAAGCGTTTTTGACACGTTTGCTCGTACTTTGCACGGACTAAATGCTCAAGAACCGGGTTCCAAGTGCACGAATTCTACGTATAAAACCGAATATTAAACAAATTCCAGCGTAATAATATGTATACATTTTAAAAACACTAGTGGCTTTAAAAATTATATACGTACCCGGAAAATATTAAACCACTGCTCCTTCAAGTCGTCTGGTACCGACGACCAACAAGTGTAACCGGAAGTATACCTACTTTTTGTACTCTCCGTACATGCCTTAGTAATTTTCTTTTGCGGAAACCTTACAATTGTTGCGTTAAAATAATAAGCACACAAGTATGTATATATATATATATATATATAGAGATAAGATCTTTTAAGCCCAACTTATTAGAGAAAGTCATTGAGTCCTGAATCCGCTTTGAGATTTTAACACAAAAATTTGAGATTTTAACACAAAATTTGAGGCTCAAAATTCCAGACATTTGAGATTTTAACATTGTTAAAATCTCAAATATTCTGAATTTTGCAATTCTAAATTTTGTGTTAAAATCTCAAATTTTTGTGTTAAAATCTCAAAGCGGATGTCTGGACTCAATGACTTTCCCAAAACTTAGGGCTTGAAAGATCTTATCTCTATATATATATATATATATATATATATATATAGAGATTAGTTCAAATAAGTTCCTAAATATTGGTAAGTCCGTAAGTCCGTAACTGTAATACTTGTAAATGAAACTGTAACTGTAATACTTGTAAATGAAACTGTAATTTTCATACAAAAATGTAATTTTTAATAAATAAATTTGAATTTATGTTATTCGAAGATAAATTTTTTCAAATTTCGGACTTTTGCGAATGTAACTTTAGCGTTTTACGATTGTAACTATTAATAATTTATTTTGAAACTTTAGATTAAAATGTGATTTTTAATAAATAAAATGTGTTATTTAAAAAATAAATTGAATTTATGTAATATTAGGATAAATTTTCGTAATTTTATACTTTTAAGAATGTAACTGTAGTATTTTAAGATTGTAACTGTTACTAAAATTTAAATTTATATAATTTTATTTTTACGAGTGAAACTGCTGTATATTACGATTTGTAACTGTTGTATAGTGCGGGTGAAACTCTTGTTCTTTACGAGTGAAACTGTAATACACGTTTCAGTCCGTCAAACCCAATATTGATGCCCACCCCACCCACCTTCCAGATCTGGTCCCCACAACCTTGCCTCACCACCTTGCCCCAACTCTACTAGCCACCACCACCGTTCTCACCATCCGCCACCCTCACCGACTCCGCTCCCGCGAACACCGCCCTCACCATTTGCCACCACCACTCTCACCACCTGCCACCATTGTTGCCCGAAAAATCAAATTTGAAAAAATTAATGTATGATTTAAAACGAAATAAAGATTTCAAGTAAAATTGTAAGAAATGAATTTCAGATCTGACATTTTCATACCTTCGTGATGGTGGATCCGGTGGTGGAGGGCGCACCGCAAGCGGTTAGTGGTGGCGGTGAAAGCTCGAGGTGGTTGGTGGTGGTGGTGGTGGTGCAACGCGGTGAATGGTGGGTATGGTCGATGTTAATGGAGTTAGCGGATCTGGTGGTGAGGAGGCGGCGGTGGCGGCACGGTGGTAGCACGATGTGGTGGTGTTGGTGGTGTGGTACCACCAGCGTAGGCGGCGCGACGATGTGCGTAGTGGTGGAGGTTTGTGGTGCGGTGGTGCGGTGATGTAGGTGGTGCGGTGATGGTGGAGGGTGGTGGGTGGTAGGTGTTATGGTGGTGGTGATTTACTTTTGAATTGAGGAGGATAATGAGAGATTAATGAGAGAAAATATTTAGAGAGAGAGAGGGATTAGGTAGAGAGTGAAAAAAGTTGGCTGAGAATAAGGAGAGGAGGTAGGGTTTTAGTGTTTTAATCTCAGCCCTCCATTTGATTTAATCTTGACCTTTGATTTATTATGATCTAAGGGTTGAGATGAAAACTTACGGACTTAGCAAATATGATAGAACTTACATGAACCTATATATATATATATATATATATATATATATATATATATATATATATATAAATGAACAACTTACCAATATGAAAAACTTACCAATATGATTTCGGGTCTAAAATTAATTTGCCGGTTGCATCTGTTGGGGCGGTGTCGTCCGCCTCCTGCTCTTCGTTTTGTTGCGTCTGTTGTTGCGTCTCTTGACTATCCGACGACTCGTTCTCCTCATTCGTTTTTATGAGGGAGTTGAAGGCCTTTGAGAACCTTCATTGTATTGTAATACGATCGAGTCATAACATTTTCTTCGGGTGCAGAATCCTCCAACAAGGAAGCAATAGCATCAGCAGCTTGAAATGGCATATTGAACTCAGATTTCATCGTTACAACTCTAGAGGCGGCTTGTAACAAAGAGATTCTGCTTCTCTCGAACAACGGTTTTTCAGAAGCATTTAACATGTCAAAAAATGCTTTAGCTTGAGGGTTTGGAACTTCTTCATCATTATGTATTATTTCAGTATTATTAAAGATATTATATTCCAGTGCATCAACGACCATATCTCTATAGGTATTAGTATTTTGAGAATTTTGTGACTTTTCGGGATTTGGAGAGTAAGATTCGCCATGGCAAATCCATTGATAATAATTTGGAAGAAAGCCGTTAGAGATAAGATGTTCTTCAACGGAGTATTCATCAACGTATTTTAGATTTTTACATTTGGTACAAGGACATCTAATGTTGTTTTCTCCAAGCTGATATTCTTCTTGTTGTTTAGCAAATTCAATAAATTTTGTGACTCCTTTAACATATTTTTCAATAGGTCGTTTTCTCTTATCAAATCTTTCCTCATACATCCATTCACGCTCCAATCTCTTCATTATTATAAGCTAACCAATATAAGAAAAATAATTCAATATCCAAAAGTTCAAACAACATTTAAACATTCTCTAATGTTAAACTATCATTCAATCATTCTCTAATATATTCAATACCCAAGAATAATTACATCAACAAACAATACATCAACAAACATAACAATACTAAGATAATTACAAAATCAAAACAATATAACCAAAATTAACATAATATAATTATAACATACAACCAAAAAAATTGACATACATTGAAGTGATTAGGCTAGGATTAGAAGTTCCAAAGCAAGAATGAAGCAGATTAAACCCGAAAATCGAAAAAAAACCCGAAAATCCAAAGCTAGAACGAAGGTGTTCTTCCGTTTTTTTTTTTTTTTTTTTTTTTTTTTAAGTGAAGTGCGAAATAAAGAAGAAAGGGGAGATCTGCGCAGATATAATCGAAAATAGCAGGCGACTGATTTGGCGACCGACATCGGTCGCCCGCTCAATATTTGGCGACCGATTTGGCGACCGATGTCGGTCGCCCGCCTTTTTTTTTTAGTCGCCTCCTAGTCGCCTATCGTCGACTAATTTCAGTCGCCCGCTCAAATTTTCAGTCGCCATTTGGCGACTACTTTATTCAGTCGACAATTAGCGGTAGCCCTTAATAGATATTCTTGTAGTGACTCTGTATATATCTTATCCCATCATTTCTTATTATGTATTTTTCTTATTGTTTTTGGTGGTCCATGTCAATAATTATTTAATCAGAATAAGTTGGATATTTATTACTTTGTAATATCTTTAGTCAATAATGTAGATATTGAGCATTTTATATTTACATTTATAAATCATGACTTCACCAATTGAGATATATTGACATTAATTTCTTGGATTGTCGTGGAATGCTCCTTGTACTTTTTTTTGACCTAATGTGTACATTTACTCGTATCTTATAACTACGTAGGGAGTATTTCTTTTTTGATGAAAAAATGATCATTTGGTCGACGGAAATCGAGCGTACTCGATCTATTTGATTGCAATAACTCCCATCAAAATATATTGTTTGGAAGAATTAAATGAAACTAGCTTTACCTAATTATAATCACAACAATTACTTTGATCATTTTATTTAATTTTATAGTTACTTATTCCATTTTACGGAGTAGTCAATTATTTACACGTGTTTTATATGTGACCAATAAGTACTCATCCGATGATATATTGTGTCGTACAAATCTATTTTACTTATCAAGAATTACAATTCGTGTAAAAGACTGTATCTCAATGAATGTATATCCTTACCTTATAATAAAAGAACGAATGAAGCCCAAAGTTCATTCATTTTTGCGTAATTTTGATCATGGACAAGATTGCCCCCATATTGTTTTGGTATTTACCACATTGACCTTTGTTCTTTAATTTTCTTTCATGTGCTTAATTACTTTAACAAGGTAAAATAGGTAAAATTAATAAATAGTTTTCTCAAAAACTAGAATTCAAAGTATGAATTGATTACAATGACACTGGAAAACTTTGTTAATTACGACATGCATATGTGTACCTGTTGTGATCCAAATTACGCAATAGAAAATTATACTCCCTCCATTTATATATTCATTCACATTCAAGAAAGAAATATCACTATTTATCCAAGTGGAAAATTTTGTATATTTTTACAAAGTATAGAATTATATGTAGTTATATATGATCTTGTTTAATACAGTACGTCTTAATGAGTACAATATTAAGATCAACTTTTTATAATTTTTAATCACGTAAAGTTATAGATATAAACGTCCCAACAATTGTGTTAACAGACGTGAAAAAATAAATAATTTGAATGAATATGAATGGGGAGAATAAGTATATTATAACAAAATATACGGAGTAGCAAAATCAATCTAAATACTTATTAACCACCAAGGTCTCATTCACCCTCTATACGAAAAATTAATATGGACCGATTAATATAAATATTTTGAATAAATCATAGTCAGATAAGAACAAGAAAAATTAAGTCATGTTAATATTCAAGACCCGTGCATAGCACGGGCCAGGAAAACTAGTATAGTTAAAATTTTATAAAAACTTTGATCGTGACCGTGATCGTGTAAGATGACCATGATGGAGTGCAATGTAATCAAAAATACAAACTTCAACACATTATAATTAAGCTATGCAAGTTTGTGGTACAACCATTGTTGCATGCATTCCAGTTGTATTTACGACTGTATTGTGGATAATATAATTGCAGTATTGTTGTATATCTATGGACAAAATAAAATCTCTTCTCATTCTCAAGGACGTAAAGACAATAATAATGTCATTTGCGATTTATAGGAAGTGAATTTATAGGAGTTAATTTAAATTTACACGAGTTAAATTTATCTGAGCTGAACTTATTAGAACTTACAATTTATTAAAACTAAATGTATTAAAGTTAAAACTTATAGAAACTGAACATATAGTAACTGATGAACTTATAAGAGTCAAACTTATAAGACCTGAATTGAACTTATAGGAGCGTAACTATAAACTTATAGAATTAGAAATTAATTAAGCTGAAAAAAACATAATCTTATACCACCAACTTCATAAATGAGAAGAACTCTTAACATTCATAATTTTATATTCCTTAATAATCTTGCTTATAAAAATTTAAAAGTCAAATAAAAAATTAACATAGATAAAAACAAATTACTAAAAGTGTTTACTTTTGGTACAAAATATTATTGAAAATATTTTCCACATTCATTCCCCTTAAAAAAGGTACTCTAAATTAATCACATTAGTCCAAGTTGTAAGTATTGCTTTCAATTATATGAGATTTTTGTAGAAGTGGTTTGTTGCATGTTTGTATATACACACACACTTTTGTTATTTGAAACAAAATATAAGGGCATATTGTTTGATATTTGGTATATTCTAAACTTTATTTCCACTATAAAAATATTATCACTTTATATTATTATGAAATTATTGCATGCACCGTGCACGTCAATTGTAGTCATATATAGGCATATAGCTCTACGGTCTGTAATGTCACGGTTTGTGTAATACGCAAGCAATGACTCCACTCAAAAATGGTTATTGAGGGGACCAATTTTATAAGAAACTTAATTTGTCTATTATGATAAAATTATTAGTTGGATAAAATGTCCAAGTATATTTATATTTGAACTTTGTTTTTTTAAATTCTAAATATTTTTTTGTAAATATATTAGACATCTTTAAATCTTTAATGATAAATTAGTATAATACCCATGCATAAACGCATTGAATGCATAAAAACAGTTAAAAGTTGACTGAAAAATTGATGATTGAATTAAATATTTAATTTAAGCAATATAAGAATAGCGATATATAAATGCAACTTGAATAAATATGTATTTTTTAAATCCAAAATACGGCAAACCAACGTATTTTACATGACCGTGTATTTCTATTTACTCAACAGGTAACCCCGTCTATTTGACTCATTTAACAGGTGTACTTATTTGAAAGTGAAACTTTAACTTTAAACTATCCTGTTATAGTTTTGACCAAGGTTCATTAAAAACTGTTCAATTGTGAGTATAATGAAGATATTTAAATTATTCGACTCGTAATTTTTGTTTGTTTAACCCGTTTTGTAAGTTTGAAAGTGTCAATTTTAATTTTTCTTGATTAAACTATCAAAATCAAAATTTAGATGGAAGAAGTGTCAAAAGCTATAAAAGAAAATTAAAATAATGGCAACATTTAGGTTTGTTATACAACTATAGTTATATAATTTTATCTTAAAGCATATCATAACGTGGTGAAATACTGAAATGTTATCCAAGTATCGCATTAAATATATTACGAAGTCTTCATTTTCACATTTTGAGACCTTCAGTTAACTTATACGGAGTAAGAACATTAAGTACGTTTATGAGAGTAGTTCATTATTGCCGCCTAATGTACTTTAAAAAATATTCAATAAAATTGTTATGTGTATAAAAAAATATGCTAATATTTTTAAATAAAAATAACACAACCAAATAGATAACATTCTTAATTCACATTGTACTCCATGTTGTAGAGGAACTAAATTACAAATTAAATTAGACTTTCCCTTTAATATAATTATACTTATATTGAGCACATAAATGATGGAGTGTGAATAATACACTATTAATTAATTAACCTATTGGCGGTAACTTGATATATTTTTTGGTAAGTCATATTAACTAGGTCACAATGCTTATCATAAACCTTCATTATATGATTGTTTTATAAAATACGAAGTACGAGTATTATTTTAACTAAAAAAAAAACAAGAGTTGTTGGCTTTACCAACTTAGCCAGTAAATTGTCATGGTTATTTCTATAACAGAATACTACTCCCTCCATTCATATCTATTGACATCCAATGGGTAAATGACACTCACTATTCATTCAAGTGGAAAACTTTCGATATTTCTTGCAACATATAGAATTAAATATAGTCATGTGTGATCTTGTTGGATACGTCTTAATGAATACAACATTGATATTAAATTTTTATAATTTTTAATCACGTAAAATTATAGATATCAACGTTCCAGTATTCACATTTGGCAAACGTAAAAAAAAGAAATGATGTGAATGAATACGAAGAGAGAGAGAGAGAGAGTATATAATAAGGGTGAGCCAGGCCTAGGCCCAAATACACAAAGATCAGATCCTCCACTGCCTTCAAAGGCTGGATTAAAGCTTACGGAGTATTAATTATAGGTGGTGGGGGTATACCTAACACTTAGTATAAGAGTCGATAGTTTGGCTGTGCCGCACCTCATGCAGCCTATCTAGTAATTAAGTGGATTGTCACTAGGCTGACCACAATACGTGGGATATTCGATCTCAACGAGACACAAGATTAAAGAACTGATGATTGTTGGGTAAAAAATCTAAATAAGTCCGACATTGGCAAGGTAAAAACATTTAACCTGTCTTAGCCAATGAAAATCTTTTAGAAAATTCCAAAACAAAATGTTATTGATAAGTGGTTGAGGCAGTCGTAACACCAAAAGTAATTAAACCTTTTAATTGAGTTAGTTTTGGAGTATACACCGTACCTATAGAATGTATAAATCGAGCTTTAAATCAATTTGACAAAAACCAAAAACAAAAAAGGTGAACTATGATGAATGGATTAGAAGTAGAGTTCTTGGGAGTGTTGTATCCACATGATTTGACACTTTATATTATGAGACTCACAAATGATTGAAGGAACAAGAAAGTATATGAACCCATACTCCATGACGTTTTTGCTCTCCAAGTTGAACTATTCTTCACCTATTGTTTTTTCTCTTATCTTCATGCATGTTATGATTAATATTGCATTCTTATGTGGACTAATTTGGTGAATATATGCCAAAAATTAAAACTTCAACTTGAATGACTTTAATTTGCTATATGCCTAATTACATCATATCATTGTAAATCGTAGCTTAACAATAACAAACTCATCATATCAATTGCAACACTTAATTTGGATCGTGTCCTTTGTCTTTTCGTCTTTTCGTCTTTCCTTTAATATCGAGTGTGTCCAGTTAACTCGATTGCAATGACTTAAAACTGACTTGTCCGACACCAAACAACGATGGGAAAGGGCAAGTGTACTACCGGAGGCGTGGGCCAAGGAGATATGCTATCGTCCTCAATAAAGTAACGTTAAAATGATCAATAAGTCTCTTGTAAAACGGGTCAATCCATCTTAACTTAAGACGGGTCGGATCTCAGCCCAAATTGAGATCCAAGCCCACGTACAAACCTTTAACCCTAATTTAACCTCACCCTCTCTCTTCCATTTCAGTTTAACCTCACCCTCTCTCTTCCATTTCATTTTTTCCTTTCTCCCTCTCTCTTCCATTTCTCCTACCCAAAACCTTTAACCCTAATTTCTCTTCCTAATTTCTCTAATTTCTCTCCCTCTCTTCCATTTCGAGCTACCCAAACCTTTAATTTTCGAATTCGTTTCATATGAGGGTGAAGACAATGGCCAAAAAAAAAGGTACAGAAGAAAAAAGGTATTATTTTAACCCTAATTTGACTGAGTTTTATGATTTTTGTTTGATTAACTCCGTAAATTAAATTAGATGGTGACATTTTTTTCTGTATTTTGATGGTAGAATAAATATGAGTCATTATTTTCCGTTTTCACTAATAATAAGTTGATTTTATGTAGATGAAGTTGGTAGTGAAGATGGTGACGATGAAGGTTCTGATGAAGGTGATGATGAACAAAGATGCTAACATTGTTGTATTAAATGGTGACCTGTTTATATAAGATGAAAGATAATATGCTAACATTGTTGTATTAAATGGTGACCTGTTTATATAAAAGGACAACATTATCTTTCCAGGAAAACAAACCCATTGATTTATTAGTTTAGCTGAAAAATGAGATGGTAACATTGTTGTTGTAAAGGGTGACCTGTTTGCATAAATGGGTAACATTTTCTTTCAAGTAAAACAAACCCATGGAAATAAGATGGTAACATTGTTTTACTAAATGGTGACCTGTTTGTATAAAATGACAACATTACATTTTCAGGAAAACAAACCCATTGAAACATTAGTTTAACTGAGAAATGAGATGGTAACATTGTTGTTGTAAAGGGTGACCTGTTTGTATAAAAGGACAATATAATCTTTTAAGGAATACAAACCCTGAAAGCTAACATGGTAACATTATTGTACTAAATGGTTACCTGTTTCTATAAAAGGACAACATTATCTTTTAAGGAAAACAAACCCATGAAAACTGAAAAGTTGAGCTGAAAGATAAGATGGTAACATTGTTATATAATTATGGTAACATATTAAACAAATGTTATGACAATGTTTTGTTTTCTAGGTTTCATAATATGTTACCAATATGATATACTTCCTCCATTCCAATCAATTCTATACATTTACTTTTTGTACACTATTCAAAAGTGAGGAGAATCTTCGATATATCGTCTAATATATGAAATAAAAAATAGTCATGTAAGATCTTGTTTTAATTGTCGTTTCAAGAGCATTATTAATATTCAAATTTCATATTTTTCAGAATTATGTAACTAAAGATATAAACAAAAGAAAACGTGCATCGACGTACGTGCAAAAAGCAAATGTATAGAATTGATTGGAATGGAGGAAGTAATATGTTACCATTTTGGTCTACTTTGTTACCATTTTTAATTGCCCTATAAACACGATTTTTGATAAAAGATTAAAAAAAAAAATTTGGGTCTTAAAAAAATTTTCAAAAAAAAAAAAAAAAAAAATGAAAAACGGGTCATACCCGACCCGTCTTAAACTTTAAGACGGGTCTTTGGTCTTAAACAAGAATTTGTGTAAAATGATAAATCAAGTTCGTTTTGTATAGGATGACACATTTGTTTTTACTTAATTTTGTTATGGATTATATAAATTCAACTCATAAAGATAAGCAATTTTAATACTTTGTGTCTTAGGACATGTTCTTTTCGACTTATAAGAGCTAAATTTATAAAAGTTGAACTTATAGCAGCTGAGCTGAACTTATAAGAGCTGAACTTAATTTTTTTTTTTTTTTTTTTTTTTTTGTATAAATTTATGCTTGTAATGTTAGAGTTGAACTTATAGGAGTTGGACTAAACTTATAAGAGTTGAGCTAAACTTATAAGAGATGAAATTAAGCTGGAACAGGTCACTAATCTACGATTAATAGCTCAAACCCCATACTTAGCCTTGATACTGACATAATTTAAAGAGCGGTTTGTTTGATAGGCTTTTTCAACTACTTTGTACAAAGTATACACTATTTCATATGTACATAAGCTGAATAGGTGATAAAAACATATATGGATCGAAGTACTCCGTAATAAAATTAAAGGATGATATTCAAATTGTATTTTGTCTTCATTTATTATGTATCATACTATAACTTCTTTCCGAAAAGATTCAAATTACAGTTACTGTATTTGAATACAGAATACACAACACACCCTATGTAAATCCTAAATTTGCATGTCTTTTAACTTAATATACATTATTTAATCCAATAATTTCGTTCTACACCATAGACATTTTGGTGGAAATATATACAAATACTCTTTACAAATCAATATAGATCGGAATTGGTATCTTAATTTAATTACAAATGTGTTATTAAATGTACCAAATAGAATTAAACAATGAAATGTGACCCTGAATCACCTACACTATCCTTGTAAAGTTGTAGAACAATTCGACCCAGACATTAATGTCCATATTGTACCGATTTTCTATAGAAATAATCCAAAACCGGGTAAATGTAACTTTTTATGAAGAGTCACAACTCTTCATGAATGTTATCCGTCATTGCCGCTCAAAATGAAACTATATATACTGCTAACTCGTAAATAATTAAAAATAAAGCCATTGAAGTGGAAAAATTACTCATTTCTCTCTCTAAAAAACGAGAGCTTCTCCCTCTATAATAGGGCTTAGGGTTTCCTTTTCGTGTGTGAGGAGGTTAACCTTTTTTTACTCATTGCTAATCATTTCTTTTCTCCTTTGTCTATTGGTTTTGCGTATAGTACCTTCTTTATTCTACGCCCTACCCAATCAAATTACATGCAAAAAACCTACAACCATTCAGCTTCTTTGTTCTTTTAGTATTCCTAGGAGAGCTTCTGTATTAACGTTTCTAATCCCTCTTTAAATTCTTTTAAATTTTGCATTTACTCTTACCAGCTCTCTTATCTTTACATTTAATTCTCAAATTTTCTTTCTCTCCACATTTATTTCTCTGTGAGGGTAGTTGTGAGGGTGCTATTTAAGCATGGATTTTTTCAACAATCAAAATAATGTTCATTTCTCTCAAGGATCCACGTCTCAAAGTGGTGATTGGAGGCATGCAAGAGCAGGTCCTGTGGTAAATATTGATCCTACGGCTGTAGAACAGTCTGTTGATGTTTGGAGGAAATGTGCGTTGGGGTATGTTGTGGACTATAGGCGGTTTAAAGTGCCTGTTCTGCAGAAGTTTGTGGATGACCATTGGGTTACGCGTGGTCATATCAGAGTTAGGAAGGTGGATGATATTTGGGTGTTTCAATGTGATGATGAGCTAGATCTTCAAGATTTATTGGCTAGAAGTGTGGTATGTTTTGCAGGTGCCTTAATGGTGTTGTCTGGTTGGCAACAAGGATGGGTTCCTCGTACTGTAAGGTTTGCAAGGGCCAATGTATGGGTGAGAGTTTGTGGTCTCCCTTTTGAATTCCTCAACATGCATGTGGCCAATGTTGTGGGTCAGATTTTTGGGACTCAATTTATGGTAGAAGAGTTTGAGGACTTTCCTTCGTCTGATTATCTACGGTTGAGGGTTAGCATTCAACTCCAGGATCCTCTTATACCTGGTTTCTTTTTAGTGTGTGGTCAGGATCACCTGCTCTGGATTCAATTTAAGTATGAAAAAGTTTATAAGTACTGTGTTAAGTGTGGTCGAGTGGGTCACAAGGTCTATAGGTGTACGCGTTCAAAGGCAAATACTGATGAAAGCATGCATGCGTTGCTTAGAAGTGTGAACGACAGGGGTTTTCTGGTGGCGCAAGCATCTCAGCACTATACAATGTTTGGTTTGGATTTACGTGCGCTACCTACTACTGCAGACTATATGACCTCGGCTGTGAGGTTGGGACATCACCCAGGTGTTCAGGCGCCAGCGGAATTTTTTAATGATTATATGGTGGATATGGATATTGGACTTCTACCTGGGGGTAGAATTTACCCAGGTATGATGTTCTATGCTCATAGTGTGCCTTTCATGGGACCTGTGGTTTCCAATGGAAATTTTCCAGTGGCACAGGCTGCACCCATGGATGTTGATGGGGAGGTGAATAATAATGAGGTTGATTTGAGTCAGGAGGACCAGGGGGAAGTGGGTCAAGAACAGGCAGGTGATATGGCTAATGCACAGGATGAGTGGTTCGTGGAAGCAAATACTAATTTCAATATTCCTGAGCAACCACCTGTGGTTCAAGAACCTGACCCTTATTTGGAGATTCTGGAGCAGGTAGGCTTTGTCTATGGGTATGACTATGATTTGGATGTTCAGGGTACGATCTCAGCAAGGACAGAAGGGGATTTTTTCAGGGCCCAGGTTGAGGATGAGCAGAGAGGGTATATTCAACTTTTCCAAACAACTGTGGAGGTTGGTAATGTAACACCCCATGAGGTTGGATATCCCACATCGAGGGATTTAAGAGGATCTGATATCTTTATAAGAGATTTCACCCACCATCTTAGTAACAAGGCCTTGTGCTTTTGGGCTCAAGTGAGGACAACAAGCCCAAAAGTGTGCATCTCACCTTTAAAGTGGGGTGTATTACGACGTGGTAGGTCGGGCTGTTATAAATGGTATCAGAGCAACCCTGCGACCGTGTGGTGAGCCTGTGGTCAGGAGTACCCAAGTCACCCACCTAGCGGGGGAGGATTCTGGGCTTGGCTGCGGCCAGCTCTATGAGGCACAACGAGGACGTTGTGTTCTTTAAGTGGGGGAGTTTGTAACACCCCATGAGGTTGGATATCCCACATCGAGGGATTTAAGAGGATCTGATATCTTTATAAGAGATTTCACCCACCATCTTAGTAACAAGGCCTTGTGCTTTTGGGCTCAAGTGAGGACAACAAGCCCAAAAGTGTGCATCTCACCTTTAAAGTGGGGTGTATTACGACGCAGTAGGCTCCGTTATTTAGAACACCCCGCCCCCAACCAAAGGCCGAAATGTCATTCACTGTAGCTCGCCAGTCGCAGACATCGCCTACGCACTAACATGGGCCCTTTCCAAACAAGACTTTGTCCTCACTGCACATCCCGAGAACTTCCCAGAGGTCACCCATCCTAAGACTACTCTCCAAAGAAGCACGCTTAATCAAGAGTTCTTAAGATGAGCCATCAGAAAAAGAAGATGCGTCTTGTTGATATGAGTAGTACTTACAATCCTTTTAAGCACTATGTCACTTGAGCTAACACATGGACCTCTTCAACGGGGTACTCGGCCCAAATAACCTCTCGATAACACCGGTGTTACACACCCTCAAGAACGCAACGCCCTCGTTGCGCTCGGGTCGCTACATACAATATAGCATTCCGTAATCCTCCCCCAGTGCGTGCACTGGCCAACAAGACACAGGATTCGACCACACGGTCGTCGGGTTGCTCTGATACCATTTGTAACACCCCGGCCCCAACCAAAGGCCGAAATGTCACTCACGGTAGCTCGCCAGTCAAGCAGACATCGCCCACAGCACCAACATGGGCCCTTTCCAAAAGACTTTGTCCTCACTCGTGCACATCCTGAGAACTTCCCAGGAGGTCACCCATCCTAAGACTACTCTCCAGCAAGCACGCTTAACTGAAGAGTTCTTAAGATGAGCCATCAGAAAAGAAGATGCGTCTTGTTGATATGAGTAGTACTTACAATCCTTTTAAGCACTATGTCACTTGAGCTAACACATGGACCTCTTCAACGGGGTACTCGGCCCAAATAACCTCTGACAACACCGGGTGTTACAGGTAACGCTCCCTTTCAGCAGCCTGGACCTGGTTTCCTTAACCCTCAGCAGGTGGGAGTGAATTAGATTCCTGATGATGCTCTGAACAACGTGGCTGATGGGATGAATGTAATGGATGGAGCTGTGGAGATTAATGGTGACAATGGAGTTTTGCAAGAGCAGCAGAACCAAGTGCATGGGGATGTTGCGCAGGAAGTGGTAAGTGTGGGATCATCTTCTGATTGGCCGAGGGAGGACTGGCACTCTGCTAGTGGTTCCTCTGATGAGCTGTCTGTTTTTCATACTCCTGAAAATTCCTCGCAACAGGAGTTTGATGCTTGTCTTGGTGGGTTGGCTGTTGATAGGTACTCTCCTAATGATCCTAGGAGGGTGAAGACTTTTGATACAATAGATCAGGAAGAGTGGCATTTTATCTCTTTTTTTGCCACTAGTGATTACAAAGCAAATGAGGAGACGATTTCCGAAAGTGGGATAGCTAATATTGTGAAAAATACCAAGGACAGGTGGGGAAGGGTTGAGAGAATGCCTAGGTTCAAGGGAAAGCAGCAGAATGGGGAGATTGAAGTTACTGTGGGGACCAGAAAGAGGGCTTCATCTGAGCCAATGCCGGATTTGAGGGAATATTTGGGTGAGAATTATTCTGTGAAGGAGAAGAAGAGAAGGTTGCTGGAGCCATTACCACGGGTGGATGCTGAGGGGTCACAGACTTTGGTTATGGAGTTCGAGGATGAAGTGGCGACGGAGCAAGTGGGTTGGGTGGATGAAGTGAACAGTATGAGTTTTGCGAGGGTTGAGCTGAATCAATCCTCTACCTCTCCATGAAGGGCCTTGTTCGGAATTGTAGGGGTATCTCGAGTCCACGCGCCCCTATAATTTCTAAAATTAGAGCGTTGGAATTGGAAAATAAATACGACTTTATCTTTTTGCAAGAAACGAAATGTAATGTCGATCATGTATCGTTTTATTTTTAGTCGTTAGGTTTCTCTAGTTTTTGTGGTGTCGATGCTCTAGGTAGTAGTGGTGGTCTATTTGTAGGCTGGAAAACTTTTGTCGGTCTATCCGTTGTCTTTTGTTGTAAGAATTGTATCATCCTTTTGCATGAAGAATGCAATGGAATTGAATGGTACTTGTGTTTGGTCTATGGTGAACCTGTTTTTGCCAATAGGAAAACCATGTGGGAAGGACTGGGGATACGTCTTATGTCCTTGGATAAACCATTCCTACTTCTTGGTGATATTAATCAAGTAGAATATAGTGAAGATAGATTGGGAGGTCATGATGGACTTATTGATGGTGCTAGTTGGTTTCATTGTTGGAAGTCGGACATGAAGCTCATTGATATCCCTTTCAAAGGCCCAAGGTTCACTTGGTGTAATAATCAATTGGGTTCGAGTCGGCTCTATGAGAGACTGGATAAAGCGTATGCTTCCTACGATTGGTTTTCCCAATTTCCTGAGGGCGGTGTTATTCATTACCCTATTCAGTTTTCGGATCATGCTTCTATTGAGTTTCACCTTTCTATGATGAGGAAGGGTAGGAAACGACCTTATCGTTTGGAGGCGTGGAGTTTGGATGATCCGGGATGTGTGAAGGAGGTTAATGAAAATTGGAATAAGCAAGTGTCGGGTTCACCGTCTTTTAGGTGTTTGAAAAAACTAGGGAGTACGAGAAATGTTATGAAACTTTGGTCTTTAAATAAGAGGAAAGAGTGGGGGAAAGAATAGAGTGATTTTGATAATATTTTAGGAGTTCAGATTGAAAAATGTTTTGATGAAGGAGTTACGGAGGAGTATTTGAAGACACATGAGCAACTGCTAGAATTTACACGTGCGAAAGCTACGTATTGGAAGCAACGGGCGAAGGTTAAATGGGCTGTCGAAGGGGATCAGTGTACGAAGTTCTTTTTTCAATGTACGAAAAACAGGGGTGGAAATAATAAAATTATGAGTATAAGGAAAGATGATGGGGAATGGGTTAATAGTGAGGAACAGATTGGGGATGTGTTGTGGAATCACTTTAATTCTTTCCTTAATTCGACTTGCGAAGTGGCTGAGGGTGTTGATCTACGTTCTCGGTATGAAAGTCTTTTCTCTAATGTGGATGTATCCCTTCCCGAGCATCGGAGAGAGGCGATAAGCAAGCCGTTTTCTAGAAAGGAGGTTAGGAAGGCCGTTTTCCAGCTAGGCCCTCTTAAGTCACCGGGTCCGGATGGGATCCCAGCTATTTTCTATCAAAAGTGTTGGGGTTTTATCGGAGATGACATCACTAATGGGGTGTTGAGAGCGTTAAATACAGGACATATCCGAAGGAGTTCAATAGAACTTTTATTACGCTTGTTCCTAAAGTTAAAGGGCCGGAAAAAGCCGAACACTATAGACCTATTAGCCTCTGCAATGTTTATATGAAAATAATCACAAAATGTATTACTAATAGGCTCAAGGTGGTTATTAGTGATATAGTTGGAGATAATCAGAATGCTTTTGTTCCCAGGAGGTCTATTACGGATAATGTTCTGATCACCCATGAACTGCTTCATCACATTTCTCATCGAAAGACAGGACGAAAGGCGGGTTTTGCTATGAAGACGGATATGAGTAAGGCTTATGATAGGGTGAATTGGGAGTTCTTGAAGTGTACCTTGACGGCTATGGGGTTCCCGGAATCTTTTGTTTCGCTTATTATGAATTGTGTTTCTTCGGTGACGTATGAAATTCTACTAAATGGTATTCCTCAAAAGCGTATCACGCCGAATTGTGGTCTTCGACAAGGGGACCCTCTCTCCCCTTATCTGTTTGTCCTCTGTTTAGAGGTACTGTCTTGCAATATTCGACGGGGAGTAGAGCTAGGGGAAGTGAGTGGGATACAAGTGTGTAGGGAGGCGCCGGTCATCACTCATTTGTTTTTTGCGGATGATGCCATTTTCTTCTCATCTGGTACTAAAAAGGCGTGCTATTCTTTGTTAAAAATTATTGATAATTTCTGTGAAGCTTCGGGCCAGGTTATCAATAGGGCTAAGTCTGGCGTTGTTTTTAGCCCTAACTCTTCGGTTAACTTCAGAAATTATGTTACGTCGGTTGCGTTGATGGAGGAATTACCTTCCATGGGTACATACTTAGGGCTCCCAACGGACTTTGGAAAGACTAAAAAGGAGATCTTTGCTAATATTATTGAACGTGTTCACTCGAAAGCTTCTTCCTGGAAGGGTATTTTCCTTTCTGCGGCAGGACGACTTACTCTCATCAATTCGGTCCTATCTGCTCTCTCTTCTTATGTGCTATCGGTTTTTAAGTTACCGGTAAGTGTGTCAAAAAAATTGAACAATATTTTGGCACAGTTTTGGTGGGCAGGTCCGAATAAGGAGAAGTCGGTTCACTGGTGTAGTAAGAATTTCCTGAGCCTTCCGAAATCGGGTGGAGGTTTGGGTATACGTAATGTGTCTTGCCTTAATCAGGCTCTTTTGGGTAAACAAGCGTGGAAGATTATTTATGAGCCTTCTTCTTTGTTCAGTAGGCTTTTTAGTGCTAAGTATAAGGTTAGTCTGGAGAGTATCAGGGAGAATATTATGCCTGTGTATTCAGGGTCTTCTTGGGGCTGGAAGGGTATTATGTGGGGTCTTCAGCTTGTTTCGGATAATATTGGGTGGAAGGTAGGAAATCCCTCTAGGATTAAAACATGGGCTACGAAATGGGTTGGAAAGGATAGTCCGGTACCTTGTCTGGTCAATGATTGTGAGGATGAAGCTAATGGTAGTGTGGTTGAGTTCTTTATTTCTGCTGGGAGAACCTGGAATGAGGAAAGATTGAGTGAGTTTGTGGAGGAGGAGTGGGTTAGGAAAGTTTTGGCAATACCTATACCTTATAGAGAATGTGACGATAGTTTTTTCTGGTTACATACAGAGTCTGGACTTTACAGTGTTAAATCTGCTTATGGTATTGCGAATACTATTCGGTGGGAATCGAAGAGTTCTAGGAAGGATAATGAACGGGTTTGTCAACGGGTTGGAGATTTCATTAAGAAGTATTTGTGGCATCTTCCCGGTCCGAAAAAATGGATCATTTTCCTCTGGCGAATTCTAACTGATACCTTGCCGGTTGGTGCGGAATTTAGAAAGCGTAAGATTGGAACTTCTTTTGGGTGTAGGTTTTGTAGTGATGACTCGGAAGTTGAGACGTTAGACCATCTTTTTAGAGATTGCTTTATCTCTAGAAGGGTTTGGGCTTGCTCTAACTTGGGTATTCGATGTGACGGTAGTGATGGTGTGCCTCTGAGAGTGTGGGTGGCTAACTGGTTGACATACTTTGTCAAAAAGGGTAACTTAGAGCATCCATATCAATGAATATTACTCTCTCCATGAGTTGAATGGAGAGCTAAATCTCTCCAAAAAATTGTACATCCATGGAGAAAGTCTCCATTAGAATGGAGAAAAAGGTTTTTCTCCACAAATGTGGAGATCTCCATGCAAAAAATTGGCCTAATTATTATTATTTTTTTTTATTTCTTATTATATTTTTAATAAGGAAAATGGGCCTAAATACATTTTATTATAACTTTAATTATATGTGGGTTTACTAATGGAGAGAAAAAATTATTCATTGATATGAATGTTTTTTTGGAATGGAGAGAATATGATGGTGTCTAAATTAACTTGAATTTTAGGTCCCACCATGGAGAGAAAAAGTCTCCATTAATAAGCATGCTCTTAGATTGGAGCATTCTATCTTTTCTCACTACTTTATGGACTATTTGGTGTGCTAGAAATGAGGTCGTCTTCAGGATGGAGAAGGTTTGTTTTCAGAGGATGATGGCTCTTTATAGTGATACTTTTTCTGTAGCGTGGATGGCTGCCCAGAGCCCTATGAAGATTGGTAACTGTGTGGGTTGCGGTGAGGATGCTGGTTGGAGTATCAAACAGTCGGTTCCTTTCTATGTTATTGGGTATGAGCATGAGAGTAATATTATTAGGATTAAGGTGGACGCTGCCTGGAGTAAGGACAGTAGGGCGGGTTTTGGATGGAAGGCTATGGATAGTACCGAAAGTCATGAGGATGAAGGCTGCGTTCGAGGGGTAGCTGAGTCTCCGTTGCAAGCTGAGGCAATTGCTATAAAGAAGGCGGCTTCGTGGGCTATTAGTAAAGGGTTTCTACATGTTAATTTTATGACTGACTGTCTGAATTTGGTGTTACAAATCGCAGGTATCATGTCAACAAATCACCTAGTGTGGAGTCCTCTTCAAGATCTAATGGATTTGTTTCCCTCTTTCCATTGTTGTTGTTTTAGTTTCATTCCTAGACATCTTAATCGGTTAGCGCATAAGTTAGCCAGGAAGGCTATACAAATGTAATAACTGTTATGTTTCCTTTTGTCAAAAAAAAAAAAAAAAAAAAAAAAAAAAAAAAAAAAACTCGTAAATAATTATGCAAGCATACACTCCATACTTTTCGAGCTTAAAGCCCACCCCTCTTTAAATCAAACCCAAATACGCTAAAATAAACCGATAATTACATTTCAATTACCGACAAAATAAAGTTAATTTTCTTAATCAATTATTGCATCCCTTTTCGAACAATATCCTACGACAAGCATGCAACACAAACAAATGATCTTGCCAAATAATGGCCGACTACATGCAATGATATGCATGCATGCATGATATGCATTTTTATTTCAAAATATTGCTCTCCAACTTTTGATACGATAAAATTGTTTTGGCACAAACCTTAAAACAAACAAATTAATTTAAAAAATAATAAAAGAGATACACTTTTATTATTGAATAATAAGCGTGTTTCAGCTGTACACACTATATATTATAATTATAATATTAATTAATTATAATAATCAATAATGGGCTTGGATTTACAAAAGCATTGACGAAGGTAATTTGGTGAAAGAAAAGGACTTGTGTGTCACGACTTACATTCAACGTACGTCTTTATAATTACTTGATAGTTGATATACCCTTGTTTATCCATCACACTCACTCTTTATTTTTCGTACCACATTATCATACCAAACTCCTTGAATTTTTCGCGCTTCTTATGAATTTTCAAACCCTTATTGCATTTTACTTCTATGTTATTTTCGGTTACGCAATTAGAATTTATAGTTATCACGAAATATAAATATATTTACATAGGGGAAAAAAAATTAACACTTATAGCGGCTGATTATTAATACATTCAAATTGCAAATAGATATGAAGTGGCCATCAATAGTACGTTGTATAGTAGATGGAGAATAAAGTTTAGGTGGTTCATTGAGTTAATTACTAGACTATGGTAAAAAAATTAATCTGACTAAATTAACCGTAAATTTTATATTAAATTATTTGGTAAAAAGAGTGTAGTAAAAGCGTACCTGAATTTATGACGAAAGGTTGAGATGAACCGTCTGAAGGAACAATCTTTAAAATTAGGTTTTTAGGGAGCCACATCGACCTATCTAGGAATATTCTCTACCGGTGGAAAGCGAGGAAAATAGTTTATTATGCGCTACCAGGGACCATAACTCTGATGGCTATATATAATCTTGTCCGTCTAATGTGTCCATCAAACATTTGAATATCTAAACTATTTAATTTATCCGTTTTAACAATTTGTTTCCCTATTCTATTTTGATGGTCTATCATTTATTTGTTTACCTTTTTATTTGATGATGACTAATTGAAAGTATTGTCCCTTTCCTTTTAAACACATGGTTACAAATTGAATTCCCATTGCCAAGTAGTATATCAAAAGGGACATGGGTATAAATATCTTTTATAGGGTTGTCTTGATATTTGGGCCAAAATAAAAGGTAAACAAATGATCGGGACAAAGAGAGTATATAATAATCTTACTCATACTTTCCCTGGTGTAATTAAACTAATCGGTACGTATTACATATACTGAAGTAGATCACTTTATATTTGGACTCAACATAATTATATTAATAGCAAAGAAATACAATTTTTACTGAGTGTTTTATTTTCATAGAATCATAGTCAACAATATACTTAAGCTAAAAGCAACTTGTATTTGTCATACACAAGTTGGTTTTGACATGCATGGTTAATTAATGTGATAAATAGTCAAACAATAATTTAAATATTGACCATTCTACAACGAATAACAACCATACTAGTACGATATTACGGCTCATCGTCTTGAATATGGTTGGCTATCCAAATTAATTAGTTGTCATTCACTCGTACTCGCAATTTGTTTTTGACATGATATGCTTCATTTTTCACATTATACGTACTCTCAAACAATATTAAACTTAACCTATATATCATTTGTTAATTAAATTTACAATTTGTGTTAGTTGTTTTATTGGTTTATAGATTTAATTTAGAGATAATCAAATTTAATTTGTGTATGATTCGAGTAAAATACAGATGATGATTTGGGGTGGGATTACAGTTGCCCTCACTAGTTGTATCACTAACATACTCCGTATATATGTATTAGTTTCATTTTTATTTTATCCCCAATTTTTAAGGCTTCAAATTGATTTGGCGATATCTTATAAAAAAAAAAATTATGCAGGTTTATTGGTGTGAACTTTAAATACTTCATAAAAATATGGTATTATGATATATTTATCTTTTCGTTAGTAAATGTTAATGTTAATATATGAGTCCTTAATAACATCTACGGAGTATATATTTACATTTACACTATTTTTGCGTGAGATAAATTTTCCAAGATACAAACTTTACTGTCATAAAAGCTCATTGATAGATCAATTCATGATCACGTATGTACAATCCGTTAATTTTAACAAAACAAAATTTATGATCACATACGTACAATCCATTATTTTAACCAAAAAAGTTTATAGAACATACAGTATCATTTTGTTTATGTCAATTTCGATTCGTACTCTTTTTTCATTACTTATCCGTCTACAAAAAATTTTAACTTTACTCATTGAAAATATATATATATATATCTAAGAGCAAATAAGGACGAATTTACCTTAAAATATATCTTCTTTAATTATTAAAACATTTAGATAATTTTAGAATATGGACAACTTCATAAACATTAAACTTCAGAAAATTTTAAACAATTTCTAATGACTTTGAAAACTCTAGACTTCAAGATATTAAAGACACTAAAAACCGATCCTAAATCTTGTGGAATCTTAAAAAGCTGTACTATCATGCGAAACCGTTCACGATAAATAATTACTAGATGTTTCATATATTAGGAAAGACAATTTTATTTTTCTTCTAGTTTTCTTTTAATATGGAGTACAATATTATGCATCAACAACATAAATGATTTACTAAATAAAGAAAACACTAAGAGCAAAGAAATTTTTCTAGAAAATATGCCTAGCTAATTAAGGAACATGTCTCTTACCAAGTCATTTTTAACTCAATTTTTAGGTATATGTATGATTTTCCTCTTTTTGTACCATCTTATTGTAGAGCTTGCAAAATCATAAATACATCGTGTGGTCAATTTCCCGACCAAAATAAGGTGGTGACCAAAAACAATGTCGAGGACTCAGCCTGCAGTACGTGTGCAGACATATTCTTTTAATTTGGCATTTTTATTAACGATACTCCCTCCATCTCAAAATAAGTGTCCCATTTTTACTGCTTTATTACAGTTTCAAATTTCAAATTTTGACCAAAATTTCAATGGCAATTGCTTTAACCTGACGTGTTTGGTGAAGCTGATTTGGAAAATATTTCAATTAATTGAAATAAAAAGTACTTTAGTGAATTTATTATTAAAAATAAATTTCAAATTTGCTATAAGTCTTTTTACTATTATACCCTTACTTTTTTATCCTATTAATTAAAATATTAATTTTCATAACTATTTCCCTAAAATATTTATAAAACCTAACCCTAATTTCTCATGATAAAGTTACTGCTAGTATTTTTTTTCATTGTATAGTGCTTCGTTCTGACACCAACTTTCAAGGTATGATGACTTTTATCGTATTATTTTCATATTGCTAAGTACTACGGAGTACTTTCCTAAAATATTTATAAAATCTAAATGAGTCGGCTACGGAGATGAAGAAAATTCGTGATGAAATAGCTACTTTAATTTGGGGAGCAACATTATTAGAATACCAACATGTAATATCAATAATAAAACTATCAATAGCTATGTCCTTTTTGGTCATTTTACTTTATTTCAGTTATCTTTTCAGGTTGTTTACCAAACAATAAAATAATTTTCAGCTAGCTTCTTTTTTTTTTTTTTTTTTTTTTTTGGTGACGAGGGGTTTAGTCCCCTGCCTGTGCATTCCAAATACACCACCTGACCATGTAAACCACCCTGCAGGCCGCTGTGATATCAAGATGCCTTTGCCCACCCAGTGAGTCGAACCCAGGACCTCGCAATCCCCCGCTTATCATTGCACTTCTGAGGCACTCCCCTGACTCCAGCCGAGGCACTTGGTAGTTTCAAATGGCTATTTTCAAAGAATCTTTTTCAAATTTTTTCAATTTCAAAATACCTTTCACTAATTTTAGCTTTTAAATTTTCAAATTACCTTTTCAGCTTTCAGCTAGTTTTCCCAAACAGAGCCTTTGTCTAAACCTTAAATTTAGAAATGTAAAAAGCCCACTCTCACCCTTTAATCTTCACAATATTTTCTTATAATTCCAGTTTTAATATTAGTATTGGTGAAAGAGCTAAGTAGAAGAATACTCATACACTAATATTTTTATTGAGAGAACTTAGCAATACACATTCACACGATAAGGATGACATTAGATAAGGGTAATTTAGTAATTTTTTCAAAGTGGACACTTATTTTAGAATTTTTAAAAAACCAAAAGGGACACTTTTTTTTTGGGATGGAGGGAATAATTTATTAGACATTAGATTGTCTTGTGAAACCATTTGACAAATTCTTTTTGAGCTGGGATACTCGCTCTAGAATTTGTAAAATAACTCTACCGTAGAGTTTTTCATTTTTTGTCATATTACTTGCATAGAACAATAATTTTATTTTCACCAATCGCCCAAATGGGTTCACCAAGTTTATGTAGAGTATTTTTTTTTTTGTTTAGATAAGGCGGCCCAGAAAAGGGTTTAGGGTACAATTTTACGGTGCCGCGTAACCGTCAAAATTGTACCCTAAACCCTTTTTCGGGAAAAAAAAATCCGATGAAAAGCGCATATGATAGTATTTGTATAAGAGTAATATCAAAATTAAAAACCAAGTGGTGGTTGCCTAGGTGGAATTTGGGTTAACTTGAAAGTGTGCAACAAAGTGTGAGGTCCCAGGCTCAAATCCCACCTGGAACCAAAAAGAAAAACCAAAAAAAGCACATGCACCACTTGATTGGCCACTGCAGCCCCCGTCGGGGGTGGCTTACAATGGTACATGTGGTGGTGCGGGAATGCATGTACCGGGGGGGACTCAACCCTCTCGTCATTAAATAAATTTATTATGATTATCTAGTGTAAAAATCAATACTTTACGGTGTAGGATATATCATGAGAAGAAATTTTTTAATTATTTTTTACCATTTTCAACAAGAGAAGTTGTGGGAATATTCTCATTTTAAAGCTCTTACCCTATGCCTAGTGGGTAAAGGATAGAAAAATCATTTTTATTTAGGATAAATTTACGACTTATACCTACTTTAGGTACACATTTCAAATCTTATGCTAAAATAATTTTTTGTTCAAATCTTAAACTAATTGACTATTTTTTCTCATAATCTATACCATTACTTATTTTCGACCATAAAAAAATATCGTTGTTGCCTAAATTTTTTTCAAACTCGTCTTCTAAATCTCACACGTCATCTACCTTCTTATTATTGCCTCGAACCTTACCCTTTCTTGCCTGTTTTTTTCAGCCAAGAAATTCAAAGTTTTAGGTAACAACGACTATTCTTTAGGTCAGAAATGAGTAATGATATAGATTATGAGTAAAATATTCAATTAGGTATAAGATTTGAAAAAAAAAAATTGGTATAAGATATAAAATGTGGTTATTTTATGGTAAGTTTGCAATTGTTGTGAGAATTTTTAAATGATCATATATTCTTATGTGCTTCGTATTATTTTTGCAATCTTTTGCTTGTTTTTAGTACTTTCTCGTTCCGACTATTGTTTTTTTTCTCATTTTACTTTCTCAAAGTAAAAGTTACAAAAACTTTGATAGTAGGGTAAAATAAAAACAGGACAATAAATTAGTACATACTCCATATTGTTTACAAGTTTTTCACAATGTAATATTTTTAACCAGAATAAGTAATAAGGAGTACATAAGTGTAAAAAAAGGGTAAAAAATTGTCGCCTAGGAGGTTAAAAAAAAAAGTAAAGAGAAGGAAATAGTTGGAAGTACCTAGGGTGAGAATAATACTCCCTCGATTCATTAAGGTTAATGGTCTATATATGTTTACTATGAAGTACTCCGTATTCATTAGTGTACATTCATCAAGAATCTTCAAAATAACTTGTAACGCATAAGGAGAAAATGTACATAAATGAGATCTTGTTTACTCTGTCTTTATTAGCACGATAAAAATTTTATGTGTAATCATAAATATTGTCATTGTAAAATTTAGCTTGACAAGCATGAAGTAAAGTAGTAAGACATACGGAGTATCATTTGCCCTCGAATGGAAAGAATAAAAATCCATCTATAATATAATCTCATAATAAATTTATTGTTAAAACAAACTACTCCGTAACAATTCATTTAATAGACTCTATTTTATAAATTCAACTATATAATTACTCCCTCTGTCTCAGTCATTTGTTTACATTTTTTTTAAATCCCTCTCACAAAAAAGTCAAACTGTAAACAAATCACTGGAACAGATGGAGTAGATGATTTGAGAGAACCTTATATAAAAAAAACCCCTTCATTGATGGACAAAATAGCAATAGCATAGGCATAGTCTATTTATATAACACTAGTGGACTAGTTTTTGTAAGTCAATGGAGTGCAATTCATGATTGAAGTGCTAAATACAAACAATTAAGTATCTTCTTCAAAATTAGTACTAATTAAATGCACAACAATCAAAAGAATACAAAGCAAATATTTGTCATACATAACACAAAATAATTAGTGTTCATACTAATTATCATTAGTATGCTAATTAGTAGAAATCATTTCATAATTAAGATAATGTTTTGATTTTATGTCAAACTAAACATGTGAAGTATGACACTTTGAGAATCTTGACTTTATCCATCTACTTATCCTCAATTATACACTCTTTCAAAATTTCACTTTTTTTTTATATGGACATATAAAAGCCAACATTACATTTATTGATTTTTTTGGTACAATAGACGTACACTCAACACATTGTTGTCTAGCTTAGAGTATAACAATTGACCATGTAAATCTCGTATGTAACGGTTGTATACAAATTGTACAATAATTTCAATAAATTTATGTGAGTCTGCCTTATTCCGTAAGATTTTCTAATTGCTAAATAAACTATGGTTATATACAAATTGTACAATAATTTCAGTAAATTTACGTGAGTCTACTTTATTCCGTGAGATTTTCTAATTGCTAAATAAACTTCTTTCAACAATCAAGTACTCCTGACTAATTTATGGAGTATCATTTTGTGTGAGAGGTCTTTATTATGAAACTGTATTACTGTATTAGTATGTTACTCCTAACTACCGATCTACGAAGTCACTTATATCATCATCATTTTTATCCTAAAATCAAATTGACTTTTGGCCTTTTGGGTGATTCTAATACTAATACTTCACTTACATAAATAATATATATCTAAGTTAATGTAATGAATAACATAAATGAAAAATGGACTATGTAATATATGAGGGAGAAAGTAATCAAAATTCTGAGTTGTCATCTAAAAATCTCATTTTAACAACCAAAATATAATATCTTCATTATTCGTTATCAATGTGTTATCGAAAACAATGTACACTGACTAAATTCTAATTGTGCATTGTGACACATTGATGTATGCATGTACAAATGAAAATAGAAACAACTAATTGAAACATATACCTAAATGAATGAGACACTTTAATAATTTCATACCGCTTACCTAATTACGCTCACAATTCACAAATTAAAATGCGCCTAATAGTGAATTAAAGTTTCGAAATTAAATTATCATAGTTACAACATTTATTATCTTGAAAATAATTTTAGATGACAATTGAATATTATATATATGACCCTTAACTAGCCACGATAAATGCCATAAATCCAAATCACAAATTCTTTGGTGAAACATTCTCACAATAATGTTATTGTGACACCTCTCACACAAAGGTAATTTCTGAGTTGTTTCTGGTATTTTTCCTTAATAACTAGTAGATCTCACAATTGAATTGTGACGATCTCACAGAAAACATACGGAATCCAAATAATGATTGAAGAATAACTAAATAGTTTATATAAATATTTACCTTTTTGTTTTGATAATAAGTAGAGTATAAATCAATCGTTATCCTCATATAAAATATTCAATATAAACTTTAAAATCAATTAAATAGAAAGAAAATCGCGAAAGTGGCAATTAGCCCTCATAACTTTAAATAATTGACATAACTTACAAATGTAGCAATTAGGCCTTGTAACTTTGACAAAAAGTGATATTCAATCATATTCTTAATTTTCACATAAAATATAGCATTAGATCATTTAATATTTAAACTAAGTGTACATTAAATAATTTTTTATATTTTAAAAGTATTTAAATAATTTATTAATTAACATAGTATTTAGATAAAATATTTTTAATATTTTTAGTGGTTTTAATATCATTATATACACATAAAACTAATTTACAAGTACCAAAATTTATATAATCCATTCAAATATTATTTTATTTACCAAAATTTGTAATAAAGCTCATGCAATTTATAAATGTATAACGAATTTTATCGAATTGATGAATTATATGCCGTATAAATGAATAAAACTGATATTTTGGTGTAATTTTGTTGGTTGAAAATTAAAAAATTGAATTCAATTTCACTTTAATTCAAAGTAATGAGGCTTAATCACTACATTTAAAAGTTAAAGGGGTTAATCTCACAATTGCTCAAAGTTATGGGTGCTAATCTCCACTTTTGCGGAAAACGCATAGTTGTACTTATACGATTTTCACCTAAACAGCGGTACAGTTGGGCTGGCCCAGAACCTTATGAAAATTTTATTAACAGTCTATATATTTAATTTGAACTAATTTTAATTTATGATTTGCTATAAAATGGTTTTGAATTGGTCTTATTTTTATTCAAATTATTATCAATATTATTATAATTATTATTCTTAATAATATTATTATCACTATTATTAATAACATTAATGTTATATATAACTTAGGTATTATTATTATTATTATTATTATTATTATTATTATTATTATTATTATTATTATTATTATTATTAGGTAATTTATTTATTTAGAAATCTGAAGTTTTTTTGAAGTAATCTGAAGTTTTATGAAGTTATCTGAAGTAATCTGAAGTTTTCTTAAGTTACCTGAAGTTTTCTGAAATTTTTCTGAAGCATAGAAAAAACTTAAAATGAGGAGAACAGGCCCTAACATTATACTTTACCCCTTAACTTAAAATTAGGAATAATTTGTAATTGTGTCACACTAATGAGGTTGACTTTTCAATATAGCCAAAGTTTGTAAGAGTCCGCGAGATCACACGTCCACATATGGTGCGGTTGCCCCACTTTCTCACTTCCAGGTTACTCTTTGTCCAACCTCTTGTAGTCTTGTGCTAATAATAATAATAATAATAATAATAATAATAATAATAACAGCTCGTCTCCCTTGCGACGGCCCTTTTTGATCTCAAGTTGCGACGGGAAAAATGTTACCATTTTATTGTAAAATGTAAATTATTACTAATAAAAACATTTTGCAATAAAATGGTAACATTTTACAATAAAATGGTAACATTTTCCCCGTCGTAACTTGCGACCAAAAAGGGCCATCGCAAACAAGAATTTGTGTAATAATAATGCTTGCTCAGTCATGCTCTGCTTGCTCGCGGGTGTTTGATGGGAATATCTTCGGTGACCATGATGTTTCGTGTTCTGGTTATGTTGGTATTAAGCACCGGTACAATCTTGTTCGTGACAGTGTGACACCCTTTTTGATATCTGCTTTCGCTCTGACATTTCAGCGGGAAAAGAGGTGGACATTGGGCTTGTAGACGGGCAGGGTAGGGCTTTGCGTCCGGCTGATTTGCTGTTTTATTCTTGGGACAAGGGGCACGATGTATACGTGGATCTGACTGGGTCCTCCCCCTTGACTCAGTTGGGGTTGGCTAACTTTGCGATTTAGTTTAAAATTTGGAATTAAAGTTTGTATAGGGATAGGATTGGGCCGGGGCGGCCATGGCGGCGGAAGGCGGCGGGATAGCCACCAGATAGGGTGGCTTGTTGGGTTGAGTGTCAGCGAGGTGAGTGGTTGTAGACTTGTAGTGGTTTGGGTGTGTTTGGTTGTGAGTTGATTAGGTAAGGACGGCCACCCCGGTGAGTTGTTTAGTCTTATAATTTTTATTTATTTTTTATTTGCTTTGTTGAGTTTGGTTCGGCCCTCACAGTTTGGTGGTATTTATTTCATGACTGGTTTCGACCCTCATGCACCGTACGAGTGAAAACAAGAGTGCAAATGAAGAGGAATATAAAACAAGCAAGAGTGCAAATGAAGAGGAATATAAAACAAGAGTGCAAATGAAGAGGAATATAAACCAGTCATGAAATAAATACCACCAAATTGTGAGGGCCGAAGCAAACTCAACAAAGCAAATAAAAAAAAATAAAAATTATAAGACTAAACAACTCACCGGGGTGGTCGTCCATACCTACTCAACTCACAACCAAACACACCCAAACCACTACAACCACTCATCTCGCTGACACTCAACCCAACAAGCCATCCTCTCTGGTGGCTATCCCGCCGCCTTCCGCCGCCATGGCCGCCCCGGCCCAATCCTATTCCTATACAAACTTTAATTCCAAATTTTAAACTAAATCTATTAAAAATTAATGAAATTCGATAATTTAATGATTAGTATTAAAATTGAAAACGATTATTATTGCATTGAATTGATTATTGGAGTTTACAATTGAGTAATTGAACAATTAATTGAAATGAGATTAAGAAAAGTTAGAAAAGATAAAGAGAGAATTTTGTATACGGTTGGAGTAAAAAAGGGTAAGGTTGGAAAACAAAATGAAAAATGTATACAATGTGAGTAAATTCCGTATACAAAAAATCAATAACGTAAATTAAATTACTCTTTAATATTCTAACATAATATTAAATTAAATATTTCTAACATAATATTAACCGAATATCTTTAATATTCTATCACACACTATTTTCTTTTTTGGGTTCCTATCATGTGCTCAAAATGCACATTTTAGAAAATTCTCAACGGTACAATTGTGTGCATGGTAATAAATTAAATTACTCTGTATCTTCTACCGACTACTACAATTTACTACAAACTCCTTCTCTCTAAAATTCTGCACAAAAAATTAATTTTCCTATCAAACTTTTATAATGTTGAGTATAAATGCATAATAATAAGAGTAAGAACCTGTTCTTTCGAACTTTTTAAGTGAATCGAATCAGATCAATTTGACCCAGGCCCAATCGAATCAGATGAAGTTCAAATAAATAACCTAGTCTTTGAATCGAACTAAAGTGAGTGAATCAAATGAATTGAATCGAATTGGAGTGAATCAATCGAATCGAACTTAAGTGGTGAATTGAATCGAAATGTCTTAAAAATAAATTGGAAAGAAACAGTCCTAAGTCTTGTGATAGACGGTCATTTTTTAGACTAGTATTTGATAGGTGCTACTAAATACTCAATAGTGGTCACTGGTCACCATACACCTAAATGTGGACGAAAAAAAGTGGTCTAAAAAAAGACCGTCTTTTTTAAGACTCGGTTTAATAACAATACGTTTACATTTATTATACAGATGCATCTCATAGAATAATTATTTTACCGTAAAATACATGGTATTCATGTGGAAAAACACAAATTCTCATATAAAACGGGTAACCCGTTTTAAGCTTAAAACGGGTCAAATAATTAGGATAAGACAAAAGTAAATAGTGTAAGAAAAAGTAGAGTGTTTTGTTTTATGTGTGCAAGTGGATAGATACTTGACCCGTTTTAAGCTTAAGACGGATAACCCGTTTTAAGAGAGACTTATTGGTGGAAAAATTTGATTAAAATGTCACATTGGAGATCGTGCAAAAATGTACTCCCTCATTTTCAATGAGTTAGTCCCATTGGTGTTTGGCTCAAATTTTAAGAAAATGGAATAAAGTAGGGATAAAGTGGTCTTTTTATTGAATGTGTGAGTTATATTTATGTGGAAATGTGAAAAAGTGGGGGTAATGTGGTAATTTTCAATGCTTAAAGTGGATGAATTTAAAAATGGGGCTAAATGATTGAAATTTCCTTAAAAGGAAACTGAGGCTAAATGAATGAAATGAAAAAAATAAAAATGTGTGGTTATAGTTAATGCAATGTTAATAAGTTAACAATAACATACTCGTATATTTAAAACAACAATAACAATATTAAAACCTTATTTTCAAAATATTTTAAAACAATTTGAATTGAATAATTATCATAACAACTAGAGTCTTAAAATTAGAATATTATTTAAACTTTACCATTAGTGATGCCCAATATTTACTATTCAACACTATTTCCATTGACTTTGTCTTGCACAACATGCATGCAATTTTACACTCCGTACATAATTCTGCTTCAAAAGTCCTGTTGCAATTTTAGGTTACGTTGTAATTATATCTCATGCATGCATGTTACTTCCTCCATTCCGTTTGATTCTATACGTTTGACCAAAACACGGTAATTAAGGTAGAAGAAAATCAAGTGGGGTAGATAATGGAATTACTTAAATACCCCTACTTTATTGTTTGCAAGTGGGTTGAGTGGGTATTAGTGAAGGGTATATTGGTCTTTTAGTTTAATAAAGTAAAGACTAAAATAGAAATGTATAGAATTGATTGGAATTTCCAAAAAAGGAATATGTATAGAATCAAATGGAATGGAGGAAGTATTTTTTAATTTTTATTTTTTCAATTTGTCATATGATATGTTGTCTTTTTCAATAATCAATAACCATATGATTACTTTATGTAGACATTGGTCTACAATTACTACTCATTTTTTATAGTCTACTATGATCCTCTAACACATAATTATTCATTAATTTGTGGCATATATTTTTAGTGAGATTCTTAGACAGTATTTCAGTTAATATGGGTCCCTTTTAATTATTTAAAGAATGCCATGTTGGAATTTTTTTATGACCTAGTTGTAATTATGATATAATTAAAATTTCAACGTAAGTAAATCTAATAATTTTATAAATTTTTGATGAATAAATATATGGTGTAGATTTTCAATATAATTTTCTTTGTTAGAGACTTTTTATCATTTTGATACTATTTGTGACAAGAGTTTGTTTAACAAATAATCCCACCAAATATTTGAAAGGTATAGTTGGAAGAGTAATTTTATTGTAATTATATGACCCCATTGGAAAATGACCTAACATTTATTACGCAAATTTTATCACTTTAATTTTCTAGCTTGTTCTATCTTTAATTTGCTAATTCCATCAATGTAATTATGATATTGTGACAACTTACTGCTCAATGTTTGATATATACATATGTCTCTCATCTTTTTAATGTTCGATCCCACATATATAGCGACTTTATTTAGCATGTGAATTACTATATACTTCCTCCGTTCCACAATGATAGTCCCGTTTCACTTTTAGAAAGTTAAAATTTTAAAACTTTGACCGTAAATAACTTAATATATGTAAATAATCGTTATACGATAATAAAATATTTACATTTGTTGCCAAAATATCTTTCACAAAATTTAATTTTCAACAAAAAAAATCGTATATAAGCGATGAAAAACATGGTCGAAGAGGAGCGTTGGAGACCGCTGATGGGCTTAATGTCGTATGCCGCAAATTAATAATTTATATCACTTAATTCCTATTACTAAACAAATAGCAAGTGGAAGTAAGGGTCAAACCCACAGAGAATAGGACTAACTATAATCGTGTAAAGTGTAATTAAAGACCGTAGTAACTAAGATTGGGGGGGAGTTTTGATTATAATCTACTAAAACTACTAAAATCAACTATGCTAAAACTAATAAAACGACTAATCAAGATGAACTCAAATAATAAGAAAAGTCTCAACTCAAGCAAACATCCACGGTTTAAAGACAATTGATCACAGTTATCCGGTTCAAACTCGTATTCTTGACTACCTTATCGTGAATCATGCAATTCTAATCCTCCTTACGTTTAGCTAATTAAAACGTATCCCGTTCTTAACTAACCCTAACCAAAAGACAATCTCAACGTATCCCGTTCAAGATTTAATCAGTTAGCAGCTTTAATGACAAGAGAATCGATAAGGAACAAATAGCACATACAATCCAGTTGTACTTTAGATGTTATGAAAATCGCTCCTAGGAATAAATATCAACGTATCCCGTTCAACAATTAAACCTAGTTGTTACTAGTGTTAAGTTAATCAACGTATCCCGTTCAATTAACAAAACTAACAATTATGCGATTAATTAGAAAACTAGTTGGCCACCTAGAAATCATAAATCAATCTCGCAAATAATAATAATAAAAACAGATCAATAATCAATAATCAAGAATAAAGATAAGAACTTTCAAACTCACAATTATAAATCAAACCGCTTCAATCACTTGAATTGAGATGAGAGATTAGCCTTTCATAGTTTTCTTGAGCAAAATCTAAAATTAGGTCTAAAACTAAATAATGAAAAAGTAGCAGTAAAAGTTGTAGTAGAAGTCTCTAATAAAACTAAAGCAAACCCTATATATAAGCAGTTTCCTAAAACTAGTTAATTACAATAAAATAAATACAAGTCTTCTTATTTCCAAAACAACCCCTTGGCTCGGTCTTTTATTCTTCTTCTCGATCTTCTTTATTCTTCAATTCTCCAAGCCCAAACCGATATTTATTACAATAAAGTCGAGATCAATAAAATCATCTAAAAACGACAATTTACCAATTATCAATCTTAAACTGAAATATACCAAAATCCGACTTAATTCAATCTCCAAGTGTCTCCAAATAACATAATACCGACTCCTAAACCCGTACTAATAACGCTCTATCAACCGCGTAAAGTCAAAGCGGGACTATCATTGTGGAACGGAGGAAGTATATGATTTTGAAATTTTCTTCTTATATGTACGATTGTACCCTATAAGTATCACAATGTCTTCTACTACGTATAAGATTTCGTATAAAATATGGTTACATGGGTTGATAGCAAGGGCATAGAGTAGAATGAGTTTTGAGCCATGCTAAATGTTGAATTACTATAATTAACGGTTAACGATTTGGTTTAGATTCACAATTTTCAGTTAACAATACACAAAACGAGCAGTTAAGAACGAAAAAAGAACAATTATATTTACACTTATAAATATCTATAGTTACACATAATAGAAAAATGATAATTTGAAACAAAAAATGATAATTTGAAAATGTCCAATTTAATTATCGATTACGATGCACTAAGATCTACTAAAATAAAAATGATAATTTGAAAATGTCCAATTTAATGTACTAAGATCTACTAAAATTATAATTCCTATAAAATAAAAAGAAAATACTCCCTAACAATATATATGTACGAGTAATAACTTTAAATTGTGTATTGAATACTGACAATGTTACATGTTGAATTTAAGGCGAGAGCAGTACATATGAGATTTTCTTTTCCGTGAAGAAGAGGCTTTGGAGTGTCGGGGAAGTGATGTGGAGTAAACGTTTGATATATTTACTATGTTTGAAGAGAGTTATAAAGTTAAGACATTGTGCTTTAACGTGCTTTAATTAGTTTAGTTATCGGCTTATTGCTACAAAATGTGCATTGAGAAGTGTACCATGACATTATGTATTTATGTGTCAAATAAACTGAAGAAAAGAAGTATATTACTTATTATCATATTAATAACAATCCCACATATGTTCATTTAAGACATTAATATTTAATCTGGTTTAATTTAAACACTTGCTAACCATATTTTTTCTTACATATATATTACAACCTTTATTATTTTTTAATCTTAAATTCACAAAAAAAAAAATCATTTATTCCCCGCTTCATCTGCGGATGATGGACGGGTTGGGTGTGAATGATAAGTTTCATGAATGATGAATGAGTTAGATGGAGATTTATTTTAAGACGGATGGACGTGGATGATGCTACACCCAACCCGAACTTGATCCATTGACATCCCTAATTTTCATTGCATAAAATTGTCATAGATTGAAATGAGGTTAAGTGAGAGAAATTGTGGTTTAAAAAAAAAGTAAGGCTATTAAATGAAATAGTAAAAAAACTTTTTAAAATTGTATTTACTACTCTGTATGTTATGTCTAAATATTTCTTGCACAAAGCACACCACCAATTTTGTATTTTCACTTACAAATTACACAAATTAAAGTACTCCTTCCCATTTAATGGTCTTCTCACTTTAATACGGAGTATAAAACTAGCTAGGCATACATATTCAAGGTTAATGTTTAAAAAAAAAAGTACTCTCTAAAGGAAAAAAAAGCCACTAAAAGTCTAAAAGCGATTGATTTCTAATTAGACAGTTGAACAAGAAAACAAGATATCATGAATGAAATTTCAACCCATACGCTCCTCGTTCCGTGAATGATTCCTGATTCTAAACTCATACCACTATAATTAAATTCTATTTTATAATAGATATCATGAATGAAATTCTAAACACAAAAATTAAATTATATTTTATAATAAATACCGTTGGTCTTACACGTAATCCGTTTTAAATTTATCGGTTTGATAGTTATATAGATGAGACCTCCTAATATTTAGGGCATTTTTCTACTCATATACGGAGTACTTTATCCATTTTATATATAAAAAGATGTACTCCGTAGCATTTTCAAAACAAAATATTATATGATAAATAAATAAAAATATAATACTTGGTACGTCTTTATAAATAAACAAACTATATAATTTAATAAATACGAGTATAAAATTTAAAAAAATTATCTCGAAAAATGAAAACGACTTAAATTAACGTAATTGATCAACTGTACCCAACTTTTACTCACTTGTACCCTTTTTGCTCATTTTTTTTCCATTCTTTACCCTTTGTAAACTAAAATTTTCTCTAATTCTCTCTTTCTCCCATACACTACCTTCAACCCTAAAATAAGATGAATTCATCTAAATTTAATCAATTACCCTTAAAATTCATTCAACTTTTAAATTATGAATCATAATAACGACATATTAAAAATAATTCACTCGTTTTTTCTTTTTATTTTCGTTTATTAATTTACCATGTAAACTGTCGATGTAATTTTTATTGATTATATATGGGCTGTTCGGGGTGGTTGACGGTGATAGGGACGGTGGGGCGGGATGGGGAAGGCGGCGGCGGCGGGGTGGTTGGGCGAGGCGGCGGTCCGGTGACGGCGCAGGTCCGGCGGTGGGGTGGGTCGGGCCTGGTATGTGGGTGAGGGAGAATAGTGTAAGTTTAATGTCGTGTTTTTTTTTCTTTTTTTATTATTTTATTATTATTGTAATAGTTTTGAACTTTTTTATTATTTTTTATTAATAGTATTTTTTTTTTGTGATTATTATTATTATTATTATAATTAGTTTTAATTTTTTTTTTGTGAGTGGGTTTGAAGGTAGAGAGAGAAGAGAGAAAAAGTTAATTTTTGAAATGTGGGAGAAGTAAATGAAAAGGGTATTTTGGTATTTTCTGGGGTACAAGTGAGTAAAAGTCGGGTACAGTTGAACAACACCCTAAATTAAACAACCAAAACTAGCAAAACAAGGGAGGATTAGTTTAAAGGAGCAAGTTGGAGGTATAAAAATGGGTGGAACGCACTTGAAATGAAATACAATGGTGTGTGTGTGTCGTCTAGTTGTTTGGTTTTTTTGTGTGTATGTATCTTCCTCGAACTATGCACCTCTTCTACTTCTTCTTCTTCTTTATTTTATTTTTTTTGTTTTTTAATATATTCTTTTTATAAAAATTAAAAAGGTTTCCTACTTTTTTTTGAAGCCTCTCATATAATGTTTCCTTATTAACGGTTTCTATATATAATACCATCACATTTCATACTAAACAGTTTTTTCACTTCTTTGTTTAATTTCATTACATTTTATTTTACTTCTCGATTATATCCTCGAAATTCTTTTTTCTTTTGTTTTGTGTCGTTGATAAAATCGTTATACATCATGAGAACTAGAGGAGGAGGAGGAGGAGGAGGAGGAGGAAAACGTTCCGAGGTAAAATTTGATTTTACTTTCGTTTTTTAGTTGGAGGGTCACTCTTGATTTGATTTAACTGGTCATCTTTCGATGTGAATTTGACTCTACCATTTTTGGTTTCTGATATGTGACTGAAACAAAAAAGGTCGAACATAACTTTTTTGAAAATTAAAAAAGTTATGTTCGATTTTTGGTTGATGTATATAAACCCTTTAGCTATCGAAAATGTTTAATTACGACGACTTATATATAATTATGTATTGACATGAATCGTATAATACAGCAAGCCTTTTGGCCATCTCTAGTCATGAAGAAATGGCTCAACATCAAGCCTAAGGAGCATGAATTTAGTGAAGACGATTTCGATACCGAGACCGAAAGTGAAGATGATGGTAATTATTAATAATATAATGTTTTCAATAATTTATTCTTACTCATGATTTTAAACTTAATAATTGGGTACTAATTAAATTTTAATAATTTTTTTACTTTTAAAAAAGTTTCTCCAGCATTTTGTTCCAAGAATTCCAATCTAAACACTGCTGAGGATCATTCACGTATAACTCTTGGGGATGAATCTGCCTGCACAAACCGAATATCGGGTAAATTATAATTCTTGTCGCAAATTCTCACATGAGATCGACTGTAATTTTTTTTTTTTAGTATATATGAGACGGTCTTACAGAAAAGTTACGTACTTATTTTGTTTTTTTCCACACAGAAAGCAACCAGTTGAGGCATAGAAGAGGAATATCAGAAACTCTGAGAGCACAATACATAAACACAAAGGATGTGAGGTCAGCTCGTAAGTTTGCTATCTATTTTTGTTTTTTTTTTTTTAATTTAATATTTTTAATAAAAACCCGAAACAAATCAAAGTAATCTTCCCTTCTGCTAAGTTTTATTCATCTGTTTACCTTTCGATTTTAATAAATATAGGTAAACTAGATGTCACTTTTCAAACTAAACAATTAGTAGTAATTAATTTATATTGTACGCAAATGACTAAAATAGATTTTTTTTTTTTTTTTTTTTTTTTTTTTTTTTTTTTGAATATTAATAATAATATAAATACTGTTAAAAAAGCAGGGTAACAGTAGCATCATGGAATGTGGCTGGGAGACATCCATCAGAATGTTTACAGATAGATGACTGGCTTTGTACCCAAGACCCTGCTGATATTTACGTTATTGGGTCAGTTTTTTTTTTTTTTTTTTTTTTTAACTTATTTTCTTATGTTCTTAGCTCTAATGGATTTTTTGTTGCATAAAAGTCGAAATAATAATGGAATTTCATAATACGATATGTGAATTCGTAATTTTAGAGTTTGTCTATAAGACCATTTTAATGAAAAATTTGGATCGAAATATGTCTGTATACGTCGGCTCTCATTCTGAGTTTCTGACTTGTATGGGAGAGTCTTAATCTACTGGAAAAGTATACGGAGTAAGTTCTATTTTTCTTCTTTTTTTGTTGGCATCTCTTATACTCCGTAAGTTATAGCAAAAGATTTTGTGAGTAATTAAGAAGTTATCAAATACAAAGTATGGCTGACAAATGAACCTACATGTATTTACAGAGACACATGTCCTTTTGATTCAATCATTTATTTACCTTTTTACTTTGGAAAACAACATGAAAGATAATTTTATGTAAAAAAAAATTACTTTATACTCGTTCTCCAAATATAATAATAAACAAATTATTAAACTAAAGGCAGTATTAAAAAGAGTCGAAATCAACAAACCGTCATCGTTCTTAATAAGTCTTCCAAAGGTTCCTTCTAATTTCAGCAATTTCCAACTTTTGTGTAAAGTTATAAAGTTATAAAATTAATTTAATGTGCTACACATAGATGAAGCAACAAGCCAAACAAGTACTTAGTATGTATTAGAGTAACATGAGTCTAAAACATGAAACTCCAAACAAAACTTAAATTTGCAACAAAAACAAAAATTGGTAGACAACTGTCTGAGAAGTATTTGGGACACTTGACTTACTTTTTAAGACATCTTTTATTTTATTTTTATTTTTTTATCAAATAATATAATACTAAAAAAATTATTAAGTGGGTGTGGTTAAATTCTTATAAAATTTTAGGCATGTATGATGTGTCCAACATTAATATAGGGTAGATCAGATCAACCTATTTATTTTAGAAGATTAATTATGGACATAGTGGATTCACATGTAGCATGCTATGTAAAAAGTGTTTCTTCTTTTATTTTTAAGTGAAAAAAATAATTAGAAATAGGTAGGATTTTTAGATCTATATGTTCCAAGAGCTGTTCTATGATATAATTTGTTGCTCATACTCGATTATACGTGTCAGGCATGAATACGGTTTTGGAATGTCAGATAAAATCGGTTGTCTTTTGATATAATTTTAAATAATGTTGCTTTGGTGTCTCGAGAGTCCCACAACTGGTAGTCTGGTAGGGCAGTAATAATATGTTTCAAATGTGCACAGTCTTACCCTTGTGTAACATCGAAATCGAGATGAAAATTACATCTAACATTTGTATCATGTGACTTTATTGCTTCATGATAAAATGAAACGAGTTTGATTTTACAGTCATTTCACCATTTTTAATCGTAAATTACGAAATAAAAATACAAACATTAAAGGCTAGAACACAAGTCAACTAAGAAGAATTTAAAAAACTTGTACCAAATGAAGTAATATTATATTTATAGGGTGTGTAATGATATACTATAACCTAGAATGAATTATTGTATACAAAATAATAGGGACTTTAATAGAGCATAGTGACTAGTGAGTTGAGTAAATGCTTGGCTTTGGTTATAATGGACTAAACTACATTTGATCTTAAATCTTTTGTACTTCTTTGTTCCGAAATGTCGAAGCAGTCATCGCCTTTTTAGTACATAGAAGTTCTTTCAAAATTCGCGCAGTTTTTAGCTGTTTTAAGCTTAAAATAGATATAAACATCTTAAGAGAAACGATTGGTCTTTGAATGTTTTATATCGTTTTTGGCAGTTTCCAAGAAGTAGTTCCTCTGAGCGCCGGGAACGTACTTGGAGCCGAGGATAACAGGCCGATCCCAAAATGGGTATCATTAATCCGAAAAACCCTAAACGGGTCGTCTGAACCCGAGCCCAATTATGAAACCCACAGCGACCCGTCTTCTCCAATACATGCTGCTAATGTACATGTTCCGTCTCTAGAGGAGTCGATCGCAGAACTAAGTCATGAACTTAACTGGAAAAGCCATGAGATGAAAGGAAGAGATAACGATGAACAGAAGTCGTTAATTAAGAGAATTTACGGAATTGACTGTGACAGTCGTTTAGAATGGCCTGATTTGTCCCCAGTTTTGTCATCGGGAGTGAACTTACGTCGTGTTAGGAGCAGTTCAGGGAGACCTGGGTTTTCCTGGCTTGAGAACCCGCTGGTGTTTGATCCGAATATTGTAGCTAACAGTGGTGGAGGACTGAAGGGATTTCGTCACAGTTTCGGGAATTTAGCTGCCTTGCAATCAGATAGTAGGCCTGAAGAACCGCCTGAATTTGCGTCTGAAATTTCAGAAAAGGATATTGAAGAAGACGAGGAAATTGATTCGTTCATGGATTTGCCGGGGGACACGTCTTTTTCTGATTCGATGAGTTATAATTCTCGTCCGAGATATGTCAGGATTGTAAGTAAACAAATGGTTGGAATATATATATCGGTTTGGGTTCGTAGGAAGTTGAGACGACATATCAGTAACTTGAAGGTTTCTCCTGTCGGTGTTGGGTTGATGGGTTACATGGGAAATAAGGTAACTACTCTCTCGACAACTTATCGAACATTTCAGAAAACTTTAGACAACGTCACAAATTCAGAATATCTGTCGACTAATTAGCGTGTGATTTGACATAATGTCGTGTATTTTATTGCATCTGTGCAGGGGTCTATATCTGTCAGCATGTCGCTGTATCAGTCACGTCTGTGCTTTGTGTGCTCTCATCTTACCTCTGGACATAAGGATGGTGACCAACACAGACGCAACGCAAACGTCTATGAAATCATCAGGCGCACTCGTTTCTCATCGATCATCAACAGTAGCCATCCAAGCACAATACCGTCTCATGAGTAAGTATAAATCTGTCAACTTTTTACCGCCAACATTGTTCCGAGAAAAAGTACATGAACTAACGTGGTAGTATTTGTGTTTTTTTATTTTGTTCTGAGCAGCCATATATTTTGGTTTGGTGATTTGAACTACCGTCTCAATATGACGGATAAAGAGATACGTAAGCTTGTTGCTAAAAAGAAGTGGAACGAACTTATCAACAACGATCAGGTCAACCTTTTGAATTACCGTCTCATTTGCTAGGATATATAATCTGTTTTTCGAAGTCCGACACTAACGAGGTCGAAATGTTGAACATGGGTTTGAATATTGCAGCTTAGCAAAGAGCTTCGTAGTGGACGTGTATTTGACGGATGGAAGGAAGGACCAATAAACTTCCCGCCAACTTACAAATACGAGTTCAACTCAGACAGATATGTCGGTGAAAACCCGAGAGAAGGGGAGAAGAGGAGATCACCAGCATGGTAAGTATGGCCTGACAAATTACGCATCTGAAGACGATCCTTGGACTGCACAGATGTTAATTTGGTGTGTTTATTCCGCAGGTGTGATCGGATACTTTGGTCAGGAGTAGGCATACGACAGTACTTTTACAGAAGATCCGAAATAAAACTATCAGACCATCGTCCGATAAGTTCTTCGTTCTCTATTGAGGTTGAAGTTTTGGACACTCGAAAACTCCAGAGAACTCTTCACTACAACAGGGCTGCCATACATCCTGATACATTTCCAGACGAGAATGACGACTTGTAGTTCATCGCTGAAAACAGGTACTTAATTTCACACGCAATGGTGTCGTCTTTGCCACGGCTGTTTTGCGAGTGTATTAAACTGTTGGAAATTTTTGGCTTACAATAATAAAACTTAAAATCTCCACTTTCTTTAAATATTTCGAGCATATCAAGATAAAGGCAAAATGCTGATAGTTACGGTAATTGAATCGTGTACAGGATGAACAAGCTAATCACGACACAGTGTGCCATCGACAACTGACATACATAATTTTACGGAGGGTTGAAAACTGTGAATTAAGGTGTACACATTTTGGCTTCAAGTTGATTACCTGCTGGTGGTGATAATCCACTCTCAGGGACCAACGCATAAATATTTATACTTGCGACTGAAGTTCAGGGACTACCGAGAAATTCGAACATGTTAAAAACAGGCGAAAATAGCAAAACTACTGTGTTTATATTGTTGAGTAAAGTATACAGTTTTTTTTTGGGTGATTAGTAGTAACAAAAGAATCATCAATGTACAGGAGTAAAACGTTCATAGAAATTCTTTTGTATTTTTGAATTTTGAACCAAAACTTTGTAATTATCATGAACTTTGTAATGGCGAGCTTTTAAACTTGTATGATAATTTCTTTGTTCTTTTAAACATTGTAAAACCGTTCTACATACTCGTCGTTATCATCATCGACTATTAAAACGCCATGTAAGATCAACAGGTAAATACTCACCTCCATAATTGTCAACGTCATCGCTATTCCCCTACTTTCTTCGACAATGTTGTTCCACGAACAAAGAAACGAATCCCTTTTCATATGACAATCTCGAAACAAAATCACTGCGGTTGCTCATTGAAAATATTAGCAATATACAGATACAATCCCGATTTCACACGTTGCTAGTCATCTACGCAAAATTTCAAAATTTATCTAGTAAATTGTGTGCTACTCCTTACAACGCTACTGACAGAATTGTCTCGGATATATTACTCTTTCTTACTTACACGATGGACCTACCAAGTGCTACGACGTAAAACAGAACTGCTAGAAAAGTGAAAACTGGTTCTTAAGGCTGTCACTGAAAGATACTACTGACGGAACAATCATCGTGAACGCGCCAGATAGTTTCACCGAGAAGATTCGCTGTTGAAAGAACAGTCAGCTGATGAAAGAAGTTCTTTTCGGCTACTGGAAGTGTGTTTGTAACAATCACCTCTTGAAATAAACCACTAGACAATCTCTCGATTGCAGGCGGACTGCCAAAATGCAGATATATCAATTATTTTTTTTTTTTGCAGAACTATCAAATGCGTCTATTCGACTGGCATCTGTATCCAAGTTTCACGAATTCTTGTACACTCCCAAATATTTTAAGCGCGTGAAACTGCAAAACTGAAGAGTGGATATATTATTCGAACTTGTACCTGAAAACAGCATGTGTGCAGCAAGCGTAGACCTCTCGAGCACCCTCTGTGTGCAACAACTCCGCACCTTTTGTGATCGTGCCTGTTCCCACCATAATGTTAGCCATATGAAGAAAATATCTGGAGTTCAAGATAGTCTTTCTAAGATTTTGTAAAACTTAAAAAAAAAAAAAAAAAAAAAAAACAGCGCTACAGAAAAGACTCAGGAATATTTGAATCCGTATTGCAGCGCACATGTAACCGTCGTATCCAAAATTACTAGAGAGGAAACCTCAAGCTAGTTGCATAGAATGAAACAACCTAAAGGCACTGATACGAAGGCGCAATTCAATGATGTCCCTCGTTAATTGATTTATTCAGTGCAGAAATAGAGTGATGGACGTAATCATGATCGAACTAGTGTTATGGACGATATGATAACTTGGGAATGAGGGAATGGCAAGGGAAAATGAAAACAAGATTGGTACAACATAGTGTACAGATGAAATTAACCTAAAGTTCGTTTTAATTGCTATATAAAGCAGAGCGTGAGGAGATGCATACGACAAATATATGTTATCGAAATACCACCTACCAGCAGTGTCAATCATATCGTCTACCATAACAGCAACTTTTCCTTTCACATCGCCGATCAGATTCATCACCTGTTCATCGAAATGCATTGTATAAGTCACTTCTACAATCAGAGAAACACATTAAACTACAACAAGTTCTGGGCTAACAAAAGCTAAAATCATATACGGAGTACTATATATACACAGATCGGTATATAACTATTTAAATGAGTATCAATCACAGTAAGGCTTCAGAAGTCAAAACATAAAACAAAGTAAAAGCTGCCAACATAAAATTCATCAAATTAAGCATAATAATTACGGGTATAAATTATTTGCCACATTACCTCAGCAACATTATGTGCATGCCGTCTCTTATCGACAATGGCCAAAGGTGCATCAGACAACTTTTTAGCAAAGGCACGTGCTCGTGCAACTCCTCCAACGTCAGGAGAGACTACGACCAAATCACTTGAGGCAATACGCTTGCTAGCTAAGTAATCAAGTATCACAGGCTGTACACATATCAACACAAATAGCGCCCTTGTATACACGTTTATTCAGTTCAAAGATATCAATAAATGAAAACGAAACACAGATAGACTTCAATACCTGGCAGTACAAATGATCTACGGGAATATCGAAATATCCCATTGACTGCCCAGAATGAAGATCACACGCTAACACTCTGTTTGCACCAGCTTCGGTGATAAGATTTGCAACCAGTTTGGCAGCAATAGATTCGCGGCCTTGAGTCTGCAACCCAAGAAGCGACATCAGAAATATTCGTATTAAATTCACCCCAAACTCGATATGTGACAGCCTTAGATATTTATCTTGCCTTCCTATCAGCTCTGGCATAACCGAAGTACGGAATGACTGCAGTAATAGTTTTGGCTGATGCTCTACGACATGCATCTATCATTACTAAAAGCTCCATGAGATTCTCGTTCGCAGGAGGGCTAGTTGGTTGAATGATGAAAACATCGCTTCCTCTAACACTCTCCTCCAACTGAACGTAAACCTCACCATCTGCAAAACGCTTTATCTTCACCTTCCCCAGCTCCAAACCCATGTACCTCGCAATTTCCTTCACACAGCATTTAAAAAATAAAACTATTCAGGTCATTCAAAAACAAGTTTAGTCCTACATCATAATATACCATACAAAAATTACAACTTGGAACTCCAGTCATCGTTTTACACTCGTTACTACTACTTCTGCTGCACTCTCACAACTAGTACATCTGCATACCTAATTTTCCCCGTGTTTCCTACTTTTATCATCTTCTTTTTCGTTGTTTTTACTAATTATTTCAACCTTTTACGAATATTAGTACCTAGTTCTAAAGTGTCACACGTCCTAATGAGTAATTTCAGTAAAGCAGGGTGAAGTGAAAGGCAAATGCGCAAGAGGCATCGAACTAGAGCAGAACAAACCTTAGCGAGTGTAGCGTTCGCCAAACCAGAAAATAGCTTCAACCTTGTATCGTTTCTATTTACAGAATTCAACAGTTGTTCCGAGTGCAAGAACTTTGGAAGACTTTGCCCGTCAAATGCAGGGGTAGACATCCTCCCATTTACCAATCTTAGTGATTCACTCGCATTACATTTCTACAAACGTAACAAAATGCAAAAATGTACATCAAAATCTTGGCTATTCATATTGGTCTATTATTAACCTTCCGCTCTAAAATTATGACAGTTGTTTTTGACTGTAGTACGATTATACAAGTTAGGGGGCTGCATTACATTAAATCAATACAAGTTTTTGTAGTATCATCTTTCATTACCTCAAGCTTGTATTCAAAAGCAATAAAGAACATATTACTGCGACATATGAAGTAAATTAAGGAGTTATTTGGTTGATCAAGGAACTTATATTACCTAAAAACTTCAAAGGAATTAAGTTCCCTAGTTAAATATGGGTGAATTAGACAAAAGTGTTTGGATCTCATGTAGGAATTAGATTCCGCATAAAGTTACTATGACCAAGTGGATGGTTAAACAACTTATCACATTATGTAGGCATTGCAAATTTCTATAAGATTCCTAAATTTCTCAAAAGTTATGGCAACCAAATACTCCCTCCATGTTTTACTGAGTATATAGTTTTCTCACATTTCGAAACTCACACTTCTCTTCAGTATCTCTCATAATATTTTGTTAAATATTATCGAATATATACTCATATGAAAGCTCTTTTCAGAACGATTTTATAGTACAATATTTTACGGAGTATATCTTTTGGACTGATATTTTCATAAAAATTGAAGTCAAAGGTACACCTTGTAAAACGAAAACGTCATATATTATGTAATGGAGTGAGTAACTCGTCGTTTTGAAAATTGTTATTTTTTCTGATTCCTGTGTTTTCCTTAATGGCAACCAAAAGATTCCTAAGTACGGAGTACGAATTATATTTTAGTGTTAGGTACCTAAACTTCCTCTCTTGTAAGTTAGAATGTTATATAATTAAAATTCCTCTCTTTTCATCTTAAACTGTCTGAAATTTAAAATTCTCTTAAGTTTTGTGAAATGTGAAGTTCTCTTAAGTCGAGTGTTTTCTAAGTAATCTAAATTTTTTTGTAGGATCATATAAAGTCTCTAAATGATTGTCTAAAGCGTTTAAAAAATTAAGAAAAATAAAATAAAACGAAGAGAATATAAAAGTAGACTTCATCTATACTTTAAGATTATTAGGTACTTGAAATTCTAAAATTGACTCTCTTAAAATCCCCTCTCTTTCATCCATTTGTTTACGTTTTTATTGAAGAGATGAAGGAATCTACGTTGTTATCCAAAACCAAAATTCACACATTTTCTTACTAATTTTCATTTTTTAATAATCTATACTTTTTTCACCCTAGGTCCCATTTCTCATTTACTCCCTCTGTCTCAGTCATTTGTTTACACTTCTCTTAAATTTCCCTCACAAAAAAGTCAAACTGTAAACAAATCACTGGAACGAAACGAGCATTAAAAATTGTGCAATTTGATATGGACCTAATTGAAAACATATATAGAGGGAGTATACAACTACACAAGACTATAAAACTACATTAAATTGACTGAGAAATTATCAGGTACACCGGAAAGATCATATCATCGTCCCCTTAACTGATCAAAAGATTGGATACTCGTTAGTTAGGGACGACGATGAATCGGTCCTCCTGGTGTATCTAACCATATATCTCTCTAATTGACTTCCTCTATATTCTATAATGTTATGTTGTTCCTCATTCTTGAAATTATGTAAACATTATCATACATCATAATCAAACAATAATATCAAGTAACAAATGCACATACAAAGTATAATTTTTACGAACCAGGCACAAATTTTCAAATGAGACCGTAAAAAAATGTGACGATTTTTTTCAAACATCAGCAGATAGTTTCAAAATTCAACGAAATAAACGCGAACAATCATCGATCAGTACACCAAAATTCAAGAATTAATGAACATTAACAATTAACAAAGATATTAAGAAAAAGGAGAGAGACGATTACGACGACGAAAGGAAGAGAAATACGAGGAGGAGGAGCAACGGCGGGACCAAAAGAGTGGAGAGAAGACGAGGATGGAGAAAAACGAAGCGAAACAGACGCCATTAATGGCGAAAAAAAGCTTGGAAATTAAAAGTGGAGCAAAAGTTTAAAAATTTAATTAGTAGAAGATGAAATTAGGGTTTTGAGAGGATTAAATTGAGGAGATTTGATAGAGTAATGGCGGTGATTTCTGTTACGTATGTCCTCCACACTCTTCTCTCCTTCTTGCGGTGACTCGACTGCGTTTTTTTTGCTTGAAATTACGTGCGTATTTATATACACATCCGGCATCCCCTCCCTCCCCCACCATCATCCCTTTGACCTTTATTATTCCGATAAATCTTCCTTAAAACAGATCTATCTGTCTTAAGGTTAAGAGGGTAATGACCTGTTTTAGCTCATTAATCTTTCTTTTTTTCAAAAATTTTTTCAAGACCCATATTTTTTAACTTAAATCAAAATGCGGGAAAACACAAACTTTAAATGGTAACAATATTGATAAAAATGGTAACATACTATATTATATTGGTGACATATTCTCAAACATAGAAAACATAATACATGTTACGAATATAAATTAATTATGTTTGGATCATAATATATTATGTTATCATTTATTAATGAATTGTTATCATATTTTTGAGTATGAAATGCAAAATACAAATATGTTACATTAAAGTATAATATTTTATCATTTAATATTAACCTATTTGAAAAATATTAGTATAATAACCAAAACATATCACATAATTATGATAACATATTATATAAATGTTATACTCTGTAACAATTTTTTGTTTTCTATGTTTCATAATATGTTACAAATATATTTAACAATTATGGTAACATATTGTAAAAATGTTGGGACTAGTTTTTGTTTTAGTACAATATGTTACTCCATTTTTATCCACTTTGTTACCATTTTAAATACCCGTTTTTACCCGCATTTTGACAAAAGTTTTCGAAAAAAAAGTTGGGTCTTGAAAAAAAAAAAAAGATTAAAATAAAAAAAATAAAAATAAAATGGGTCAAACCCGACCCATTTTAAGTTTAAGACGGATCCTTTGATCTTAAATAAGAATTTGTGCATTTTCATATACTCCAATATTCAAATTCATGTTCTTACTAGATATTTTTAGATTTGCTAATTAGGGATGTTAGCGGGGCGGGTAAATACGGATATCGCTTCGTATTCGTTCCAGTTAGGATGGATATGGGGGTTAGTTTAGTGGGTTGTGAGTGGGGATAGTATTAGAAGTGACCCTGCCATGGGTGGTGAAGCGGAAGTATGGATATCCACATGGATCCTTGCAAAGTGGTGGGGCGGGTGTGGTTTTTCAAACTGTCCCCCACCACGGGTCGTGGAGCGGAGGTAGGAATGTATTTTAGTTGGTGGATGCGGATGCGGGGTACCCTTCTTCCGCCCTCGCCTCGCCCTAATGACATCCCTATTTGCTATGACATCCCTATCTATATATCTATATATCTATATCTATATATCTATCTATATATACTATTAAAACAAAATTCTTCAAAACACAACTTTTAAAAACAAACCCAATTCCTTCTCTCCTTGTGCCACGTCAGACTAGCCTTGCCACATCAACAAATGACAAAACCGACCCCCTTCCCATTCAACTGATGAATTCATGAAGACGAAAAGTTGTTCTTTCTATTTTCTTGAAATCACAAACTCCCAATTCAATTGAATGTTAAAATTAATCTGTCTCATCTTCATCACTAATTCATTCCGGTGGCTTTCGCTCTAAACCCAGACCCCAACTTTTTCAGTTGTAAAGCCTCTTATGGTGCATTTGCTGCGATTTCCGGTGGAATTTCACTCTATTATTTCACTTCGTCACCCAATTTGGTATTTTCTCCCTTTAATTTGATCTGGGTTTGTTTCAATTTGTTGTTTTCTTATTGTGATTGGTGATGTTTTGTGATTAATGTGATTTGATTTTAGTCAATTGTGCTGATTTTGACTATAGATTCAGGAGTATTTATCATATATGTTATGCACCATGAAATTAGAATGAAATTTGTTCAGAATGTTGGTGTTGTTGGTTTAGTTTTGTGATTAAAGTGAATGAAATTATTTTGATATTTGTATGAATTGTATCATGTAATTGCAATGCTGTGTGATAAATTAGATGATGTTTTACGCTGGTTGCTGATTTTGATTGGTGTCGTATGTTCAAAATCTCGGATGATGATGTGGTGTTGATATATTCATTTGAAGCTATGCTGTAATTCATTCATTAGAATTCATTCAAGTCACAAACTCACACCTCAATACTCGATGAAGATGAAAAGTTGTTCTTTCTATTTTCTTGAAATCACAAACTCCCAATTCAATTGAACATTTCAATCAATTCGCAACGTGGCCGCCGCCGCCGCCACCAATGTCCGGTTCAAAACCCCAAATCCACCAGCAACTCGCCGAGGTATGTTTTCTTCTACTTTTGATTCTTCAATTGGACATCATTGTCGATTGTACGATTTTTTTTTTTATTGTTTTTTAAATATCAGTTTGTTTGTGATGAATTTCAAGCGAATTTCAGAAAACCTAGAGCGAAACCCCTGCCTATCGCCGCTTGTAACGCTTCCAAGAAGTTCAGTTCATGTGTAATGTGCTGATGAATCATCAATTTAATTTGTTAATTTATTTACAGTTTCGGAGAATGTAATCTTCTAACTGCTGGTGAATTTTTCTCTCGAAAATTTTTATGTGAAACTTTACTTAAGTGTACATGACATGCTGATAAATGTTGAATTTTCTGATCAATTTATGCAGTGTTGGAAGGTTTGTGGAATTATGGTTAGTTAATGGCGAATACGATATGATGAACCGTAGCGGACTGACAAAGGAGCAGATTGTAATGGTGCTATCTGCTGAATGCTTAGCTTCACTAATTTATGCCACTTTTATCGGCATTTTCTCTGATGTGTAAGTCTATTCATCGTACCTTCGATTCAGTTAGATGCTTAGTAGATTTGGGTTTGTGATTATAATGTAGATGAGAGGAGATGTTGAAATTGATCTTCATTTTTTTTTCGTGTGTTACTCGGAAGTCGGAAGAATTATCATCACTACATTGTATTGCAAGTATTTACAAATTTAATTGTGTGACCTAAAAAACTTTTGAGCCTAAGGTTTGTATATAATTATGTAGAAAACAAAAAGTGGTGATAGAAAACAACTGTTAGATACTTGTATTGCAGTTTTCTGGATTTTATGGGCACCAACTTTGGTGGTACGACTCTTAATATTCTTGATCTGTTATATTGCTCTGTTGTATGAGAAATTGAGAATGATGTCGTTTTACCTGAATTTACCCTTTGTTTTTGGGAATATCTTATTTGAGGCTTCGCTTATGCACAACATTTCTGCTGTTATATTAGAGTCTATATACAAATTACATGAAACTCGTCTGATGTTCTGCCTTTGATTGTAGGCCGATGGACATGAAGTTCAACTTGGGTTAATATATACCCATGTTTGTTAGGTTCAAGAATGCTCAGAAGCACAGCCTTTCCATGGTCTCTAAGTGGATTGTTATCTCTTCGTATCGAAGACTGCCTACTTTATGAATTCATCGGTGCTAGGGTGGTCGTTTCCATTATAGCTTACGACTACCAGGTGCCGAACTGTCTACTGCTTGAGAAGCTTTTCCGTACCCAGTATTCTGATTTTCATACCCTTCGAATGGTGCTAATAATTTATCGTTGAATTGATTCCGATGTGTAGGAAATCGGCCGTCGTTGGGCTAATACTGCCTACTCTTGCTCGGCTGAGGAGCACGTTAGTCCCTTTCTCTCAACGGTATGATTTAAAGATGATGTCGATGATTATGTTGGAGTTTCAGATACTACAACTCAGTTTGGGGGCAATTGGAGGTGGATTTTTTTTTTAATTAATTTCATGTTAATTTATTTTTTAAATCGATTTTTTAAGGTTTTGTGTGATGTTCATTATAAAATTATTGCTGTTGGTTGCTTCAGAGGATAGTAACTTTATATCATAAATTTTTTACGCATGACGGTTCTGATCTAATATTTGTGCAATTACTATGCAGATTGCTTGACTTTTATGGTAAAACGACCCTTGAGAGATGCGTCACAGAAGTCTAATTTGAAGCAAGCAAAGGTCTATTGTTGCAGTGGTATGGTTATCAAAATTTTCTGAATTCTACTACAACGGCGTTTCTGCAGGTTATAAAGTGGTCTGATAAATGATATTTTTTGTACGATGTAGGTACTTAGGGTCTTAATCGGGAGCACCTGATGATTGCTGACAAAGTTCTGTTTTATGTCATTTCAAACTCAGCCTCTATGATCAGGTATGTTACATTCCTGGTAATTGATCAGTGATCAGTCACATAACTTCTTTTTAGGTTATTTCGACCATTGATAATTTATCTAAAATCTGAATTACTTTGAAGTTTTCTAATACACTCCAAACTTCCGAAGTATAAGTAATGTTAAGGTATTCGTATACTTCAGTTTTCTAAGTTCTTATGAAGGGTTTGATAAGGTAAGATGAGGAGAGACAAAGCCGTTTTAAACGATTAGTCGTATTGTCCTGTGCCCTACGTTGTTTTCAGGTTTCGCTTGTAAGTTCTAACACTGGGAGCGTGGAAAACAAAGTCCATTACAACACTTCCTGAAAGGTTCGGCTTGTAAGTTTTAACACTTATCCTGTTATGACTAACTACACTTATGATTTGGAAGTAGGCAGAATAGCATATATATCTCAGGATGATCTTTGTCATGACACCACCAAGTTTCTGTGTGTCTGAACTCTGAACCCAAAGAAAGGGGGGTAACGTCCAATTAAACTATCTTAATAACATCCCTTGCCAGAACACCAGTGTGTTATACACCACAGTCCCAATTAATCGAGTTAGCCAATTCAATAGTGGATGCATATGTTTTTCTCATATATCCACTGACTGTTAGATTTTGTTAATCAAAGCTCTAGCAGCATTCTGTATTTTCTTTTGCTGTGTAATTCACTGATTTATGATTCGATCGAATGATTACTGTTTATGTGATATGATTTTTGTTCCGATTTTCGAAGCTGAGTATTGATTTTTTCGATATTCCTAGATTTCTCAATTGCTGAGTAGATTGATGTTTGTTTGGAGCTGAGATTCTAATGATTGTGTCACTTTTTATTTTGATTGATTAATTTCAGTTGATATTATTTTGTGTTTATTCTAAGTTTGAGCTGTTATTTGGGTTTTAATTGACGCTTGTTTTGTTTGAATTGTTGTAACGACGATACTGATTCGTGAAAGAAGCTGTTTTAGCGGAAGATCATGTGATGTATGCAGATGATGGTTTTCCAGTTAAAAATATCTGCGTTTTACAAATGAAGAACTACAGGATGCTGCAAAAAAAATAAAAAAATAAAAAGCGAGTTTTTCTGTAGTTTCTAATTAGTTTATGCGTCATGTTGTGTTTCTAGGTGTTGATTATAAGGTTAAGTATGTAAACATCGGGGGCAAAAAGCTAAAGCTTGCAATTTGGGACACAGGTAACACATTTGTACTCCCTTGGTGAATCACGACGCTTTTTTTATACTACAATTTGTATGTGATGTTTACCAATTTACAATGTTGTGTGAGGATTTGTGATATTGATCATATTTCACACAAACAATACCAGCCCCAGTTTATGCTATAGTAGTTTAGTTTAAAATCTTACTCTTTAAACATCCCCCTCCCTAAAAACGATTTTTGTTGTATGATACTCCGTATTGATCATGCAAGGAAGAAGATGTTTCTATAATTAAGTCCGACATACTGATCACATGCGGATAACTTTGGAATATAAGGATATTTCTGATGATTAGTTGGAAATAGTGTCTTATTAATGCATTTATTACGTTAACTCTTACAGCTGGTCAAGAAAGATTCAGGACATTAACGAGCTCATACTATAGAGGAGCACAAGGAGTTATCATTGGTATTTCTTTAAGCCTTTTTATGTCATTGTACAAATCGTTCCAAAGTTAAAATGTCAACGTCATATTGCTTCGGTTTTCTGATAACTTCAGTCGATCTTCATTGACATAAAGTGTGGGAGGTTCTTGTAGTACATTAGTATCTATTAGATCTTACAAAAGTTTCCGTATCATTTTATTTCTCGGAGTATATGGATTATAAGAGCTCCATAGATTCACATGTACTTGGATTTCATATAGCCCATATAGGTTGGATCACGAATGCCATTATAAACTACACTATCGTCTATCACACAGTATGTTTCTTTTGAATTGCACGACCTTGTGGTTTCTTTGAGACTGACTGATTGTGGTTGTGGTGGCTTTCTTACGTCGTAGTTTATGTTTCTGACAGCATATGTGAAGTGTTGCTTAAATTGTTCAAGGCATCCTAGTACAGTAGAGAAAGGCATATTAGATTTGCCTTGTCCTTGCCAGTCATTATGTGACCGTTTCTGTTCGTTTAACTTGTTCGTAACAGCTTATGATGTAACGAGGAGAGATACGTTTACGAAGCTCCGTGATATATGGGCTAAGCCGCTAAGGAAATTGACCTTTACTCCACTAATCAAGATTGTATCAAGATGCTTGTGGGAAATAAAGTTGACAAGGTACATGATGTTGTTATTGGATGTACATGCAGCGTAATAGCAATTTGACTGAGCAGCAGAGTGAAGAGTTAATGAGCCTTTTGACATCTTTTGCATCACACAGACACACATGGTGAGCACATTATATTATGTCGTATTACTCTTATCTTACCTATTCTAACAAACAAATAACATGAATTGACATTTATTTGGTGTTTTCCTTGTGCAGAGCCAATTTCTTTCGAAATGATCGTCATGGATGGTAAAACTAGGACTTAAAGAAAACGATCTTTTAATAAGCCTACATGCCTTAAATTGTTGCTTTCTTCATCTCTCTTTGTAGGGAATACTACTTAATCACGGTGAAACATTGTGTTTTGGCACTAAAAGCCTAAAACACTACAACTCGTGTTATATGGTGGATGAATCAAGTGTATGAGAACTTCAGATAACATTGTTGGTATTATCGTTGGAGCTGGTATAACATCGAAGCGAATGGTAACTCACAAACACTACCTGTACGTGCTTCTACTATTAGATGTTTTGATTAGTTAGACGTTTTGATTGGTGCTATAAGTCTGGTGACATATTAATTTGAGTGGAAATAATATCCGCGATTTTATTCATAAGTGTTTCGATGTTTCGATATAGAAGGCACCAATGGATGTACAAAAATGTATTATCTTCCCGAGGTGTTCCAGGTTGATCATTTTGAACACGTAGGCGGGAAATGGCTTACTCTTTTGTTGAACACTTGAACCGTCTTTGTTATTGCTAACCAAAGGGACCGGAACCAATATATCATGAGACTCCATCAAAAAATCAGAAATGGTGAAATTTTATCCAGACCAACTTACCAACATCAAATAGAAAACTCTAAAAGGCTGTTATAAGTAGCGAGTTTATGTGAATAAATAAAGGGTAGTGATAATGCGACTCTATTTTTGGCTACGCCAAAGCGGCCATTTTAGTTTGCGTTTTTCGCATTTCAAGGTGCATATACCGGTGCATTTGTTTATAAAGCCATATGGATGTATGTTTTGTCGTATGTGTTTATTCTACCATTTGTCTTAGACCACACTTAAACTTTGACTTTGATGGAATTTTATCACCTTTTTTGAAATATGTAATCTTCTTACCTAGGATGCACTACAATAAACACAACATAAATTTTATGTCTGGCACTTGCTCTACATTGTGCTAAGAAATTTTTTTACGATGTTAGACTTAAAATATTACGGAGTACTTTACAAACATATTTACGTAGTCTATACAAATGTCATTCCGTAATAGATAACCCAAATGGAAGATGTAGTATAAAAGTTAAAGTGGTCCGTGAATCTCACGGGTCGCATCACTAGTTTGCTATGTCATCAAAATGTGAACATTTTTATTTATTTATGGATATTCATATTCATATTTATATTAGATTATTTCACAAATTCTAGGGTGAGAATATCTCATGAAAAATTTATCGTGAAATGTGAGAAGTGCTTTTAATAATTTCATATATGAGTCCACATTGATCATAAAAGTGAGATCGTTCACTTTATAAAGTTTAAAGGTTACTCTTTTTATCGTCAATTGTCATTTGGATGGAAGCCTCTAAGCTTATGGAGTGGAATCTATCCTTCAATTTGTGGTTATGGCCCTGGCTCGGGCCCGTCTCTGATTTAACGGATAGTAATTATATTGGCGTATGAATACTATTTGATGTTTCAAAGTGATTGATTTAAGCGTTATAAATTCATATTAGTAACATTTTAGCTATAAAAAGGTCTCGTCACACGTGTGAATTTTCAATAGTATTACATACGAAGTAACCCTAACTCCCTCCATCCACTAAAGTTCCTACTTCCATTTTCATTCATTCATATTTAAATGTTCATTCCTCTTTTTGTCAACAATCTATGATTACTATTAGATGTGAGCCCACAATAATTTTTAACTTTCATTTTACACCTCAAATCTCACATTTCTCTTAATATCTGTGTCCCTCCATCCATAAACTTTAAACGTATAGATGGAGTGACTACTTAATTTTTCCACGAAGTTTCAGGTCAACAGTTGTACATGTACTATAATCTTATAGATTATATTTAAAATCTAAAATAATAACTAAATATTATCAAAGTGATCGCATTAAATTAAAATCTTATACATATTATGATCTTAAAGAAAAGTTTTCTTGCTCATGTTGTGTTCGTTAATTAATTTTTTATGTATACAAATATTCTTACATAAAAAGGAAAAATATATTTCCTCTTTTCCAGTTAATTATTTACACTTTGACCTTTTTGTGAGGGAGATTTGAAATAAGTGTAAACAGAGACAGAGGGAGTATATGATTGGTAGGAATAAGTCGATAGTGTTTAATGGAGTAATTGTTAATGGCATGCAATTTAATCAAATTATACTTTCACATGAAAATATTGACATTTTAAACTCATTTTCAAGAAAAAAAAAAAGGAAAAAAAAAAGTTAAAAAATACGGAGTACAAAGTACTCCGTAATTGATAGAGAGAGACGGAGGAGAGTACACCTGCATTCAAATAGTTCTCACGGATACTAGTAATCATATTATAAGACCTTTGTATACATATAATCGTCAATAAAATTCTTCAACAATTTCTTTATAAATCTCATTATTTAAATATATTGATCATTATATATATATATATACAACAGTTCTATTTTTAATATTTTAACTTTACCTCAATTTTAATTTGAAATATTCTTAAAAAAAATCCATTTCCAATGCCACACTTACATAATGGTTTTTCCTTATTCATATGAATCATATCCATATATTGCTTCCATTCCAATCGATTTCTTACATTTGCTTTATACATGACATTGATGCTCGTTTTAATTTGTTTATATCTTTAATTACTACTCTATATTTACTAAAAATTATAAAAGTTTAATATTCATGACGCATTCATTAAGACATTTTGAATAAATCTCACATGATTATCTCTTCTGTTATACGGAGAATGAGTATTAAAAGTTGTGTAGAAATTTTTTTTCCGCTCTTACATAGTGCTCAAAAAGTGAATGTAAAAAATTAATTGGAATGAAAAAATTATACTGTAACAGGGGAAAATTACTTTCACCAACAATATTTGATACGGAGTATTTGATAGTCGTTCTTAGACAATGTTTCTCCCTTTTTTTTGTACTCCGTATGTATGTGTTTAAAAAAATATTAATTTTATAGAAAAATGTTTTGATAGCAAATATAGTTCCTTCCACAAACTCCTACGGAGTGTATTTGATAGTCCCTCTATTTTAATCAATTTTATTTTTTTCATTTTACATATTAATATTGTATTTAACTGGATGAATCTAACATCGCACGTGACTATATTTTCGCTTATATTGCACATACTATTGAAGATTTTTTAACCCCGTGTGTTAAAAAGTGATATGCACAAAATGAAGTTAAATGCAGGAAATACTCCGTAACTATTAAGCAGAACCGAGGGAGGATCTACATTCTCTTCTCGACTACGTTCACGACATATAAAACTTACTCAATATAAAAGCGTTAAAAAATTAATCTATCTATCTATCTATTTATTTATCTGTCGATCGATATTAAACAAAGTTTAAGACACACGGTAGTGAGAATTGTGACACACGTGGAAGGAAGTGGAACAAAGAAGCTTCCACTTGGTAACTCCAAGCATCGAATTTCATCCGTGGTATGCCAAGAAATCAGGAGAAGTGTATTATTTCGACTCAAATTCTACTCATAAATGTACCTAAACCAAACTCTGCGAATATGTTCACTCGTGTTTATCTTCTTCACTTTCTTGGAAGTTATTTACGATAACACGATAACCATGCAAGGTTTCGTATGGGTTAAATTGTTTTATTTCGACTACTTCGTATTTAAATTTAAATCTATCAAAAGTATTAACAATAAAAACCTGAATTACACGTTGCCTCAAAGGGAAATGATAAGTGAGTATAAAATCGATTTTAAATCTCTATGCATATCAGCGTAACTTTGGGTTCTTGACAAATAAGTTATACGGGGTCTAATTCAAAAGGTTTGATCTATATTACTTTGACCGTTAGACGTGACATGATATGAGATAAAACTCATTCATAATAACACGTACATAGTGTATGTGATGCAATGAGTCCAATCTAACTCATATTTATAATAACCGATACATATCGTGTGTGATCCAATGAGTCTAGACGTCTTATCTTAGGCCTTTATATTGACCATATAAACTCGACCAAATTTAAAATTTAATTTGTCTAGAGCAGTGAACGCTAAACTCCTTGAAATGATACACCTCAACTCCCTCTTTGTACCTTTGTAACATATTCGTATGTGATTCATAGTTGGAGAATCGATTGCTACGAGAGGCGATGGAGAAATAATACTGGCCTATTACAAAGACATCATTCGAAATTACAGTCGCCTAATACATGTTTGGTGGATAAGGGAAGGGAAATGAAGCGAGGAGAAGGAGATTTTAAACGTTTTCCTTCCAAATCGAAATCGTTTTTCTTGTCATAGCCTACCTAATGTTTGACAGAAATCTTCACACCCTCGGCGACTTGCAAAAAACTACTCTTTATATAGGAGAGGACACAAATCCTTTCGTATCCCTCTGACCCAACCAACTATCGAAACAAGGCAAATTACATCCGTCATTGCCTCCCACACTTTTGCTCCGAATTCAAATACCTTCATCCACCCCTTAAATCATACCCGTCAAAATATCTATCACGATCAGTGGCGGACCCAGGATTTTAGAGGCAGGGGGGCACGTTTCCTATTGGCGAATTAAAAAAAATTTTACGACGAGTAAACCCGTCAAAATATGACCCACCCCGTAAATCCAGCCTACTCTCACGCGGTTTTTTAGGGTCAATACCTGTAAATTTCAACTCGTGACTGAAATGAATGAAGTTCGAAATCACCCACTAATAATGGGTCAAAACCCGATTCGACCCATTGACCAATTAAAAGCAAAATTTTACATAGTGTAACCTTTTGAAACTTGAAAAATGAATATAAAAATGAAAATTAAACTATATAATATGAAGTAGCATTATATAACTTTTATAACTTATTACGAATTAGAAAACTGATTACTCCGTATAAAGTATCAATATAACAAAAGAGCCTAATTTAGACATATATTTTAGTTTGTTCATTTAGAAATGTATTAATATAGTAATTTAGTGAACATTCAATTTTTATAAATTAATATGAAGAGTATAAAATAATCATACCAAAAAAAGTAAAATATAGGCCAATAGAATTGACCAAAAAAAATATAAAAATGAAATAAAGGTCAAGAGAAACCCAAGAAACATATTAATTTCAAAAAAGATAGTCATGGGAATTGAACCCACGACTTTCGTGATGATATTGAACACCTATTCCACCTTAACAACTACAAATTTGATATCCCTATTTTTAGCTCTTAATACATATTTGATTTTGCAGAAAAGGAGTAGGGGGGCCCGTGCCCCCCTTGGCCCCCCCTTGGGGCCGCCCCTGATCACGATCACATTAACCTAGCTAAATGTCAAAACGCAACTTTCAAACTAAAGTCGCAATCAAAAGATTTACTACTTTGCAATATAAAAGAATTCAACACCCAAGGAGTGTATTGTGACTCCCTGTACAATGTCCAGACCATAAGCTGCATGAAGCAGCGAACATCGGATTCATGCGATTACCGTTACCTTCTGTAAGCTACACACCATATACATGAAAGTAACACTCGATTTCGAGGCTAAATCAAAATGTTGCGCTGCGAGCCTGACCTTTTACAATGTGCAAGCTAAATCACCCTCATAAAGCGAGATTAGTGAAAGCCTTGTTGCTCACACCAGTTAATCCTGGCATAATTTTCTCGTCTACTTCATAACACCCTCCAGATTGTCACTTATCTACGAATATAATTGCATGGATAAAGAAACCATCTAAAGTGTAAATACTTGACGGAAGTCGGAAGACCTTGTTAAAACGTAGATTACGCTTCTGGGGTCCTGATAAGCACATCAAAGGATTGAGTAACTTAACAATTGCTAAGCCCGTGAGGAAACATTTCAGCTAAAAACGAGGACGATCATTTTTTTCAGGGGTGTGAGATAGAATGATTAACTGATTACCTTTCTTGAGAAAGATTGGGTTGGGCCGGAGACTTGAGCTGGGAACTCTCCATGTTTTCTAGCAGCTGACTTACAGTCTTTAAATGAGGGATGCTGAAATGCACAAATATTGAAACCACGAAATGAAATAAGGGCAAAACAATAGGCAACGACCTTGCTAGCCAATAATATCAAGATACTATTGGATACAATAGTAGGGTAGATTTTCGAGATAAGAGACCTGTTCAATCCTTGCTCTGTATAAGCATCCAGTGACGAGATCACAAGCGGCAACTGCTGTAACACCTAAGAATTACACAGGCAGTTCAGAGTTAATTTTTTTTTTTTCTTTTTTTAGCGGAGGCTGTCTCCTTTCATAATGATTCCGACTACAATGTGGTAATCCCTGGTGTGTGACAGAAAACTTACTTGCCCTGTATTTCGAATGGTATCTGTTTTCGCCATGAGTTTCTTGGGAAGCTTCGCTAATTGAGCCTAGATACAAGAATAGTCGATATAAATATCATAAGCAGATTAATGCACTTACGAGAATACAAACTTTAGAATGTCCACTCTTATTCAGAAAGCCAGCATATCATTACACTGCACGAACAACGATGCGTCCCAAAAATGAACCACCATTAGCTATCGTTTGGCCAATGCAAAGTGCAGGGAAAGTGAGGGCACAGAAATGGAGCGATACAATTTTACTTGTTTTGATATTAAGTTGCGTAGGACAAAAACTGAGGATCCATTCCCCCCTTATACAGGGCAAATTAAAACTTCCCGACGTATGAAAAACTTGGAACGAGAACACTTCACTTAACACGTCACATGATCAATATCCGAAACTAAAAACATACCGACACAAAAACTTTGCTATCCTACCAACAATGCCTTATAGCGTCATAAGATCAATATCCGACACAAAAATCCTGTTATCCTGTCCAAAGTTCCAAACAATGCCATATCCGACACAAAAACTAGGGACGGGAAACAACACTACGTACCATTGTAATACCACAACGAGCTTGCATTACACACCATCCCTAAGGAATTGAATATCTAAAAAAGGTCGTCACTAAGAATCTCGATCCCACATTCATCAAATCTATCTTCCTCATCTCAAATCACAAATCGGATCAATTACATTTGCATACGATCTTCGTTCCAATACAACATCTCGAGTCTACATTCACTAAATCTATCTTCCTTATTTCAATTTGCAAAACAGTTTAATAATATTCGTGTAGAATACTCGTTTCGACGTAGTTGTACCATCACATTTTGTATATAATTCCCGAAATCAACATCAAACTTATCAATACAAAGCACACAAATAACCTTCAACCAAACTCAATCGATCCGTTTTTCATCAACGAACACATTTCAGATCAAATCAGCCAGAAAAAAGCTCCTATTTCAGCTCAACGAATCATCAATTCAATTAAACTAACACAAAATCCTCAAATTAGGGTTTACATACATGATCATACAATATGAAATTAAACCAATCGAAAGAGAGTATGAGATAGTTTAGAAGATGCCTGAGAAGAAGAAGAATGTTGCATGAGATGGAGAAGATTGGAGGTTGACTGTATTGCCTGCGATATTTGTTCCGCCACCGTCGATTTCGCCGTACCTTCACGGTTGGTGCTCGATCCTCCCGCCGTCGCCGCCGCCATCGCCGCCGTACGCTTGGTGGTCGGTTTTTCACGGTGATTTTTGAAAGTGAAAGTAGCTTTGTTTTTTCAACTTAATTTTGGATTATTTTTTTCTCGGGTTATTTTGGGATATTTTACCCTGAGTTTTGGTTGTTTTCTATGTTGTCCATACCTTTCTAAAATTTCACAGTGAAGTTCATAATTTGTCGTAATAATAGTCTCAATTAACTTGGTCAATTGTTTTACCTATTAAGCGCATTTTCAAACTAATTTAATTTCTTATAAGTTCAAATTTTAGCTTCAATTTCACTATAAGTTCAAATTTCAACTTTATAAGTTCAATTTCAAATTTCCTATAAGTTAATTTCAATTTCCTATAAGTTCAAATTTCTATAAATTCTATTATGTTTTATTTTTATATAACTATTATTATTGCGTAATAATAATAATAATAATAATAATAATAATAATAATAATAATAATAATAATAATAATAATAATAATAATATGTTTCTCATTTTTTTTTTGTGGAATAAAAAAGTTAAGGGTCGAAAATGAAATAAATTAAGGGTCGAAAATGAAATAAATTGACACCTATAAAACATTTCTACAAAATGCAATACTAAAATTCTCGAGAAAATAAATATAGTATATTAAAATATTTAACCGAGCCAACTTATTTATAATCAACTATATATTGAGATATTTAACTATACTAGACCGCAAAATCGATTTTGGACACTATTGTTTATTATTAGTAAAATTAATCATTTTGAATAAATTAAAAGATTTTAATTATTGTAATCATCATCATCATTACTATAAATATCATTGTTATTATTGTTATTAATTTAATAAATTTTTTCATATTATATTAATATTAATATTAATATTTAAATTATTATTATTATTATTATTATTATTATTATTATTATTATTATTATTATTATTATTATTATTATTATTATTATTATTATTATTATTATTATTAATATTATTATTATTATTATTATTATTATTATTATTTAATAAGTTTTAAATTCTAATAAATTTAACTCCAATAAGTTTCAAATTCCTATAAATTCAAATTCTATAAGTTCACTCAATTTCCTATAAGTTCAAATCCTATAAGTTCAAATTTCTATAGTAGAAAGAGCAGTGGCCTTCTTATGTTATTTTACGCATTACTTTGATCGATTATTCATTAGCGTATTCATATGAGTACTGTCCCATTTTTCTGTCACATTGGATGACTCATTACTCTATATGATAATAAATCTCAATAATTACAAAATGCATTCAACACACGTTAATAGGGATGTCATTGGAGAGGGGTGGGGGAACCATCTCCACCACATCATCCACCGAAAAAAACCCACCTCCACCCCATCACCCATGGCGGGGGACCACCCATCCTCTACCACCCGCCTAACGGGAATTTTTTTAGACCCACCACCGCCTCAGACATGCCCCAACCCCGCCCTAGACCCACCTCATAAAATCGCATTATCGCAACGTAAATTTCAATAATTTTTACTGATTTCTAATAACGACACGGCCACATAGAAAACACATTTCAAATAATCAATCAAAGTATTGTGAGTACCAAATTAAAATACATAAGACACACATTTAAAGTTTATGAATTAAAGAAATATGGAGTATTTGTCGTATTCATATTTCAAAATCTTAAAGTTAAAAAAAAAAAAAATTAAAAGTAAAGTTTTAAAGTGTTTAATATTTTTCTAATTTATATTCTTAAGTACGGAGTACATGAATTAGGCGGGTATAGACGGGGCAGGTATAGGCGAGAGCTGGGGCGGATAAGGGTAGGGTGGGTATAGGCGGGGGCAGGGCGGGAGTGGGTACGGGGGCGGGGCGGTGTTTGGATGAAACCCACCACCGTTCCACAACCCACTAAAGTATCTCCTACCTCCACCCTAACTGGGCGGATGCGGGACGTATCCGCATTGACCCGCCCCACTGACATCCTGGCACATTAACATGTCTAATAATATATGAAACCATTCAAAAACCATGTACTAAGCAAATTAAAAAATTATTCATTAAACATTATACTTCATGACAAAAAGTGTATTTGAAGTAATTTAAAACGATCCCCGCGTTATCGGTTAATTTGGTTCTAAGTTGTATGAAAACAAAGTTAAACAAAAGTGTCGGGAAAGGAAAACAATTAATAAGGCGTCAAAGAGATTAACATAGAGAATAATCGTGAAATTTAAATGTATATCGCACCATAAAGTTTCCCTTTTATTTTTTTCGGAATTTAACAAGTATGGAGTATAAAGAACCCTTCTAATATGATGGTTCAAAACTTCAAATCGTCCCCGTCCATCTGGCGGGTAATAGTTTGCCAGCACGCAACAACTCTGAAAAAAGTTGGCCTGGGCAAATCTAACTTGAGTTTAAATTTTGCCAACTCAAGTTCAATCCTCCAAACAACCACTTCATAGGGTTGGGCCGGGTTTTGTGGAAAATAATCTCAGGTCGGCCCAGCCTAACCATGGCCCAATATAGTGGTACTATGTACGCCGTTCATTTTAAAACAACAATTTCATCTTTTTTTTTTTTTACTTATTAAACAATTACCTCATCCGTGCTAATCATTTGTTTACCTTTCAATATGGTACAAAGACCAAAGATTCTCATTAAATAACACAAATACCTCTCAATTAACCAAAATCTCGTAAAAATGACCAGATGAGTGAGAAAAAGATAAGGATAAATTGATACGGAGTAATTCATTAGAATAAACTTTTTCTTATAAGGAAGGGTAAATAAATAATTAAATCACCAACAAAACAGAAAGTAAACAAATGATATGAACGAAAAAAATAATTTAAGTTGAAAATATTTTAAAAGACGAGTGACGATTAAAATTATTTCTCTTTATTATTCTTTAAAAAAAAAAAAAAAGAAAAAGAAAAAAAGGACTAGATACGATGTCACCTACTGAGGTATTTCCATTACCATTTAGGGGGCGTTTGGTACGTGCAGAGGAAAGGGAAAAGGAATCAGAAAGGGAAACAGGGAGAAAAGAATCAGATTACCCTGAATTTAGGTTGTTGTTTGGTGCACTCTGGAAAGGGATTGATAATCCTGTAAATTCCTTTTGTAGCTGTTTGGTAAGAAACAGGGAATGGAACTATTTTTTTAAGCTAAAGTTATTTTCTTTAACTTTTTAAATTGTACTTCATTTATCTTTTAAATAAAATCACAATATAATCACCCAAATTTATAATAATATATATAATAACAATATAATCATCCAAATCTATAATATAACATATATAATAACAATATAATCACTCAAATTTAATATATAATACATGAATCATTTTAAAAAATAATAATCTAAAATAATAACAAAATAATAATAATAATCTAAAATTTAAAAAAAAAATAAAAAAGAAAAAAAAAATAAAAAAAAGAAGCCTGGTAGATTTGTTGCCCACGTTTGGGGCGGCCGGAGACGGCAGGGGGCGTCGGAGGAGGCGGTAGGGGTGCCCAGAGGCGAGAGGGGGGCACCGGAGGCGGCATGTCGGCCGTCAGAGGCGGCATGTCGGCCGTCAGAGGCGGCATGTCGGCCGTCAGAGGCGGCAATAGTGGGGACTAAAAAAAAAAAATTAAAAAAAAGTAAATCACAGCTCTTTGGGCTACTGAGACTACAGGGGGCGAGGGGGGAGGCGAAAGGTTGGCGGCCGGAGGAGGGAGGGGGGCGCCGGAGAGGGAGAGCTAGTGGTTTTAGCCTTTAGGTTTTTTTTTTTTTTTTAAAACAAAAATGGAGAAGAGGAGAATGGAGGAGAATTAGAATCAGTAAGAGGAGGGGGAGGGGGTAAGAATGAAAGAGCTAAAAGCAGTAATTGAAAAGCTAATAAGTGGAAAGGGAATGACCAAAATCTCCAAACAAACACCCACTAAGGGTGTCTTACTTTTTAGTTCTCCACAAATTCTCATATAAAGCAGAACCTGCTTTAAAGCCTTAAAACGGCCAAATAATTGGGATAAGACAAAAGTAAATAGTGTAGGAAAAAGTAGAATGTTTTGTTTTATGTGTGCAGTGGATATCAATTCGCTTTTGGCCGTTTAAGACGGATAACCCGTTTTAAGAGAGACTTATTGTTAATTCTCTTTCCCATTCCTGAAACCACCGTACCAAACGCCCCCTTAAGTATTTAACCAACCGAAACCCCATACCATTGCTTGGACCCAATTTGTGTATGCGCAGCTTCTCTTGCAAAAAATATACCGTCACATAAAATACACACCAAAGATTGCGTAGATAATACATGCATACATCACACCACCTCTAATTTAGCTCACGCCGATCTACTTTTATCTCCATCATCACCTTCTTAATCATATAATCAGTGAGTTTATCACCCTTTTTCATCTTTTAATTCATCTTTTTTTTTTTTTTTTTTTTTTTGTTGAATTGAAAAAAGTTAGCATTTTTTTCCGTTGATTGTTGATTGAGTTTCAAGTTTTTGATCGACCCATTTACTGTTTTGCTGAGTACTAAACTGGGTATTTGTTATTTTTGGTGATTGTTGCTGGAATATATTATGGGTTGTACTGTTAGAGGAAAGCACATTAAAACTAATCGTAGAGGAAGATCAATGAAACCTGCTGCATCATCTGATGTTGATCATAATATTTTGAATGATAATAATTCATGTTTGGGTAAATCTATGCTTGAATCTGAGCTCAAACCATGGAGTTATGACATGGGTTTTGATGAAAATACTGGTATTTCTACTAAAATTAATGATGATAATGTAACTATTGTTTCAAACCCTAGCAATTTGGCGAATTCGAGCACGTCTCAGAACCCTAATTTTGATGATTGTGGGTGGGGTTACTGTACTGAGGAACAGTTGATTAAGATTTTGTTGAAACATTTGGAGTTTTTGTATAATGAGGCCGTTTCGAAGCTTGTGGAGTTGGGGTATGATGACGAGGTTGCGTTGAAGGCGGTTTTGAGGAACGGCCATTGCTATGGCGGTATGGATGTGTTGGCTAATATACTGCACAATTCGTTGGCGTATTTGACTAATGGGAGTTGTGGGAATGATGAGAATGCTGCGAAACCAGAGTTTGTTTTTACAGAATTGAAGCAGTTGGCGGAGTATACGCTTGCTGGTATGGTGTATTTGTTGCAGCAGGTACGCCCGCATTTGAGTCGAGGAGATGCAATGTGGTGTCTGCTTATGAGTGATCTTCATGTGGGACGAGCGAGTACTATTGACCTTCCGATGCTTCCTTCACCTGGTAATTCGCCTAATAATGTCCTGAGTAATGTGGAGAGTGATAATACTGGGGCAGGGGCCGATTCTAAAATTTCTCTGCCACCTGGTCTGTGTCAGTTTCATGGTGGTTGGGGTTTTGGGAATCGGCCTAATTCAGAGACGTCTGTCAACGGGATTGGTGAACTTTTCTCGTGTTCTGAGTCGAGTATTCAGAGGGAGTTTGATTGTGCTAAGAGGTTTAATCTTAGTCCTTCAATGAAGTCGTTGTTAAAGCGGAATGTTGCAGCGTTTGCTGCTGGTTTCCGAGCAAAACAGAAGCAGCGACAGCCACAGGTTACGTCTCAGCCTTGTAGTAGCTTACCACCGAACGGGGATGCCTTAAAATTGTCTGCACCAGCTGCGGACGTACCTAATGAGGTGTGCGAGGAGTCTCGTGGCAGTAACCAGGAAATGAATTCTGTAATGAGTAAATTCCGTGATATGAACCTTGACGATAACTTGGATTGTATCACAGAGGATCAAAAGGATGAGATCATGTTGACGCTGTTGCAACAAGTGAAGGATTTAGAGAATCAGGTGAATGAGAGAAAGGATTGGGCTCATCAGAAAGCAATGCAAGCGGCTCGAAAATTAAGCAGTGATTTGACTGAACTTAAGATACTAAGGATGGAGAGGGAGGAGACGCAGAGGTTGAAGAAGGGAAAGCAGACATTGGAAGATACGACAATGAAGAGGTTGTCAGAAATGGAGAATGCTTTAAGGAAGGCTAGTAGTCAAGTGGACCGTGCAAATGCTGCTGTTAGACAGCTTGAGATCGAGAATGCTGAAACTAGAGCAGAGATGGAGGCATCTAAGTTGAGCGCATCCGAGTCCGTGACTACGTGTTTGGAGGTTGCGAAAAGGGAGAAGAAGTGTTTGAAGAGATTACTAGCTTGGGAAAAGCAGAAAACAAAATTGCAAGACGAAATTGCCGCTGAAAAACAGAAAATTTCTTCGTTGCAGCAGGAGTTGGTGCAGATTCATTCCGCTCAAAAGGAAGCTGAGGTATGTAGAGATTCACTCTGTGATTGTGTGCTTGTTGCACTTTATGTGGGCGCAGTTACCTTCCCTGTTTACTTATGCTGCATATATCCATCATTCGCTGATATTATGACAGTTATCTTTCGTGTTGTGTCAAGTTGCATGCATAGCGCTTTTCTATCGTGCATTATGCTACATTTGATTATGAAATGTTGTGCAAAATGATGGCATTGTGTTCTTGTATTTATCTTGGTCCCGTGGCGTTAATAGCGTATTCATACAAACGTTAAATGTATGTTTCATTTTTCAACTTGCTCCTTGCAACATCTATATCAATTTTCCGAGTGGTGTCTGCATTTGTGGAACAGATTTGACACCAGTGACTTTACTGTCTTACATCTTTGTGACTTAGGAATGTCATCTTAATGTCTACGATCTCCAAGCATTAATGTCTTATTTGCTTAGTTACCTTTTGCTATTTCTAGGCTTTGGCATTGGTGTGAGGACAAGGTAACAACAGTTGTGGGGAAAATGTCGATTACTCCTTGTCATTCATTAGATTTGTGGAATCTTGAGGTGCTGGGGTTTAGGTTGGATGAGTGTACAACAACAACATGAAAGCCTTATTAAGGTGCATCATCGTCTAACATGAATCGGTGTCTGGAACCGTCCATCCGTTACAAATTGGATGAGTGTGAGGAGAGAGAAAAGGTAGAAAGGTGCCTCAAGTTCGGTTGTGTGAGTGATATTCATGGAAATGTTGCAAGTTGGAAGTTGAAAATAGCTAATATTATCTTAATGATTGAGGGAATACTTTGTCCAATATCATGTGCTAAATTTATGGGACATGTTTGGGTTAGGCACAAGTTTACTTGAAAATTTTAACGTTGAACTTTGGCTTTTGGATCTCCGAAACGTTATAGGTTATATCTTTAACACCATTAATCCTAAGTTCTTTTTCCAATTGAGCTCCGAGGAAGTGTCTCCCTAGTCCATAAGCATTATAGCTCAACCAGGTCTATCAATACAGGTGCATCAATGTGGTTCTTCGTTGATGTCTATTGCAAAAAAGACAAGGTTTTATGCAATGTTTTTACTAGTTTTGAACTAAAAAAATTAGGTCTCACAATCCAGTTTCTTCGTGCACTAATTTTTACTGCATGGTGCACAATGATCTTACATGGTCTGACTGAAGGATAATAATGTGCACTGCTCCTTGATAGCTGACCCATAAATGTCCAATGAGGTTGCAGCTCTGTGGGTGTATGATTGATTTTACAGTGTCCTGTTCAATGACCGAAGTTATAGTATTACTTAATACTCCATATTAATTTTTTGAAGAAAGAAAATTATGTAACTGTATCTTTCTTTTCTACTGAATTTGCATCTTAATCTCTGTTGTAGTTGTGTTGTCGTTTCTGAGTTTTTACTTGTCTGTTCATGCCGTATATTTAGCTATCTGATGTAGTGATGTGTATTTATATTTTATCACTGCATTCAGTAATCAGTACGGAGTACTAATTAATTGTTTCGAGTGTCATTATTTGCGTGACAAACTGTTCACGAAGTTGCAATCCTAAGGAATTAAACATGTCCTCGTAAATTCCCTGCTAGAAAGCTGAAGATTCTCTTACGGAAAACTTGATTTGTTACTCTAGGTACCTAACTGTCCCTTCCTTTACTCTCTACTCCACATCTATAACTTATTACTTACAACTGTAATTGTGAAAGAAAGTCTTATACTTTCTAGCATTCATCTGTGTCAAAATTTTGAGGGGTTATAGAGTTTAGCGAAGGACTACTCAAGAGGAAGGAAAGGAGTGAAGATAAAAAAAGAAAAAAAAAAACTTAAACAAATCAAAGTCTCCCTAATTCCCATTCTATTTGGGATTTCGGGTGGTAATCTGAGATGAGAAAATGTTTCAAACTTCAAACTTGAAACTTCGTCAATATTGGCTGTAACACTCGGGGTGTACAAAGCGTTAGAGCTTACTAGCTTAGGTAGGAGGAGGTCAAACATCAAAGACTCAAAGTGGGTAATGGGGATAACGGGGATAGGTTCCTTTTGAATTAACATAAGAATACTATTGGGGAACGAGTACTTGAAAAAAGTGAGCGAAATTTCATGAAAGAGAATGATGGTCCCTTATTAGTTTGTAAGATATGAACATAAGTATACTAGAAGTTGGTCCGTGATGTTATGAGTCATGTGGCCAAGCGAAAGAGATTGTTATTCCTTCTAGAGTTCTTGATTTTATCCCCTTTCTGTACCTCTTCTCGATGCTCAATGGAACATACGTCGTATTCATTGTCATAGGTTTAGATTGAAAGGTGAGTTTTCCGTTAGAATGTAAATAGATTGATTGCTATCTGTAAAGGGTGTCTCTACCTCTTAATTTTCTTCCTGTTTTAGCGTGGTTCCGGTCTTTCAGAATATGGCTTCTGTTAAGATCAGTTTTATTTTTGGAGTATGACGGATTATAAGAAAACGATTCACAGTATTGTATTTACTTTGTATTGTGAAGTCTCAGTCAATCAAAGAGTTTTCATTACGTGTCACGGTGGAAATAACCTCTTAAACTTTTTTCTAACATATGCGGTAAGACTGCTTACGAACGACTTTTGCTGCCCTCAATAAGGTAAGAGTCTCCTAGTCATGCAGGGTGTAATTGCTAATTTTCACTTTTTAGTCTGTTGAACTGCATTAATGTTTACATAAACTTAGTATAGTCGATCTGAAGTTATGGTGTATTTGTGATTTTCTTAAACATTTTTACAGGCGAAATGGAGACAGGAAGTAAAGGACAAGGAGCGTGCGATGGCACTAGTAGAAGAGGAAAGACGCTCCAAGGAAACAACCGAAGTAAACAACAAAAGGAAGCTTGAAGCCTTACGCCTAAGAATAGAAATCGACTTCCAACGTCACAAAGACGACCTCGAGAGACTCGAGCAGGAACTCTCCCGCCTAAAAGCGAGCACTCAAGTCATAGCGCCAAACGACCCTGCTGATGCCTTCACGACAGGAAGCCCCGAAACGGCCAAACACCAAAGCCAAACCATAGCACGGCTTCTCCACGAACTCGACGAGCCCGAAAGAGAAGGCAACGAACGAGAGTGTATAATCTGTCTGAAAGAGGAAGTCTCAGTCGTTTTCCTGCCTTGCGCTCACCAAGTCATGTGCGCTGGTTGTGGCGAGGACTACGGGAAGAAGGGGAAGGCGACGTGTCCTTGTTGTCGAGTACCCATTGAGCAGAGAATTCGAGTTTTTGGGGCGAGTTCTTAAGGGGACGAAGCTCAAGACGGTTTTTTACAAGGCTGTTTGTAAATAAAAAGGAGGAAGACAAGGTGAGCTCTGTTCTAGTATATGAATGGAAGCTTTGATATAATATCAAATAAGTTGCGAACTGTTTGACAATGCTAAACCCAGTTGTTGTCTGTGACATTGAAATTTCACATGGTACATACCATACAACTTTTTTCCCTCTATTTTATGACGTGAGGGCTCTTTCTTTATGTCTTGGGTACACACTATGAGCTTGTTTAATGTCTTCGGTGCACACTATGAGCATGTTTAATTGAGGAGTTCTTAGTATAAATCACCGAATAAAAGTTCATTTAAGAGATCTTTTTTCAACATTTTTACATTTAACGGTGAAGTTCTTAATATGAGTTATAAGAAAAGAAAATGTATTTTCTAATGAGTCGGGGACTTGTAGAGAGTACGTCGTATTATTTATGAGCAGTAATTTAAAGTAGGAATATAAGGATAAGAAAATTTCACATGGTACAAACCCGAGTTACTCGACTCAATGATGACCCCGTAACACGATACGACCCGACTCAGACCCGAGGGCAATTCGATCCGGTATTGACCCGATTTAGTAGATGACCCGATAATTATTAATCTTAATGTTGATTGAATTAGAGCGCAAATTAGTGTTTGGTAATTCGATAAAATCGCGCAGACTCGATAACGACCCGATCTATTACACTATTTGATCCGAAATGACTCGCCCTGATTAGACTTGAACCAAACCTGACTCGACCCGAAAGGACATGTTAACCTAATATGACCCGACCCGATATGACCTGACCGACTTGACCTGACCCAACCCGACGGACCCAATTGCTACCTCTAGGTAGGAACAAGGATAGATGTGGCAATTGGGTCACTGGGGTCGAGTTTGGGTCGTGTCGGATCGATTTCAGGTTACATCGGGTCATAACAAGTGTTCTGGTCGATTTTGGGTCATTTCGGGAGTTGGTGCAGATTCATTCCGCTCAAAAGGGATGATCAATTTTGACAGTTATCTTTCTTGTAGTGTCAAGTTCCATGCATAATGCTTTTCTATCAGGCATTATGCTACATTTGATTATAAAATGTTGTGTTCTTGTATTTATCTTGGTCCTGTGGCGTTAATATATGTTTCATTTACACTTGATATTGAAGATCATCTGGTTCCGACTCAAAACACCAACATAATGTGTATGTTACTTTATGAGCACGTTTAACTACAAAGTTCTTGGCATGAGATATCAAAAAATTAAAATGTGTGTTTTTAATGAGGTAAAGACGAACTTAGGTCTAAATTAAGGGCTGCGGAACAGTGTCTGTTTGAGTAAGTCCGTTGATCGAGGGAGGAAATTGGTTAAATTAAGCCCGTCTATTTCTTATTTCAGGTGATTTTTCAGATTTTGGATGACAAAAAAGATGATGTCGATGATTATGCCATTAGTTGAGAGTGCTATTCAATTTCACATTAATTCATTTTGAATCGTGTTTTTAAGGTTATTGTGTTGTGTTAATCGCGTCAAAAACTCGTAATATAATCACCTAATATATAATATTAGATTATATTCTAATATAATGATATTCTCTAATAAATTGTGACCAATTTCAACCCCAACATGACTCGAATCATAAGGCGAAGCTAACGTGTTAGAACTTGAATTTGATATAACCGGATCAAACGCAAACTGACAACCCAATAAAACTTCTATATTGTTCGGTATTAATTCAAAAAGTTTAAGCCTTAATGTACATGACAAACGCAAACTGACTAATTTAACAGCATATTTTTTTATCTTTAAAAACTTTGAAATTATGGACTTTTTCTTCAATTATTTATAACTTTGTGTAAAAGATTAGTTTTTTTTTTACATGGGTTTTTGATGAATTCAAATGGAATTCGTGCAAATTATCCAAAATTCAGATGGGATTTGCTTTTACTACCATGTCACATGGTGGGAGAGGAAGCTCAAATTGTTTTGGATAACTTCAATTCAAAGGCACTAATTTAATCTAATCTTACTTAATTTTTCCCTTTGCTTTATTGTATTATTGTTTATTATTGAAAACTAGCGTCTTGTGGGAAATGTACAATGATAAGGCGTCAGTTGGTAGTATCGACTCAACCAAAATTCACTATCGTCCTCTCTTTAGTTTGATGACAAGACGCGAGAGAAAATATCGATGAGTTTTTTTGTAAACAAGCATGCTTGGAGGAGTAACCGAAGATTTTCAATGAAGTTATAGAGAAGTCGGCACTGATAGATAATTTGACCGTGGTTATCATGTTGTTGCAGTTTGTTGGCGATGTTTATCGGGTTAGTTCTCCAATCTTTTTGGTTAGATTTTCGAACTTGAAAGTACTAAATGTTGCGTTAAATGCAGTAAGAACCATCGAAATCTAAAATAGAAGCAAAAGGAATTATATTATTCAAATCTAGTCCCTGTAAAAGAGAGTGAAAATGTGCAATACCTATAATACTAAATGCCCAAATTATATACTCGTAATAAGGAGTAGAAATGTATGATTAGAACCTAACACATTGGAGATGGATTACCCACAAGTGCGAGGCATACTCTATTCATTCTTTCATCAGAAAATAATTGGAAGTGGAATGACATACATATAAATAATTAAAGTAGACTAATATTGAACATAAATTTAACACACAAAATTATATACACTTAAAAAACTTAGAATGTACGGATAAGGCGGAGAAACGCAGTAGACCTTATTATTTATAAGAGGAATTAGATCGCATATATGCATTTACCATCAACCCAAGAAAGATTGTCAAGCGAGAGAAAAGCCAACCACAGAGTCAATCATCTCGTCAGCAGTAAGACTCACAACACCAGAAACCTCAGTAGAGATAGACGCATCAGAAACCTCCAGACAAACAGAACTCTCATTACCATCACCAGTACCAGGAGCAGGAGCGAGTTCGAAAGAATCCACCTGAACCTCGTGAGTCACCCAGTAGACACTACAACAATTAATCACTTGGGCCACGATTTATGCCACGGAAATTGGTAAGACGTGGCAAAATTTGCTTTAGCCACGGAAAAAACTATTTTCTATGGCCACGGGAAAAATTTATGCAACGGGAGAAATTACGCGTGGCAAATAATCACTTGCGCCACGGAAAAAGTTTAAATCGTGGCAAAAACATTCATTTAGCCACGATTAGTACTTTTTTCGTGGCGCAAGTGAGTATTAGTCACGAAATCATTTTTCCTGTGGCAAACATTTTTGCTTTAGTTATATTAAATGAAAATTTGTATGTCACATAATAATGCTAACATAAACAGGTACAAGATACTAAAAATAAATTGTGTAAAAAGTAATTTTTTTTTATTAATTTATTTGATTATTTTATTCATGCATAAAAATTTATAGTTTTTTTTTATGAAATTAAAATAAATTTCATTAGTATGAATATTAGACAACAATTTAAATAACTTTCGTATTAACGTTTTAACAACTCACGTGTGCAAAATATATATAATTTTTTTTTTGTTATTCTCACACGTGTTTAATAAAATATTTATAATATGTTAATAGTGTAAGCGTTATAACTTTAACCTTAAAAATCGAAGTGCTAATAAATTTGAGGTAAAGACATGCATGTTTTTAGTAAATTAGCGCGTTTGTTCTAAAATAATGTTTTAAGATTTTAGTTTGGCCACAAAAAATAACATGGAGTACATTCATTATATAAATTGCACAAAAAAGGTTAACATATAAAAGAAGGAATTAAAATAATCTTATAAATATTTGGTACAAAAAATTATTCCTAGCATGTTTATTTTTTGTTTAAAACAATATTGAAAAATAACTATTTTCATGAATGAAGTGGAAGGTCAAAGGCTCAAATCACTTTACCAACATTACTTTTAGCCACGACAAGAGAAATGTTAGCCACATAGTTTCTTAGCTACGGGATTATCCGTGGCAAAACACTTAGATTTAGCTACGTGATAATGCGTGGCAAAAAAATAAAATCTCGCCACGAATTTTCGTGGCAAAGTGTCATACCACGGAAAGTTAGCACTTGCGTCACGAATTTTGTCGTGGCGCAAGTGACAAATTGTTGTAGTGAGAGAGAGTCACATCACCATCACCAGTAACAGACACTTCTTTTTCTTCCTCCTCAATGGTCCCGATCGTGGTACCGCTTGATGTACCAAACCCGACAGACGACAGCGTAGTACTGCTGGAGGAACCTCCGGTGTTGTTCCCCAAAGAGCTGTCACTGGTGGTCACCTCCGTTGATGGCGGCGTCACCTGGCCATGATGATTGCCATTTCGTTTCAGGTACATCCATCTGCACTTATCACAGACTCCCAGCTCCCCTATGATGGTCTTGTAGAAGCTAGCCGTGTGCTAGCCGTTGATGGAGGCGTCACCTGGCCATGATGATGACCACTTATCTTCGAGTACAACACCCTACACTTATCACACACTCCCAGATCCCTTGTGATTGTCTTGTGGAATCTGGCGGCGTGATTCCAAATCGTCGTCTTATTCCACCTCTTCTCCTTGCAAAGCTTACACGAATACCTCCTCTGCAGGCGCGCTTTGCGGAGTGCACGGGATGTCTTCATCTTCTCACGCTCACTGCTTCACTCTCACTCTCTCTCAATGCGACGATAACCCTAATTTTTGGGGACAACAAAACCCTAATTAGAGGAGACGAGTATTCAAATTATTATTTTTATTATTATTATTATTACTAGTATGTATGCCCGGGTTTTAAAATAATATTTTGATAATTTTTGTGAAACTAATTTAATATATAAATTTGTTTAACTTTTTACTTATTAAATTTCATCCCGTATTATATTTAAGTGTTCTGATTTTAAGTGACACTATAATCTCTCTTGATTGATAATTCGTACTATTCAATTTTTAATTTTTATATTTCGTCACTTCTATTATAAGATATTTTTTAAAATTAAAAAAAAAAAAAAAAACTGTGAAATACTTTTATTTACTCTCTCTTGTACAGTTGTACCTTGTTAAAGGTGGGAAAAAAAATAAAATTACAGTACTATTTATCTAACTTTGAATAGTAGAGGAGAGCAAAACCAATATTCATTCCTATTCTTTTAACTTTGATTTAGTAACCCGTTTTAAAAATGAGTGAAAGCAAAATTTCATATCCCACTAAATTATTTCGGTTAACTGAATTATGAGCACCAACAACATTGATTCCAAAATTCTGTTAGTCATTTCCACATTGTTTTCATATTTTTAATTTTTGGTTAAATTCATAAAATATATTTTGCTATTTCTTAACTTTTTTATAATTTGTTCACAATATACATAATACATTAAAGTCATTAAATGAACAAAATGAAATCAGTGATCCATATTTAAGTTACAAACAACATTTTATTGTGTATTTGAATTATATGATTCGTTTAAATTAGTGTACATTAGTTTTTAATGTTTATTGTAGATTGTAGATGTCGTATTACTTTTAGTTAAAGTTTTAATTTTAAATAATTTTTTAGACTTGTTTAATATCGTTACCAAATTTTAAAAATTTGAATATCTAAATTTGATCCAGTTTTGTCAACCAAAATTTAAATTTGGGCCCTAAGCCGAAATATATATGGGTTTTCAATTTGAATCCGATTCGAGTTAGATTTTTATAATCATTTCGATAATTTCGGTCACACCTAATTTATTGTGTACATTTGCTAACTCTTGGAATATTGGTCTTGATGTTTAAAATCATTAGAGTAACCGACAACATATAAAATACATATTAGTAAAACATACGTAGCAAGCAAAATTAACATATATTATGTTTTACCTAATAAATCTAGACTAAATAACGTGATAATTTATACCAAATTAAAAAAAAAAAAAAAAAAAAAAAAAAACTATTTGAATACAAACTGAACCCTATTTTACATAATTACTATTCAATATTATATAAGATTTAGGATTCCTCATCATTCATTATCTTCACTGACTTCACATCATTTTTTTTTTTTTGAGTAAAACTAAAATTTATATATAGAGATAGATATGTGCACAACATCCAACAATACGAACTACTAATTAAAAACAGTAACTTAAAGAGTTAGATTAGAATTCTACTTTATTTCAATTTATATTATACTTACAAAGCATGAAATAATTCTCAATTTTAAAATTAGTAGCAAATAAATTTGATGAAATTTATAGAGATTAAAAACTTAAAAGATGAGCTTTTACATGTATTAGCACCTACATTCGTCAAAAATTAAAAGAACATTGTAACAAAAATTATTTTCGTCAAAAATACCATCTTAACATGAGAGGTCATAGTATTATAAATTTAAAACACAGTAAATTTTACCGACAAATTATTCTTCCCATTTTGTTTTACGTTTTCCTTGGGCTATACGATCTACGTTTGTGCAGTGGTATAATTAATCGTAATTACCTGCAAGACCAAAAAAACGTATCAGCGATAGCTAATGCATATCTAAATCATAATGTTTTACGGAGTACTATTCAACCAAATAATAAACAATAAACAATAAAAGTTACAAACATTAATGATGAAACCATATAGTCAACATAATAAATAAATAAATCATAATAACTAATCGTTAGCATGCAAGATTATATTAAGGTGTTGTATGTTAATCAACTTTGTTTATATACTTATAGGATACATTAGCCGGTATTTAAATTTTGTTGAAACTCTTAATTATTATGACAAATTTAATCACATACTCCGTATAATTTAAATCAAACACTACCATATTGATTGCTTTATCTTATACTCCGTATAAATTTATATTTCATTTATCTTTTATAAATTTAATAATTGAAATTTAAAGCTTAAAATTATAATTTATTTATCTTATATAAATTGATATTTCATTTATCTTTTATAAATTCAGTGTTTTGAAAAAACTGGACTCTCTCACAATACTCGAAAAAACCTTCAATTATATAGATAATATATTGATTATTTTTTTTTATCAATGTTGTTATTATTGATCTAAAAGCACAATTTACGAGTATCCCGACCGCTAGTTCGTATGTCTACTCTAGTCAACGGTTTCCTCAATTTCATATGTTCGTTATACTTTGCTTGATACGTACTACGCTTTTTATATAACTTGCATAACAAATCATGTCGTATTCACTCATTAATCCTTTTAACTCATTTTGGTAAGCATTAATTAGTACACGACCCCAAACCTGTGACCTGATTAATTCGTTCTCAATTGTTTAACTCATTTCACCTATCAAATGTTTGGCACCCGTTACCCTATGAGGGCGGGTAAAATCTTAGTTCCAAAGGAAACTACTCTAGGTAATTACACCACACGAAATTTCCCTTCACAAAACGACTACCTTTATTTCAACAAGGAAGTCTTGCCTTGACTCGCTTCACAATCGACAAAAGAGTGTATAGTCAACATTTAAAGACTTGTTGTTCTCCACGAAACTAGTACGGAGTATTAAATACAAACTCGATACATCGGACATTAGAGTGAGCCACCATCTCCGCCCACACTCATGTGACACAATTCTCAGCCTCTAAACATATTTTCAAAAGACAATGCAAATTAAGCTGTCCTTGATATCGTACTTCAACTTCTCAGATGGACTAAGATCCCTGTATAAAAAAGCAAAGCGAGTTTTAAATTTAAAAAACTTTTCGAGCTGAGCTTAATAATAATCACTGCAGAAAAGTCTATGTCCCTAAATACATTAAGGTTGGGCAGTTAGCTAACAGTTCGTATAAACATTAACCCTATTGTTACAATAGATAGAGTGAATAAGTCATCCCGAGCGGTTACACGCAGTTTACCTGGTAGACGACCTCAGCTTCCCCAAAGCCCCCAACTGATGACCCTCATGCATCTGCAAAAGTAAGGAGTACTTTGACAGCCTAATGCATCATTCATTTCCCCACGTGTTGCATCATTCATCATCTTTCCTTAAACAAAACAGGGTAGAGAAACTCAAAGAATCAAGCAGCGACAATGGATATGAAGAAAACTATTCAGAACGGAGGCCACAGCCCACAATCACAAAACACAAAAAGTCATAATAAGTCGTAATAAGAAGCTATATGATAACCAAAGACTCTGATTGGAACATGTTCATCGATCAATTGGCCAATCATACACATCTACACAGATAAATATTCAAAAGCACGTACACAACATAGCAACTCAACCCACAGCTTCTTGATGCTGATATCAAATTGCTTAGCCCTTAACGAAATTCGAGGGGAGAGAAATAGTAAAGTAAACATTGCCGAGCAAAAAGTTTAAACTTCTCTATGTAGGCAAAAATCTTACCTCTCTAGTAACTTCAACGTTGTTGCTTCATCCAAGAAACCCTTGGAATAACTCAGGGAAGCAAGGAATTCTTTGATAAGAGATTGATACTAAGTACTATGGAGTATATGGATCGATAAAATTTTGGAAGAACGATAATTCTAGTAAAATACTACTCCTATATGACTGATAAACAGAATTCCGTAATATTCTGAGTTACACAATTGGATACTAATCACATCAATATTACCCCCGTGTCTGTCCTAATATACAAAATGACCCATGCTAAGAAACAACAACAAAAAAAATGTCTCTTATATTACACGGGTGATTTTTTAGCTTAAAATGCTAGATAATCTGACTAGAATCGTAAGGTCAGACAGTCTTATACAGCACAAAGGACCCGTTTCAACTTATTTACTCTTTACTCATCGAACACTTAATAAAACTACTGAGAACTTCATGGAGCACTACAAAAGCACTAGATTTCATAAAATTTAAGAATGCTTCATTCACCCCAAAAAAAATAAAAATAAGAACCTTCAAACTTCAGACTTACAGAACGAAGAGACCAGGTCCAACATAGTGACATTTCAATTTCGGTACAGCAGTTTCATATAGTTAGAATTAGGTCCATTTGTTTTTTATTTTGAGCTCAAGTCATCTCCGGTTGATATTTATTAGATTTGGGTTAGACAAACTGGGTTTACCAGATTGAACTCGGGTCGATTCATCAAGTTTCTGGGTTCTATTTTTTGTGCTACACGATTACTACTAGAGTTGGGTTAGACAAATTGGGTTGATTGGTTAGTAGTTTGTACTCGAGTCGATTCATCAAGTTTCTGGATTTTATTGTTGTGCTTCACGCAATATGTGTTGCAGCAAAAATCAAAATCCAAAAATGGTAGTCATTGGATAAGCAAGAACCTATAGAGAAGGAGGTCCTGACATGACGTCAGAGTTTCAGCCTTTTGAGCCTCTCGATCATTTTGCAGATCAATATAGCTGCAGGGAGAAGATGCAGATGAGTTTGTAATAATTGAGTCAATAGTTGGCCGGTTGGAGACTCCATGTGAACATGAGTGATCGGAGAAACATACTCTCCAAATTGGTTCGATGCTCTCTGACGGTCCTAAGTCGTATGCCGCAAATTAACAATTTATAACACTTAATTCCTAATACTAAACAAATAAGAAAGGTAAGTAAGTCGAACCACGCGAAATAAGCGCTTAATCGAATTCTAGCGCGGATTTAAAGAAATACAAAGTAACAGTGAGCGACAGAGGGTGGGCTTTTGTTGTTTTACAAAACTAAAAACCTAGCACTAAAGTGAACGCAGAGAATAAATAAAGCAAACGCAGAGAGTAAATAAAGGAATGGAATAAAAGATATAAAAAGCATCTCGATTCAAGCTAATATCCACGGTTGAAAGTTAATCGATCACGGTCATCCGGTTCTAGTTTATACTTTTCACTACCTTATCGAGAATCATACAATTCTAATTCTCCTTAAGTTTAGCTAATTAAAACGTATCCCGATCTTAACTAACCCTAACCAAAAGACAATCTCAACGTATCCCGCTCAAGATTTAATCACCACAGCTTTAATGACAAGAGAATCGATAAGGAACAAATAAAGCACATACAATCCAGTTGTACTTTAGATGTTATGAAAATCGCTCCTAGAATAAAAATCAACGTATCCCGCTCAATTATCAAACCTAGTCGCATTAGCGTTAAGTTAATCAACGTATCCCGTTCAATTAACAAAACTAACAATTACGCAATTAATCTGAAAACTAGTTGGCCACCTAGCAATCGTAAATCAATCACGCAAATATAAATCAAAACCGAGCAATAATCAATAATCAAAACAAAGACTAGAACTTTCAAACTCACAATTAAAACCAACCGTTTCAATCACTTAAACCGAGAAAAGAGATTAGTTATTCATACCGACGGTTACAAAATGCTTGGAGAGTTTGATCTTTAATCTCCCGATTTTGATCAAAACTAAACTAGAACTAGATCTAATTCTAAAACTAAACTAAGAAAATAAAAAGTGAAGTAGATAATAATCTGAAAAAAAAGTGTTCCTGAAATGAATGGTTGGTTCCCCCTTATATAAGGAAACCCCCAAGTTAAGTAATAAAAACTTTCCAAAAGCCCAACACATTAAGGCGGGAAAATTAGAGCCCAACGAAACATGAGAAACAGAGTGCTCGCGGGCCGCTCGCGGGTCGGTCGCGGCTCGCTCGCGGATCTGCTCTCTGCCAACTTACTCCGTCTTCTGCTGCTCTTCTTCTTTGTCCGCGATTGGTACGCGAAGCTTGCTTGCGCCTGCGTCTTAGCACTAATGTAGTCCTGTCCAAGCTTCTCTTGTATCGCCGCGCGTCTTGTGACCACCGTAGCTGACGTCAAAACATGATAAAACGCCACAATTCCATGATAACATCCAAACCATCCTAGATCAACAAACCTTCATTTAATCACCCGAAAACGCTCTAAATTTGGCTTTAAACTCCATTGCTAACCTATACTAAACACGACTCATCACTCTCACTGTAAATTTCTTCAACTTGCTCTTATCCAGCCCAGCGGCAAGCTTTCCGATGTATAGTAAACGGCAGCTCTGTAGTTTAGCAGTCCAAGTAACAGTTAGTGAGACTGAAAAGAAACGAGAAAAGGAAAGCGTGAGAAAAATCGTTGCTATCAACAACCTTATGGAGTATCTATGGAATAATGTTTTTGGACGATTGGGTTTGCCTACAAGTAGACCTGGTCATGGGCCGGGTCCGGGCCGGGTTGACTCCGGGCCAAGGTCGAAAAATGGACACGGGACCGGCCCGGAGAGGGGTCCGGTTTGCTCCGGGCCGGGCCGGTTCAGGGCCGGTTCCGGTTTGTCCGGGTTGGGTGCGGGTCGAGGGCGGTTTAGGGCCGGTTTTGGAACGGGTTGGAACCGGTTCAGACCGGTTCGAAAACGGTTTAAAAAACGGTTCAGAACGGTTCGAAAACGGTTTAAAAAACGGTTCAAATTCCGGTTCGCGACAATTTTGAGATAAATTTTATTAAATAAATTTAAATTGAATATAAACATTAAAAATACAAAATTTAAATACTAAATTCGAAATATGATACTCAATAAACTTCAAATTTCCAAATTATTTATTGGTTACAATAAACGGGCTCCTTCAAAAATAATATAATTCTAAAATAATATCAATTTAAGTTATGATCCATCATGCATCTGTATCAGTCTGAGTTAGGTCTTCACGCTCTATTATGAGCAACGGATCTTCATCTGGGCTGTTGGGCGACGAGTCTGAACCTTGAATCCTCAAATTTGCCATATCCCAATCTTTTTTGCACACGCACATCTTGAGTGTGTCTGAAGCCAAACTTGATCTCTTCTCGTCCAGAACTCTTCCACCTGCACTAAAAGCTGACTCGGACGCAATTGTAGACGCCGGAACAACTAAACATTCTCTAGCAATTTGGGACAATAATGGAAACTGGGCTGTATGACTACACCACCATCCAAGAATGTTGAAATCCTCATCGACATTCTCGACTCCATATGATAGGTAGTCATCAAGGTCTTTGGTGACCGAAGTAGAAGCGGAGCTACTCGAACTTCGAAATAAAATAGAATTCCAGCCAGCGTCGAAACGACGTCCCTTTCTAGCAGGCGCGCTAGACGACGATGAAGCAGCAGAATCTCCATATTGAGCATGATAAGTAGCACATAATTCACGCAACATATCGACACAACCGTCTACATACTTACCAACATCATATTGCATTCCTAAAGTATCATAATAATAAATTAACATGTTTGTTAACCCTATTTTTTTAACGGCGGGATCAAGTATACATGCAATACCATATATTTGTGGAAACTCAGAAAAATAAGATAGCCATTTAGCCTTCATTTCTAATATAATGTGTGTTAGACCGGCTTCATTGGTTTCTGCTTTACTAAAAGCCATCACAATATTAACACATTGAATAATAACTAAATGTACGTTAGGTTCGTAAACTAAAGAAAAACATTTAGTAGCATCATTATATGATTTTAAAAGCGTACAAACATTTTTTGCTATTACCCACACACTTTCGTCAATTATTTCGGCACCTGGGTAGTCATGTCAGTTGTTATACAATTCGGTAATCACATCTTTATATTTTATAGCTTTTTAAAGCAAATTATAGGTGGAATTCCACCTAGTCGGTGTATCTGCTGACCAATCTACGTATGCCTTTTTTTTTTTTTTTTTGACACAAATGACGGAGTGAGCCTAATCCATTTAACAATTTTTTTAATTGGCTCTAATAAAGGGGAAAGAAAGGCTATTCCTTCTTGGGCGGATAAGTTAATTATATGTGCACAACACCTTATGTGTACTAGTTTACCATTTAGTAATAATCCGGGCCAATTTTTAAGCACGTGCTCAATACATTTTGCGTTAGCCGTCGCGTTATCAAAAGAAATAGAAAAAATTTTACCGGTTAAATTAAACTCTTTACAAGTTCCTTCTATACGGCTAGCAATGTTTTTACCGGTATGACGTTCATCCATTATATCAAATGCAATAATTCTTTTTTGTAAGACCCAACTATTATCTATCCAGTGAACTGTAACACATATATATTGATCATTATAAGGTTTAGACGACCAACCATCACTAGTTAACGAAACTCTACCATTGCAGTTAGCAAAATAATTAATTAATTCATCTCTTTGTTTATAATATTTTTTAAAACAACGTCTTTGTAATGTTTGGCGATTTACCGGTTTAAATCTAGGTTCAAAAGTGTTCTTATTTAATATTGCATAATGACGATTCTCACCAAACATAAACGGTTCTTCAGCATCAATAACAAAATCAGCTAATCTATTAACCATATTATCGTTCGTATAATGAAAGGGTCTACCTCCGTCGGGTTCGCTGCTCATAAACCCGGAAAGTTGAGTTTGGCTGCCGTGATGAGAACTACCGGCCTGGCCCCTTTCATGGGATTTTTTGGTTATGCCGTGTATGGTCTCTAAATGACGACTCATGGTTCTGTAGCCGCCATTGGTCTTGTAAGAATAAGATTTCTCCTGATTAATTTTTTTGTATTCGAGACAATAGCACGTGAATTTATTGGTTGTACCCGGAACCGAGTTCTTGTCAAAGTAGGACCATATATACGACGGCTCCTTCTTTTTAGAACTTCGCTCTTCAGATGGTTCCGGTTCTTCCAGATTTGTAGAATCTATTAAGAAAAAACATAAATTTATTAATAACAAAGTAAAGTATAATGATAAATACAAAATTTAAATTCTAAATTTAAAATATGATACTAAATAAAAATATAATTAAAAAGTAAATTTATCAAAACTTATTATAATAAAAGAGTAAATTACAAAATACCACCTTTTAAAATTAAAAATTTTCAAATTACCACCTTTTAAAACATTCTTTGTAAATTACCACCTTTTATAACGCTTTTCCACTCAAATTGCCACCTTCCTCCAATTCCGGTGAAAAAATAATCCGTTTTGCCCTCACTTTTCAGTGAATTGTTTACAATTTGACTTTTTTGTAAGTCAAACTGTAAACAAATGACTGAGACAGAGTAAATTATTTTTACACCGGAATTGGAGTAAGGTGGCAATTTGAGTGGAAAAGCGTTATAAAAGGTGGTAATTTACAAAGAATGTTTTAAAAGGTGGTAATTTGAAAATTTTCAATTTTAAAAGGTGGTATTTTGTAATTTACCCATAATAAAACTATAAACAAAACTAAATAATTTGTAAAAAATTTATATACCGGCTTGAGATTGAAATTGATGAGAACTTTCGGTTGTAAATTGCGGGTTTTGCCTTTCTTGTTCGACAAACATAGCATCTAATTCTTCTTGTGAATAAATTCTTTCCCCGGCCATATTTTTTTTAAAGTAATATTAAAATATAAGAATTTTTTATTATTTATAAAGTAATAGTAACACTAATATTTTTTTTTTTAAAGAAACTTGATAATATAAAATTTATTAGGTATTTAGATATGTGAATATATTATAAATTATAACTTTGTAAATAATGGAGATTAATTAGAGAATTAGTAGATAAGTATAGAAATGAATAATTTGGTGTGAAAGATAATGAGAGATTTAGGGGGTTATTTATAGGGAAGAAATGAAAAAAAAAAAAAAAAAAAAATATTAAAAGAGACGTTGAGTGTAGAAAAAAAAAAGAAAAAAAAGAAAAAAAAAAAAAAAGAGACGTTGAAGTCAAAAAAAACAAAAAAAAAAGAGACGTTGGGAAAGTTGAAGGGGCTAACGGTCGACCCGGATGGCCGGGTCCGGGTCAGGGTCTACGGGTTAACCCGCCGGGTTGGGTCCGGGTTCAGGGAGGGTTGCCGGCCGGGTTGAAGGCGGGCCGGGTCTCAAAAATTGAAACCGAAACCGGCCCATGAACCGGATGAAACCGGACAATTTTTGAACCGCCGGTTTCGGTCCGGGCCGGGTCCGGGTTTTGCCGGGCCGGTTCAAACCCGGCCCCTTGACCAGGTCTACCTACAAGCACCACAGTGTTCACGTAAAATAAAAAATAAATTCAACGACTTGACGTATTGTTCACGTGAAAGGTTCCTCAACTTGACTTGAGGTTTACCCGAGTCAAGGTTCCAAACCCGAACTCGTGGACTTTACTCTTTGGGTCGCAAGGCCCAAATCTCTTTTAACATCTTCGACTTGACTAAGCTAACCGCTTTTGAGTCGAATCCTTTTCATACATCCAACTTTAGCCCACGACAACATACCGTCACTTCGGCTAAATGGATGCAAAACAAAACAAAAACATTTTAACATCGAGGCGAGTTGCGCGTACGCATCCTAGTCTCAAAAACCTTCCTAGCTCAAAACTTTTCGAAAACCTTCCTTTTTCAAGCTTAAAAGGACTTTTTTCAAACAAAACTTGAGCAAGGTTCAAAACCCAAGCTCGTGGGCTTTTTCTCCTTGGGTCACAAACACAGTTCACTTTTTAACATCCTCGACTCGACCTACAAACCGTTCTCGAGTCGAACCCTTTTTCACACATCCAAACTCGAGCCTTTAATGACACACTGTCAACATGGGCTCGACGGATACAAAATAAAAACATTTTAACATCAAGACGAAATGTGCGCACGCGTTTCCCGTCTCAAAAAGCATCCTAGCAAAATGCTTCATTTTCCAAATCATCCAAACAAAACCCTTTTTGACAAGGTAGCACCGCCCTCGCATTTTTGAAATAAACTCTTTTCAAATAAATTTAGCAAATACAAAAACACCGCTTTTGCAATTTTGAAATTAATCGCTTTTCAAAACTTTCCTTTTACAAAGCAAGCGAAACACGAGCACGCCTAGCCCAAGCTCGTGGATTTACTCGTTGGATCACCCAATCCAACCTCTCTTCACAAAAAGTGAGGACACACAAACCCGTCCTCACCTAATTTTAACATCCTCGACTCGACTAGCTTGACGTCATTTCGAGTCAACTCCTTTTCTTCATCCAAAGCCAAGCTCTTAACAACACATTGTTATCACGAGCCTCATGGATGCAAAACAAAAGCACTTTAACATCGAGGCAAAATGCGCGCAGGCGTTATCACCTCAAAATCTTTTCAAAAACCCATCCTTTTTACAAAAGCATAGCAACAACGATTTTCGTCGATTTTTGAAGTAGAACACTTTTCGAAAATCTCACGTCGAACCAAATAGCCTTTCACTATTCGGTTTGACCCCTAAGCCTCCCTTTCAACTGTCCGGGAATAATCGCTACATTCCCTAAGCATTTGAAAACCTAAATGGATTAAATAATCCACGGTTATCCTAACCCATTTACCGCATGCTTTTGCACAAAGCACAACCCAATAATTACAATACATTCTTGGTGGGCCTTTCGAAGCAGACTTGCGGCCCACGACTTTTTCAAGCTTTTCAAAACAAACACTTCTTTTTCAAAACTCGTTGGGCAAAACGACTCACAGTCATGCCGGCCAAAGAAGTAGCATTCTTCACAAAACTCAAGAATGGCTAAGCCCAATCGTGTGGAGTTACGCATTGGATTGAATGGCCCATAACCATCTCAACCTAATTCTCCTTTGACAAAATTCTTGTGGGCGTACAGACTCGTCCTCATCGCATTTTGACATCTTCAACTCAACTAGCACATCGCTATTTCGAGTCATTCACCGCAATCCAACAATAAGCTCACAACAACACAACGTTAACACGAGCCTATTGGATTTGGTCACAAAACATCATTCACATCAAGCATGAAACGTTTTAAAACATTTCTAGCTTGAAATCCTTCCTAAACATCTTTGTCAACACACGACAAACGATTTTCACGACATTCTCACCACATTTTGAAATAACAATTTCCAAAAGCTTTTCTCCAAACCAATTGATCCATACTCATATTGGTTTTAACTCAAACAAACACTCTTTTTCAAAAAGTCCAAGAATGATCACTACATCCTTGCGACTTTGAGAGCATAAATGGACAGCATGGCTCGTAGTCATCGTAGCCCATTTGTCGCAAATCTCACTCCAAACCCGGGAATGTGCAGACTTAATCCCGTGAGCTTTCGTGGTTGAACCAAGCGACCTCAAGTCACTTCGATTCAACTCCTCCTTAGTATTTCAAGGGTAAGGAATAATGACGCAGAAGAGATGTGATTGAGAAATACGTAGGGGGAGAAATGCGTAAGGATGAGTAAGTGATAAATGGGGGAGAATGAGTAATAGTACAGGCGACGGGGAAAAATATACTGAGAAAGAAAAAAATCGCTGTAGTTTGAGGAGTAAGGAAAGAGGAGAAGATGAAAACGATACATAGGGAGCATGAAAATAAAAAGAAATGGAGGGGAATGAGTGAGAGGAGATGAAATGAAGTGTACGGAAGATGCTTAGGAAGACAAATAGAAGTAATAACGGGAATTTGATTATAAAAATATTATGAGAAGTAAAGATGAAATAGTCGGAGCAATAAGCAGTGATTTGATAAAAAACAAATATTAGGAGGAAAAGTGTGGAAAAAAATGAGGGGATAAGGTGAAATACGCTAAGGATAAATACATGAATGAATAAAAGGAATAATAATATTATGACGGGTAAGGAAATAAGAAGCAGAGAAGTAAGCAAATGAAAAAGAATAATTAAGGGCTAAGGAAATAAGAGATGATAGATAAATGATAACGAAATAGGAAGTGGAGAAAATGAAGGTAAACGAGAGTAAACTAATTAAAAGGAGAAGAAGCGGGTAAAAAAAAGGTTGAAATAGAAAACAGAATTACTTAGGCAAATATGATTATTATAAGGGTAAAAATAAAGACGTGGAAGAGTAAGTGACGAACTAAAAGTATTATGAGGGATAACGAAAAAAATATGCGAATGAGAATAGGAAAAAGGTGGGCAATAAGTGAGGAGGAAGATGAGGAGGGAAAGCAGGGGGTGGAAAAGCGCGGTGGGAGGGGGGATGGGTAAGATAACCCAGTTATAGTCGTAGCAAATCAAATAAGTATTTCATCATAATGACTGTGTCTGTGCGTTTTACTTATTGATAGCAATACAAAAAAACATTCTACACATAACTAACCAATATAACTACATATCATCTTTCTTATTTAACAAAACTCAACTAATACAAAACATATTTCTACTACGAGTATAAATAGAAAAACTAAACAAATTGACGGGCTTAGATGAGAAAGGAAAAGTAGCAGTAGAAAGTTGTGTAGAGGTTCTCCTAATAAAAATAAAGCAAACCTATATATATGCAATTTCCTAAAACCTAAATAATTACAATAAAATAATTACAAGTCTTCTTATTTCCAAAAACAGCTTATTTGACTCGGTCTTGTACTTTCTCCCTTGAACTTCTTTATTCTTCATTTATTTGTCATCCACTCCGAGCCCAAATAGATGTTAAAATCGCAATGAATCGACCCGATCAATAAAATCGTCGTAAAAGTGATGATTCGCCAATTATTCAGCAAATACAAAAATATATCAAAATCACTACTAAATCGGCCTCTAAATATCTCAAATGCATATAAAATAGACTCCTAGACACCTACTAATAACGCTCCATCAAATTCCCCCACACTTGAACCTTTACTCGTCCTCGAGTAAACTCAAAGGGCGCCATAAAAACCAAACCAACACTAGCTCAAAAGTATGGCGGATCAAAACAATGCAAGCCTCACGTACACCAAACACCCTCTAGTGGCTTAGAGATAGCCACTTATGCACTCAACTCAAACTCACATACTCAAGCTCTCAAAATGAGGATCAATAAGCTCTCGACTCGACGACTAACAATGAATATATGGTGACTCAAGACACGGCTACGCCCCTTATTTCTCCAACCTAACTCGGCTCACTTGTGCTACAAATGACTCCCAATGACAACAAGCAAGCGTCACAAATACAACCCACACAAGCGAGCTCCTAAACGCCTCTACTCCGTAAGACAACTCAAACCTAATCGCAAGAGAGGTGCCTGCAACTTCGTGCACCGCGATTACGCCTCACCGTAGCCTCTAGCCTACCCTTCCGACCTTCTTTGTCACCCTTCTTATGTCGCCACGCCGAAAATTGGAAGTATTAAAACATTTTATTTTCCTAAATCTCTCATTTTGCCTAGAGTGCCCGCCCTTGCGGGTTTCACTCTAGCTTATTCACCTCACTTCTACTCTCGTGGCACGTAACTCGATTCTTCATTTTACTCGGAGTGCCGCCCTTGCGGTTTCACTCCGCCCTCGGCCACATATCCCAATTTTGCCTAGGCGCCCTTTCGGGTTTTCACCTAGCCGGGATTCACTTTTTCTCATATTTTTTGATTTTTTTCTTTTTTTTTTTTTTTCCTTTTTTTTTTTTTTTTTGTGAAAAAAGAAACACACAAGAATACAGATAAAAGTATATACACATCACAATACGCTCCCCCACACTTAATCGATACATTGTCCTCAATGTGATGAATTGAGACACAAACTAATAGGGGCAAGCTCACAGCAACCTCTTCTTCCTCACAATTCTTCGTGAAGCAAATCTAAGAAAGCTCAAACTCACAATACTAACTCCCTCAACTCAAAGTCACCGTCATCAGCAAGACGGTATCCCAAACCAGAATCAAAGCCAGTAGAAGTAAACGTCCAGCAAGAAATACTCAATCACATAGAGACCAGCAGCACCAAGATGACACATGGTATTTCTACGACAAAAATAGTAACCCTTATGACTACCCTGCATCTCAGTCGGCAGGTAGCAATAATAACAACTCGACAACAACAGATAGGCACCTGCTGTGCCATACAATCACAAATTCACACTGCACACAACTCCCTCGATCAGAAAAGACCCGTCATCAGCAAAGACGGTGACAGAATTCAAAACCAAAACCAAACCAACAGAACTCAACTTCACTTTGCATTCAGTAACAACCCTCACTCCATAATAAGCAGCACCGTAACGACCCAAGAATAACACTAGCTTACCACTACACTCCCTCAAACAGTAGTGACACACCCAACTATTTAAAGCGGTGTCACAATTTGACAACAATGTCAACAAAGAAAGGACCTCATTTAGCACCAACATTTACCAACAATAACAGCAACGAGGCAGTAGAAATCATGCTGTCAAATTAAGTGACATACCTACTCACGGTTTAATTCAATCGAGAATGTCCATGACCGCGTTTCAACAATAAATTCAATAAGAACGGTCACTCGTCAACAACAATCTGAGCTCGTGTCATTACTTAAGTATTCAACTGACAATAACTCAAGACCCAATAACCGATAAAAACCTATGATCTTAACTGACAACATCCAGCAACACCAAGGATAGTTGCACCCACCCACCAAATGATCAATTCGACAGATAACGTTAACGACGCCCATCTCAGCAGCAGTAAAACACGACCCAAAACAGTGGGAAAATTGAAGCCAAAGTCATGTAAATGCCAAAACGCCCCAAAAATCGAAATAGAATCGACTTACCAAGCAAATCCGATGCAAGAAGCATGCGAAGAAACTGTAGAAACTCACTTACGCACCAAGCAAACTCAATGCAAGGATCATCGTAGAGGCTTGAGAGCCCCGATTATAACCAAAAATTCGACCCAAATTCAGCCCAACATCGAACTAAAAGCTTGAAAACACAAAAACCCCAAATTAGAAATTAGGGTTGTTGGGCATTCGAATTCGAGATAGAGAGGTGTGGCGGTGCTCGGTGGTCGTGGCGCAGGTGGGTAAGGGTGGTGGTGGAAAGTGGGTCGTGGGTGGTGTCTGCTACTGGTTTTATTTTTTTTATTAGTTTGTATTTATTTGTGTTTTCAAACAAAGAGAGAGATGGGTTTTTGGTAGGCGCTAGTGGCTTGGTCCTTGCGCTAGTGGCGCATTGCGACGGCATTTTTAAGCTTCTTGTGCGCTACTAGCTCAGAATGAGCGCTAGTAGCGCTTTAAATCGACATTCCTATCACTTTTTACTTCAAATCACAGGAACCAAACTTTTTTTTTTTTTTTTTTTTTTTTTTTCACTACACTAAATACAAGGGCCTCCGGTCTTCATCCTGATCTTGAACATCCTGAAACATTTAACAAACCGTCACGAGCACCCATTAATGAAGTAACTAAACTAAAAAAAAAACAGAAATTAAAACGATTAATCAAGGGTTGCCTCCCCGATAGCGCTTTTGTTTAACGTCGTTTGCTCGACACTCATATTCTCTTTTTCAAACTTCTAACTCAAGTGTCGTGTCAAGAGCGGAACAACTCAGTGCTCTTAGTAACCTGTCAAACATACTAGCAAATTCACCGTAAAACTGATAATGGTAAATAAAAATCAAATTACAGCACGCATTATCATATATATTACTAGCACATGACACATATATCTCCGCATTCTCGAACATTAGCTCTACTCCACGACATAGCTCTTTATAAAATAAATAATATGCAAGAGAAATCAGGTGATGGAACGAAAACATCGAAACTCTACACTAAGACACAAAAATTAAACTATTGCCCTCCCCGGCAACGGCGCCAAATTTGACGGGCTTAGATGAGAAAGGAAAAGTAGCAGTAGAAAGTTGTGTAGAGGTTCTCCTAATAAAAATAAAGCAAACCTATATATATGCAATTTCCTAAAACCTAAATAATTACAATAAAATAATTACAAGTCTTCTTATTTCCAAAAACAGCTTATTTGACTCGGTCTTGTACTTTCTCCCTTGAACTTCTTTATTCTTCATTTATTTGTCATCCACTCCGAGCCCAAATAGATGTTAAAATCGCAATGAATCGACCCGATCAATAAAATCGTCGTAAAAGTGATAATTCGCCAATTATTCAGCAAATACAAAAATATATCAAAATCACTACTAAATCGGCCTCTAAATATCTCAAATGCATATAAAATAGACTCCTAGACACCTACTAATAACGCTCCATCACAAATTGTCATTCAAAATGCAACAATATACCTACATAACCCAGTTACACAAACATGGAACTCTCTGTGACTCTGAATTTATAAACATACAATACGCAAATTTCAAAGACAAAAAGTGCGACTAAGGCACATTTATCAATAAGTAATTTAGCTGCTTCACACCAGCAACTATTATGGCCAAACTAGCTCTCGAGTCTTGCGAATTTCAATATTGTATGTAAAAAAACAAGGGTAGATGGTAACATAGTCACAATCCATCAAAATAATAAAATCATATGACATATCTAAATTCATTATAACATTTGGGTTAGTACTACGTCTATACTACTCATGAAAAATGCAAAGACACTACAAAATCATAAAGCTCAAAAAAAGCTAAAACGACAACTTCTAACAAAACAACCCGCATTGGAGAATCGCGCGCGGTCCAACTACTATATGAAAAAAAATAAGGAAGATGGGGTGGATAAGGGAGATGGTATAGACCATTATTAAATACTACATACTACATTATTAAATGTAGGGATAAAAGGGAGTATGGAGAGTAGAGTTAGTACTACAATGGGTAGGTTAGAAGAGGCGGAAGAGAAATGAAAGGGAAATGAGTAGTCAAAAAGTGGAAGGATATGATGAGGTAAAGGAGAATGATAAGGGGATTTTGGGGGAGGGGGAGTATGAGGGGAAGGAAGATAGGTGGGGGAGGATGAGCAGAATCAAGTAAGGAAAATAAGTATCAATAGAGGTAGGAAAACCGAAGATGAAGGATAAATCAAGACGAAATGAGCAGTGGGGAGGGGAAGGTATGATGAGGAGAAAGAGAACGATAGATAATGGGATGAGGAGATGACATATGTACAAGAAAAAGAACTAGATTGAGGTTAGAAATGAGTATTATTGAGGGGAAGCACAGGAAGAGGTGGGGTGGACGAAAGTGTGTGGAGAAAATAAGATATATAGTAACAAAAGACTATAAAGAATAAGGAAAATTGAAGAAGACGAGGAATATGAAAGGGGAGAAAAGACAACTTAGAAAAGATGAAGGGAAAAAGGAGGATCCGATGTTGTAGGACAAATAGGAGGAGGGAAAGGGTAGCAAGAAAAAGAGAAAATTATACTAGAAATAGGAGGACAAGTAACAGTATTGAAATGCTAATGAAAGGTAAGGGGATAAAGGAGACGATGCATGTAACACCCCGTGTTATTTTAACACAATTTAATAAAAGAATTTAATTCCTTAAATTAAATTCATCCTTTTTCCTTATAATAAAAATACGTCTGAATTTTTTTCGCCAAATAATATTAAAATTTCTTAAGTCCAATTTAAAAATTTTAAAAAAAAAAAATTTTGTTTTATTATCTTTAGAATTGAAAAAGAAACACATTTCAAAATTTTATAAAAATCAACACAAAATTAATATCGCCTTTCAAATTTCAAAAATGTTAAGTTATGTTTACTATTCATAAAAATAAATGTAAAACCATTTATCCATAAAATTCAATTTCGGACATTTTTCGTTTTCAAAATAAAAATGGACCTTTATACCTTTCTCGACTTTGAAATTCAAGTCAACGTTTTCAAACACGCAAATCAAGGTCAAACAATTAACCTCATCCAAATTCAAATACATTTAATGTAAAAACTTAGCATCAAACTAATTTGGTTAAAGAATAATCATTTCACAATCAAGGAAACTAAATTAGTTAAAGACTAATCATTTCACTTCAAAGAAACTAAATTAGTTAAAGAATAATCTCAAAGAAACTAATTTGGTTAAAAACATAATCATTTTGATTTTTATTTAATAAATCATATTTCCTTAATATCTAACTACTATTTCAATTCTATTTAACTAGCACTTTTGAAAACTATCGAAATTTCGAGTCACACTTAATTTAAACTGATAAACGTTTTTACGGTTGATCCTAATTATTTAAATCGTTAACTTTCAACCAAAAAAATATACATTTCGGACTAGTAAACTTTTAATCAAAATTTCGAGGAATCAAAACCCAATTTTTGTTTTAGTACTCTTTTGAAGTTTATTTTCATTTTTATTTTCGATCATACTTCAAAACATTATTTTAAGATCATATATTTTGTTTCGAGATTTTTCGCGTGCGCGTAAATCGAAAATTTCAAAAACGAGAAATCGAGCCTATGAATTCAAGTGAGCCGATTTGATGGCTTGCTTCTTAGCCATGCTCTTGCCTTCCTTTTCTCCTTACACAAGCATGCATGCTCCCTTACACATTCATTCTTACACACTTACACCTTCATCATCACTTTTATTTACCTATTTACAATATTAAGTTTTATACATTCTAAATATCAAATACAATACATACACAATTACTACTACTTTCATTTCCACACACAAGACCTCATTTTTTTTACTCTACATAAAATAGGTCATCATTTTGTTAATTTACATTTAACATGATTTAACAAACTAATTTCCTTTTCGTTTTAATGTAACCCGTATAAACATTTAGGACCTAACTTTCGGAGGTCATAAAATGGTCATACGGACTCAATCGAAAGTAAACAAAAGCCTAAACCATATAACTTTTCGAGACGGATTTAATGACGCTATTTTCGTAGCCGACGGATCTCCCTAGCTTGAACTAAATTTTCTGCTCTCCTAATTCTTTTTCCCTCCTACACTTGTGCAAGATTAATTGCTTCCTCCTTTATACACTAGTACAAGTTAATCTTCTTCCATTTCTTTCTTCTCTTACACACACAAGCATGCTCTCTTACACCCTTACACATCTTACACATTTCATCATTGATTTTATTTAGTTATTTAAATTTAAAGTCTATAATTACTAAATACCAAATACTTACATTACTTAACCAAATTCATACTAGCTTTCCTCATTATTTCTATGTGCAAAACTCACCTTCTTTTCTCTCTTTATGTTGAGCCAACATACACTCTTTTCTCTCTTTATTTTCTTCCTTATTTTCTTCCTAAAACACTTAAATTAAAACCTATAATATTTCCTTAATAATTCACTAGTGTTCTTAGTTTATCCTTGGGTATTTAGAGCTAACATTCTCGGGTTTGTTTTGGGTGAAGAACTTGGGTATTATGGGTGAAGAAATTCCGGGTCTAAAATTTATTTTAGATCCCCCGACGATTAACATCCAAAATAAGGTGACTAGCTTTGTCTTATTTTGGCCTCTTAGTAAATTAATTTGTTTTGTTATTATAAATTTATGAGTATGAAAATTATGTTAAAATATGTTAAACATCAAATATGTGTGTTTGTATGTTATGTGGAGTATAATAAAATGATAATAAATAAGTAATATTGATAATAGTTAATGTGTAATAATTTGTTAATATGTTTAGTAATTTAATTTTGAGCATTTCTAATTATTGTTCATATGATTTTTGTATTTGTTTATGTTTTATTTAAGTAGTAATCATATATAAAAATTATGTGAAATATTAACAATGAGTTTAAAGTGATTAAAAATCGAAAACGAAATATATACACACACATGAATACTCACGGCATTTACCCTATTTTTTTTTATTAAATTTTCACTTTTAATTTTTGTAAATAATATGTTATGTTAAGTTAGTATTAAAGTGGATGTTGTTATGTAAAAAGAATTAAATTAGGGAAATAATTTATAAGTTGTTAAATATGCATTTTGTGTTCTTAACTTGTTGTTGATGTTCTTTAAAAGTTCATGTTGATGTTCATCATTTTGTACTCTTTGATTTCATTTTGGTTTATGTTTGTTAATAATTTGTGTTTATGTTTAGTTATTGTTTTATATATTATTAGTCTTATAATATAAATCAACTTAAAACATTATAAATCATTTAGAATAAAAAGTTAAAAATTTAAAGTGTTGAAAAACACTATTCATAAATATAAATGAAACTTTTAGTAAATTTCATTTTAGTTTAAATCGTTTTAGTATAATTAGAATAATTAAAATATAAAGACTTTAAGTTAAAAAAACCGATAAAATCGAAAAATGAAATTTTAAGACACTACTAGGCTTGCTCACGGCATTAGGCCATTATTTTGGTTAAATTTTGCTTTTATCACTTTTTAGTTTAATTGTTAAAATAATTTAATTAGTAGTTAATAAATTGAATTAAGAAATTAAAAGAAATAAATCATTTTTGACATATATATTATATCACACGACATATACACTTAAAATTGACTAAATTTGACTAAAATGAAATTATCACTAAGTCACTAAAGTTAAATAGTATTTAGAATTGAATTATGGTATAAATCGATTTAGTTAGAAATGAAATATTATAAACCGATAAAAATATGTAACCGTTATAAAAATGAACTAAATCGTGTGCTACTGCCTTTGCAAATATTGGACTGTTGAACTTGGACTTACGGACTAAAATGAATTCCACGATACTATTGTTTTAAAATGAAAACCGCTAAATTTAGTTAATAAACAACTAAATTCAACTAAGTCTAATTTTAAAATGAATATCATTATTTCATTTTACAAGTCGAACTTAACATTTTTAAAACTAAGATTTTAAAATAAATATCATTATCACTTTTTACAAACCGAACTTAACGCTTTTAAAACTAGACTTTTAAAATATTTCCAAAAGTCACTAAGTACAAAACGAACTTAACGTTTTTGAAACTAGAAATCTATACTTAGGAAATAAAAAGAATTAGTTAAATACTTAAAAAATATCTTAAAGTATAAATACCTAAAATATCTTAAGTATAAAAATACGTATAAAATACGAAGTATAAAAATACGAATACGTATAAGAATACGTATAAAATACAAATGAATAGTAAATACGATGAATAGTAAATACAATGAATAGTAAATACGATGAATAGTAAAATACGATGAATAGTAAAAAGTGAATAGTGAAAATTTACGAAACTTGTAAAACAAGTTACGTCTTAAAAGTTAAAAATAATTCATATCTCAAATTTTGAAATAATGAAAATAATTGAAAATTTTACTAAGTATAGAAAATTCGAAAATGAATAAGTAAATGATTTAACGTGTTTTGAAAAACACTTAAATAAATTTGGACATACTAATAAACATATTGAAATAGAAACTTAAAAACGTTAATAATTAACAACGCTTCAAATAATAAACGAACGTGTTATGTGATCATATCCAACCGAATAAAATACTTAAATGTTTGACGCTGAGACTAGGAGAGTCTAGTAACATGTGATATGTAATATCAAAATAAATAATGAATCATGAGTAAGTTAAATAAAAGGTCAAGCTTGGGCCTCAGATAAGGGAACGTCAATCGTGAGTGAAGTGGGGTTAAGATAGTCTTGTAGCGGACGCCACTATCTCGACCTTATTGCGTGTGTCATCTCGAATAGTGTGGTATAGCCGTGATTATTATGCTTTGTGCATCCCGCCTGCCGTTACGCCTTAAGTCGTATAGCCTCATTCGCATAAGATAATGAATATGCCAATGCTTTTGTATCAGGCTTTAGGAAATAGTCGTTTTATCCTGAGTTAAGGTGCTCTATGAATAGCATAGCCCATTCTTAAATTGGATATTAGTGTATGCATACTAGACTAGGGTTTTATTCCCCTATTTCGCTAAAGTTATCAGGGCCACCGTGACCTTATTGCGATTGTCATCTCACGGTTCTGTCTCCTTGCCGTGTTTCGTTCTTAGTGGGCGCGACACTAGCATTCATTCTTACCACATGTACAGATCACTTGACGAGATTGTATCTGAAGTTCGAATCATTTCGAACACTAGAAGATGAGATGCAAGTACTATAGTATTCGGCGTGGTTTACGAGTCGAGTAAGTCGCTGCACTATGGTAGTGAGATGCAAACGACTAGAGTACAAAGGCCAACTCAGTGGTCAGGCTCGTAAGCAGTATGTGTTGTTTGTTGTTTGATTAAATGAGAATGAGTGTGTACCATCTTCGAAAACTAAAGACCACAAATTTCTGAATTGAATCGAGTCTGCATGATGAGTATGATACGATATGTATGTTTGTATGCGATCTGATATCGCTTTGTAATCCTGTTGATATGCTGTGACAATATTGCTATGCTATTATCTGTTAATTGCCTTCATAATTGAATATCATACTTATATGATTTATCGCTTTAAACCGCATGCTTATTTTGACTTACATGTCTTTAAATGCTATATGTAATAAGCATGTTTACATTTTTATCATAATGTTATAGTTATAAAGCGATAGTAATAAATCAAAGTAATTGAAACCGAGGGTAAGTATGAGCATAGCTAGTCAGTCACTCGTGGGCACCCCATCGATTTATTGTGCAGGATAACCGTGGACCGGGAGCTGGATTTTGGACGGGGCCACGAGACGCTTTATGCTTTATTTTATTTGCTTTTCGAGAGATATGTAATATAATTAACACTTGACAAGGCTAAAGTCGTATCACCTAAGTCAAAGTAACCTAAAGTCAACTAACAAGGTAGCTAGTGGCAGTAGGGTCGAATCCACAGAGAAACGTATACTCGCAGGTTTACTAAGTTTAGGCTATTCCTAAGGTGTGAAAAGGGTTTGTTTTGTAAGGTCTATAAAGCTAAAAGAACAAACTAAAGCAATATAAAGAGGGTTTAAACAATAGGTAAAAGACCAGGGTTTCGGGTTCCTTATGACAATAATCCGGATAATAAACTTTCACCAAAATAGCAATCAATCAGAATAAGCAAGGCGATTAGGATAAAACAAGCTCTCTCGAGTCAATGTTACCTTAAGTTCAATTTAGCGGGCTCTCGCGACTTACTAAATCAACTTATCAATTACGCGTAGTGGTCTAATACTGATTAGGCTTTCGATCTTAAATCAATATAACCCTAAGTTCAATTAAATCAAGGCGTCCCTAAATTCAATTGTCAATTAATCGCGCAGGAAGAAATCGCACAAGCATAAACTAATCAATCACAACAATTTAAACAAAACACCGGATTAAAGGCATAATTCCCCCTCAACCCTAGCGAGGGGATTAGCTACTCATAACTAAGGCAAACGATAAATTAACAAAGGAATAAAATAGAGACATGATTACCAGAATTGAATACTTGAATTAGAATCACGAAGTACCGACGGTTACAAAGTTCAAAGGTGAAATCCAACTTGAATTCTAGAGTTTAGATGATAAAGCAGTAGAGTAAACTATGAGAGAGAACTAAGCAACTGTATTTCGTAACTAGGTCTAATAATAACATAAGATGAAATTCAACTTCAGTTTTTTCCTCCCTAAATCACAAAACAGCAGCTTCCGAAATAGTAAAACGTCACGGCCGGTCGATCGCCACGGCCCAGAATCGACCATCTGGCCCGTAGCACTTTTGAACATAGCCCAACGTTTTGGGCTCAAAACTCCAAATTCTTCTTGGGCCATTGCTAGCTCTTGCAATATTTCGGCCCCTTAACTTCAATTCTCGGCTTTCGGTCCCGAGCTCAACTCTACATCGTCCTTTGGATTTCCGTCTACCCACTTTTCAGCTCAAATGCCTAGGAAATGAATAAAATCCTGCAAAATACGGAAATACAACAAAAGCGCCTCTAGGACGTAATGTGAGAACAAAATGGCCCCGAAGGACGCATTTTGACAATAAAAAGCAGCTCGGGACGGGGGTAAAAACATATAAAAATAACCGCTATCAAATTCCCCCAAGCCAGACTCTTGCTCGTCCTCGAGCAAGCAACTCAACTAACAACTAAACAAACCATACAAACTAATACAAAAGACGAGAAACAGCGACTTAGAGCTGAACATGCGATAGTCACTAAAACATATACAACCTAACGATCATGAGCAATCAAATGGGTTAGGAATAAATTCCCAACTGCGGAAATAAGCGCGATACAAACTAATCAAGCTGCAGGAAGCTAATGCGTTGAACCGTCGACCTTGCAAGACCGTTGAATTAGTATCCTCACGGGTTTCACTCTACACTCATAAGAGAACAGGGTAAGTATATGTGAATATTCTGTAAAGATGCAAGAAAACACACTCACCTACTTGACTCGTGAAACACGCCTGCAATCTAATGTGAAAACGATCTCTACAACCAAAGTACATGTCCAACCAAACGAATGACCAGAATACATGCCAAGGACTTACGCGGGAAGGCCAGGGTGAAGGGTGAAAGGTGGTTGCGCCAAGCGCGTTTAGGATAAGAGGAGCTAAGATCGGTAGTTGCATATAACTACGAAACCAACTCGCCACAACAATCAACCCAACTCAATCGGCTAAGAGGCAAAAACTGAACTCAAGCTCAAATAACAACCTCCGTAAGAGTAGTCGAATAATCACGTCATACAACCGCATTATGTACAGAACCCCAAATGAAACAACATATTTTTGTGTTTTTCTTTCTTTTCTATTTTTCTTTTTTTTTTTTTTTTTTTTTTTTTTTTTTTAGCTCGGTCGGTCGGCCACGGCTCAGCCCTCAGCCTTTCGCTTTTGTTTTGTTTTTTTTTTTTTTTTTTTCGAAATAAAAAGCAACAAAGTAAAAAGGGGTAACGGTTGACGACAGAAGACAATAGATCCTTCCAACTTGCGACTCTTTTCTGCGACCTCAACTTAACGCCTCAAGCAATAACCAACAAACCCAAAATCGATATGCAACTGTCCCGTAAGGGTAGATAAACTGAAAAGGTAAGTAGGTAATCAAAATGTGGTACGAAAACAAGCTTTAAGGCTAGGATGGGGTGCAAAAAGTGGTAACCTATAATCTAAAGGGTAAGAAAAATAGGCCATTTAGCTAATGTGGAGTTCATAAAACAAGTATAATGCTGCCTTTCCTCATGTAATACCGCTAGCCACCAACCCGACACGACTCGAAGATAAGCGGTCGAATTCACACTTATGCATGTTAATATTACGCCCTGCACGAGGAGAAACTACAAACACCCTAACAAACAAGGAGACCAGTCGTAGATGTCACTGGCCTTGGAGGCTCTAATCCTCACTATATATATGTAGTTTCACTAAAACACGGTCAAGTCTAGGCTCAACAACAGCATACCAAACAACTGACTCGTAAGACCGACTCAAGACCGCATGAAAAGCGCATACTCAATCACGTCAAGTGCATAGAAAAAGGACAAGCATTAAGCAAATGAAATCATCGTCGCTTTGCACGTTTCTACATCTAAACTGACTCTATTTTTTGATTTTTTTGACATTTTTTGAAAAAGAAAGCAGTAAAACTAGCAAACTAACACACAAATACAAAAATGAAAATAAAACCTAATTCCTCCCCCAAGCCTAAACATCACAATGTCCTCAGTGTGATCAGCAGCAAACAACAACCAACATCCATAAAAACACAACTGAAGGACCGAAAAATAAATGAGGAAGGAACGTAAAAAGGAGAGAAGAGAATACGTGATCGCGACATAGGAATACCCCTGCCAAAGATATGCTCGGGGTAGTGGCCAAGATGCCACTAAGAGGAATCGCCCTCGATTTCATCAATGGTCCGCCTCAAGGTCGCCATCATCCTCCTCATCGCCGACGCTCATCGGCATCCCGCAGGCCGCAAAGACTCGATCCCGACGCGCGTCACCAAAACCGATGTAGAGGTCAGCCTGCGGAGCCCCATATCCGTACCCACCATCTGGCCAAGTATACGGTGTAGAGTAATAATCAGGTTGAAGGGTAAACCCTCCATGGGCCTTCGGGTCGATTATTACCCGTAGTCGGACCCAAGTGAAGTAGGGCGGGTGAGGTCCTGCGGTGGGGCCAGACCACGCCTCGCGTAGGCATCATATGCAGGTATTGACTCAACGCCTGGTCGGTGTATATCCCGTCAATACGCCGCATGCGTCGCGCGTAAGTCATCGCCGTATTGATGGCGAAAGCCATCAAAATCAACTGAGCCCGGTCGACCCCAATCCATACGACCCATCATCGATACAATGTCGGGGTGTAGGTCAAAATCTTGGGAACCACCAAGAAGAAGATGGTGGAGCCGTGAACGGCCGAGCCTCGCTCCTCAACAAAGAAGATAAGAAGAAGAGGCACCACGTGGGCGTCGCCCATATGTCTGGACGGGAACAGAGGGGTAGGAGTGTCCTCGAAGCGGATAAGTAGCCTGGTCCGCACGGCTCGGTATGTAGTGCAGAAGGCGCGAACGCTTCTCCACCGCCGATCATCCATATACGTCTACCGTCAGACGCAGGCGGCCAATTTAATGGCGCTTGATCAAGTAAGATACATCCAAAAGAACACCACCCTGTACTGCTTTTGCCGGGTTTTCAGTGAAACCCGCGACCTTGATAGTAATGCGAGTAATAAGGCCACCCACATGGATTCCGACAGCAGAAGTCGGGGACGAGGCAAGCTTCCTCAAATGGAGGGCAAGATGGTAGGCGAGATCAATGTGATACCGCTTTGGTTCTTGACGCAAGTATTGACCAAGGATAGCAAGCTCCTCGGTCCGAACATTATGAGGCTCGTTACGACCGAATCCGCCCACCCATTTAACCGCCGCCAAATCACGAATGGCGGTGATGAATGTAAGGGGCACTCATGTGTTTCCGGGCTCAGTCGTTGGCCCGAGATCGCTCTCCAAAGTTCACCTACACTGAACCTTTCTGGAGCAGTATACTCCTTGTGATGCGAGAAACCAAAAATCGTACCAAGTTGTTTGACCGTCAAAGTGCAATCATTATTCATGAGACGGAAAGTTAACACAATACTCTCCGCCGAACGCCCTCGGTCAACCTTAAGTGAACTCAAAAATTCCCATGTAAGACGTGAATACGTCAAGTGCATCATCCCGAACATTTTCTCCATACCGACACCCTTAAATAACTTCTCGGTAACACCGTCTATACCTAAGGCACGCAAGGTATTCCGGCAAATAAACCGGGTAGGGAGGAGGGGACGATTCTTAAAAGATTGAAAATTCGACTTTTGTTGTTCGGTAGCGAATATTACCTCGGGGAAATCGACGTCGGGCTCGACGTCGGGAAGAGATGCTTGGTGAGGGGTGACTCGTCCACGCTTGCGTTGATGCCCTTGATCCGCCATTGAAATGGGTAGTAACTTGAGGTGGTGTGTTGAAAGAGATGAAGTTAGGGTTTGGGGTTTTAGAGAGGAAAGTGGGTCGAAATATGTAGAGAGAAGGTAGAGAGTGAAAGTGAATTTGGAATTATGATGTGATTTTGGCTTCCGCGGAGTATTTAAAGGGGCTGGAGAAAACGGGACGGCCGGTCGGACCGGCTGCCGGTCGACCGGCCCTGATGCATTTCAATTTTTTTTCTAAGTATTTTTCAGCCCTTAAAATTTAGGATACGGCTCCGGTTGGGGGCCGGCTGCCGGTCGGCCGGCTCCCATGCTTTATACTCGTGAAAACATCAAAAATTCTAAGTATCAAATCCCTCGAAATCCTGCACATCTCAATCGAATTATTAGTACCCTCACTCTCGCCTTACCGAATGAACTAAAAGAAAAGTAAAAATCAAATTGCTACAGTATATACAAAAATACGCGGGTTGCCTCCCGTAAGCGCTGGTTTAAAGTCCCGCACGACTATGTTACCTCATCAGCAAGAGGAATCCGGGGGCGCAAGGTAGAGTACCTCGACTACGCCCACAACGGCAGATGGATGGTAGAGCTTGAGCCGTTGTCCATTTGCCTGAAATCGTTCTCCCGAATCCGTCTCTAATTCGCAATAGCCAAACTTGCTGACCTTCGATACGGTATACGGTCCAGACCATTTAGACCTCAGCTTCCCGGGAAATAGTTTCAGACGAGAGTTAAAGAGTAATACCTTATCTCCAACAGTGAACTCCCGAGGCAAAATCTTTGCGTCGTGCCAACGCTTAGTGCGCTCCTTGTAGAGACGCCAGATTCTCGCACGATCGCAACCGAAATTCTTCTAGTTCATGCAGCTGCAGTAGCCTCTTCTCCCCACACAGAGTCGGGTCGAGGTTAAGCTCCTTGATTGCCCAATAAGCTTTGTACTCGAGCTCAACGGGGAGATGACACGACTTACCGTAGACTAACCGATAAGGCGAGGTGCCTATAGGTGTCTTAAATGCCGTTCGATATGCCCAAAGAGTGTCATCAAGCTTCAAACTCCAATCTTTCCGGGACTTCGCCACCACCTTCTCCAAGATTGATTTAATCTCCCGATTAGAGATCTCCACTTGCCCACTAGTTTGTGGGTGGTAAGCTAGTCCAGTACGGTGAGTGACACCGTATTTAACCAGTAGAGCGGTGAGCTGTCGTTCGTGGAAATGAGTTCCACCATCACTGATCAAAGCACAAGGTACACCGAAACGAGGGAATATCGTCTTCTTTAGCAAACGAACGACCGTCTTGGCGTCATTAGTAGGAGAAGCGACCGCCTCAACCCACTTTGAAACATAATCAACCGCAACCAAAATGTAACGGTTCCCCTTGGATGAAGGAAACGGTCCTTGGTAATCTACGCCCCAAACGTCGAATAACTCAACCTCAAGTATCGGATTTTGAGGCATCTCGTGCCTCCTAGAAATACCCCCGGTGCGCTGACACGCATCGCAGCTCACAACAAAATCCTTCGTATCGCGAAACATAGTCGGCCAATAGAAACCCGACTGCAGCACCTTAGCAACTGTACGAGGAGGACCGTGGTGTCCTCCATAAGGCGAGGAATGACACCGCTCTAGAATACCGGCAACCTCCCACTGAGGGACGCATCGCCGATACAACCCATCCGCACACACCTTAAACAGGTGCGGATCATCCCAAAAGTAGCTCTTAACATCATGCAAGAACTTTTTCTTCTGTTGGGAACTCAAATCATCATTCATGTGACGACCAACCAGAAAGTTGGCAAAGTTAGCATACCACGGCTCAGGTTGAATACCCGAACCTACACTCCCGACGCACATCAGCGAGTCGTCGGGAAAAGAATCATCAATAGGCAACGAAATGCCTCCTCCATCAAATCTTAACCGGGACAAATGATCAGCAACCACATTCTCTGCCCCTTTCTTGTCGCGAATCTCAAGGTCAAATTCCTGCAACAGTAGTATCCAACGAATCAACCGCGGCTTCGCCTCCTTCTTCGCTAGCAAATACTTCAACGCCGCGTGATCGGTGTAGACTATGACCTTTGATCCAACCAAGTAGGTCCGAAATTTCTCCAACGCAAAGACCACTGCAAGAAGTTCCTTCTCTGTCGTCGCGTAGTTAACCTGGGCCTCGTCTAGTGTCTTGCTTGCATAGTAGATAGCATGCAAAGCTTTGTCGCGTCTTTGACCCAAAACGGCGCCCAATGCGTAATCACTCGCATCGCACATCACCTCGAACGGAAGACTCCAATCCGGAGGTTGCATAATCGGCGCAGAAATTAGAGCCTGTTTAATCCTGTCAAAAGACTCGACACACTCATCAGTAAACGCGAAAGGGGCATCCTTCAAAAGCAACTGTGTAAGTGGTTTAGCGATTTTAGAAAAATCTTTTATAAACCGCCGATAAAAATCGGCATGACCAAGAAAACTACGCACCCCCTTAACAGAAACGGGAGGTGGTAGTTGCTCAACCACTTGCACTTTTGCCTTATCAACTTGGATGCCCTTTTCGGACACTATATGACCCAACACCACTCCTTCATTGACCATGAAGTGGCATTTTTCCCAGTTCAAAACAAGGTTAACTTCGACACAACGCTTTAAGACCTTTTCCAAATTAACCAGACATGATGAAAAATCAGTGCCGTAGACACTAAAATCATCCATAAACACCTCCATAATAGATTCAAGGAATTCCGAGAAAATCCCCATCATACATCTCTGAAAAGTAGCAGGTGCGTTACACAGTCCGAATGGCATCCTGCGATAAGCAAAGGTGCCGTAGGGACATGTGAAGGTAGTCTTCTCCTGATCATCAGGATGAATAGGGATCTGAAAGAACCCAGAGTACCCGTCCAAATAACAAAAGAACGAGTGAGAAGCTAACCTTTCAAGCATCTGATCAATAAATGGAAGAGGAAAATGATCTTTGCGGGTGGCCGCATTCAGCATCCTGTAGTCAATGCACATTCGCCACCCCGTAACAACTCTAGTGGGAACAAGCTCGTTCTTGTCGTTACGAACCACCGTAGTTCCACCTTTCTTAGGAACCACCTGTACCGGGCTCACCCATTTGCTGTCGGAGATTGAGTAAATAATACCTGCATCTAGCAATTTCATGACCTCCTTCTTCACAACTTCCTGCATGTTAGGATTAAGCCTGCGTTGCCCCTGAATACGGGGGCGATGACCATCCTCAAGGTTAATCCTATGCATACAAAAATCAGGACTTATACCTTTCAAGTCATCCAAACAATAACCAAGCGCCTTCTTATTACGACGTAATACAACAAGCAGTTCAGACAACTGACTCTCAGATAAAGACGCACTAACAATAACAGGAAAAGAGTTCGTATCATCAAGAAAAGCATATTTCAAATGAGTCGGCAACGGCTTGAGCTCCGGTGTCGCTACCTCTGCAGCATAGGTAGGCTGAACCAACTCACTCACTAACACGCTCTCCTTACGGCTCAGCTGCCGTCCTTCCAAAGCTGCCTCCAAAGACATCCACGATACTCCATAACCTCGTGTCACCTGCACAAGCATCTAAAACCATACACGCCACAAGGGGGTCCCGTAAATGGGACGGAGGCCAATTCCCCTCAACAATAGTATCGACGACGTCGATCATGCAACAAGACTCCTCAATCATGGGACTACGCATAGCATTAGTGAGGTTGAAGGTAACCTTATCCTCACCGACCTCTAAAGTCAACTTCCCATTCTTAACGTCTATCACCGCCCCCGCCGTGTGTAGGAATGGTCGCCCTAAGATGATAGGAATGTGGGTGTCCTCAGCTATATCAAGCACAATAAAGTCAACCGGAAAGAAAATCTTCCCAATTCTCACAGGGACATCCTCTAAGACACCTAAGGGGTGCTTAACCGACCTATCCGCCATCTGTAGGGTCACATTAGTGCACTTCAACCCCCCCATGTTCAACTTCTCACACACGGAATAGGGCATGACACTAACGCTCGCTCCTAAATCACACAATGCCTTATCAATGACCTGGGTTCCTATAGTACAAGGAATAGAAAAACTACCCGGGTCTTTAAGCTTAGGAGGGGCTTTACCTAGTAAAAGGGAATTGCTCTCTCCCGTAAAAGCTACAGTCTCAATGGCACTGATAGAACGCTTCCTAGTCAAAATATCTTTCATAAACTTAGCATAGGAAGGTACCTGCATGATGAGCTCGGTGAAAGGAACAGTGACTTGAAGATTTTTCACAACATCCATAAACTTACCGAATTGTTGATCAACCTTTTTCTTTGCGGCTGCTCGGAAAGCAGGAGCTTAATCTGGATTTCAGGAGAAGAAGAATCCATACCTTTCGTCCCCTTACCTTTGGAGTCATTTGAAATTCTATCAAAAACACCCGTGGACGTCAGAACATCAGAGCCGGTCCGTCTGACCGGCTGCCGGTCGACCGGCTCCGGTGCCTGAATACTCGTTTCAGCGGGTTCTGCACGCGTTTTCAAAGATCCATAGCCTCGCCAAATTTTTCTCGCTTCTTCATTCTCAATATCCTCAACAACAAGCTCATCTGATCCGGCATTTGCGGACCATCGTGCGTCGTGCGTCAGCAGAATGAATAGCATTCGCTTGCTCATGCTTTTGGCGGGTTACCTTGTGGAGGTAAATGTCCCGGCTGACGAGTCGATTGTGATGTAGCGAAGTTGCGCCACTTGCGTTCCAAATGCTTCGACGGCTTGATTAGTTTCCAACCGCATCTTTTGAGTCTCCATCTGCATTTTCTCAGATCGACATCATCATCGTGACGCATCTCGCCACAGGATCGTTAATGGCCGAAAGCGAGGGTCGATAGCTCTGGCGATTGTTATTGTACTGTTGTGGCGGATTGTACGGCGGCCTTTGGTAAGTCGACTGAAAGTTCTTATGCGGCGGAACGTACGTCGATTGTTGCTGTTGCGGCGGCTGCGGAGTAGGATTTAGAACGTTCTGACTCCGATAGGATAGTAAAGAACGATCATAACCCGGTTGGTTCTGATACGGCAAGTTAGAACGATAGGTGTTAAAAGCATGTACTTGCTCCGGCGAACCCGTGCACTCGTATGCATAATGACCTGAAGCCCCGCAATTGTTGCAACCTGCATCGTGACCCGTAACGACATTAACCTGATGCGCATTAGACGAACCCGCACCACTCATCTTGTCGACCTTCATTGTTAGAGCCGAAATTTGGCTCGTTAAAGCATTCAAAGAATCTTTCTCGCGATCACCATGAGCTGCGCGAGAATTTCCCTAGGTCGATCGTCGTGAGGTATGGATCGCCATTTTCTCGATCAATGCCCATGCCTCGTTGTCATCGACGTTGTCGCAAACCGCCCGCTTGCGGTGAATCCAAGATAGCCCGACTTTCCGAATACAACCCGTTGTAAAACGTCATGATCACGAGCCAATCGTTCAACCCGTGGTGAGGACAATCACGGATGAGTTTCTTATAACGTTCCCAAGCTTCAGAAAGTGATTCGTCGTAAGTTTGCTTAAAGCTTTGGATTTGGCTTCGCATTTGATTCGTCCGTTCTGGAGGATAATACTTTTTGTAAAATGCAAGAGCCAACCCATCCCAATCTGTAATACCCGCGGCTTCCTTATTTAAATCGGTGATCCACTCACGAGCGCGATCACGTAGTGAGAAAGGGAACAGCATTTCCCTAATCTGATTCTGAGTAATCCCGGTCTGCTTAATCGTCGAGCAGTAATCCGTAAAAACCTGCATATGACGACCAGGATCCTCCGTAGCATTACCTCCAAACTGATTACGCTCCACCAAAGTAAGGAAGGCGGGGCGAATCTCAAAGTTGCCCTGCAAAGTGTCGGGCATCTGGAATCCATTAGGAATGGACTCCGTCTTGGGCAAGGAGTGACTTGAAAGTCTCGGCATAGTCACAAACGCCTCAGAAACAACACTGGAAGTAGAAGGTGGAGTAGTGTCCTCTTCGTAGGACGATGCTTCTGAACTAGATTCCGCTTCAGAAACTTCCACAACCTCTTTTGCGTAGGTTTCAGCAATCTCCTTAAAGAAGTTACGCGTTCGGCGAAAAGTCCGCTCCGGTTCAGGATCGAATGGAACTAAACCTGAAGGTGACCTGCGCATAAACAAAAACTACAAGGAGAAGTGAGAAACGGTCTCAAGGAACTGGAGTTCCCTGAGACAAGAGAAATAACCTACTAAGTAAATGCGAAATAAAACCGTCTCCCCGGCAACGGCGCCAAAATTGACAAGGCTAAAGTCGTATCACCTAAGTCAAAGTAACCTAAAGTCAACTAACAAGGTAGCTAGTGGCAGTAGGGTCGAATCCACAGAGAAACGTATACTCGCAGGTTTACTAAGTCTAGGCTATTCCTAAGGTGTGAAAAGGGTTTGTTTTGTAAGGTCTATAAACCTAAAAGAACAAACTAAAGCAATATAAAGAGGGTTTAAACAATAGGTAAAAGACCAGGGTTTCGGGTTCCTTATGACAATAATCCGGATAATAAACTTTCACCAAAATAGCAATCAATCAGAATAAGCAAGGCGATTAGGATAAAACAAGCTCTCTGACAAAGCTAAAGTCGTATCACCTTAATCAAAATAAACCTAAATGACAACTAACAGCAGATAGCAGCAAGTAGGGATCGAATCCACAGGGAAACGGTGTAGTCTCAGGTTAAAGTCGGAGTAACAGGTTCAACTCAGGTGCGAAAAGGTTTGTTTTAAGCTAAACTAAAGCAAATAATAAGACAAGATGAAAATATATATGGAGAAAGATTAGGGCGTCGGGTTCATATATGACAACGATTCAGGAACTCAAATGCATAAGACTAAGAGATAAAGCGTAACTTGACTAGGTTTGTAAAACGCTCTCTCAAGTCAATTTTAGCCTTAAGCAAATTTAGCGGGCTCTCGCAACTTACTAAATTCAACTTATCAATCTTGCGTAAGTCTAGTTTTAACTCGGCTTTCGATCTTAAGTCAAAACATACTCAGGTTCAATTAAACTCAGATAAAACGGTGATCAGGCGAAATAATCCTAATTCAATTGACATAAAACGCGTAGAAAGAAATCAAGAGCACAATTTAATCAACCAATTTAATCTCAAAACATGTTCCTAAATCATATGTCACAAATTCCCCTAACCCTAATTATGAAATTTAGCTACTCATAATAACAATCAAATCAAAGCAATAATGAGAAGTAAACATAATGAATGAAAAGCAATTGAAATTAAAACCTGAAATCTTACGAGTACCAAGTGCTACAAAGAAGATCAAACTTGAAAGCTAAATAAAACTGGAGTTTTGAGAGAGAAACTAAAAGTAAACCTAAAATAAAGCAGTAGAATGAAAACTAAAACTAAAGATAATGTTAAGTTCACGACCTTAAAGTATTTATACTACTCCACATAAAATAATTCGGACTAAATTAAAAACCCGAAGAAATTAACCCTTGGGCCGTACGGCAAATGCCTGGCCGCATCGCCCTGACCCCAAATATTGGGCGGCCTTCAGAATCATCCTCGGCCCATTCTTGCTCTTGGGCCTTTTATAACTCGAGGCTCTCTTATTTCTTTGGTCTTGGTTTGGTATTCTCGAGCTCCGGTGCGCGCTCGAGCTTGGTCCTTTCGTCTCGATTCTCGTAATGCTCCAATCGTCCCGGGTTTTGGCTCAAAACCACCAAAACCTGCAAAATGTAAATAAAAGGCAGCAGTATCGAGAAGTATAACAAATAGCCACTAAAGTCATAATAAATACGAATAAATACGAGCTAAATGTGACAGAACCGGGGGCATAAAATGAATATAAATAGCGTGTATCAAACTCCCCCAAACCAAACCTTTGCTTGTCCTCAAGCAAAAAGCATCGGAGAAAATCAAAGCAACACGAACTAATCACGCTAGTATCTCAAAATGGACGACCTATGCACATAAACATTACAACCAAAGTCTATTTCACCGAAAATAGAGCACAAGTCTCAACCGTTCACACCACATTATATCACTAGCCTCTAACACTTACGCAATAGTAAAACTAACGACAAATCAATTCAAGCAAGGCCAACCGATCATACCACTTTCCATCATCCAATCTTACCAAATCATTACCATTTGTTCTCTTTTCTTTTTTCGCAAATGTGGAGCATCCCTCGTATGTAGTACCGTTTAGCTTGACGTTCACTCGGTAAGAATCGCGCTCGGGTATACATATTTCCTTAAGGGTTACGTTATTGCTCATACTCTCGGTCGCAGCCAAATTCATGGCCACTGTGGTTACTCAAGTCAATGAGTCCCCTCCGAGAGCATCGAAGCATTGCTCCAACATATATATATCTTTCCAAACAAACCACAAACCAACATACTAACATTCCACAAACCAATGCCAAGCTCGAATGTCAAAGTCGAAAGTAAACAAGCGAAAAGTAGAAAGAATTAAGCAAATACAAGTGGGTTAGTGTTAAGGCTCGCAATCTAGTAACAGGAAACAAACCAATCGTGCAAGCTACGACAATGGGAAGTCGACTCAAAGATACTAAAGATCAAAGTTAATGCACTAATCCATTCTCCAAACTAGACAAAGCAGGACAAAGCAGACCAAAAAGACTCGTATTTTTGTAAATTTTTTGAATTTTTCAAATTTTTTGGGTTTTTTTTTAAAAATAAATGCACACGAAATGAAAATGCAAATGAACTAATGAACGCGAAAGTGTTTCCCTCCCCCAAACCAAATCACACATTGTCCTCAATGTGGAAAACAGCACAACCACAAAAGCAGAGGAGGACATAAATCATAAGAGGGAAGGAAAGTAAAACGAGAAAACGAGGGAAAATGGGGTAAAGAGTGCTCACAATGTAGAGTAGGAGCTCCCCAAACCGGCGAATCATGGAGTGGGGCTAAAAATCCCGTATATGCGTCCAAATCACCCAACGATGAAGTACTTCTAATAGCACGCAAGAAAACGAACGAAGCAACAGAATGAGGGTGGCGGCCACCGGCCAGATCAATAACCGGCCGGCTTAGACCACCTGACGTGATTCTTTCGTTTTTTCTTCAATTTCAAATTTCGACTCACGGCTCTGTCCTGCCCTAAGAAATGGCCGTCGCCAAGGGCCTTCTCGTGAGCTTTTTCAACATAACAAGGACTTAAAAGTCCATGAGTACTGCGGCGTTAAAAATCATAAAGTAATACCTCGCCCTCGCGCTCGATAAAATCCAAAAAGTCATAAAAACAAGCAAACCAAAAGTACAAATGCTAAATGAAAATACAACGTCATCGGTCGCTTCCCTAAGCGCTGGTTTATAGTCCCGCACGACTCTTCAAAGCGTGAGAATCATCAAGTATAAGTAGGCCAAGGTCGTTGGCCATTCGCGACAAACACTCGGCGAAATTTCACTCGTCACAAAGCACTCCTTCACTCGAGGCAACGCAAAGATAGTCCATCGGCGTAGAGGCCTCGATCACGAAATGGCTCAACCGTAGGCCCTCTATCACCATCACCCGCGTCAGAACGCCGGGCCTTGAGCAGCCTTCCTCTCCCCAAACCATCCTTGCAGGTATCCCTGGAAGAACACGCAACAAGAGAAGAGACATACAAAACCTCCAACGTGTCTCCAGAGTGAGACTGGAGGTACAGAGTCAATAGAACAAACTGACTCGAGACGCATAGGGGACCGCGGAGTGTCAGAATGTGCAAACGTGAGCGTTTCACCCCCCACCTTAAAGGCTATCGTCCTACTACCCACATCAATAACTGCACCAGCAGTGTGCAGGAAGGGTCTCCCTAAAATGATAGGAATGTGGGCATCCTCGGGCATGTCGACTACGACGAAGTCTACAGGGATAAAGAACTTTCCAACCTGTACAGGGACGTCATGTAGGATTCCCAAGGGGCGCTTAACTGAGCGGTCAGCCATTTGCAGGGTAATGCTAGTGGGTTCTAAAGCTGACAAGCTCATCTTTTGATACAAGGGGTAGGGGAGGACACTTACGCTAGCTCCTAGGTCACATAAAACGTTACGAACCACAAACCTACCAATGGAGCACGGGATAGAAAAAGTCCCAGGGTCGCTAAGCTTAGGAGGCTTACTACCCTGCAGCCTAGTACTAGCTTCCCCCACAAAGGCTACGGTCGACACGTCGTCTAACGTACGCTTACGAGCTAAAACATCTTTCAAAAACTTAGCGTACGCAGGAATTTGAGTCACAAGGTCAATAAAAGGGACGTTTACCTGAAGGGCCTTGATGACGTCGACGAACTTCCTGAACTTAGCCTCGGGCTCTACACCTCTTTGACGACCAGGGAACGGAAGCTTGACTTGAAACGGGGGCGTTGGAGTGGAACTAGAATCACCAAATTTAATACCCGAATCATTCTTCCCTCAGCCTACGAGTCCAAATGGTTGACGACGGCCGCCGGCCGACTCCGTGGGCCTGTAATTACACCTGATTTAACGTGTTTTGACCCTCATCCTTCTCTTCTTCCTCCAAATTCACTGGTCTCCATACATGGACCCACTTCTCAATGTAATTGCACACGCCGTGTCGTGTGGAGCTTTAGGAGGGTTTCCTCGAGGCTGGCGAAGTGTACCCGCTGCCTTCGACGCCATGGCGGCTAATTGAGCCACTTGATTCTCCAACAGCTTAATTGCAGCGTCCTTAGCTTGCCCATCCTTTTGCATTTGTTGCATCATCATCTCTTGTGACTTTTGCACGGCCATAGTCACCTGCGACATCTGCAACATCATGGCCTTCATCTCGGCCATAGGATCGGGTATTTGAGTAGGAGGGGGTGATGTGAAGGGTGGGTTTGGTAGTTAGGGGGAGTTGGTTGATTTTTGTAAGGAGGTTGGTAAGGGGTATTTTGTGGAGGTGGGGGAGTCGGGTTAAGTACGTTATTATTACGGTAGGATAGCAGTGACCGATCGTAACCCGGCTGATTCTGGTACGGCAGGTTTTGATTGTAGGATTGATACGCATAAACCTGCTCTTGGGGTGCAGCATACCCCGTAGTATAACCTGAATCGTGCCCTGCAACAGCATTTACATGGGCACTCGACGAACTCCCCTGCATAGCATCAAACTTTCTATTCAGCTCAGAAAGTTGACTCATTACCGCGCTTATACTCTCACTTCCACGGTCGTTGTGTGCGGACCGTGAATTACCCCGCGGCTTACCAAACTGGGATGAATGGATAGCCATCTCCTCGATCAATGTCCACGCCTTATCATCGTCGGTATTATTAGCAAATCGGCCTCCCGCAGCCGAGTCAAGAATAGCGCGACTCTCAGCATATAACCCATTATAAAAGGTCATTATCACCAACCAACCATCGAACCCGTGATGAGGACATTCACGAATTAACCGTTTGTAACGGTCCCACGACTCAGCTAACGTCTCATCAAAGCTCTGCTGAAACCCCTGAATTTGACTACGGAGTTGGTTAGTCCGCTCTGGTGGATAGTACTTGCGATAGAAGGCAAGAGCTAGACTTGGCCAATCCGTAATACCCACGGCTTCCTTATTCAAATCAGTGATCCACTCACGAGCGCGATCACGTAGCGAGAAAGGGAAAAGCATCTCCCTAATCTGGTTTTGAGTGATCCCGTTCTGCTTAATCGTCGAGCAGTAATCCGTAAAAACCTGCATATGTTTACCGGGATCCTCCGTAGGATTGCCACCGAATTGATTGCGCTCCACCAAAGTAAGAAAGGCGGGGCGAATCTCAAAATTACCCGGGACCGTATTTGGTATTGTGAACCCTTGCGGGATCGCCTCGGGCTTCGGCAACGAGTGACTATATAATTTAGGCATAGTCACGCGTGGAGGAGAACAAGTTGGAGTAATAGGAGGTGTGTCCTCTTCAGAGGACGACATAGGCCGCACTAGACTCGAATCGCGACGCCTCGAAATCGAGATCAAGTAACTTTCGCTTCCTTACGTGATGCAGAAAAGCTCGCCGGGTTCAGCTCAAATGGAATCAAACCTGAGGTGACTGTGCATAAACAAAACTACAAGAAAACGATAAGAACGGTCTCAAGGAACTAAGTTCCTTGAGACAAAGGAGAAAAACCTGTAAGACTAACAGAAACTAAAACTAACTAAGCCGTTTCCCCGGCAACGGCGCCAAAATTGACAAAGCTAAAGTCGTATCACCTTAATCGATCAAAATAAACCTAAATGACAACTAACAGCAGATAGCAGCAAGTAGGGATCGAATCCACAGGGAAACGGTGTAGTCTCAGGTTAAAGTCGGAGTAACAGGTTCAACTCAGGTGCGAAAAGGTTTGTTTTAAGCTAAACTAAAGCAAATAATAAGACAAGATGAAAATATATATGGAGAAAGATTAGGGCGTCGGGTTCATATATGACAACGATTCAGGAACTCAAATGCATAAGACGGAAGAGATAAACTGTGCAACTTGACTAGGTTTGTAAAACGCTCTCTCAAGTCAATTTTAGCCTTAAGCAAATTTAGCGGGCTCTCGCAACTTACTAAATTCAACTTATCAATCTTGCGTAAGTCTAGTTTTAACTCGGCTTTCGATCTTAAGTCAAAACATACTCAGGTTCAATTAAACTCAGATAAAACGGTGATCAGGCGAAATAATCCTAATTCAATTGACATAAAACGCGTAGAAAGAAATCAAGAGCACAATTTAATCAACCAATTTAATCTCAAAACATGTTCCTAAATCATATGTCACAAATTCCCCTAACCCTAATTATGAAATTTAGCTACTCATAATAACAATCAAATCAAAGCAATAATGAGAAGTAAACATAATGAATGAAAAGCAATTGAAATTAAAACCTGAAATCTTACGGAGTACCGGCGGTTACAAAGTAGATCAAACTTGAAAGCTAAATAAAACTGGAGTTTTGAGAGAGAAACTAAAAGTAAACCTAAAATAAAGCAGTAGAATGAAAACTAAAACTAAAGATAATGTTAAGTTCACGACCTTAAAGTATTTATACTACTCCACATAAAATAATTCGGACTAAATTAAAAACCCGAAGAAATTAACCTCGGGGTCAATACACTGGCCAGACCGGCCTGACCCCAAATATTGGGCCGGCTCTCTTGCAAATCATCCTCGGCCCATTCTTGCTCTTGGGCCTTTTATAACTCGAGGCTCTCTTATTTCTTTGGTCTTGGTTTGGTATTCTCGAGCTCAGGTCTTGCGCCGAAGGCTTGGTCCTTTCGTCTCGATTCTCGTAATGCTCCAATCGTCCCGGGTTTTGGCTCAAAACCACCAAAACCTGCAAAATGTAAATAAAAGGCAGCAGTATCGAGAAGTATAACAAATAGCCACTAAAGTCATAATAAATACGAATAAATACGAGCTAAATGTGACAGAACCGGGGGCATAAAATGAATATAAATAGCGTGTATCACTCTCTCGAGTCAATGTTACCTTAAGTTCAATTTAGCGGGCTCTCGCGACTTACTAAATCAACTTATCAATTACGCGTAGTGGTCTAATACTGATTAGGCTTTCGATCTTAAATCAATATAACCCTAAGTTCAATTAAATCAAGGCGTCCCTAAATTCAATTGTCAATTAATCGCGCAGGAAGAAATCGCACAAGCATAAACTAATCAATCACAACAATTTAAACAAAACACCGGATTAAAGGCATAATTCCCCCTCAACCCTAGCGAGGGGATTAGCTACTCATAACTAAGGCAAACGATAAATTAACAAAGGAATAAAATAGAGACATGATTACCAGAATTGAATACTTGAATTAGAATCACGAGAAATGCAAGCAGTTACAAAGTTCAAAGGTGAAATCCAACTTGAATTCTAGAGTTTAGATGATAAAGCAAGAGAGTAAACTATGAGAGAACTAAGCAAATCAGATTTCGTAACTAGGTCTAATAATAACATAAGATGAAATTCAACTTCGCTTTTTTCTCCCTAAATCACAAAACAAAGACTTAAATAGTAAAACGTCACGGCCGGCCGACGCCGCACGGCCCAGAATCGACCTGGCCTCTGCACTTTTGATCATAGCCCACCGTTTTGGGGTCAAACTCCAAATTCTTCTTGGGCCATTGCTAGCTCTTGCAATATTTCGGCCCCTTAACTTCAATTCTCGGCTTTCGGTCCCGAGCTCAACTCTACATCGTCCTTTGGATTTCCGTCTACCCACTTTTCAGCTCAAATGCCTAGGAAATGAATAAAATCCTGCAAAATACGGAAATACAACAAAAGCGCCTCTAGGACGTAATGTGAGAACAAAATGGCCCCGAAGGACGCATTTTGACAATAAAAAGCAGCTCGGGACGGGGGTAAAAACATATAAAAATAACCGCTATCAACTCTTTTAAACTTCCGTACTTAGAGTCGTTTAATGCGACTCTTGAACGAGGATGTAATATTTTGGGATTTTATTGTATAATTAATAACGCTGGTTTTAGACTTAATTAATTTCCGCCTTAGTAATTAAAGTCGACTAAAAACCAGGTTGTTACAGTTGGTATCAGAGCTGTCTTGCGACCGTGAGTAACTTAATAGTTATTTCATCTAACGAGAGACACCTGGGCCAGACATTCATATCGTATGTCAGGCAAGACTACTAGGATCAAATAATAAATTAGATTTTTATTTGTAGATCACTTAAATAATAACTTTAAATCGCTTTAAAGTGTGAGGATGGGTAGAAACCTTAAGGACCGACCATAGACTAAGGACTTTTAAATAACGAACTACTGCCCTCAAAAATAAAATACACTAACTATCGTATGCTTGCTACTTGCTGATGTGACTAACTAAAACTAACAACTATCCTCGGATATAAAATCTCAGTAATAAATTCAAATTCTCGAAGATCGAAGCCTCTAATCAAATACATGACGACAAGACCTCAAGCGCAACAAATGGACGTATCCTGGACCTTACAACTGATAAGACGTTCAAGATCTCGAAGATTTCTATCGCAGAAAGGAATTCTACAACTTCACCTAATTATCCTCTTTAACTAAAATTTTTATTTCGTTCCCTTTTAAAAAAAAAAAAAAATTAACCTCTTTAACGTTTCTTCTAACTCTCTAGATTCCAAAATCTATAATTCCTAATAACTACCTCTCAAATGAATTTTCATTCCTATTCCTGAATCTCGCAAAATGATTTCACTTTTCCTCTTCGATTTCGTAAACTTCCTTTAAATTATTCTCAAAAACCCTCGAAACTTTATTATTTTTCAAACTATTAAACTATCTCTTTCAAAATTTATTAGTCTTCGTAAATTTATAATTCCTAATTACCTTCTATAAATAACATTCATATTTTCCCTTTAAAATATCATTTTAACTTATTCATATAGTTCTAAAATTTTATTTCGTAATTTTAGATATCTTTGAAACTATTTTGTTTTAAATTATATATCCTTTATCATATACTATCAAATCTTTTTATTTTCAAATTTTTGAACTTACCAAAACCTTTTCTAAATTCTCAACCTTTGAAACAAATTTTTACCTTTTCTCTTAAACTTGATAAATATGTTTAAAATTTTCTTAAGGGGGTAGGACAAAATATGATGATTTAAAATCATTGATTTAAAATTATTTAAAATCTTTATTCCAACAAATTTTAAACTACATATTTAATTTCAAATAAAATCATAATTTGTTTTATTTTAAAACCTTTATAATTTTAATTTAAATTAATTCCGTACAAAACTTCTATGCCCCATCTTTTTGAAAATCCTTTTGAAGTCGATTTCAAAAATGATAATCTAGCAATATTTCTATATTAATTCAAAATATCCCATTTATAAATATAAAACGATTATATCCTTCAATCTTCCCACACTATTTAACATATTTATAATAATTTAAAAATTTAAACTTTTCGAAAAGTCTTATTCTACCAAAATAAAATGTTACTATCGAAACTTGTAAAATTTTTATATTTCTTTCTAACTGTCTTGTTTAACCTCGAACAGTTATCCACTCTATTCAAGTTTCGGGACGAAACTTTTCTTAAGGGGGTAGGTTTGTAACACCCCGTGTTATTTTAACACAATTTAATAAAAGAATTTAATTCCTTAAATTAAATTCATCCTTTTTCCTTATAATAAAAATACGTCTGAATTTTTTTCGCCAAATAATATTAAAATTTCTTAAGTCCAATTTAAAAATTTTAAAAAAATAAATTTTGTTTTATTATCTTTAGAATTGAAAAAGAAACACATTTCAAAATTTTATAAAAATCAACACAAAATTATTATCGCCTTTCAAATTTCAAAAATGTTAAGTTATGTTTACTATTCATAAAAATAAATGTAAAACCATTTATCCATAAAATTCAATTTCGGACATTTTTCGTTTTCAAAATAAAAATGGACCTTTATACCTTTCTCGACTTTGAAATTCAAGTCAACGTTTTCAAACACGCAAATCAAGGTCAAACAATTAACCTCATCCAAATTCAATTACATTTAATGTAAAAACTTAGCATCAAACTAATTTGGTTAAAGAATAATCATTTCACAATCAAGGAAACTAAAATTAGTTAAAGACTAATCATTTCACTTCAAAGAAACTAAATTAGTTAAAGAATAATCTCAAAGAAACTAATTTGGTTAAAAACATAATCATTTTGATTTTTATTTAATAAATCATATTTCCTTAATATCTAACTACTATTTCAATTCTATTTAACTAGCACTTTTGAAAACTAGCGAAATTTCGAGTCACACTTAATTTAAACTGATAAACGTTTTTACGGTTGATCCTAATTATTTAAATCGTTAACTTTCAACCAAAAAAATATACATTTCGGACTAGTAAACTTTTAATCAAAATTTCGAGGAATCAAAACCCAATTTTTGTTTTAGTACTCTTTTGAAGTTTATTTTCATTTTTATTTTCGATCATACTTCAAAACATTATTTTAAGATCATATATTTTATTTCGAGGCTTTTCACGTGCGCGCAAATCGAAAATTTCAAAAACGAGAAATCGAGCCTATGAATTCAAGTGAGCCGATTTGATGGCTTGCTTCTTAGCCATGCTCTTGCCTTCCTTTTCTCCTTACACAAGCATGCATGCTCCCTTACACATTCATTCTTACACACTTACACCTTCATCATCACTTTTATTTACCTATTTACAATATTAAGTTTTATACATTCTAAATATCAAATACAATACATACACAATTACTACTACTTTCATTTCCACACACAAGACCTCATTTTTTTTACTCTACATAAAATAGGTCATCATTTTGTTAATTTACATTTAACATGATTTAACAAACTAATTTCCTTTTCGTTTTAATGTAACCCGTATAAACATTTAGGGCCTAACTTTCGGAGGTCATAAAATGGTCATATGGACTCTAATCGAGCTAAACAAAAGCCTAAACCATATAACTTTTCGAGACGGATTTAATGACGCTATTTTCGTAGCCGTCGGATCTGCCTAGCTTGAACTAAATTTTCTGCTCTCCTAATTCTTTTTCCCTCCTACACTTGTGCAAGATTAATTGCTTCCTCCTTTATACACTAGTACAAGTTAATCTTCTTCCATTTCTTTCTTCTCTTACACACACAAGCATGCTCTCTTACACCCTTACACATCTTACACATTTCATCATTGATTTTATTTAGTTATTTAAATTTAAAGTCTATAATTACTAAATACCAAATACTTACATTACTTAACCAAATTCATACTAGCTTTCCTCATTATTTCTATGTGCAAAACTCACCTTCTTTTCTCTCTTTATGTTGAGCCAACATACACTCTTTTCTCTCTTTATTTTCTTCCTTATTTTCTTCCTAAAACACTTAAATTAAAACCTATAATATTTCCTTAATAATTCACTAGTGTTCTTAGTTTATCCTTGGGTATTTAGAGCTAACATTCTCGGGTTTGTTTTGGGTGAAGAACTTGGGGATTATGGGTGAAGAAATTCCTGTCTAAAATTTATTTTAGATCCCCCGACGATTAACATCCAAAATAAGGTGACTAGCTTTGTCTTATTTTGGCCTCTTAGTAAATTAATTTGTTTTGTTATTATAAATTTATGAGTATGAAAATTATGTTAAAATATGTTAAACATCAAATATGTGTGTTTGTATGTTATGTGGAGTATAATAAAATGATAATAAATAAGTAATATTGATAATAGTTAATGTGTAGTAATTTGTTAATATGTTTAGTAATTTAATTTTGAGCATTTCTAATTATTGTTCATATGATTTTTGTATTTGTTTATGTTTTATTTAAGTAGTAATCATATATAAAAATTATGTGAAATATTAACAATGAGTTTAAAGTGATTAAAAATCGAAAACGAAATATATACACACACATGAATACTCACGGCATTTACCCTATTTTTTTATTAAATTTTCACTTTTAATTTTTGTAAATAATATTTTATGTTAAGTTAGTATTAAAGTGGATGTTGTTATGTAAAAAGAATTAAATTAGGGAAATAATTTATAAGTTGTTAAATATGCATTTTGTGTTCTTAACTTGTTGTTGATGTTCTTTAAAAGTTCATGTTGATGTTCATCATTTTGTACTCTTTGATTTCATTTTGGTTTATGTTTGTTAATAATTTGTGTTTATGTTTAGTTATTGTTTTATATATTATTAGTCTTATAATATAAATCAACTTAAAACATTATAAATCATTTAGAATAAAAAGTTAGAAATTTAAAGTGTTGAAAAACACTATTCATAAATATAAATGAAACTTTTAGTAAATTTCATTTTAGTTTAAATCGTTCTAGTATAATTAGAATAATTAAAATATAAAGACTTTAAGTTAAAAAAACCGATAAAATCGAAAAATGAAATTTTAAGACACTACTAGGCTTGCTCACGGCATTAGGCCATTATTTTGGTTAAATTTTGCTTTTATCACTTTTTAGTTTAATTGTTAAAATAATTTAATTAGTAGTTAATAAATTGAATTAAGAAATTAAAAGAAATAAATCATTTTTGACATATATATTATATCACACGACATATACACTTAAAATTGACTAAATTTGACTAAAATGAAATTATCACTAAGTCACTAAAGTTAAATAGTATTTAGAATTGAATTATGGTATAAATCGATTTAGTTAGAAATGAAATATTATAAACCGATAAAAATATGTAAATCAAGTTATAAAAATGAACTAAATCGTGCTACTCGCTTTGCAAATATTGGACTGCTGAACTTGGACTTATGACTAAAATGAATTCCACGATACTATTGTTTTAAAATGAAAACCGCTAAATTTAGTTAATAAACAACTAAATTCAACTAAGTCTAATTTTAAAATGAATATCATTATTTCATTTTACAAGTCGAACTTAACATTTTTAAAACTAAGATTTTAAAATAAATATCATTATCACTTTTTACAAACCGAACTTAACGCTTTTAAAACTAGACTTTTAAAATATTTCCAAAAGTCACTAAGTACAAAACGAACTTAACGTTTTTGAAACTAGAAATCTATACTTAGGAAATAAAAAGATTTAGTTAAATACTTAAAATATCTTAAAGTATAAATACCTAAAATATCTTAAGTATAAAAATACGTATAAAATACGAAGTATAAAAATACGAATACGTATAAGAATACGTATAAAATACAAATGAATAGTAAATACGATGAATAGTAAATACGATGAATAGTAAATACGATGAATAGTAAAATACGATGAATAGTAAAAAGTGAATAGTGAAAATTTACGAAACTTGTAAAACAAGTTACGTCTTAAAAGTTAAAAATAATTCATATCTCAAATTTTGAAATAATGAAAATAATTGAAAATTTTACTAAGTATAGAAAATTCGAAAATGAATAAGTAAATGATTTAACGTGTTTTGAAAAACACTTAAATAAATTTGGACATACTAATAAACATATTGAAATAGAAACTTAAAAACGTTAATAATTAACAACGCTTCAAATAATAAACGAACGTGTTATGTGATCATATCCAACCGAATAAAATACTTAAATGTTTGACGCTGAGACTAGGAGAGTCTAGTAACATGTGATATGTAATATCAAAATAAATAATGAATCATGAGTAAGTTAAATAAAAGGTCAAGCTTGGGCCTCAGATAAGGGAACGTCAATCGTGAGTGAAGTGGGGTTAAGATAGTCTTGTAGCGGACGCCACTATCTCGACCTTATTGCGTGTGTCATCTCGAATAGTGTGGTATAGCCGGCAGTATTATGCTTTGTGCATCCTGCCCAAGCCATTACGCCTTAAGTCGTATAGCCTGTTCCGTACAAGATAATGAATATGCCAATGCTTTTGTATCAGGCTTTAGGAAATAGTCGTTTTATCCTGAGTTAAGGTGCTCTATGAATAGCATAGCCCATTCTTAAATTGGATATTAGTGTATGCATACTAGACTAGGGTTTTATTCCCCTATTTCGCTAAAGTTATCAGGGCCACCGTGACCTTATTGCGATTGTCATCTCACGGTTCTGTCTCCTTGCCGTGTTTCGTTCTTAGTGGGCGCGACACTAGCATTCATTCTTACCACGTGTACAGATCACTTGACGAGATTGTATCTGAAGTTCGAATCATTTCGAACACTAGAAGATGAGATGCAAGTACTATAGTATTCGGCGTGGTTTACGAGTCGAGTAAGTCGCTGCACTATGGTAGTGAGATGCAAACGACTAGAGTACAAAGGCCTACTCAGTGGTCAGGCTCGTAAGCAGTATGTGTTGTTTGTTGTTTGATTAAATGAGAATGAGTGTGTACCATCTTCGAAAACTAAAGACCACAAATTTCTGAATTGAATCGAGTCTGCATGATGAGTATGATACGATATGTATGTTTGTATGCGATCTGATATCGCTTTGTAATCCTGTTGATATGCTGTGACAATATTGCTATGCTATTATCTGTTAATTGCCTTCATAATTGAATATCATACTTATATGATTTATCGCTTTAAACCGCATGCTTATTTTGACTTACATGTCTTTAAATGCTATATGTAATAAGCATGTTTACATTTTTATCATAATGTTATAGTTATAAAGCGATAGTAATAAATCAAAGTAATTGAAACCGAGGGTAAGTATGAGCATAGCTAGTCATCGTCGCTCAATGCACCCCCATCGCTTTATTGTGCGCAGATAACCGTGGACCTGAGCTGGATTTTGGACGGGGCCACGAGACGCTTTATGCTTTATTTTATTTGCTTTTCGAGAGATATGTAATATAATTAACACTACTCTTTTAAACTTCCGTACTTAGAGTCGTTTAATGCGACTCTTGAACGAGGATGTAATATTTTGGGATTTTATTGTATAATTAATAACGCTGGTTTTAGACTTAATTAATTTCCGCCTTAGTAATTAAAGTCGACTAAAAACCAGGTTGTTACAATGCATGCCCTCGTTACGCCGCTAAATGGATATGACATTATCCCAGTATGTTTTAGTTGTAAAATTGTGTTAGTTGTGGAGGAATACTATAACCAACTTCTTTAAATTGAGGCATTTCTACGTTACGCTCATCCTGTTTTCCTTTATGAAATAAATATGACAAACCAAAACTCCAAGAGTGTACAACCAAAATGAATTCCAACAATAATCAACGGAAAAATTTGACAACCAAAGAGTTTAACGACAAAGTAAAGATCACTTGAAAATAAATAAATGAAACAACACAACAATTTAACCCATGAAGAAAACCCGCATTGGGGGACTGTGCGCGCTAGCGTACAGTCCAACAACTAGTTAATGGAAAAATGAGACGACAAGACACATTGTCAATTGTCGATTGTCAATGAGACGGCGACAAGACAAGACACACTACCTACAACACCAATACTCCATCTTTAATCATTTTCTTCTTGTCATTTATTTATTTATTTAGCATCCAATTTGTGAAGCTTACCTTATGTACTTATACTACTACTAACACTTCACGTTGCAACACCACCAAACACGAAAACAACTAAATAAAAATAGATAAAAGAAGATAAAAAAAGAAAACAAATTAAGTAAAGTAAAATATGAAAATGCGATAGTCAGCGATTTTCTTCACATAATTTTTTTTTAATACTTTAAAATCAATTTAAAGGGCCAAAAAAAAGTATCTTATTGTCCGTAAATATTTGACTAAAAGTTATTTCGAGTTATATAAAAAACTTTGTTAAGTTCCAAAATTAGAAGACAAACAAAAGACCGATTTAGAGTCAATGTAGTCAATGTAGTTATTTTAATTTCTCATCACAACATCACACTACTTTTTCTTTTGCACTGATTTAAACCTCCTTAGTTTTTTTTACTAAAGTTTTATTTACGTATTAATATAAAAATAAATAAATACATAAATAATTGTTATTAGTGTGTTTTTTTAAAATGAGATGGTTATGAATAATAGGAAGGCGGAGAGGCAATGAAAAGAATAGACAAGAATAATTATGTCGAGTAAGGTAAAAATTAAGGAATTAGGCGATTAAAAGAACTATAAGGATAATGAAATAAGAGATGAAGGAGTAACCGAAACAAGAGGGTGCAATGAGACGACGACAAGACAAGACACACTACCTACAACACCAATACTCCATCTTTAATCATTTTTTTCTTGTCATTTATTTATTTATTCATTTATATATTTTCTTTCTTTAATGTTAAAATCTTAAAATTTAGCATACAATTTGTGAAGCTTACCTTATGTATTTATACTACTACTAAAATTTCATGTTACAACACCACCAAGCACGAAAACAACTTAATAAGAAAAAAAAAAGACCAAAAAAAAAAATCAGATTAAATAAAGTAAAATATGAAAATGCGATAGTCAACGATTTTCTTCACATAATTTTTTTTTTCAATACTTTAAAATCGATTTAAAGGATAAAAAAAACTTAGAATTTGTTAATTTAGATTAAAAACTTTAAATTTGTTAAGTTCCAAAATAAGAAGACAAACAAAAGACAAATTTAGAGGACTAACTAAGTAGCTAATGTGTTAATTTAATTTCTCATGACAACACTACACTATTTTTAATTTTGCACCGATTCAAACCTCCTTAGTTAATTTAATAATAACTAGTTCCATGTCCCGTGAGATTCACGGAATCATTATTACATTTTGCATTTTGAATTTGTAAATTAATTTACATGTTTGTATACTTACTATATAGATGATAATTTTGATTTATTGTCACTATATGAGAGTGTTGTATCAAATATAGTGAGTTATTTTTTTTCATACTAAATAGTACGGAGTAGTATCTTGTTTTTAGTGCCATTGTCAATAAGTGTTGATATTTACTAAATTGAATATTACACTTAATCGATTACTATTACCAACCAAAATCTTTTGTCTATCGTCATTGTTATAAGATATTGGTAACTATAATGACAGTATCATATGCAATATATAATTAAGGATATGAATATTTAACTATGAGTTATTAGATTTATACGTAAAAAAAAAATGATTCAAATTCATTGGCCAAAATAATTATTGGTTGCATATTGTCACATAATCTTTTTTGGAAGACAATCACATAATTTTAATATCAATATTAATGTTGTATATTCTAAATAGTGACATTGACTTATTTCCACATGTTATATATTTCGTATCTTTTACGTATTTAACAATATTTTGATATTTCGTAACCTAATCATTTTCAATTTCATTCAATGCTTTTTTTCTTAATATACGTGATTATGAAAGTATATTAATGTATGTATACAATGTCACTTTTACTTTCTCTAATTATTATAATGTGGTTACACTACAAGAAATTATACATGCAACTACATTGACTAGTTAAAGTAATTGTAACATTTTTTATTAATCGTTATATAAATTGCATATTTAAAAATCTAAAATTAACAGTAAGCTAATAAAATTTATTTTTAGTAATTACTGAGTATAAAATTGTGTTTTATTATAATGAAATGTAATTTATATATTTTAGGTTTTGATAAATTAATTGAAATAAAAAAAAAATTGGGTTTGATTAATAAAGTTAATATAATGTCATCAAACACTATATTAGATAATAAAATTAAAAGTTACAATGGGAAAGGTATATGAAAAGGTGTCATTATGGATGATATTTAATAGTCTTTTGTATTTTTATTTTTATTAAAAATTGTGTGTTTATAATGGTGACATGTGGCTTAATAAAAAAGTGATTTTTTAGCAAATGGTGAGATGTGGTTGTTTGATGGTTAAATGTATTTGTTCAACTTGCTTTTTAATTATATATATAGAATATAGATTACGAGGATGTAGAAGAAAAACGAGTAGGTAAAGAATAGTAAGGATGATGATGAGGATAAGGGGATCAGAAGGAAAAATAAAGGGTAAGAAGAGATGTGACAAGGAAAAAAATGTCGAGGAAGAAAAATATAAATAATAATGAAACTAAGAGTATCACGAGAAGTAATGACAAAGAGGCGAAGAAGTATGCCAAAAATAAAATTAAAATATAATGACGTAAGGGAAACAAGAGGCAATAATAAAATTAGATGTGACTGAGTGGTAAGGATGAGGAGGAGATAAAGAGAAGAAATGCAATAAAAATGACTAAGAGGAGGGAATACGAATTTTGAAACGGTCTCAACTTAAGCGTCCACCATATATGGATTTAAAAGAAGGGTATGACAAAAGTAGCCTTAGGAGAAATGGAAAAGGAGTAAGTAGTATGAAGGGAAGAGAGACAAGAAGAGGATGAGCAAGAAGGAGAGAGAGAATGAACGGTTGAGGAGTAGGAGGAAGTGAGAGGAAGGAAACGATGCGGAATATGTTGATAATGAAAAACAAAAGAAATCAGGAATACGAGAGGAGGAGACAAAGAGTTGGAAAATGAGAATAGAGAAAAGTGAAAACACAAGTTGTAAATGTTACGAGTAATATTTACAATTAGTGCGCCTTTTAGTTATTTTTATATAATTTATGAGTTTGAAAATATGATAATAATATTCAAAATATAGAGACATGTGAATTGTGAGTACAAACTCCATTTTATAAATGTACTCCCTCAGTGATCACTTTGTTATGAGGAAAATTTGAGAGAAGTGCAAACAAATAATTGAGACAGATGGAATATGATTAAGATAAGTAGGTTTAGATGAAATTTATAAAGCCTAAATGTCTAAAAAGCAATAACGCAGTTGAGCAATCGAAATGAATGAAACGAATTATGGATACAGAAGGGCCATTGTGTAGGTTTATATCCGTATATAGACCTTAAAATCCACAGGATTATAATGAAAAACTATATAAGATTTATGGTCATAAATTGAAATTGCATAACATAATAAAAGAATAAGAATTAACCTTTTAATCCTTAAGAATTGGCCTAAGATCAATACCAAAAGTATGGTATCTCCTAATTATCTCACCCAAGATGTGTTCTTGATATGCCCTTGAGTTGCTAGAAAAATAAGAGAGAAAACTGCTTTTCTTTTCTTAAGATTTTGTGTTGTAGAGTTGTGTATGAATTAGTGTAGGATTAGAAGAGAATTAGGAAACTAAATATACTCCCACTAACCCTATTTTGGCCGGCCTAAATGGTGTATTTGGGGAGATCTAATTCTCCTCAAATACTTCACTTGTTGATCAAGATACAAAGTGTATCGGGACAGAATGTATCTGGACACTTTTGTCTTGATCATTTTAGCTTATAATATAATGCAACATATTACTAGTGTCATCTGTATGGACCGACTATAATATGTTATAAATATCCTTATATTCATAATTTACTAATTAATTATAACGGTTTATATTTAATTAGCTTGCATTATACACTACAATTAAATATAACATTTTATATTCAATTCACGAATTACATTTAATTCGCCTCAGCTAAAATTATTTAATCTGTATTAAATAGCCGTACCAACATAACATCGATTAACATTTTAGTCAAGAATTTCATCATACTTGACTAACATTTTAGAACTCGTTCTTTTCGGACTTTTTAGAGTCGAATCAATCGAATCAATCAAATGAAATTTGAATCAAATGAATCGAATCGAATCGAATCGAATCGAATCAATCGAAATAATCGAATCGAATCGAATCGAATCGAATCAAACGAAATAAATGAACAAAAATCGAACAAAGATATTATTATTATTATTATTATTATTATTATTATTATTATTATTATTATTATTATTATTATTATTATTATTATTATTATTATTATTATTATTATTATTATTATTATTATTATTATTAAAAACCAACAAAGTTGCAACCAACAAATTTTTATCTAACAATAGCATGAGGATATGTATTTAACCATAAAATATTGACAAAAATACCAATTCAATAGTTCCTACAAGTTTTAAGAGAAGATCAATTGATATATTCAATAAGCTAAGGTTACAATCCTATTGGTATTTATAATTACCATGATGATGAAACACATCAAAATGGTGTGGAAGTCGATAACGAATAAACATAAATGATATCTTTTGAGTTTATGATATCTTTGTTTTCAAGATTATGATTTTCAATGTATTAACAATTATTATTATTTCAATGCTACCAAGTTTTTTTTTCTTACGTACCTTTTTTTTCACTACTTTCACATGTTTTACTAGTAGTAGTACTAGTTATCGTAGTAGTAGTAGTAGTGGTGATAGTAGTAGTACTTGTAGTAGTAGTACTACTACTATTACTACTACTACTAATAATAATAATAACAACAATAACAACAACAACAACAACAATAATAATAATAATAATAACAATAACAATAATAACAACAACAATAATAATAATAATAATAATAATAATAATAATAATAATAATAATAATAATAATAATAATAATAATAATAATAATAATAATAATAATAATAATAATAATAATAATAATAATAATAATAATAATAATAATAATAATAATAATAATAATAATAATAATTATTATTATTATTATTATTATTATTATTATTATTATTATTTTTATAATAATAATAGTAATAATAATAATAAGTATAATAATAATAATAATTATTATTATTATTATTATTATTATTATTATTATTATTATTATTATTATTATTATTATTATAATGTGAATCGAATCAAAATGAAATGAATCAATTGAATCAATCAATCAATCGAATCAATCGAATCAATTGAATGGAGTGAACTGAATCAATCAATCAATTGAATCAAGTGAATGAATCGAATCAAAATGTCTTTGAAAATAAGTCCGAAAGAATGTGTTCTTAGTCACATTTGACTAACCTTTAGTCAACAACACCGACTAACCGCTTAGTCATTAAGTAAGGCATCAATATGATCATTTTCTCAAATAATCATATTTCTCAAACACATCCTTTAGGTGTGACTCTTAGTGACCATGATCACCGCCATCCGTATGACAATAACGTCAAACTTATCTAGCAAGCCAACCGTTATCGATAAACGTTAATCAACTGATTAAATACGAAATGTACCCTGCGTACCTTTAGAGATTTATTTATGTTATTGCACTAACTTTGGAGGACACTAACTCCAACAATCTCCCACTTGTCCGTACAAGTGTAGGTGCGATAACCGATTCTCATATCCATAATAAATTTCTCCCACTAATGTAAACCAATTTGCAAAGTCCGTACTTTCAAAGGTCGAGTTCACAAGTGATCGATTATCAGGAGTGGTTTCCCCGACTAGAGAGTAACTTAACTGATAAACGAATCAATATTCGAGCATGGCCATGCATTTTCAGTTACAGCTCCTCGAGTGGCCCTGAGAATAAATAGTATAACTCGATAGAAGTTTGGATATTTCCCTCAACTCGAATCCTGCAGATGTAAGCGCAGCATGAAATGACCGGTGAAAATCTACTTGGCCTCCCCGTTACTGGGCCGACCGTGAGAAAGAAACCAAAGTCACCCAAAATCGCTTTAATCTCAAGAGACAATGATATTCAAAAGAATCGACTCTAGGAACACTATGGATGTCCTATCCACGACTGTGCACCTAATGTTCTAAACATTTACGACTCCATGGAGTCGCCACAAAATGCCTCGCGATTTCAAGAAACCCGCATCTGCGGATCGATCACCAACAGTTTGACTTATGGCTCGTTGAACCCACCATCAATCGACGTCACAAAATGATTGCCAGAGTTATCAGCTCGTATAGGCGATCACGGACCAAAACAAAATATAAAGCAATTCAGTTCACTTTGAGGTGTTCAACGTTGTCTGCACAACCCTCATGAAAAACAATATATAAAACAAAACGATGATTTTATTAGAAGTTTTAGGAAAAACAAGTGTCAAATCCATACAAACAACTAATACAACTCAGGAACACGCTTAATTCCCATGGATTTAACGTGCCCTTCATGCTTATCTTGTCTCAACGGTTTAGTGAGAGGATCTGCTATATATTGTCATCCGTAGCAATCTTATCAATCACTATCTCCTTCTGCTCCACGTAATCTCGGATCATGTGAGCCTTTCTTTGCACGCGTCTGAGACTTGTTCTTTGGACTTGACTCCTTTGCCTGGAAGATGGCACCACTATTGTCGCAATAGATGGTGATCGGGTCATTCGAACTTGGAACTACAGTTAGTCCTTGTAAGAACTTACGCATCCATATAGCTTCCTTCGCAGCTCAAGCGAGATAAGACTTTCGGACTCGCCGTTGAATCGCTATAACCGTTGTTTGGAGCTTTTCCGGTGACCGCAGCGCCATTTAGAGTAAAACGAATCTCGATTGAGACTTCGAGTCATCTCGATCCGCTTGGAAACTAGCATCCGCAGAACTGACAAGGCGCATAGTTCAGCGTCTCCTCCATAAGTCAATACCCAATCTTTAGTCCTCCGTAGGTACTTTAGAATGTTCTTTACGGCCATCCAGTGTGCTTCACCTGGATTGCCTTGGTATCGGCTCGTCATACTCAATGCATACGCCACGTCCGGACGTGTGCATATCATGGCATACATGATCGATCCTATAGCTGATGCATATGGAATCCGACTCATGCGCTCGACCTCTTCCGATGTCTTTGGTGCTTGAGCTTTACTCAAGTTGTAACACCCGGTGTTGTCCGAGGTTATTCGGGCCGGGTACCCCGTTGAAGAGGTTCATGTGTTGGCTCCAGTGACATAGTGCTTAAAAGGAATTGTAAGTGCTACTCATATCAACAAGATGCATCTTCTTTTTTGGTGACTCATCTTAAGAACTCTTTGGTTAAGCGTGCTTGCTGGAGAGTAGTCTTGGGATGGGTGACCTCCTGGGAAGTTCTCAGGATGCGCACGAGTGAGGACAAAGTGCGCTGGAAAGGGCCCGTGTTGGTCTGTGGGCGATGTACGCAGCCTGGCGAGCTACCATGAATGACATTTCGGCCTTTAGTTGGGGCCGGGGTATTACAAATGGTATCAGAGCAACCCGGCGACCGTGTGGTCGAATCCTGTGTCTTGTTGGCCAGGTACGCACCTAGCTGGGGAGGATTCTGGAATGCTATGTTGTTGGTAGCTACCAGGCGCAACGAGGACGTTGCGTTTTTCAAGTGGGGGTGTGTAACACCCGGTGTTGTCCGAGGTTATTCGGGCCGGGTACCCCGTTGAAGAGGTTCATGTGTTGGCTCCTGTGACATAGGGCTTAAAAGGAATTGTAAGTGCTACTCATATCAACAAGATGCATCTTCTTTTCTGGTGACTCATCTTAAGAACTCTTTGGTTAAGCGTGCTTGCTGGAGAGTAGTCTTGGGATGGGTGACCTCCTGGGAAGTTCTCAGGATGCGCACGAGTGAGGACAAAGTGCGCTGGAAAGGGCCCGTGTTGGTCTGTGGGCGATGTACGCAGCCTGGCGAGCTACCGTGAATGACATTTCAGCCTTTAGTTGGGGCCGGGGTGTTACACAAGTGCACCCCTGAGATCATTGGAAGGTTCCCCTTCTTGGAGTTGGTCATGCTGAACCTCTCAAGAATCTTATCTATATAAGACTCCTGACTGAGGGATAACATCCGTCGTGATCTATCTCTATAGATACGGAGCCCCAAAATACGTTGTGCCTCACCCAGATCTTTCATCTGGAAATGGTTCTTTAACCATACTTTCACCGAAGTTAAGAGAGGTATGTCATTCCCAATCAAGAGTATGTCATCGACGTACAGTATTAGGAAGACAATCTTGCTCCCACTCAACTTGATATATAGACATGGTTCCTCGACCGATCGAGTGAATCCATTCTCCTTTATCACTTGGTCGAAGCGATGATTCCAACTCCGTGAAGCTTGCTTAAGTCCATAAATGGAACGCTTAAGCTTGAAAACCTTCTTAGGATTTTTAGGATCTGTGTAACCTTCGGGTTGTACCATGTACAACTCCTCCTCCAAATAACCGTTTAAGAAGGCGGTTTTCACGTCCATTTGCCAAATTTCATAGTCACGAAATGCGGCAATCGCTAAGAGAATCCGAATGGAACGAAGCATGACTACGGGTGCAACGATCTCATCATAGTGCAACCCTTGCACTTGAGTGAAACCCTTTGCCACTAGTCGTGCCTTGTATATATCTGGTTGTCCTTCTACAGATCGCTTTATCTTGTAAAGCCATTTGCACTGAAGAAGTCTAGCCTTATCAGGTAAGTCAACCAGATCCCATACATCGTTCTCGCACATAGAGTCCATCTCGGATTGCATGGCTTCTTGCCATAGCTTTGAGTCAGAACACGTCATGGCACCTTTATAGGTTACGGGTTCGTTGCTCTCAAGGAGTAAAACGTCGTCTCTCCCATTCTACTCGACTATACCGATATATCGATCTGGAGGAATGGAGAGTCAACCCGACCTTCTGGGTTCCAAGGGAATATTAACCGCAACAGACGTAGAAGGAACAGTTTCCTCCATTGGTTGCTCGATTGTTGGTTCAGGAATCTCCGACAGATCGAAGGTTCTATTACTTCTCTTGTCCTCGAGAAACTCTTTCTCTAAGAACTTCGCACTAGCCGCAACAAAAACACGTTGTTCGGTAGGCGAATAGAAGTAATGACCAAACATTCCTTTTGGATAACCAATAAAGTATGTCTTGACCGATCGCGGGCCGAGCTTATCCTCGTGTTTCCACTTGACATAAGCCTCGCACCCCCAAACCCGAATAAAGGACAAGTTAGGGACCGTTCCCTTCCATAACTCGTATGGAGTCATGTCAACAGCTTTAGTCGGACTTCGGTTATGTATAAGAGCAGCTGACAAAAGAGCATAACCCCATAATGAGTCAGGTACAACCGTGTGACTCATCATGGATCGAACCATATCAAGTAATGTTCGATTCTTGCGCTCGGACACACCATTCAGTTGTGGTGTTCCGGGTGGAGTTAACTGTAGTACTATCCCGCGGTCTTTCAGGTGTTGATCAAACTCAGTTGAAAGATATTCGCCACCACGATCCGAACGTAGTGCTTTTATCTTTCTATCCAGTTGGTTCTCAACCTTATTCTGGAATTTCTTGAACTTGTCAAAGGACTCACTTTTATGCTTCATTAAGTAGACATAGCCATATCTACTCAAATCGTCCGTGAAAGTGATAAAATACCTATAGCCATCTCTAGCGTTGATTGACATAGGTCCACACACATCAGTATGTATGAGTCCTAATAGGTCAGCAGCGCGCATTCCAACACCTTTGAAGGAAATTCGAGACATTTTGCCTATAAGACATGATTCACACGTGCCAAAAGTTTCACTCGAGAAACTCTTTCTCTAAGAGCTTCGCACTAGCCGCAACAAAAACACGTTGTTCGGTAGGCGAATAGAAGTAATGACCAAACATTCCTTTTGGATAACCAATAAAGTATGTCTTGACCGATCGCGGGCCGAGCTTATCCTCGTGTTTCCACTTGACATAAGCCTCGCACCCCCAAACCCGAATAAAGGACAAGTTAGGGACCGTTCCCTTCCATAACTCGTATGGAGTCATGTCAACAGCTTTAGTCGGACTTCGATTATGTATAAGAGCAGCTGACAAAAGAGCATAACCCATAATGAGTCAGGTACAACCGTGTGACTCATCATGGATCGAACCATATCAAGTAATGTTCGATTCCTGCGCTCGGACACACCATTCAGTTGTGGTGTTCCGGGTGGAGTTAACTGTAGTATATCCCGCGGTCTTTCAGGTGTTGATCAAACTCAGTTGAAAGATATTCGCCATCACGATCCGAACGTAGTGCTTTTATCTTTCTATCCAGTTGGTTCTCAACCTTATTCTGGAATTCCTTGAACTTGTCAAAGGACTCACTTTTATGCTTCATTAAGTAGACATAGCCATATCTACTCAAATCGTCCGTGAAAGTGATAAAATACCTATAGCCATCTCTAGCGTTGATTGACATAGGTCCACACACATCAGTATGTATGAGTCCTAATAGGTCAGCAGCGCGCATTCCAACACCTTTGAAGGAAATTCGAGACATTTTGCCTATAAGACATGATTCACACGTGCCAAAAGTTTCATAGTCAAATGGGGCAATTGTCCCATTATCAATGAGCTTTTTCACGCGTTTCTCATTTATGTGTCCCATACGGCAATGCCATAGATACGTTTGATCTTTGTCACCAACCTTTGCTTTCTTGTTACTCACATGCATGATTTCTGTGGTTTGATCTAAAACATAAATTCCGTTCATGGAAACAGCTTTACCATAAATCATTTCATTTAAAGAGAAAATACAGCTATTATTCTTTATTAAAAATGAAAATCCTTCTTTATCAAGAACGGATACAGAAATAATGTTTTTCGATAAACTAGGTACATAGTAACAGTTATTCAGAAATAACTCAAATCCACTTGGGAGTTGGATTACATATGTCCCTACTGAAACGGCAGCAACTCTTGCTCCATTCCCCACTCGCAGGTCTACATCACCTCTTGCCAGAGTTTTGATGCTTCTTAGGCCCTGCAAATGATTGCACAGATGAGAACCATAACCAGTATCAAGTACCCAAGTTCCGAAACTTGCATGGTTAATCTCAATCATATGAATAAAAGAAGACATACCAACAGGAGCGACGCGGCCTGCTTTAATGTCCTCAGCATACACGGGACAGTTACGCCTCCAATGCCCAGGCTTGTGGCAATGGTGGCACTCCATGGTCTGCTTAGCTTTTGCCTTGCCTTGTGAGCTACCGCTAGCCTCACCAGGCCCACTCTTTGCAACCATCGGCTTCTTAAATTTCGGCTTTCCTACAGTTAGGTTAGCCGGAGCCTTACCCTTACCCTTCTTGTTGCCAATCATGAGAACATCTTGTTTCATGCTCCCACTCAACTTCAGATCACTCCGCATGCGAGGAGTGAGTGAAGCTCATGCAGACTTTTCTGCATGTCATTCATGTAATAGTTTGCCCTAAAGAGGGCATACCCATCATGAAGAGAGTGGAGCACTCGATCAATGATGATCTTCTCATCGATCTTGCAACCAAGCTCCTCCAGTTTTTCAACATTCTCGATCATGTCGAGAAGGTGTGGACCAACCGGTTGGCCCTTCTGGAGTCTAGCCTCAAAGAAACGAGTAGTATACTCGTAACTCTTAATTCTCGGTGCTTTTGAGAATTCTTTTGTTAGGGTGGTGAAAATCTTGTTTGCACCTTGGGTTATGAACCGTCTTTGCAAATTGGATTCCATTGCATAGATGAGTACGTTCTGTAACGCACCCGTCTCCATCATGAAATCATTGTAAAGATAGAGATCATTTGCTCCTGCATCGGAGTCGGGTATAGTCGGCGGTGGCTCGCCAAGTACTTGAGCTTACCATCGCCTATGGTCGCATTCCGTAATGCGGCCTCCCAATCAGAAAAATTAGACCCATCACTTTTCAGTCGAGTTGACTGATTCATGGTACCCATAAAGATCCTAAGCCATGATTCGCGAGCTAGTGTGGCACTTGGCATTGGTTCGTCTGTACGTACAGCCATTTGTTATAGTAGTTATATCTGTATATAACGTATTCGAAACTGTGAAAAGAAAGAAGAAGAAGAGAGAAGATAAGAAATCATAGTTTTAAAATTTAAGTCAAAACAATAACATATTAATGCAATGACTCGTGCACTCATATAATCGACCTCCCTCGATAATTATATAAATGATCCCAAGACTCAATTTCTTTAAATTGATAAGCCAACCTCTTGGCTAATTCTACTGTTAGAATTCTTGGTCGATAGATTTCAGTAAATCCTATCTATTAGTCCACCATAACTACGAGATATTACTCGAACTATAGTGTTGAGGTAAAATAGGTCAACGCATACTACTTACCCAACGTAGAAGGGGTCATGTGGAGAGTAAGGTCCTACATGCCTACCGACGAAGAAGGGGCTCATAGCATGCTTTTCCTATAAAGACTAATCTCAATTTTATTAATAGAGGAAGGTCCCATCATCTCATTTTAATTCATTTTAAGTGAACAAATATCTAGCATTTTCGAGAATGATTAAATAGAGGTGATAGCCCTAAAACGAGTGACATCCGTATGTCTATGAAAAAGATGCAACTATATGATCCATTTTCATGCATATTAGGTGGTTTGGTTTAGTTTAGGCGGAATATGATGCTTCTAACTAACGTGAATGCAAAGAAAAACGGTAAAGAAAACGCAAAAAGGAAAAACACCTAGTGTGGCCTATTCCTATGAAAATAAAGACAATTACAAGGTGGAATCCATCCATGGACCCTAAGCTGTCTTCATTCTTCATCTTGGGCTTCAAGTGGGTGTCCATCTAGAATCTTCAATCTTGAATCTTCTCAAAATTACATTTTTGAATTACAAAATAAACCTATTTACATTCTAATTCAAAAAATGCCAAAATTAAAAATATTACAAGATCGAGAGATTCGAGATCTCAAAATACAACCAAAATTGTGTTTCCTTCATTACGAAAACACAATCTTCTAAGGCCACACTAGTAAATTACAACCGATTGTACATTTTAATGCGTAAAATAAACCATTCATCCAAACATCCATTCACAAAAAAATAAAGCATCAACTAAACATAATAAAATCAATGCAAAACAAATTGATTAAATCCAAACCACCATTTTAAATGATTATCATTATGCAACAATTCCTTAATTGTTCATAATATCTTAAACCTTTTTAAAATATTAGGTATCATCATTATTATGAACTGCTTCACAATAACACAAAATATATATCTTAATAATATAACAAAATATAATAATATATCACAAGATATTAATTTCCAAAAACAAATAATTTTGGCTAATAAAACAAATAAGCCGAATTAATTAATTTTTTTTTTTTTAGGAAATTTCGGCCAAAATTAAATAAAATAACCAAAATAAAAAAAATTCGGCCAACATCAAGTTAAAAGAATTAAACTGATTTAATTCGATTATGCTAATAATTAGATCGATACAAACTCAATTTTAATCCGTATTAAACATTGATTTAAGAGATTCAATTTAACCTTTTAAATTAAACAACTTAAAACTGATAGATCTAATGATTAACAACATATATGTTCATTAACATACAAAATTTTGATCCTTTTATGTTTTAATTCAATCGGTATTAAATCAAAACTAATGCAAATTCATATGAGATAATTTTAACATCTTAAAACATCGATAATTATGAATTAAAAGACCAAAAACAAGCCAATAATTTAGCAAAAACTCACGGCATACACAACACAAACACACGGCCAAAGTGAATTTTTGTTTAAAATTATACAAAATCGATTTTTATGAAAACCTTATAAAAATTTCATGTAACCTGTCTCTGATACCACTTGTAGGTTTATATCCGTATATAGACCTTAAAATCCACAGGATTATAATGAAAAACTATATAAGATTTATGGTCATAAATTGAAATTGCATAACATAATAAAAGAATAAGAATTAACCTTTTAATCCTTAAGAATTGGCCTAAGATCAATACCAAAAGTATGGTATCTCCTAATTATCTCACCCAAGATGTGTTCTTGATATGCCCTTGAGTTGCTAGAAAAATAAGAGAGAAAACTGCTTTTCTTTTCTTAAGATTTTGTGTTGTAGAGTTGTGTATGAATTAGTGTAGGATTAGAAGAGAATTAGGAAACTAAATATACTCCCACTAACCCTATTTTGGCCGGCCTAAATGATGTATTTGGGGAGATCTAATTCTCCTCAAATACTTCACTTGTTGATCAAGATACAAAGTATATCGGGACAGAATGTATCTGGACACTTTTGTCTTGATCATTTTAGCTTATAATATAATGCAACATATTACTAGTGTCATCTGTATGGACCGACTATAATATGTTATAAATATCCTTATATTTATAATTTACTAATTAATTATAACGGTTTATATTTAATTAGCTTGCATTATACACAACAATTAAATATAACATTTTATATTCAATTCACGAATTACATTTAATTCGCCTCAGCTAAAATTATTTAATCAGATTAAATAAATTGCATTAACATAACACTGACTAACATTTTAGTCAGTAACTTCATCATACTTGACTAACATTTTAGTCACATTTGACTAACCTTTTAGTCAACAACACTGACTAACCGTTTAGTCATTAAGTAAGGCATCAATATGATCATTTTCTCAAATAATCATATTTCTCAAACACATCCTTTAGGTGTGACTCTTAGGGACCAGTTGATCACCGCCATCTGTATGACAATAACGTCAAACTTATCTAGCAAGCCAACCGTTATCGATAAACGTTAATCAACTGATTAAATACGAAATGTACCCTGCGTACCTTTAGAGATTTATTTATGTTATTGCACTAACTGTGGAGGACACTAACTTCAACACATTGACACATAAAAAATGAAATCCCTTCAAGGATTATATCGATCGCATAACACCCAACAAGTCAATCCGCGTTGGGGGGACTGCACGCACCGCGCGCAGTCTAACAACTAGTAACCTTTAAAAGGCAAATAGATTTCACTATTACTACAATAGTGTTTTTCCAAGTAATTGTCAATTTTCTCTAACTTTCTCATTGTATTCTAACTTTTTCATCTATAACCAACTAATTTTCAACTTTCTCTAACTCCCATTTTATTCCAACCTTTTTCATCTATAACCTTTAGTTGGAATTTATTTAAAATTATAACATTATTGTAGTTGGAATTTCTAAAAAAAATAACTTTTGGCTTTAGTGGAAAAACGTTTTATTTTGTTATTATTTGGGACTCATCCCAATTAATTAACCATTTTGAAGTTGTCTTATTCGCTCGGCCAAAATCTTTGTCGAGGACGGAAACTCGAAATAATAAGGGAATTAGAGTATTGTTGGGAGTGAGGAAAATAGTGGCGTATGAGTAAGAGAAATTCGAAGAAAGATTATTAAGAGGAAATGGGATATGAAATTAGGGGAAAAGAGTAAGCAGAGAGGAGTCGAGAATAAATACGTTGATGAACAAAATCTAATGAATAAGTGAAATAAATTTATTATGATTTATGAAGGATAAGGAATGAAGAAACGTAAGAGTAAACAATGAAAAAGAGTATTATAAGGAGTAAGGAAAAAATACCAAAAATTCTTACAGTAATTCTCCTGTGAGGCTGAACTCACACTAAGTTAATGTGAGTCCAAGGTACAAATTGCAGTTAAAGAGGTACAAAAACATGAAACAAATCTACTAAAGTCACTAACAGGGGTACTAAAAAAAAATAGTAACAATTAATCATAATTACCACTTAAATAGTACAAAAGCTATATAATCGATTACAAATGAAACAGACTTACAATAATTTATTGTAAGACCTGACTTACACAAAAATTAGTGAAATTCTTAATATGAAGAGCAAGTTAGCAACTGCAAAAAATGAATATGGTCTTACTTACGGTGGCAATGCTTTGAGTTTTGGCATAATGAACTCACAAATCCTTCTACTTCATCAAATTTACCAAACATTTAACTTAATATTAGCGATCTATGAAATATATAACTTTCAAGACCAAATAGAGATCTAAAATAATCAACCACACATTTCTATCGACAAAGCCAAGATCACTAGCGTAATATAAAAACAATATATCGATTTTTACTAAAGAAAAATCCTCATTGGGAGACTGCGCGCGCTAGTGCGCAGTCCAACAAAACTAGTAAAAACAAAAAGCATTAATTGAATATAACCCAATTTTATAACTTTTTTTTTTTTTTAAATAACCACCTTATGTTATTTTTATAACATAACCCCTTTTAAGACACTTTTGCATCAAAATCACCCCCAACGTCGAATTTTCTTACTTAAAAATGGCAATTAAAGACGTTATAGAGTATGCATTTTCAAGTTACAACCACCAATGTCTAAAATATATAGATACCTCTTGAGAAATCTCTATTTAAGGGTGTCAATATTCTATTTTTAAGTAGCATATTTCTACATTGGGGTGATTTAGAAATAAAAGTATTTTAAAAGGGGTTATGTTGAAAAAATTAACATATAAGGGGATTATTTTGAAAAAAATATTATAAAAGGGGATTATATTTAATTAACCCAAGCAAAAAAAACACAAAACCGTAGTAGAAAACAGAAAAGGGAAAGTAGAGGAATAGGTAAATTGGTAGGATTAGAATTTAGAAATAAGGAAAGTATAAGAATAAGGTTGTATTACTTGCATCTATAAATAAATTAGATCGAATATGATTTTTCGTATACGGATTTTACTCACGTTGTATACTTTTTTCATTTTTTTTCCCTTTCCTACCCTTTTTACTCATTTGTATACAAAATTCTCTCTTTTATTTTTCCTATTTTTTCTTAACCTAAATTCATACAATTATTTCAATTATAATCCTAAATTCATACAATTAATTCAATTATAAATAGATAATCAATTCAACAAAGTAGTAATTCAATTTCAATTTCAATTTATTTCATAAAATTATGTTAAATTTTATTAAATTTGATGAATTTAGGTTAAAAATTAAATTAGGGTTTACATGAAGTTGGGATTTTGGGGGTTAACGGCGACGGGAGGCGGCGGGAGTCGGCCAGAGGTGGTGGGTGGCAGCGGCAGGCGTGGGGGCCGGCGTGGGGGCTGGTGGTGGTCAGCATCTTTATGGTGGTTTGAATGACAAAGGTTTTGTGGTGGTTTGTATAATAAAGGCTTGTGGTGGGGCCCGAACACAAGGTGGGCCACCATGGGTCGCCGGCGCCGGCGTGGTGGCTGTCGGTAAGAGGGTGGCCGGAGTTGTGGTGTTGCGGGCCGGAGACAGGTAGGGGCTAGGGGGTGGTGGTGTAAGTGCCCTAATTTGTTTTCTTTTTTTTTTTTTTTTAATTTTTTTTTTTTTAATTTTGTATATTGTAAGAGTAAAAAGGGTAAAGTTGGAAATATTAGTGAAAAAAGTATACAACGAGAGTAAATCTCGTATACAAAAAATCAATACCCAATTAGATTATACGGAGTAATAATCATAAAAAAATTAAGAAGTTCAAGTCATAAAATCCTGGAAGCACAATAAACCTAATTCTCACTCTGTTTTGGTTTGGTCTCCTGCCTCTACTTTTGCTGATAAAATAAAACTTCCCCAAAAACACACACTAAAAAAAAAAAAAAAAAAAAAATCGTGTAGAGAAGAGAAGACGCCGCACGAGCTTAGTAAGGTTTGTGTTCAGTCTCTTAATCTTCTCCTGCCTTTGATTTTTCTACTGTTTATCGTTGTGTTTTTTTGGATAACTTGGGAACCGCAGTCATTACCTTCGGTGTGCACTGGGTACCCCAAGTGGGTGGTGACTGGTTCGTGATCTATTAGGCATAGCCTCAGGTTTCTAACGTCCCCACAAGATCTCTCTTGTAGGGAATTAAACCCGAGAGCCATAGGAATTCTACCTATGTTTTAATCTATGTTAAAATTAATAGTTCTAATCGATAATTTATGATAGTTGTTGTCGTTGTTGTTGTTGCTGCTGCTGGTGGCGTTATTATGAATATTGTTGTTGTTGCAATATTGTAAACTATTTTCAAATTTTAATTTCTTATGATGTTTTCGTTTCTGGCAGAGCTTAACCTTAGATGGCTCGAGATTGGTCTTCGCTGCCCATTGATATTGCTGCTTCCATAGCTCTTAAGTTGGAAACTGTTGAAGATTTCATTCGTTTTTCTTCGGTATGTCTTCCTTGGACTCATGCTTCCTCCCTAATAAAGCCCAAATGGATGCCTGCTTCGCCCACCCCATGGCTTTTACTATCCGAGAACACAACTGATTCCTTATTTGGTTCGAAAATTGTATAATATAAGTAGTAACAAGCTTTACCAGTTGAATCTCCCGCAAACATATGGAAAAAGGTGTTGGGGTTCTGCATATGGTTGGGTTGCAATGGTTGGTCTCGACCTCAATGTTGAACTCTTTAATCCAATTACTAAGGCTCAAATTTATTTCCCATCTTTTGAAGCCATATCTGAAAAATATGAGAGTGGAGGAGATTCACAAGATATAGATATTGTCTATCATTGGTTGAAAAAGCTCATTGTGGTTAGAGTTTCTCAAGATGGTCGTCACGAGTTTGTTATTATTGTACTTTATAATTTTAACAAGAGTGCAGCTTTTGCTTGGCATGGAGATCAAACTTGGACTCCAATATTTGTGAAGGAAAGTGAGGAACGTGAGGAAATTGATCGGATGCTCGATCCGTATAATCAAATGATGGATATTGTGGTCATGGAAGATAACGTGTTTGCTTTGTATAACGGTGGATCTATTGTACATTGGAATGTTAAGCAGTTTTGTTGCCGCGAGATCGTAAAACCAATTGATTATTGCCCTCCGAGTGACTTTGAGGTTTTCAATGACCTCAACAGTAGTGAACATGGACTTTATTTAGTGCAGTCTGGTGACGATCTTCTAATGGTGTTACGATTTAAACAAGATACTGATAGTCTCTATGCTGATATTGATACGGATGAAGATATCAACCTAGATTTTTTGAGTGACCCTAATAATTATTCTTACAAGACACTTCATTTCCAGGTTTACAAACTTGATCATAAAAATAAAAGTTGGGATGAAATCAAAGATTTGGCCATTTGGGTAACATAGCACTCTTTGTCGGGGACAACTATTCAATAAGTGTTTCACAATCGTTGGACAAGTGTTTGAAACGTAACTGTATATATTTTACCGATGATTTAGCCAAATACTGGAAAGTATATCCAAAGGCCGCCGGACTTGATATGGGAATTTACGACAACAAATGTAGTACAAGATGGCCTTTATATGACGTTGAAGATATTTGTCCTTCTACGAGTCCACCAATTTGGTTTGTTCCTCAATTTTAAATTGTACGCACATCCTTGGGAATTGAGGCGTAGTTGTGCGGCAATATTTTATTTAGGTTTGCAATAATGTATGGGTTCAAACATATTCTATTGTGAAATGTTGAACCCTTTTTTTTATTTGTTTGTACTTCGTTGCAATCTCTATACACATTCTTCTAATGAAAGTTTAATCATAAAAAAGGGGCTTTGGTCACACCCCTCGTTATCGCTATTACATTTGTATTTTTAATTTTGTACATTTGTGTATGCTTGATGTTATTACATATATTCGATCTAATTGATTTATAATCTTGATTTCTTGTTATATGTAGTGAAACATGTTAAATTCAATACAATTAAATTTCATGAATTACTCCCTTCGTTTCGGTGATTTGTTTACATTTACAAAAAACTATAAAAATAATAATATAAGTACAAAGTAGGTAAAATAAAACAATGTGATTGGTTAAGGAAGTTGGGTCCACCTCCACAAGTGGGTCACCATAGACATTTATGGAAAGTGTAAACAAATGACCCGTACACCCATAAATGGAAAGTGTAAACAAATGACCGGGACGGAGGGAGTATATGATTTCATAGGGTTTATACCAAAAATAACAATTATTGGTTACATATTTCCAAAATCATGGTTTTAGGTATGTGGATTCACAACAAATCTAAGGCGTAAATTCAACTGCATGTTTGTAGTATTGTGACACGTTACGCAATAAGTTGAAAAATATGATGTTTCTTTTGTTTTTTATAATATCATTATTACTTTTTTCCTATATTAAATTAAATTTATGGAAAATTTTATAATTTATACTTGAGTTTTTCACTTTTCCATGTTATACCCACACTTATTTAGAATTTCGCACTATATCTCTAATTTAGGTTGTATCCATTGTCCTTGTTGTCGAGTACCCATTGAGCAGAGAATCCGAGTTTTTGGGGCAAGTTCTTAAGGGGACGAAGCTCGAGACGGTTTTTTACAAGGCTGTTTGTAAATAAAAAGGAGGAAGACAAGTTGAGTTCTGTTCTAGTATATGAATGGAAGCTTTGATATAATATCAAATAAGTTGTGAATTGTTTGACAATGCTACACCCAGTTGTTGTCTGTGACATTGAAATTTCGCATGGTACATAACTACATACCATACAACTTTTTCCCTCCATTTTATGATGTGAGGGTTCTTTTTTAATATCTTGGGTATACTATGAGCATGTTTAACTCCGTAGTTCTTAGTATAAGTAGCCAAATTAAAAGTGCATTTTCGAGATTCTTTTTTAATGGGTATGTTTGATGATAGATGTGGCGTTATTAGTAGGTGTTTAGAAGTTCATTTTGAGTCGATCAGAGGTTGAATTAAGTCGGATTTTGGTATATTTTGCTTTGAAATAAATATTGGTGAATTATCACTTTTTAGACGATTTTATTGATCATGTGGATATATTGCAAATTTCTTATGATGAATATATCGAGTTGGGCTCGGGAATGCAAATGGCCACAAATTATGGAGAAGGCCAAAGAAGAATACATTGAAGCCCATAGCCTTAGACTTGTTTTTGGAAAATTGAATTTATTTTAATTGTAATTATTTTTAGGAAATAGTTTTCATACACGGTTTTTTTGATTTTTATTAGAACTACTACTACCACTACAACTTTTACTGCTTTTTTTTTTTTTCATTAGTTTGGACCTAGTTCTAAGATTTTGCTCAATAAAACTATGGAAGGCTAATTTCATCTTGATTCGGGTTGATTTTAATTGTGAGTTTGAAAGTTCTTACTTTATTTTTTACTATTGATTATTGCTTGGTTATAATTATTATTTGCGAGATTGATTTTGATTTCTAGGTGCGCAGCGCAACTAGTCGTCTTATTAATCGCGTAATTGTTAGTTTTGTTAATTGAACTAGATTGTTGATTAACTTAACGCTAACAACTAGGTTTAATTGTTGAACGGGATACGTTAATATTTACTCCTAGAAGCAGTTTTCATAACATCTAAAGTACAACTGGATTGTATGTGCTATTTGTTTCTTATCGATTCTCTTGGTACTAAAGCTGCTAACTGATTAAATCTTTAACTGGATTGTAAGATTGTCTTTTAGTTAGGGTTAGTTAAAGAACGAGATACGTTTTAATTAACTAAACATAAGGAGAATTATACTCCGTATATTACAATTTATATCCAAAAAAGTTCATAACTATATCAAGTATACTATTTTTACGTGTATAAGTTAGAAAACTGTAATTAATTGTACGTAAGACTTACTACTGGTACATGATATTTTAAATCATTGTTTGTACGTACTCGTATATTGAACTACACATGACTTAGAATTAAGGCTTATACGTTTAAAGAGTTTATTTTAGTATTTTATTATTTTATTTTTTTTAACGGAACAACTCAAGATTTATGAAAAACTATAAAATTTTGTGAATTTCTCATTTTTTTCATACATTGAAAAGGTATAAAATTATGAAAAAGTATTTATTTTATCAGAGAACCAATGATTCTAATATCAAGAATTCAGGAATTGAAGCGAAAAATGAATATCTTAAAACTGGGTTTTTTAACTGTGAACTTATGAATTTTATGACTATGTCGCAAAATGATCACAATTTATTAACCGACTATAAATTTGTCACTTATAATCAATAATTCAATACTCACATTTGGACTATTAAAGATGATATTGATACTAATAATTAAACATTATCCACCATAGTATTCGAAACAATCCATTAATTTATTAGGGTCGTAAGCCATTTATGACCCAATATATTACATAACGAAATAACGAACCATTATTATTATAATTATTAAACTATAACAGATGCATAAATAAGAAATGGAAAATAAAATATTACTATAGCAACATATGATTATTTTAATAAGAATATTAGACATTATTGCCAAAGATCTTCCTTAGCTTGAGAACTTGTGAATGATCAAGCAACACCGTACGTTCAACTAGTTTAGCCGGTAAATTTCCTCCGAACAACGAAGTAGACATTATTTGAAGCCCGGGATTCGGACTGTTCAAGCTAACGAAAGCGAGGGCGGGTTCTTCCCCTACATTGACCTGAAAATGCAATAATCCTTCTGGAAATATCATAACATCGCCAACTTCTAGGGTTTTATAATACGCGACATCATTTGTGTCAATAAACCCGGCTACTATTTTCCCTTTTACAAGAATGATTACCTCGGATGTTCTATGACTGTGTAGGGGAATAACTCCCCCTACGGCGAAATCTAGCCTCCCCATGGAAAGACCTAGACCATTCAAAGCAAGGTACGAATCGACAAAAGCCAGTTTAAGGCTGTATTTGAATATCTTATTAGTCGGTCCACTAGTACGAAAGCCAGTGAAAATAAAATCGTTTACCGTGATATTGCTAGGGTTTTTGCACGCGTATCCAGCTGGTCCTAGGGGGAGACTTAAATCTCCCACGCAGTAGTCCGAGACTATTGCACGAGAGATTGAAACTAATAGAGCACAAGTTATGAAAAATGCAAGACTATTCATCTTGGAAATTAATTAAGTTAATGGTGCTAGTAATTACTTGTATAATAGTGTCTATTTTGTTGTGTGATTTGAAATTGTTGTATTAAATTTTTATTATTGGTTGAAGTTAATTATTATGTTCTATGAAGAATAATTGTGGCAATATATATACTACGTACTTTGGGATTTGTTTTCCCCCGCAATTCAATTAGAAATTGCAATACGACTCTTCGAATGAACGGTTTGGATTTTGTCATGTTTATATTGTGGTGGAATGATTACAAAATAGCCTTAATACGGAATTTTGTAATGAATACGCAATATCGCATAGTAATGTTAGTGACATAAAAGCTGGAAAACATGACGGTCATGGTAACTAATTAGCGTAAGTTTTTTTTTAGAGAATTGAATACAAATAATCAAAAGAAAAATATTGAAATATATATATATATACATATACATTTTAACAATATTATTATTTTTGTACTTAAGCAAATTCGTATGCAAAATAATATTAATTGAGCATTGAGGGTTAATCGTCTAAACTATTTATCTTGCCCATGCGGTGCATGTATTTTAAATTAGAATTTTGATTTGATTATCGGCGAAAATTTTTCATGATAAGATTTATAAGAGCATGTACAATGGGAGTTTTTATTCTTGGGTTTGTCAATAAGAACTTTAAAAATAAAGTTCTTCCCATTGTGAATGGCATTGAGTTTGTCAAACCAAAAACTTGGTTCTTATTTTAGAACCAAGTTCTTACAATTTACAAGAAAAAATAAATGGTGAAGAGAAAATTAATGGGGCCAATAAAAATAAATTAAAAAGTTTCTCCATTGTATTATAAAGTTCTTAAACTTTGGAATATGAAAAAAATGAGTTGGCAAAGGAAAAACTTTATGAAAAAATTTCCCATTGCACTTGCTCTAATAGGAATAGTTTCATGCATTAATGTAGTTTCATGCATTAATGTAGTTTATTGATAATAATTGTTTTTGAATTACATAGCAAAGGGCGAGGTATTTATAATAGGATTAATTGCCAAGAATAATCCGAACTGATGCTTTTATTCCATAAATAATCCGAACTTGAATTAATCCACGAATAATCCCAACTATTCAAGTAACATTCCAATAATGAACTTTCACCAATTTCAATCGACTCTAACACGTAAAAAAAACCGTGAAATCGACTCTAACTTTGCCTCACTCTTATTTCAAGTAAAATTCAAACCATTTTCACTTCTTTTTTTATTGATTAAAGCATGTTAAAATTGACCAAAGTTCATTATTGGAATGTTACTTGAATAGTTGGGATTATTCGTGGATTAATTCAAGTTCGGATTATTTATGGAATAAAAGGACCAGTTCGGATTATTCTTGGCAATTAATCCTTTATAATATATAACTCTAAATACTTAAAAAAAAAAAAAAAAAAAAAAACCCCTAGATCTAATAATATTATAATTTATTTGGTAATTCTATGGTATATTCTAAAATGTACCCAATTCCTTATTTTTAGCCTAATACCTTCCCGCAATCGTAAAGGTACGTAATGCAATGAACTTTACGATTGGAGATCGAGAACTAAGAAATAAAATAGAAACAAACAAAAAGAAACGATATTCTTCGTAAGCATGAACGCCACTTTTTGAACTAGTCAATCTTCTTGCGTATGGGAATCGCCAGTCAAGTTCCATTAAAATGGACAGGACTCGCTAATTAATTTTCCGTTGTGTATAGGACTCGCCAGTCAAATTTCAACTAAACGGAAAGGACTTCCACTCAATTTTTGTTGGAGTATTGCTCCAAAATTTGTTTTAGTGATTCCTATCAATTAGTTGTTTTAGTTAATCACTAATATAATTCCTAATAAATAGCATTAGAGTTAGCTTGTGGAATTATGTGATATGAAACGTGGGATGTAATCCCACTAATCCCACTAATTATGTTTGTTTAATTTGTAATTGTTAGTTTATGTATGTCTGCCTATAAATAGGCTTATTGTATTTAATTAATATTTGAGTAAGTTTAATTAACAATATTTTAACCTTAAACCCAAAATCCTGAACCCTAAATTGTTTGACAATGCTACACCCAGTTGTTGTCTGTGTCTATGTGACATTGAAATTTCACATGGTACATACCATATCATACAACTTTTTCCCTCCATTTTATGATGTGAGACTTATACCATATCATACGGCGTAGTTCTTAGTATAAGTCGCCAAATTAAAAGTGCATTTTCGAGATTCTTTTTTAATGGCTATGTTACTTTATGATCACATTTAACTACAAAATTCTAGGCATGAGATATCAAAAAATTAAAATGTGTGTTTTTAATGAGGTAAAGACGAACTTAGGTCTAAATTAAGGGCTGTGGAACGGTGTCTTGGGTACACACTATGAGCATGTTTAATTGAGGAGTTCTTAGTGTAAATCACTGGCTAAAAGTTCATTTAAGAGATCTTTTTTCAACGTTTTTACTTTTAACTGTGAAGTTCTTAATATGAATTATAAGAAAAGAAAATGTATTTTCTAATGAGTTGGGAACTTGTAGAGAGTACGTCGTACGGAGTATTATTTATGAGCAGTAATTTAAAGTAGGAATATAAGGATAAGAAAATTTCGCATGGTACAAACCCGAGTTACTCGACTCAATGATGACCCGTAACACGATACGACCGGACTTAGACCCGACACGATGTCAATTTGATTCGGTATTGACCCGATCTAGTTGATGATCCGATAATTATTAATCTTAATGTTGATTGATTTAGAGCGCAAATTAAATTAGTGTTTGATAATTCGATAAAATCGCGCAGACTCGATAACGACCCGACCTGTTACAATATTTGATTCAAAATGACTCGCCCTGATTAGACTTGAACGAAACCTGACTTGACCCGAAAGGACATGTTGGTCGAATATGACCCGACCCGATATGACCTGACCGACTTGACCTGACCCGACTGACCCAATTGCTAATTCTAGGTAGGAATAAGGATAGATGTGACAATTGGGTCACTCGGGTCGAGTTTTGGTCGTGTCAGAACAATTTCAGGTTACATCGGGTCATAACAACTGTTCAGGTCGGTTTTGGTTCATTTCAGGTTCAACTTATGACATCAGTTGGGCCTAGGGGTGGCCATGGGCCGGGCTGGGCCGGCCCACGGGTGGGCCATGTGGTAGTGGGCTCGAAAGCCCAAGCCACTTGACGGCCGCGGGTCGGGCTCTAGTGGGCCGTGGGCTCCGAGAGACCAACCAGGCCCGACCACTGGCACGCTTGATCGGGCTTTGACCGTAGAGGCCCACTATAATATTTTTTTTTTTTTTAAAAAAAAAAAATTATTTTATTTTTTTTAAATAAGACAAAAAACATTAAAAAAAATAAAGGGCTTGGACCAAATTATTAAAAAACATTAAATCCCTCGGTTGCCTCTTGTGCAAAATCGTTATATTGTGGTTGGTTTGGATCCATATTAGAAATAAAATATTAGAATTTAAATGCAAGTAAAAGTATAAACTTATAAGTAAATAAATAATAATTTATAAGTATAAATATTAGAACTTAATTTATAGAGTATAAATATAAGTATATAAGTATTATTATAAAAGGATGTAAGTATAAATAATTCATAAGTATAAATCTAATTATAAGTTTATAACTAATAATTTATATGTATTACTATAAAAGGATAGGTAAAATTGTAAATAAAAAGAAGAGATAATTTAGTTAAAGTTTGAATGTTATGAGATAGAGAAGAGTAGAGAATGAATTGTGTGGAAAGTGAGTTAGAGTGTAAGAGTATTTATAGGTAAAAATAAAAGGTTAAAAAATTTAAAATAAAAAATAAAAAATAACGGTAACTTTTTGTACGGTGGGCCTCAGTGGGCCGAAATGGGCCGGGCTGGGCTGGGTTTGACTGGGCCGGGGTGGGAATTGGCCGGGTCAAGCTGGGTTAGTAGTGGGTTTTCGTGGGCCGCGAATTGGAAAAATCGAACCGAGCCACCTACGGGTCAATTTGTGGTGAGTCAAATTTGGGTGGGTGGTGGGTCGGCCGCATGCGGCCACTGACCTGGGCCGGGCCGGGCTGGGCTGGCCCGCACTTTTGGCCACCCCTAGTTGGGCCGACTTGGGTTGGGTGTAACACCCCGTGTTAATTTAATTCATTAATTAGCCATCAAATTCTATTTTCAAAGCTTAAATCATTTCCTAACCTTTTAACCTTTCAAAATCACATTTTTTGCAAAACATTCGTTTTGTAAAATTTCTCGACTTCTTTAATACTTTTTAAAATTTTTGAATAATAGAATAAATATTTTAGTCTTAGAATTTAAAAGTAGAAATATTTTGAAAAATCGTCAAACGCGCACACTTTAACTTTTATCGCTTTTGACGCCCGACTTTTTAAAACTGACCAAATTCGAGGAAAACATTTTAAAACACAAATTAGACATTTTTAATGCATGAATAGTAATGTGGACTTATGAGTGGATGATGGAGGTAATGATGCATTAAATCACCTAATTAAAACATTATTTTTCTAATTAAAATCAAACAAAACCTAATACTTTTAACCTAAAAACATACTAACTTGTTCCCTTTATTTTCTAAGTGAAAAACACATCATTTTTCTCTCCATTTGAGCCGTGGCCTCCTTCCCCATTTCTCCCTTTGTTTTTCTTTCATTTTTACTCTAAAACATCATAAATAAATAAAGCCCTAAATATTACTCTAATAATTCCTAGTATTATTTAGCTAATTAGTGGTTATATAAGCTTACTATCTCGGGTTTATTTGAAGGTGAAGACGGGTTTGAGGGTGAAGCTTTGGACTTAGATAATTTAGTTGATCCCGATAATCAATAACTTGCCAAATCAAGGTGACTAACTATGTCTTGTATTATCTTTTTAGTAAATTAATTTGTTTTGTTATTCTAATTTTATAATTATGATTTTTATGTTAAATATGTTAAACATCATGTTTATATGCTTGTATGTTTATGTGTTGAATAAATAATGATAATAACTAAATATATAGTTTACTAGTAATGTTATAGTAAAATGATATCATGTTTAGCTAAATTGATTTTGAGCATTTTTAATTATGTTTCATATGATTTTTATGTTTAGTCATGTTTTAATTAAGTAGTAGTGATATATAAAAATTATGTGAAATATTAACAATGAGTTAAAGTGATTAAAAATGAAAATAAAAATATATATACATATAGGCATTCACTCGCTAAGATTTCCCTATTTTTTTTTATTTATTTTCACTTTTAATTTTTGTAAATTATATGTAGTGTTAAGTTAGTATAAAATAGATGTTCCTATGAAAAAAAAACTAAATTAGGAAAACAAATTATAAATTATTAAAATCGAAATTAGTGTTCTTGAGTTGTTCTTGAGTTCTTCATGTGTGTTCTTGATTTATTCATGTGGATGTTCATACTTGTTACTCATTTTGATTTCATTTTAATTTATGTTTGTTAATAATTTATGTTTATGTTTAGTTATTGTTTTATATATCACTTAGTATTATACTATAAATCAACTAAAACATTATAAATCATTTAGATTAAAAAGTTAGAAAATTAAAGTGTTGAAAAACACTATTCATAAATATAAATGAAATTGTTAGTAAATTTCATTATAGTTTAAATCGTTTTAGTATAATTAGAATAATTAAAATATAAAGACTTTAAGCTAAAAACCGATAAAATCAAAAAAATGAAAATTTGGAACCTACTATACATGCTCACGGCATTTTCACTTATTTTGGGCCAAAAATTGTTTTTATCACTTTTTAGTTTAATTGTTAAAATAATTTAATTAGTAGTTAATAAATTGAATTAAGAAATTAAAAAGAAATAGAATTAATTTTGTATTATATATGTTCTACAATTTACATTTTTAATTTTTGTTGACTAAATTTGACCAAAATGAAATTATCACTAAGTCACTAAAGTTAAATAGTAATTAGAATTGAATTTTAGTATAAATCGATTTAGTTATAAATGAAATATTATAAACCGATAAAAATATGTAACCGTTATAAAAATGAACTAAATCGTGTGTTACTGCCTTTGCTATTTGGACTGTTGATCTTGGACTTACGGACTATAAATGAATCATCCACGATACTATTATCTTTTAAAATGAAAATCGCTAAATTTAGTTAATAGACGACTAAATTTAACTAAGTCTCAATTTAAAATGAATACCATAATCACTTTTTACAAATTGAACTTAACATTTTTAAAACTAATATTTTAAAATGAAAATCATTATCACTTTATACAAAATGAACTTAACGTTTTTGAAACTAGATTTTTAGATATTTTCACAAATGACTAAATACAAACCGAACTTAACATTTTTAAAACTAGACTTTAGAATATTTTCAAAAATCGCCTAAGTACAAAACGAACCTAACGACTTTGAAACTAAAAATTTGTACTTAGGAAATAAAAACAAGATTAGTATTATACTAAAATACCTTAAGTATAAAAAAATAATAATAAGTATAAGTATAAAAATACGTATAAAATACGGTGAATAGTAAATACGATGAATAGTAAATACGATGAATAGTAAATACAATGAATAGTAAATACGATGAATAGTAAAATACGATGAATAGTGAAAAGTGAATAGTGAAATACTGAAAATAATTGAAAATTTTACTAAGTATAGAAAATTTAAAATGAAGAAGTAAATGACCTAAAGTGTTTGAAAAACACATAAATAAAATTGGACATACTAATAAACGTTTCAATTTAGAAACCTGAAAACGTTAATAATTAACAACACTTCAAATAATAAACGAACGTGTTATGTGATCATATGAAACCTACAAATACTTAAACGTTTGACGCTGGGACTAGGAGAGTCTAGTAACATGTGATATGTAATATCAAATAAATAATGAATCTTGAGTAAGTTAAATAAAAGGTCAAGCTTGGGCCTCAGATAAGGGAACGTCAATCGTGAGTGAAGTGGGGTTTAAGATAGTCTTGTCGCTATCGCCATTCTTGGGACAAGATAATTGAATATGCCATGGTTTTTGCCACGCGCTTTAGGAAATGGTCGCTTTATCTGGAGTTAAGGTGCTTTCACGAATAGCGTGGCCCATTCTTAACGTGGATACTAATGTACATGTACTAGACTAGGGTTTAATTCACTCTATTTCGCTAAAGTTATCGGGGCCACCGTGAACATTATGTGCATATGCGCTTTACTGCTCGTCTCCTTGCCGTGTTTCGCCTTTATTGGACGCGACACTTGCATTCGTTCTTGCCACATGTAAAGATCACCTGACGAGATTGTATCTGAAGTTCGTATCTTTTCGAACACTAGAGGATGAGATGCAAGTATTATAGTACTCGGTCTGGTTTACGAGTCGAGTAAGCCTGCACTATGGAAGTGAGATGCAACCGATCAGAGTACAAAGGCCTACACAGTGGTCAGCCACGTAAGCAGTATGTGTTGTGTGCTGTTTGATTAAATGAGGACGAGTGTGTACCATCTTCGAAAATTAAAGGCCACAAGTTTCTAAAGTGAATCGAGTCAGCATGATGAGAACAATACGATATGTATGTATGTATGCGATCTGATATCGCTTTGTTATCTTGCTGATATGTTGTGATACTATGGCTATGATATTATATGTTATTTGCTTTCATAATCAATATCATGCTTATATGATTTATCGCTTAAACCGCATGCTTATTATGACTTATATGTCTTTATATGCTATATGTATTAAGCATGTTTATGTTTTTATCATAATGTTATGGTTATAAAGCGATAATATTAAACCAAAGTAATTGAAATCGAGGGTAAGTATGAGCATATTTAGTCACTTTTCGCCAATGGCATCCCCCAATAGTTTATTGTGCGCAGACGATCGTGGACCAGGAGTGGATTTTGGATGGGGCCACGAGACGTCTTTACGCTTTACTTTTGTTACTTTTGAGAGATATGTAATATATACAACACTTTACTCTTTTAACTTCCGTATTTAGAGTTGTTCCATTCAACTCTTAAACGATGATGTAATATTTCGGTTATTTGTATAATTAATAACGCTGGTTTAAGACTTAATTAATTTCCGCCTTAGTAATTAAAGTCGACAAAAAAACCAGGTTGTTACAGTTGGTATCAGAGCTGACTCATGACCGTAACATAAATGGCCTAATGCGATTTTTGCTTACCTAACGAGACACCGGGCCGTATATTCATATTGTATGTCAGGCATAGACTAATAGGAACAAATAATAAATTAGATTTTTATTTTATTAGATCACTTAAATAATAATTTGAGATCGCTTTAAAGTGTGAGGATGGGTAGAAACCTTAAGGACCGACCATAGGCTTAGAATTATTAAATATAACGAACTACTTCCCTCAAAATAAAATACACTAACTATCGTATGCTTGCTATTTGCTGAAGTGACTGACTAAAACTAACAACTATCCTCGGATATAAAATCTAAATAATAATTCAATTCCCGAGGATCGAAGCACCGAAGGAGTACCAGACGGCACGGAGCGAGGACATCTATTAAATCATAATTAATCCCATAAAAAAATACATTCCCTCTCTCCTACCTTTTTCATTCATACCAAGAAAATGTACAAGATACATTTTTAAATCCTAAAACCGATGTGACCAACAATTACATCTCAATGAAATAAAATACCTAACTTCTGTGCTTACTTGCATGCCTACTGTCATCACTTCTATTTTTCAAATAAATTCTATCAATGTCAAGCATGCTATCTAACGCCTTGCAAGACTAATGAATTTCTTCCCTTCCCTATTCTTTCAGAATGGCTGCACCTCCAATGACAGACGAGGAAAGACACCTCCTGGCAGAAGAATCTTTGATCCGTTTGGCAGAAATAGCCACGGACAACGCAAACCGCCAACATCATCCAAGCGCGTTTGATCGTGTTTCACGTCATCGACCACAAGAATACTCGGGTTCAAGTAACCCTATCGATCTCACGAATTGGCTAGAAGAGATGAAAAAGCTGATGGACCTAAGCAGGACACCTCCAGAGGATAGGGTAAACATCGCCGCTACTACTTGAAAGGCGAGGCGAATGATTGGTGAACGTGGTCGACCAACGAGCCTGACGCCACGCTTACATGGTATGAGTTCACCGCGAAAAACAAAGAGAAGTACTTTGGGTATGAGCTCCGTTGTCAGAAGGAGGAGCAATTCGTAGCTCTTAAGATGGGGCACATGACACTCCAAGAGTACACCGCAAAATTTCAACAGTTAGCCAAATTTGGGATCGCGATCGCTCCCAACGAAAGCGGCCATGACCCGCAGGTATCTGCGCAATATGTCCAACACTATGCGCATCTACATGAGTACCAACACCTACAATACCGCTTCTTTGCAGCGTATGAATGCGCATGTAGCCTATGGGCTTCTCTGGAGTTAGAAAAGGCTGAAAAGAAGAAGAAGGTGTTTGTGCCCTCCGTGTCACGCCGAAGCTTCATTCGTGGTTTAACTACCAACGCCCGATTCAGCAGAGGCCAAATTTTCAGAGGCCTGCGTTCCAAAACAGGGTTCCTGCTGGGAACAACGAGAGAGCCATGGTTGCAGGAAGGGCTCCTCAACCAAGGGCCGCACCGGGGAATTGTCGTATTTGCCGCAAGGCACTACATGAAGGGAGGCAGTGCAATGGCCTGCCAATTACCTGTTTTAAATGCAAGATGGTAGGGCATAAGTCGAATGTATGCCCCAACAACCAGAACACGGCACCTGTAGCGGGGGTACCACAATCTGTTGTGGTACAGGGTCGAGTTTATGTACTCACAGAGGCCGAGGCAGAAGAGTCACCTGAGGCGCACGCCATCACCGTATTTTTCCTATAAACTCGTGAACGCTCGCCGTTTTATTTGACACCGGGGCATCATTGTCCTTTGTATCTTCTGAATTTGTTTCAAAGGCTAATCTCACAAAATCCGAATCAATCAACGCAAATATTTCTTTACCAAACGGAAAAATTTTCAAATGCTCCAAAATATTCAAAGAAACTCCAATCACAATCCATAAAACAATCTTCCCTTCCGACCTTATTCTTTTTGACATGCCGGAGTTCGACGTCATTCTGGGGATCGATTGGTTGACTAAGTATCATGCGTTGTTCGAGTGCCGAGATCGGAAAATTCGCTTGAAGCATCCTACAGGGACTAGAGTCACGTATCAGAAGACTTCGCCAATTAAGGGGGCGAAAATCATCTCTATGCTACAACTTCAACGGCTGGAAAGAAAAGGGCACCAAGTGTACCTATGCAGCGTCAATGAAGTCAAGGAAAGCGTAGATATCGAAGGTATTCACGTGGTACGGGAATTCCCTGACATTTTCCCAGACGACTTACCAGGCTTGCCACCCGCTCGTGACGTTGAATTCTCTATCGATCTTGTGCCAGGCACGGCCCCAATCTCAAAGGCACCCTATAGGATGGCACCGGTAGAACTACAGGAATTAAAGAAACAACTGGAAGAAATGATTGAAAAGGGTTTCATAAGACCGAGTGTCTCACCTCGGGAGCACCTGCCTCTTTAATGAAAAGAAGGACGGCAGTATGAGACTCTGCATCGACTACAGGGAATTAAACAAGGTGACCATTAAGAACCGCTACCCTCTGCCAAGGATTGACGACCTTTTTGATCAGCTAAAAGGCGCGGGAGTGTTTTCTAAGATCGACCTAAGGTCAGGTTATCATCAGATCTCTGTTAGGGAATCTGACATCCAGAAGACTGCTTTCAGAAGCAGATATGGTCACTACGAATTCAAGGTTATGCCTTTCGGTTTGACAAATGCACCAGCTGTGTTCATGGATCAAATGAACAGGACCTTCCACGAGTACTTAGACATATGCGTGGTTGTATTCATTGATGATATCCTAATTTATTCCAAGACCGGGGCAGAACACGAGAAACATCTACGTATCATCCTGGGAATACTGAGGAAATATAAGTGGTATGCTAAATTTTCCAAGTGCGAGTTTTGGCTTGAAAAGGTAGCATTCCTGGGTCACGCTATCTCGGCGATCTGAGTGATGGTAGATCCCGCAAAGATCGACGCAGTAAAAGAATGGAAGGCTCCCACAAATATAACTGAGATACGCAGCTTCCTAGGTTTGGCAGGATACTACAGAAGATTTGTCCCAGACTTCTCTAAGGTGGCACGACCGATGACCAAGTTACTACAGAAGGAGTCCAAGTTCATTTGGAGCGACGAGTGCGAGAATGCGTTCCAGGAACTTAAGACAAGACTTACCACGGCACCCGTCTTAGCTCTTCCTACGGATGGGGACGAGTATGAAGTCTACAGTGATGCCTCATTGAATGGCGCGTCATAGTCGATGCACCAAGGGAAGGTCATAGCTTATGCGTCAAGGCAGTTAAAGGTTCATGAACGAAACTACCCAACTCATGACCTAGAATTAGCAGCTGTGGTGTTTGCTTTAAAAATCTGGCGTCATTACCTCTACGGAGTGAGTATCAAATTCTACACCGACCACAAAAGCCTGAAATATATATTCACGCAGAAGGAACTCAACATGAGACAACGCCGGTGGTTAGAACTGATCAAGGACTACAAGATTGAGCTACTGTACCACGAGGGTAAGGCGAACGTCGTTGCTGACGCTCGAAAGTAAAGGCTACGCATACCCTTAGCAACATTTGGGAAATTCCTACCGGTATTGTCGTGAGACTTCAAGAGAATGAACTTAGAGTTGGTTCAGTCTGACGATGCTGATCTGAACGCAATGATCGCAGAGCCAGAGTTATATCACGAGATAAGAGCTCTACAATGGGAGGATGAAGAACTCGTGAAAATCAGAAGGGAAATTCCTTCAGGAAACCGAGTAGGGTTTGAGATTAAACCTGACGGGAGTTTGAGATTCAAAGAAAGGTGGTGTGTGCTGACGAACCAAGATTAAAGTGAAAGATCCTCGACGAGGCACATAGTACACGATACTCCATACATCCAGGTTCTGATAAGATGTACCAAGATTTAAAGCTGAGGTTCTGGTGGGTAGGAATGAAAGCAGAGATCACGAGCACGCTGCAAAGTGCCTAATCGCCGTAAGGTGAAATTGAGCAACAACGCCCTGGAGGACTACTACAACCTTTGGACATTCCATTGGGAAAGTGGGACTTCATTTCCATGGATTTCATAACGGGTTTACCCAGGACTCATAAGGGGAATAATGCAATATGGGTGATAGTGGACCGTTTAACGAAATCGGCCCAATTTCTACCAATCAAAGACACTTGGAGTCTTGAAGAGCTAGCTAAGGCTTATGAGAAGGAGGTGATTCGACTACACGGTGTACCGCTAGACATTATCTCGGACAGGGATCCGAGATTCACCTCTCATTTTTGGGACAAGCTCCAAGCAAGATTGGGAAGCCAATCAAGATGAGCACCGCTTCATCCTCGCGACCAAGCCACAAACTGAGCGAACTATCCAGACGGTCGAGGACATGCACAGGGCATGTGCTTTAGAATTCAACGAGAATTGGGAGAAAAGTCTACCTTTGATTGAATTCTCCTACAACAATAGCTTCCATGCGAGCTTAGGTTGTGCCCCATTCGAGGCACTCTACGGGAGGAAGTGTCGTAGCCCAGTCTGTTGGGACGATGCTAGTGATAACGTGGGTACTGGACCAGAGGTTATTCAAGACCAGATCGAACACATCAAAATCATTCGTGAACGACTACAAGCGGCCCAGGACCGTCAGAAGATGTATTCTAACAAGCATCGCCGACCTATTGAGTTCGAAGTCGGTGATCATGTGTTTTTGAAAGTATCACCCATGAAAGGGGTTCGACGTTTCCGATTGAAAGGGAAACTGAGTCCTAAGTACGTTGGACCATACGAAGTACTTGAAAGAATTGGTGAGGTAGCTTATCGCCTGGCACTACCCCCCAATTTATCCAAGGTTCACAACGTGTTCCACGTTTCTCAACTGAGAAGATACAGGAGTGACCCAAGTCATATCATTACTCCCGACGTGATCGCAGTTGAGCCTAACTTGCTATACTCAGAAAGGCCTGTCAAGATTCTAGCACGAGAAACCAAAGTGCTGAGGCGGAAGACGGTTCCTTTAGTGAAGGTGCTATGGAAGGGTCAATTGACCGAACAAGCAACTTGGGAGACCGAGGCCTCTATGAAGGAAAAATATCCCGAGCTGTTTATCTCAGGTGAAAATCCTATTCTTCATTCAAGTTTCGGGACGAAACTTTTCTAAGGGGGGAGGTTTGTAACACCCCGTGTTAATTTAATTCATTAATTAGCCATCAAATTCTATTTTCAAAGCTTAAATCATTTCCTAACCTTTTAACCTTTCAAAATCACATTTTTTGCAAAACATTCGTTTTGTAAAATTTCTCGACTTCTTTAATACTTTTTAAAATTTTTGAATAATAGAATAAATATTTTAGTCTTAGAATTTAAAAGTAGAAATATTTTGAAAAATCGTCAAACGCAAGACACTTTAACTTTTATCGCTGACGCCTCGACTTTTTAAACTGACCAAATTGAGGAAAACATTTTAAAACACAAATTAGACATTTTTAATGCATGAATAGTAATGTGGACTTATGAGTGGATGATGGAGGTAATGATGCATTAAATCACCTAATTAAAACATTATTTTTCTAATTAAAATCAAACAAAACCTAATACTTTTAACCTAAAAACATACTAACTTGTTCCCTTTATTTTCTAAGTGAAAAACACATCATTTTTCTCTCCATTTGAGCCGTGGCCTCCTTCCCCATTTCTCCCTTTGTTTTTCTTTCATTTTTACTCTAAAACATCATAAATAAAGCCCTAAATATTACTCTAATAATTCCTAGTATTATTTAGCTAATTAGTGGTTATATAAGCTTACTATCTCGGGTTTATTTGAAGGTGAAGACGGGTTTGAGGGTGAAGCTTTGGACTTAGATAATTTAGTTGATCCCGATAATCAATAACTTGCCAAATCAAGGTGACTAACTATGTCTTGTATTATCTTTTTAGTAAATTAATTTGTTTTGTTATTCTAATTTTATAATTATGATTTTTATGTTAAATATGTTAAACATCATGTTTATATGCTTGTATGTTTATGTGTTGAATAAATAATGATAATAACTAAATATATAGTTTACTAGTAATGTTATAGTAAAATGATATCATGTTTAGCTAAATTGATTTTGAGCATTTTTAATTATGTTTCATATGATTTTTATGTTTAGTCATGTTTTAATTAAGTAGTAGTGATATATAAAAATTATGTGAAATATTAACAATGAGTTAAAGTGATTAAAAATGAAAAATAAAAATATATATACATATAGGCATTCACTCGGCATTTCCCTATTTTTTTTTATATATTTTCACTTTTAATTTTTGTAAATTATATGTAGTGTTAAGTTAGTATAAAATAGATGTTCCTATGAAAAAAAAAAAAACTAAATTAGGAAAACAAATTATAAATTATTAAAATCGAAATTAGTGTTCTTGAGTTGTTCTTGAGTTCTTCATGTGTGTTCTTGATTTATTCATGTGGATGTTCATACTTGTTACTCATTTTGATTTCATTTTAATTTATGTTTGTTAATAATTTATGTTTATGTTTAGTTATTGTTTTATATATCACTTAGTATTATACTATAAATCAACTAAAACATTATAAATCATTTAGATTAAAAAGTTAGAAAATTAAAGTGTTGAAAAACACTATTCATAAATATAAATGAAATTGTTAGTAAATTTCATTATAGTTTAAATCGTTTTAGTATAATTAGAATAATTAAAATATAAAGACTTTAAGCTAAAAACCGATAAAATCAAAAAAATGAAAATTTGGAACCTACTATACATGCTCACGGCATTTTCACTTATTTTGGGCCAAAAATTGTTTTTATCACTTTTTAGTTTAATTGTTAAAATAATTTAATTAGTAGTTAATAAATTGAATTAAGAAATTAAAAGAAATAGAATTAATTTTGTATTATATATGTTCTACACGACATTTTTAATTTTTGTTGACTAAATTTGACCAAAATGAAATTATCACTAAGTCACTAAAGTTAAATAGTAATTAGAATTGAATTTTAGTATAAATCGATTTAGTTATAAATGAAATATTATAAACCGATAAAAATATGTAACCGTTATAAAAATGAACTAAATCGTGTTATTCTTGCCTTTGCTATTTGAATTTGTTGATCTTGGACTTACTGGACTATAAATGAATCATCCACGATACTATTATCTTTTAAAATGAAAATCGCTAAATTTAGTTAATAGACGACTAAATTTAACTAAGTCTCAATTTAAAATGAATACCATAATCACTTTTTACAAATTGAACTTAACATTTTTAAAACTAATATTTTAAAATGAAAATCATTATCACTTTATACAAAATGAACTTAACGTTTTTGAAACTAGATTTTTAGATATTTTCACAAATGACTAAATACAAACCTAACTTAACATTTTTAAAACTAGACTTTAGAATATTTTCAAAAATCGCCAAGTACAAAACTAACCTAACGACTTTGAAACTAAAAATTTGTACTTAGGAAATAAAAACAAGATTAGTATTATACTAAAATACCTTAAGTATAAAAAATAATAATAAGTATAAGTATAAAAATACGTATAAAATACGGTGAATAAGTAAATACGATGAATAGTAAATACGATGAATAAGTAAATACAATGAATAGTAAATACGATGAATAGTAAAATACGATGAATAGTGAAAAGTGAATAGTGAAATACTGAAAATGATTGAAAATTTTACTAAGTATAGAAAATTTAAAATGAAGAAGTAAATGACCTAAAGTGTTTGAAAAACACATAAATAAAATTGACATACTAATAAACGTTTCAATTTAGAAACACTGAAACGTTAATAATTAACAACACTTCAAATAATAAACGAACGTGTTATGTGATCATATGAAACCTACAAATACTTAAACGTTTGTGACGTGGGACTAGGAGAGTCTAAGTTACTTGTGATATGTATTAGCAGATAATTAATGAATATTGAGTAAGTTAAATAAAAGGTCAAGCTTGGGCCTCAGATAAGGGAACGCCAATCGTGAGTGAAGTGGGGTTTAAGATAGTCTTGTCGCGGTCGCCATTGCCGGACAAGATAATTGAATATGCCATGGTTTTTGCCACAGGCTTTAGGAAATAGTCGCTTTATCCTGAGTTAAGGTGCTCTCCGAATAGCGTGGCCCATTCTTAGCGTGGATACTAATGTAGATGTACTAGACTAGGGTTTAATTCACTCTATTTCGCTAAAGTTATCAGGGCCACCGTAACATTATGTGCATATGCGCTTTACTGCTCGCCTCCTTGCCGTGTTTCGTCTTTATTGGACGCGACACTTGCATTCGTTCTTTGCCACATGTAAAGATCACTTGACGAGATTGTATCGAAGTTCGAATCATTTCAACACTAGAGGATGAGATGCAAGTATTATAGTATTCGGCGTGGTTTACGAGTCGAGTAAGCCTCTGCACTATGGAAGTGAGATGCAATCGATCGTGAGTACAAAGGCCTACTCAAAGGGTCGTGCTCGTAAGCAGTATGTGTTGTGTGTTGTTTGATTAAATGAGAACGAGTGTGTACCATCTTCGAAAATTAAAGACCACAAGTTTCTGAAGTGAATCGAGTCTGCATGATGAGAACAATACGATATGTATGTATGTATGCGATCTGATATCGCTTTGTAATCTTCTTTGATATGTTGTGATACTATGGCTATGATATTATATGTTATTTGCTTTCATAACTGAATATCATGCTTATATGATTTATCGCTTTAAACCGCATGCTTATTATGACTTATATGTCTTTATATGCTATATGTATTAAGCATGTTTATGTTTTTATCATAATGTTATGTTTATAAAGCGATAATATTAAACCAAAGTAATTGAAATCGAGGGTAAGTATGAGCATAGCTAGTCACTGTCCGCTCAGCGGGCATCCCCCCAATAGTTTATTGTGCAGGACGATCGTGGACCAGGAGCTGGATTTTGGATGGGGCCACGAGACGTTTTTACGCTTTACTTTTGTTACTTTTGAGAGATATGTAATATATACAACACTTTACTCTTTTAACTTCCGTATTTAGAGTTGTTCCATTCAACTCTTAAACGATGATGTAATATTTCGGTTATTTGTATAATTAATAACGCTGGTTTAAGACTTAATTAATTTCCGCCTTAGTAATTAAAGTCGACAAAAAAACCAGGTTGTTACAGTTGGTATCAGAGCTGACTCATGACCGTAACATAAATGGCCTAATGCGATTTATGCTTACCTAACGAGAGACACCTGGGCCAGACATTCATATTGTATGTCAGGCATAGACTAATAGGAACAAATAATAAATTAGATTTTTATTTTATTAGATCACTTAAATAATAATTTGAGATCGCTTTAAAGTGTGAGGATGGGTAGAAACCTTAAGGACCGACCATAGGCTTAGAATTATTAAATATAACGAACTACTTCCCTCAAAATAAAATAAACTAACTATCGTATGCTTGCTATTTGCTGAAGTGACTGACTAAAACTAACAACTATCCTCGGATATAAAATCTAAATAATAATTCAATTCCCGAGGATCGAAGCACCGAAGGAGTACCAGATTTACATTTTGAGCGAGGACATCTATTAAATCATAATTAATCCCATAAAAATACATTCCCTCTCTCCTACCTTTTTTCATTCATACCAAGAAAATGTACAAGATACATTTTTAAATCCTAAAGCCGATGTGACCAACAATTACATCTCAATGAAATAAAATACCTAACTTCAGGCTTACTTGCATGCTCATCGTCATCACTTCTATTTTTCAAATAAATTCTATCAATGTCAAGCATGCTATCTAACGCCTTGCAAGACTAATGAATTTCTTCCCTTCCCTAATCTTTCAGAATGGCTGCACCTCCAATGACAGACGAGGAAAGACACCTCCTGGTAGAAGAATCTTTGATCCGTTTGGCAGAAATAGCCACGGACAACGCAAACCGCCAACATCATCCAAGCGCGTTTGATCGTGTTTCACGTCATCGACCACAAGAATACTCGGGTTCAAGTAACCCTATCGATCTCACGAATTGGCTAGAAGAGATGAAAAAGCTGATGGACCTAAGCAGGACACCTCCAGAGGATAGGGTAAACATCGCCGCCTACTACTTGAAAGGCGAGGCGAATGATTGGTGGAACGTGGTCAGGACCAACGAGCCTGACGCCACGTTTACATGGTATGAGTTCACCGCGAAAATCAAAGAGAAGTACTTTGGGTATGAGCTCCGTTGTCAGAAGGAGGAGGAATTCATAGCTCTTAAGATGGGGGACATGACACTCCAAGAGTACACCGCAAAATTTCAACAGTTAGCCAAATTTGGGACTGCGATCGCTCCCAACGAAAGGGCCATGACCCAGAGGTATCTGCGCAATATGTCCAACACTATGCGTACCCACGAAAGTACCAACACCTACAATACCGTCTTTGCGGCAGATGAATGCGCATGTAGCCTATGGGCTTCTCTGGAGTTAGAAAAGGCTGAAAAGAAGAAGAAGGTGTTTGTGCCCTCCGTGTCACAGTCGAGCTACATTCGTGGTTTAACTACCAACGCCCGATTCAAAGAGAGGCCAAATTTTCGTGAGGCCTGCGTTTCCAAAAAACAGGGTTCTCTGGGAACAACGAGAGAGCCATGGTTGCAGGAAGGGCTCCTCAACCAAGGGCCGCACCGGGGAATTGTCGTATTTGCCGCAAGGCACTACATGGCGGAGCGCGCAATGGCCTGCCAATTACCTGTTTTAAATGCAAGATGGTAGGGCATAAGTCGAATGTATGCCCCAACAACCAGAACACGGCACCTGTAGCGGGGGTACCACAATCTGTTGTGGTACAGGGTCGAGTTTATGTACTCACAGAGGCCGAGGCAGAAGAGTCACCTGAGGCAGACGTCATCACTGGTATTTTTCCTATAAACTCTGTGAACGCTGTCGTTTTATTTGACACCGGGGCATCATTGTCCTTTGTATCTTCTGAATTTGTTTCAAAGGCTAATCTCACAAAATCCGAATCAATCAACGCAAATATTTCTTTACCAAACGGAAAAATTTTCAAATGCTCCAAAATATTCAAAGAAACTCCAATCACAATCCATAAAACAATCTTCCCTTCCGACCTTATTCTTTTTGACATGCCGGAGTTCGACGTCATTCTGGGGATCGATTGGTTGACTAAGTATCATGCGTTGTCCGAGTGCGAGATCGGAAAATTCGCCAAGCATCCAACAGGGACTAGAGTCACGTATCAGAAGACTTCGCCAATTAAGGGGGCGAAAATCATCTCTATGCTACAACTTCAACGGCTGGAAAGAAAAGGGTACCAAGTGTACCTATGCAGCGTCAATGAAGTCAAGGAAAGCGTAGATATCGAAGGTATTCACGTGGTACGGGAATTCCCTGACATTTTCCCAGACGACTTACCAGGCTTGCCACCGCCGTGGACGTTGAATTCTCTATCGATCTTGTGCCAGGCACGGCCCCAATCTCAAAGGCACCCTATAGGATGGCAGGTAGAACTACGAGGAATTAAAGAAACAACTGGAAGAAATGATTGAAAAGGGTTTCATAAGACCGAGTGTCTCACCTTGGGAGCACCGGTTCTGCTTTAATGAAAAGAAGGGCGGCAGTATGAGACTGCATCGACTACGTGGAATTAAACAAGGTGACCATTAAGAACCGCTACCCTCTGCCGAGGATTGACGACCTTTTGATCGGCTAAAAGCGCGGGAGTGTTTTCTAAGATCGACCTAAGGTCGTTATCATCGGATCTCGTTAGTGAATCGACATCCGTAAGACTGCTTTGAAGCGGATATGGTCACTACGAATTCAAGGTTATGCCTTTCGGTTTGACAAATGCACCATTGTGTTCATGGATCAAATGAACAGACCTTCCACGAGTACTTAGACATATGCGTGGTTGTATTCATTGATGATATCCTAATTTATTCCAAGACCTGGCGTAACACGAGAAACATCTACGTATCATCCTGGGAATACTGAGGAAATATAAGTGGTATGCTAAATTTTCCAAGTGCGAGTTTTGGCTTGAAAAGGTAGCATTCCTGGGTCACGTCATCTCGAAGGACGGAGTGATGGTAGATCCTGCAAAGATCGACGCAGTAAAAGAATGGAAGGCTCCCACAAATATAACTGAGATACGCAGCTTCCTAGGTTTGGCAGGATACTACAGAAGATTCGTCCCAGACTTCTCTAAGGTGGCACGACCGATGACCAAGTTACTACAGAAGGAGTCCAAGTTCATTTGGAGCGACGAGTGCGAGAATGCGTTCCAGGAACTTAAGACAAGACTTACCACGGCACCCGTCTTAGCTCTTCCTACGGATGGGGACGAGTATGAAGTCTACAGTGACGCCTCATTGAATGGCTTGGGTTGCGTGCTGATGCAACAAGGGAAGGTCATAGCTTATGCGTCAAGGCAGTTAAAGGTTCATGAACGAAACTACCCAACTCATGACCTAGAATTAGCAGCTGTGGTGTTTGCTTTAAAAATCTGGCGTCATTACCTCTACGGAGTGAGTATCAAATTCTACACCGACCACAAAAGCCTGAAATATATATTCACGCAGAAGGAACTCAACATGAGACAACGCCGGTGGTTAGAACTGATCAAGGACTACAAGATTGAGCTACTGTACCACGAGGGTAAGGCGAACGTCGTTGCTGACGCTCTGAGTAGAAAGGCTACGCATACCCTTAGCAACATTTGGGAAATTCCGGCTGGTATTGTCAGAGACTTCAAGAGAATGAACTTAGAGTTGGTTCAGTCTGACGATGCTGATTTGAACGCAATGATCGCAGAGCCGGAGTTATATCACGAGATTAGAGCTCTACAATGGGAGGATGAAGAACTCGTGAAAATCAGAAGGGAAATTCCTTCAGGAAACCGAGTAGGGTTTGAGATTAAACCTGACGGGAGTTTGAGATTCAAAGAAAGGTGGTGTGTGCCCGACGAACCAGTACTAAAGAGAAAGATCCTCGACGAGGCACATAGTACACGATACTCCATACATCCAGGTTCTGATAAGATGTACCAAGATTTAAAGCTGAGGTTCTGGTGGGTAGGAATGAAAGCAGAGATTGCCGAGTACGTTGCAAAGTGCCTAATCTGCCAGAAGGTGAAATTCGAGCATCAACGCCCTGGAGGACTACTACAACCTTTGGACATTCCATTGGGAAAGTGGGACTTCATTTCCATGGATTTCATAACGGGTTTACCCAGGACTCATAAGGGGAATAATGCAATATGGGTGATAGTGGACCGTTTAACGAAATCGGCCCAATTTCTACCAATCAAAGACACTTGGAGTCTTGAAGAGCTAGCTAAGGCTTATGAGAAGGAGGTGATTCGACTACACGGTGTACCGCTAGACATTATCTCGGACAGGGATCCGAGATTCACCTCTCATTTTTGGGACAAGCTCCAAGCAGCATTGGGAAGCCAACTGAAGATGAGCACCGCTTTCCATCCTGCGACCGACGGTCAAACTGAGCGAACTATCCAGACGGTCGAGGACATGCTCAGGGCATGTGCTTTAGAATTCAACGAGAATTGGGAGAAAAGTCTACCTTTGATTGAATTCTCCTACAACAATAGCTTCCATGCGAGCTTAGGTTGTGCCCCATTCGAGGCACTCTACGGGAGGAAGTGTCGTAGCCCAGTCTGTTGGGACGATGCTAGTGATAACGTGGGTACTGGACCAGAGGTTATTCAAGACCAGATCGAACACATCAAAATCATTCGTGAACGACTACAAGCGGCCCAGGACCGTCAGAAGATGTATTCTAACAAGCATCGCCGACCTATTGAGTTCGAAGTCGGTGATCATGTGTTTTTGAAAGTATCACCCATGAAAGGGGTTCGACGTTTCCGATTGAAAGGGAAACTGAGTCCTAAGTACGTTGGACCATCACGGTACTTGAAAGAATTGGTGAGGTAGCTTATCGCCTGGCACTACCCCCCAATTTATCCAAGGTTCACAACGTGTTCCACGTTTCTCAACTGAGAAGATACAGGAGTGACCCAAGTCATATCATTACTCCCGACGTGATCGCAGTTGAGCCTAACTTGCTATACTCAGAAAGGCCTGTCAAGATTCTAGCACGAGAAACCAAAGTGCTGAGGCGGAAGACGGTTCCTTTAGTGAAGGTGCTATGGAAGGGTCAATTGACCGAACAAGCAACTTGGGAGACCGAGGCCTCTATGAAGGAAAAATATCCCGAGCCGCTTATCTCGGTGAAAATCCTATTCTTCATTCAAGTTTCTGGACTAAACTTTTCTAAGGGAGGTTTGTAACACCCGTGTTAATTTAATTCATTAATTAGCCATCAAATTCTATTTTCAAAGCTTAAATCATTTCCTAACCTTTTAACCTTTCAAAATCACATTTTTTGCAAAACATTCGTTTTGTAAAATTTCTCGACTTCTTTAATACTTTTTAAAATTTTTGAATAATAGAATAAATATTTTAGTCTTAGAATTTAAAAGTAGAAATATTTTGAAAAATCGACAAACGCGCACTTTAACTTTTATCGCTTTTGGCGCCCGACTTTTTAAAACTGACCAAATTCGAGGAAAACATTTTAAAACACAAATTAGACATTTTTAATGCATGAATAGTAATGTGGACTTATGAGTGGATGATGGAGGTAATGATGCATTAAATCACCTAATTAAAACATTATTTTTCTAATTAAAATCAAACAAAACCTAATACTTTTAACCTAAAAACATACTAACTTGTTCCCTTTATTTTCTAAGTGAAAAACACATCATTTTTCTCTCCATTTGAGCCGTGGCCTCCTTCCCCATTTCTCCCTTTGTTTTTCTTTCATTTTTACTCTAAAACATCATAAATAAAGCCCTAAATATTACTCTAATAATTCCTAGTATTATTTAGCTAATTAGTGGTTATATAAGCTTACTATCTCGGGTTTATTTGAAGGTGAAGACGGGTTTGAGGGTGAAGCTTTGGACTTAGATAATTTAGTTGATCCCGATAATCAATAACTTGCCAAATCAAGGTGACTAACTATGTCTTGTATTATCTTTTTAGTAAATTAATTTGTTTTGTTATTCTAATTTTATAATTATGATTTTTATGTTAAATATGTTAAACATCATGTTTATATGCTTGTATGTTTATGTGTTGAATAAATAATGATAATAACTAAATATATAGTTTCTTAGTAATGTTATAGTAAAATGATATCATGTTTAGCTAAATTGATTTTGAGCATTTTTAATTATGTTTCATATGATTTTTATGTTTAGTCATGTTTTAATTAAGTAGTAGTGATATATAAAAATTATGTGAAATATTAACAATGAGTTAAAGTGATTAAAAATGAAAAATAAAAATATATATACATATAGGCATTCACTCGGCATTTCCCTATTTTTTTTTATATATTTTCACTTTTAATTTTTGTAAATTATATGTAGTGTTAAGTTAGTATAAAATAGATGTTCCTATGAAAAAAAAAAAAAACTAAATTAGGAAAACAAATTATAAATTATTAAAATCGAAATTAGTGTTCTTGAGTTGTTCTTGAGTTCTTCATGTGTGTTCTTGATTTATTCATGTGGATGTTCATACTTGTTACTCATTTTGATTTCATTTTAATTTATGTTTGTTAATAATTTATGTTTATGTTTAGTTATTGTTTTATATATCACTTAGTATTATACTATAAATCAACTAAAACATTATAAATCATTTAGATTAAAAAGTTAGAAAATTAAAGTGTTGAAAAACACTATTCATAAATATAAATGAAATTGTTAGTAAATTTCATTATAGTTTAAATCGTTTTAGTATAATTAGAATAATTAAAATATAAAGACTTTAAGCTAAAAACAGATAAAATCAAAAAAATGAAAATTTGGAACCTACTATACATGCTCACGGCATTTTCACTTATTTTGGGCCAAAAATTGTTTTTATCACTTTTTAGTTTAATTGTTAAAATAATTTAATTAGTAGTTAATAAATTGAATTAAGAAATTAAAAGAAATAGAATTAATTTTGTATTATATATGTTCTACACGACATTTTTAATTTTTGTTGACTAAATTTGACCAAAATGAAATTATCACTAAGTCACTAAAGTTAAATAGTAATTAGAATTGAATTTTAGTATAAATCGATTTAGTTATAAATGAAATATTATAAACCGATAAAAATATGTAACCGTTATAAAAATGAACTAAATCGTGTGTTACTGCCTTTGCTATTTGGACTGTTGATCTTGGACTTACGGACTATAAATGAATCATCCACGATACTATTATCTTTTAAAATGAAAATCGCTAAATTTAGTTAATAGACGACTAAATTTAACTAAGTCTCAATTTAAAATGAATACCATAATCACTTTTTACAAATTGAACTTAACATTTTTAAAACTAATATTTTAAAATGAAAATCATTATCACTTTATACAAAATGAACTTAACGTTTTTGAAACTAGATTTTTAGATATTTTCACAAATGACTAAATACAAACCGAACTTAACATTTTTAAAACTAGACTTTAGAATATTTTCAAAAATCGCCTGAGTACAAAACGAACCTAACGACTTTGAAACTAAAAATTTGTACTTAGGAAATAAAAACAAGATTAGTATTATACTAAAATACCTTAAGTATAAAAAAATAATAATAAGTATAAGTATAAAAATACGTATAAAATACGGTGAATAGTAAATACGATGAATAGTAAATACGATGAATAGTAAATACAATGAATAGTAAATACGATGAATAGTAAAATACGATGAATAGTGAAAAGTGAATAGTGAAATACTGAAAATAATTGAAAATTTTACTAAGTATAGAAAATTTAAAATGAAGAAGATAATGACCTAAAGTGTTTGAAAAACACATAAATAAAATTGGACATACTAATAAACGTTTCAATTTAGAAACCTGAAAACGTTAATAATTAACAACACTTCAAATAATAAACGAACGTGTTATGTGATCATATGAAACCTACAAATACTTAAACGTTTGATTTGGGACTAGGAGAGTCTAGTAACATGTGATATGTAATATCAAATAAATAATGAATCTTGAGTAAGTTAAATAAAAAGGTCAAGCTTGGGGCCTCGGATAAGTGGAACGTCAATCGTGAGTGAAGTGGGGTTTAAGATAGTCTTGTCGCTACGCCATTCTTAGGACAAGATAATTGAATATGCCATGGTTTTGCCACAGGCTTTAGGAAATGGTCGCTTTATCCTGAGTTAAGGTGCTCTACGAATAGCGTGGCCCATTCTTAACGTGGATACTAATGTACATGTACTAGACTAGGGTTTAATTCACTCTATTTCGCTAAAGTTATCGGGCCACCGTAACATTATGTGCATATGCGCTTTACTGTCTCGCTTCTTGCCGTGTGTTTCGCCTTTATTGGACGCGACACTTGCATTCGTTCTTGCCACATGTAAAGATCACTTGACGAGATCAGATCTCAAGTTCAATCATTTCGAACACTAGAGGATGAGATGCAAGTATTATAGTATTCGGCGTGGTTTACGAGTCGAGTAAGCCTCTGCACTATGGAAGTGAGATGCAATCGATCAGAGTACAAAGGCCTACTCAGTGGTCAGGCTCGTAAGCAGTATGTGTTGTGTGTTGTTTGATTAAATGAGAACGAATGTGTACCATCTTCGAAAATTAAAGACCACAAGTTTCTGAAGTGAATCGAGTCTGCATGATGAGAACAATACGATATGTATGTATGTATGCGATCTGATATCGCTTTGTAATCTTGCTGATATGTTGTGATACTATGGCTATGATATTATATGTTATTTGCTTTCATAACTGAATATCATGCTTATATGATTTATCGCTTTAAACCGCATGCTTATTATGACTTATATGTCTTTATATGCTATATGTATTAAGCATGTTTATGTTTTTATCATAATGTTATGTTTATAAAGCGATAATATTAAACCAAAGTAATTGAAATCGAGGGTAAGTATGAGCATAGCTAGTCACCGTCTGGCCAATGGCATCCCCCCAATAGTTTATTGTGCAGGACGATCGTGGACCAGGAGCTGGATTTTGGATGGGGCCACGAGACGTTTTTACGCTTTACTTTTGTTACTTTTGAGAGATATGTAATATATACAACACTTTACTCTTTTAACTTCCGTATTTAGAGTTGTTCCATTCAACTCTTAAACGATGATGTAATATTTCGGTTATTTGTATAATTAATAACGCTGGTTTAAGACTTAATTAATTTCCGCCTTAGTAATTAAAGTCGACAAAAAAACCAGGTTGTTACATTGGGTCCGCGTCTTATCGAATTGGGTCACTCATGAAGATATTTTCATGTCAATCGAGTTCAGGTCGGTTTTTGTGTTACAAGCAATTTAGGCTCAAATTTTAGCGCTAATACAAATTTTGAAGTTTTAATATTTGTCAAAACTAATATATAAATTTTTAACTATATCCTCATCTCAAAAATTCAAATATTATGTTTGACATATATGTTCTAATATATTGAAAATTTTTAAAAAAAAATTCAAAATTTCTTTAAAAAGTTCAAAATTGTGGGTTAATACACTCGATAAGACAATACAAACAAACATGTCATGACTGTTTATTTTATACTCCGTAAATTACAATTTATATCCAAAAAAGTTTATAACTATATCAAGTATACTATTTTTACATGAAGTATAAGTTAGAAAACTGTAATTAATTGTACATAAGACTTACTACTGGTACATGATATTTTAAATCATTGTTTGTACGTACTCGTATATTGAACTACACATGACTTAGAATTAAGGCTTATACGTTTAAAGAGTTTATTTTAGTATTTTATTATTTTATTATTTTATTTTTTTTAACAGAACAACTCAAGATTTATAAAAACTATAAAATTTAGTGAATTCCTAATTTTTTTTCATACATTGAAAAGGTATAAAATTTTGAAAAAGTATTTATTTAATCAGAGAATCAATGATTCAAATATCAAGAATTCAGGATTTGAAACGAGAAATGAATATCTTAAAACTTGGTTTTTTTAACTGTGAACTTATGAATTTTATGACTATGTTGCAAAATGATCACAATTTATTAACCGACTATAAATTTGTCACTTATAATCAATTCTCACATTTGGAGTATTAAAGATGATATTGATACTAATTAAACATTATCCACCATAGTATTCGAAACAATCCATTAATTTATTAGGGTCGTAAGCCATTTATGACCCAATATATTACATAACGAAATAACGAACCATTAACAGATGCATAAATAAGAAATGGAAAATAAAATATTATAGCAACATATGATTATTTTAATAAGAATCTTAGACATTGCCGCCAAAGATCTTCCTTAGCTTGAGAACTTGTGCATGATCAAGCAACACCGTACGCTCAACTAGTTTAGCCGGTAAATTTCCCCCGAACAACGAAGTAGACGTTATTTGAAGCCCGGGATTCGGACTGTTCAAGGTAACGAAAGCGAGGGCGGGTTCTTCCCCTACATTGACCTGAAAATGCAATAATCCTTCGGGAAATATCATAACATCGCCAACTTCTAGGGTTCTATAATACGCGACATCATTTGTGTCAATAAACCCGGCTACAATTTTCCCTTTTACAAGAATGATTACCTCGGATGTTCTATGACTGTGTAGGGGAATAACTCCCCCTACGGCGAAATCTAGCCTCCCCATGGAAAGACCTAGACCGTTCAAAGCAGGGTACGAATCGACAAAAGCCAGTTTAAGGCTGTTATTGAATATCTTATTAGTCGGTCCACTAGTACGAAAGCCAGTGAAAATAAAATCGTTTACCGTGACATTGCTAGGGTTTTTGCACGCGTATCCAGCTGGTCCTAGGGGGAGACTTAAATCTCCCACGCAGTAGTCCGAAACTATTGCACGAGAGATTGAAACTAATAGAGCACAAGTTATAAAAAATGCAAGACTATTCATCTTGGAAAGTAATTAAGCTAATGGTGCTAGTAATTACTTGTATAATAGTGTCTATTTTGTTGTGTAATTTGAAATTGTTGTATTAAATTTTTATTATTGGTTGAAGTTAATTATTATGTTCTATGAAGAATAATTGTGGCAATATATATACTACGTACTTTGGGATTTTTTTTCCCCCGCAATTCAATTAGAAATTGCAATACGACTCTTCGAATGAACGGTTTGGATTTTGTCATGTTTATATTGTGGTGGAATGATTACAAAATAGCCTTAATACAGAATTTTGTAATGAATACGCAATATCGCATAGTAATGTTAGTGACATAAAAGCTGGAAAACATGACGGTCATGGTAATTAATTAGCGTAAGTAGTTTTTTTTTAGAGAATTGAATACAAATAATCAAAAGAAAAATATTGAAATATATATATACATATATATTTTAACAATATTATTATTTTTGTACTTAAGCAAATTCGTATGCAAAATAATATTAATTCAGGGTTAGTCGTCTAAACTGGTTATCCTGCCCATGAGATGCATGTATTTTAAATTAGAATTTTGATTATCGGCGAAAATTTTTCATGATAAGATTTATAATAGGAATAATTTCATGCATTAATGTAGTTTATTGATAATAATTGTTTTTGAATTACACAGCGGTGAGGTATTTATAATATATCCCTCTAAATACTTAAAAAAAAAAAACCCTAGATCTAATAATTAATATTATAATTTATTTGGTAATTCTTTGGTATATTCTAAAATGTACCCTATTCCTTATTTTCAGCCTAATACCTTCCCGCAATTGTAAAGGTACGTAATGCAATGAACTTTACGATTGTAGAGAACTAAGAAATAAAATAGAAACAAACAAAAAGAAACGATATTCTTCGTAAGCATGAACGCCACTTTTTGAACTAGTCAATCTTCTTGCGTATGGGAATCGCCAGTCAAGTTCCATTAAAATAGACAGGACTCGCCAATTAATTTTCCGTTGTGTATAGGACTCGCCAGTCAAATTTCAACTAAACGGAAACGACTTCCACTCAATTTTTGTTGGAGTATTGCTCCAAAATTTGTTTTAGTGATTCCTATCAATTTGTTGTTTTAGTTAATCACTAATATAATTCCTAATAAATAGCATTAGAGTTAGCTAGTGGAATTATGTGATATGTACATCCCACTAATTAAGTCAGTTTGTTTAATTTGTAATTGTTAGTTCATGTATGTCTGCCTATAAATAGGTTTATTGTATTTAATTAATATTTGAGTAAGTTTAATTAACAATTTTTCCCTTTTCTCTATAATTATAATCCTCATTAAAAATTCTACACGGTATCAGAGCTATCGTAAGTCGAGAAGGATGAAATAGTCAGATTCGATTTGGAAATGGGGCGTCAAAAAAAAATGTTGAGAAAAGTGTTAACCGAAAAAATGAATAAAAAAAAAATTGATAATGAGAGAGAGAGATATGCTCTATCAAATTTGGTAGAGATAAAAAAAAGCTGTAGAGTCCAAGGGCCCAACAATACTCTAGAGGGGGGGTGAATAGAGGATTGTACCTCTTAAAAATTTTGCAATGAAATAATAAATGCGGAAATGTAAATTGCGTAAAGTAAATAACACAAAGATTTAACGTGGTTCGGCCCAATTGAAAAGCCTACATCCACCTCTTCTTCTTATTAATTATTTATCAAGAGCACCTACTCCGGCCTAGCTTACAATAAACAATTAATAAACACTAGAGACTAACCCTAATCCTAGTGTGAAGCCTTTCTTTTCAAACTCGAGAAATCAATCTCTAACAAGTTGAGTTTTCTCTTGTTACAAGTCTCTCAAACAAAATAAAAAAAAAACAATTCAATTGTCTAGAGAGTCTTATCGTAACTATGCACTTTAGAAAATATGATTTAAGAACAAAAGTACAAAGTTAAATTAGCTTTCAAAATCAAAGTAAATAAATTGCAAAACACGAGTGAAGAACACGGTTCAAATATTGAACAAAAACGTTTCGCAAAGTAAAATTAAGATTGTATTTTGAAAAGCTTAGTTTGATTAAAAATGTATTTGGAAGTATTAGAAATGTGTTGTATTGTGTTAGATAATTTTTAATCAAAATGAAGAGGAGTACTTATAGTACTCGTGTGACTCTAGGTCACAAAGTAAAGATAATATTATTTTTTATTTAGCCAAATAAAAGATAATATTACTAAAGTATTATTGTGTAATTAAACTTCCTCATAGAATAATTTGCTAGTTGTCAAAATATACTTAGGAAGATATTTGGTATTTACTTGATCTCCAAGAACGAATCTAGACATTAAACTTAACTAGGAGATACAAGATATTATTGTTGGATATTAGAAGATAATATATAGAAAATATACCTTTTAGAATTGTAGAACAAATAGCCGAAATATGAGCATATAGTTTATCAAATTATTTTCGGCCATAATAAGAATAGATATGATTTTCCAAATAATATTATCTTATAAAAATAATTTAGAAGAGAAGAATTATCATGAAAGATATTTTAGAGAATCATAATATACTTAAAACACTTTTCATATCTTTTACAACTAGATTCTCATATATTTTATCAAGTAAAATATACTCAAATCTAATTCAAGGATAAGTAAAGATACTTTAGTATATCATAATAAAAATAAAGAAAAACTTTTAATACAAGATAATTCTCTAGAAAATATTTCAGAAAATATTTATAAAAACGTTTTAGAAAACTGCTACAGCACTAATGTTAGAGTAACATGAAATCATGTTAGGGTAACATTGCTGCTGAGCTACGATTTAATAGTGCATAGCTTCGTTAAGTCACTTTACATGTTTCGTTCCTATAGTCTTGACTTGATACGAAGCTTGTCTTTAACGTTTCATATCCTTTTCTTCTTTTCACTTCTTTTCGAGCTTAGATACCTACGCATCATAAAGACAAACACGCAAACGAGTAGCATACGATAGAAATAAATAACTTGACAATTATCAAAACTAAACGTGGAGTCAACAAATTCCCCCTTTTTGATGATGTCAAGTCCCCAAATGTCTTCTATGACATTCCTAAGATTTATTTCTAAGGTCGTTCCCCCTCAATCGAACATCGTCTCGAAAAGATGAGAGTCCACGAAAAGAAGATATATTTCACCTATCGTAAGCCAACCAAAATCGTTAGTGATATATAAAACAAAACACTCGAGAGAGATTAATGATAAGAAACCAAGATAGTGAAATAAAACGAGGATAACGCAATCAAATCTTAGACGTCTTTTCCCCCTCTTGACGTCATCGAAAAGGAAAAGGACTAGAATAATAGTAAGTCGTAAGCACACATATGCAATATATAATGAAAACAGACGGGTTTCATAAAAAGCAACAATAACAGCCGACATTATTCCAAAATACGCAAACGAAAGCAAATTAAGTCTTTTGGCCATATAAGACCAAATAAAACAGAAACAGAAATAGCAAACGAGATTAGTGTTTCAAAAGATGGATCCTAAAGCAAACTGATGATAAGATGGTTGAGAAATAGGGCGGTTTCGGCTTAATGACAACCCAAAAAAAATGACTAAAACTACGCACAAACGACCATGGCGACTAGACGTGGTGGTTGAGCTCCAACAGGTACACCGTCCTATTAGCTTTCTCGGCAATCACACGAAGTCGATCAACAATCTCCACAAGTCTTTGAGAAGGAGGATTTGCATGTGCCTTAAACAACTCCACGAGCTGTTTAACATTCTCAGTTAAGGTATTTCCCCGAGCGTTGACCTCGTTGAGGTCTTCGCGGATGTGGCCTACATGTTCCTGCATTCGCCCCACTTTATAATCAACACTCCAAAGCGATTTCATTATATCGTCTTTGGATTTTTCAAGTTCCTCGGCAAACGTTTTAAGTTTCTCATCCACATCTACGGGCTCGGGTTTCACTTGCACTCCCCCTGCAGCCACCTTACCAGCCAACTCCTCAAACTTACCCATCATGTTCGCCTCGAATGCATCAAAGCGTGACATGACCAAAGCTTGTAACTCACTCAAGGTCTCTTCAGTTCTCCCCACATCAACTCGCACATTGACAGGTTCTACCATAGGCTCACTGGATTCGCCAACTTTTTCTTTCCCCGGCCTCTGTGGTGGGATGTGCACCAAGTCGACATTTTCCAAGTTCATTCGTCGAAGCAACAGATTATTCATAACATCGGTGGGTGAGCGTGTAAGAGTGTTCTTACTCACCACACCTTTCAATTTCAAGAGCTTCGAAATCCACATAGCATATGGAATGACAAGAGTCGAAGAAGGACGACAAGCTGTCAACTTGTCCAACACAGCATTAATATGGGAGAAAATAAGCAATGGCAAATTCACTCTATCACCCTTGAGAAGGTGATACATCAAACGGTTTTCATGGGCATCAATCCTTTGAGTTCCACCCTTTTTGGGCAGGATGGTGGCATGAACACAGTTAATTAAGAAACGGGCGAGAGAACTTACTTTCGAAACCAACACCTCGTCATTAGCTTTCGCCTCGGAATCCAGAAATTGCTTGTAGACTAGCTGTTCACCATCAGTCACACCGCTCCATTTAGCCCCAGAGTAGATCTCAATACCTTCACACGGAATGCCCCAAGCTTCACCAAATTCCTCCATGGTGATCTTAATAGCCTTGTCCCCGAAATTAGCACACAAGACCCTGTTTTCGACGCGCAGAGTAGCCCAAAATTGAGCTACTTGAACCGGATAAATCACGTGTGACCCATCCAGGAACTCTTTCCATCCTTGCTGATCCAGAATAGTACTGAACTCTTTCAAGCCATCAAGTTCATCATACCAAGCAATGGGATAGACACGACTAGCATGAAGAGGGTAACGCAAAATCAAGCAAGCTCGATAAAACTCCTTTTGTTTCAACCGAGTATCCTCAACAGCCTCGAGGATAGGTTTATTTTCAGCCAAAACCATCTCCTCATGAATCACGCTTGTCGTTGGGGGGTCGATCTTAACCCGTTTACCACTCGTTTCACCATCAGACGAAACAGGGGAATCACGTCCCGATGAATCAGTTGAAGAAATAGCAACCGACGTAGCCCTAGTCTTCATGGTTCGTTTGGGTGTCGTGTTAGCTTTCTTGGGAGGCATTGTGGTGGTTTTGTTTGGGATGAGTTAAAAAAGAGAAGGAGGGAGTTTGAAAATTTGTGGTAAAAAGGAGAAGTAAAAACGGTGGGTGAAAGGTGAGGGAGAGGGTGTTTAAATATGAGAGAGGAAAGAGAGTGAGATGAGTGGTGGAGATAGGAGGTGACGTGAGGAGGAGTAAAAAGGTAAGATTGTGTGAGATTTTGGTAGGTAATTATTATCATGTAAGGTAATATATTATGTATAGGATAATAATAATATCATATGAGATAAGAATAGTTGGTAGTAGTTGAGTTATATGCAAATAATAAAAGATATTATTATAGGAGGAATCAAATAATAAGTTGATTTAGGATAAATCTTATGGTAAGTCTAGTTTTATTAGGATGTTATGAGAAGCTAAGATCTTATTTTACTAGGGTTAGGATTATACCATAATATATGTAAGAATAATCTCATTAGGAGAGCATAAATATATGGAAATAATTTATACTAGATACAAAAAGAATTTGTTCTAATTGTGGAGTAATGAGATTGAAACATATGGTATAGGATAATCAAAGGAATAAAATAAGGATATTATTGAGCTCATAAAAATAAAACTAGAATGTATCAAAATTAAAGCATATAGAGTTTCACAACTTAATACGGACACAGTCACAAATCCAAAACTTAGTCAATCATACGGAGTAAAATACACGGCCAATCAATTAATCACCATTAACCAAGCTAATTTCAAGACGTAATTTCTCAAAACGTTCCCTAGCTAAGGGTTTTGTAAAAATATCAGCTTTTTGATCTTCGGTTGGACAAAAGATTAGTTCAATATTACCTTTTTCTACATGATCTCTCAAAAAGTGATGACGAATATCGATGTGTTTGGTCCGAGAATGCATGGCCGGGTTCTTAGATATAGCTATGGTACTAATATTATCGCAATAAATAGGTACGCTTTCGAAAACTACCCCATAATCATATAATTGTTGTTTAAGCCAAAGTAGTTGAGAACATACCAATGATGCTGCAATATACTCACTTTCCGTTGTAGATAATGCAACCGTAGCTTGTTTCTTTGAACCCCATGACACTATGCCCGATCCAAGAAATGTAGCCGTCCCCGAAGTGCTTTTTCGGTCTATTGAGCACCCTCCATAATCCGCATCTGAATAACCTTTAAGATCAAAATTGTCATACATAGGATAAAACAGATATAAATTCATAGTACCAATTAAGTATCTTAAAATACGCTTGACTGCCGCAAAATGGGATTCTTTAGGGTTTGCTTGAAACCTAGCACAAACACAAACACTTTGCATAATATCGGGTCGACTAGCCGTGAGATACAAAAGAGACCCAATCATTCCTCTATACGTGGTTTCATCCACGGCTTTTCCGTCTTCGTCCTTGTCCAATTTTGTCGTTGTAGCCATTGGTGTGGAGATAACCTTACCATTCTCCATACCAAACTTCTTGAGCAACTCCTTAATGTATTTCTGTTGATGTACCATTATACCTTCCTTAGTTTGCTTGATTTGTAGACCTAAGAAGAAACTTAATTCTCCCATCATACTCATTTCAAATTCGGATTGCATTAGGTCTGAAAAATCACTACACAAACTTTCATCAAGAGTAATCAAAATAATATCATCAACATAAACTTGAACAATTAAAATATCTGTCCCCTTGGTTTTCAAAAATAAGGTTTTATCGACAGAGCCACGTTTGAAATCATTTTTAAGTAAAAACTGAGATAAACGATCATACCAAGCCCTAGGGGCTTGTTTTAAACCGTAAAGAGCTTTGTCGAGATAATAAACATGATTTGGAAATTCATTATCTTGAAAACCTGGGGGTTGCTCAACATATACTTCCTCTTTCAAATAGCCATTAAGAAAGGCGGTCTTAACATCCATTTGATAGAGTTTGAACCCTTTGTGAGCGGCAAAGGCAATTAGTAATCTAATCGCTTCTAAACGGGCTACCGGTGCAAAGGTTTCGTCAAAATCAATGCCTTCTTGTTGGTTATAGCCTTGCACCACTAGCCTCGCCTTATTCCTCACAATAGCTCCCGAATCGTCAAGTTTATTTCTAAAAACCCAACGAGTACCAATAACTTTACGATTCGGAGGCCTAGGGACCAAGTGCCAAACTTTGTTTTTCTCAAATTGTCGTAACTCATCTTGCATTGCAACTATCCAATCGGAATCGGTTAGGGCAACTTTGATGTTGTTAGGTTCAATTGTAGAGAGAAACGAGTTTAACACACAATAATTGTTCATGATGGACTTACGCGTTTGTATACCTTTGTTGTAGTCGCTAAGTATCGCATCCGTGGGGTGAGAACTTTGATGTTTCCATTTCTTGAGAGTCGTAGGAACGTTATTTGAAGTTTCATCTGATGGTACTCTAACGTCAGAGGATGATGTTACCCTAACGTCATCCGTAACATCAGATGTTCCCCCTGAATTCAAGCTGGATGTTGCTGTCGATGTTACCTTAACATCTGCTTCCAAAGAATCTTTCGTGGAGTCTTTGGAGTTAGATGATGAAGTGACATTGACATTATCCTTGCCTTGAATGTCGTCCAAGTTTGACTTTTGAGGCTTTTCAGCGTCGGTTCCAATAACTTGTGTTTCATCGTTTTCGTCGTCTAATTCGGGTAGGTCTTTACGAGCAAGCCAGAAATCTGGATCTTCCTCTTCTTCCAAGTCATCACCTTCATATTGTTCGAGAGTATCGTTTTCATCAAATATGACATGTATACTTTCTTCCACACACATAGTTCGCTTGTTGTATACACGATAAGCCTTGCTATGATTAGAATAACCCAAGAGAACACCTTCATCACTACGAGGATCAAACTTTCCCAATCTATTTTTACCATTATTATGTACAAAACATTTACTTCCAAAACATCTTAGATGGGATATGTTTGGTTTTCTTCCTCTTAGTAGTTCGTAAGGGGTTTTCTTCAAGATTGGTCTAATCATAGCACGGTTGTGTATGTAACATGCAGTATTCACAGCTTCTGCCCAAAAATTTCTAGGCAAGCCACTACAAAGTAGCATAGTGCGTGACATGTCTTCTATGGTTCGATTCATCCTTTCGACTACTCCATTTTGTTGAGGAGTTCTAGGGGCCGAAAAATTGTGATCGATACCATGCTCTCGACAATATTCAATGAAGGCTTGATTATCGAACTCGGTACCATGATCCGTCCGAATAGATATGAGATTATGCGAATACTTGTTTTGAGCTAATTTTATCAAGCACACAAATTCATCAAAAGTATGATCTTTGGAGCTTAAGAAAATTGGCCAAACAAATCTCGAATAATCGTCTACTAATACAAAGACGTATCTAGCACCGGCTCTACTACTAACCCTCATTGGTCCACATAAATCCATGTGAACTAATTCAAGTGGCTTGGAAGTGCTTACCACGTTTTTAGACTTAAACGATGATCTCACGTGGTTACACCGCATAACACGTGCCACAATTTATTGGTGTCAAACTTTACGGAGGGAAGTCCTTCAACAAGCTCCAACCTCTTCAATCTTTTCAAGCAATGTGTGTTGATATGGCCGAATCTCTTATGCCATATCGAGTGTTCGTTTGTGATTGCACTCATACACGTGAAGGATATAGAAGGAATACTTTCTATGTCAACGACATAGACATTATTCTTTCTTCTTCCTTCAAGTATAATGTGACTAGATCCTTCACGAAAGATACGACACACGCTTGAATGAAACACCACTTTGTTCCCACGATCACACAATTGTGAGATACTTAGGAGGTTATGCTTAAGTCCTTGAACAAGTAGAACATTGTCAATGGAGTGTGTTTTGGAGATTCCGACACGACCAATGCCGATTGTTTTCCCTTTACCGTTGTCTCCAAACGTTACACTTCCACCTTCATAAGTTTCTAGTGAGATGAACTTGCTTTTATCTCCCGTCATGTGCCTCGAGCAACCACTATCCAAGTACCATTGGTTGCTTCCTCTCACTTCTTCTTACAAAAATTTACTTTTGTGATTTAGGTACCCACACAAAGTTGGGTCCTCTCCTATTAGTTACCTCGGGAAGTAAATCTTTACGAATCCAAACACGTTTAACAATATACTTACGTTTATGATTATAGTACAAGTTAGGATCAAAAGATTCATACTTCTTTTTAGTAGATTCATTGTTGTTTTGAGTTTTAGGTTTAGACCCGTTATCACAACTAGATTTGACATAATCATTATTCCTCTTATAATGCATATCACGTTTTTTACATGTATTGACATAATGACCCGTTTTTCCACAAAAATTACAAATTTTATATTCGGGAAGACTAACGTATTGTCTTTTACGAAAATCACGGTTAGTGGGTTCATTCATTTTCTTAACGTGTTCTACGCGACATCTAGTTTGATAACCTAAACCTTCTTTATGGTGTCGATTTGATTGTTGAGTTAAAAAGTTAAGAACTTCTTGACTTGCATCCCATTTTTTACTAACATTGAAAGCTTCTTTTAACCTTTCATTAAGTTCTTCCTTTTCTTTACTCAACTTTTCACAATTATTACAAGACTCGACCTCTATACTTATGGTGGATTCCTTTTTACTCAATTCGGATTGAAGCTCAACAATTTTCTTTATGAACGATGACTTCATAACTTTAAAGGTTGATTGTTGTTGAATAAGTTCATTAGTGAGGTTGTTTACTTGGTTATCTAACAACTTAATCTTTTCTTCAAGTTCATGACTTCGTTCAACACATGATGATGTTACTGTAACATCTTCCAAAGCTGGCATGTCCTCTTCAGATGTTAGGTTAACCTCATCTAGGGTTTCCTTTATCTGGTCAGATGTTGGAGTAACACTGACTGGAGGTATGTCAACTTCGGATGATGGTATGGTAACATCATCTCGTGTTAGACTAACATCACCGAATGAACTTTCAGAATTTTCAGAGTTTATAGACGATTTATCATCTTCGGAAGCGTAATCAGAGTCAAGGTTATACTTGCTTCGATCCAAGTTTGGTGTAGGTTCAACATATGTGTCAAAGCTTTGCTTTGAAACATTTGGTGAACTTACGTTCTTCTTAGAGCGAAGTTTTTTAACCTTTTCACTCAAAGAACAATTATCATCTTCAAGGTTTTTAATATAAGTTTCTTGATTAACACAAGTATTATAAACTCCTTCAAAAATTTCTAAAATTCTATCCTTAGACATCTTTAGAAACTTATTCTTACATTTATTGAAGGTTACCTCGATTTCTTCATCCGAATTAGCCTTTCCCATTAAGCACAAGTCTTTGTACGACCTTCTTTTTGACGTTTCAATACCATATGTATTGAGGCATACGTTTGCCTCATCCTCTTCTTCTTCGGCCTCTTCATCCGAATCAATCTCAAGATCTCCCCATCCATCGGAAGCTAACATGGCAGTTTTATATGTTTTCTTGGCTTTCTCACGTTTGGATTTGTCTTTGATTTTTGCCCAAGTAGGACAATCTTTGATGATGTGAGTAGTCTCACCACACTTGTAACAACCCTTGTTTGATTTTTTTGTCTTAAAGGGTTTAAAACTTTTGCTCGTATTTTTTGAAGAATTAAAACCAAATTTATTATTGTTAAACCTTTTGACAAATAATCCTATTTCATCATCCGACTTCTCACCATCACTGGACTCAGCTTGAAGAGCTATCCCTTTATTCTTGATTGGTTCTATGTGCCCTTTGTTGAGTGTTAACTCATGGGCCATCAAGGATCCAATCAAGTTTTCATAGGAAAGAGTGGATAGATCTTTAGCCTCCTCTATCGCAGTGATTTTGGGTTGCCATTTATCAGTTAGACTACGAAGGATCTTATTGACTTGATCCTCGGTAGTATAAACTTTGCCTAAATTCTTTAACTCATTGATTATACTAGTAAATCGATCAGACATGTCACTGATGTTTTCATTTTTCTCCATATGAAACATCTCGTACTGATGAGTTAAAAGATTTTGCCGACATTTTTTAACTTGGGATGTTCCTTCATAGGTAGCCTCAAGACCATCCCAAATTTCTTTAGCACTAGCAGATGATGAAAAACGATTAGAAATTTCTTTGGTTAAACCTCTTTGTAACATGGTTAAAGCTTTGAAATTCTTTTGAGCAATTTTAAAATCTTTCTCATCATAGTCATCTTCTTGCTTTTCAGTTTTCTCATTAGTAGAGAGTATAGCAATGGGTCCTCTGACTATGATTCTCCAGCATTCAAAATCGACTCCTTTTATATGATTTCTCATTTGATTTTTCCAATGACTATAATCCTTACCATCAAAGATAGGATACTTTATCGTGTCACTAGAATCCATTTTTTAAAAAATAGGCCGAGATATTTAAAGAAGAAATAAAAACTTGTAAAAACAAAACTTAGAGTATTGGATCACCTCTTTAGCGGTAAAGCTATCAAGAGCACAAGGCTCTGATGCCAATTGTAGAGTCCAAGGGCCCAACAATACTCTAGAGGGGGGGTGAATAGAGGATTGTACCTCTTAAAAATTTTGCAATGAAATAATAAATGCGGAAATGTAAATTGCGTAAAGTAAATAACACAAAGATTTAACGTGGTTCGGCCCAATTGAAAAGCCTACATCCACCCCTTCTTCTTATTAATTATTTATCAAGAGCACCTACTCCGGCCTAGCTTACAATAAACAATTAATAAACACTAGAGACTAACCCTAATCCTAGTGTGAAGCCTTTCTTTTCAAACTCGAGAAATCAATCTCTAACAAGTTGAGTTTTCTCTTGTTACAAGTCTCTCAAACAAAATAAAAAAAAAACAATTCAATTGTCTAGAGAGTCTTATCGTAACTATGCACTTTAGAAAATATGATTTAAGAACAAAAGTACAAAGTTAAATTAGCTTTCAAAATCAAAGTAAATAAATTGCAAAGACACGAGTGAAGAACACGGTTCAAATATTGAACAAAACGTTTTGCAAAGTAAAATTAAGATTGTATTTTGAAAAGCTTAGTTTGATTAAAAAGTATTTGGAAGTATTAGCAATGTGTTGTATTGTAGATTAGATGATTTTTAATCAAAATGATGTAGAGTACTTATAGTACTCGTGTGACTCTAGGTCACAAGTCAAAGAATAATATTATTTTTATTTAACAAAATAAAAGATAATATTACAATAGTATTCTTGTGTAACAAAACTTCCTCATAAAATAATTTGCTAGTTGTCAAAATATACTTAGGAAGATATTTGGTATTTACTTGATCTCCAAGAACGAATCTAGACATTAAACTTAACTAGGAGATACAAGATATTATTGTTGGATATTAGAAGATAATATATAGAAAATATACCTTTTAGAATTGTAGAACAAATAGCCGAAATATGAGCATATAGTTTATCAAATTATTTTCGGCCATAATAAGAATAGATATGATTTTCCAAATAATATTATCTTATAAAAATAATTTAGAAGAGAAGAATTATCATGAAAGATATTTTAGAGAATCATAATATACTTAAAACACTTTTCATATCTTTTACAACTAGATTCTCATATATTTTATCAAGTAAAATATACTCAAATCTAATTCAAGGATAAGTAAAGATACTTTAGTATATCATAATAAAAATAAAGAAAAACTTTTAATACAAGATAATTCTCTAGAAAATATTTCAGAAAATATTTATAAAAACGTTTTAGAAAACTGCTACAGCACTAATGTTAGAGTAACATGAAATCATGTTAGGGTAACATTGCTGCTGAGCTACGATTTAATAGTGCATAGCTTCGTTAAGTCACTTTACATGTTTCGTTCCTATAGTCTTGACTTGATACGAAGCTTGTCTTTAACGTTTCATATCCTTTTCTTCTTTTCACTTCTTTTCGAGCTTAGATACCTACGCATCATAAAGACAAACACGCAAACGAGTAGCATACGATAGAAATAAATAACTTGACAATTATCAAAACTAAACGTGGAGTCAACAAAAGCTCTACACAAGTTTTTGGTGAAGAGAAGTGCTTCACAAACGGGTGAGGAGTGCACCATAAATGAAGAGGTGGAGAAAATGGCTCCATTGATACTCGAATTTTTGGAGAGAAGTGTTCCAAATCGATAGATGTTGGTGATTATGTGCACCAAAATAATGGTGATTATGTGCATCATGAGAAAAGGGTGACGAGAATTGCGTCACTAAGTGAAGGCAAGAGCTTCACAAATTCTGATTAAAAAGAAAATATCCAAGCAAATCAAATATCGGAGGAGACTCATGGTAAATCCGAAATAGTGAGTTTGCGACGAAAGTTTCTGAAAGTCAATGTCGACGAATAACAAGAATGAGCATGGCACGATCCGACAAATTTTGGAGCAAAAAGGGTGTGTTGGAGTATTGCTCCAAAATTTGTTTTAGTGATTCCTATAATTTAGTTGTTTTAGTTAATCACTAATATAATTCCTAATAAATAGCATTAGAGGCTTTGTTTAAGAAAATTAGCTGAAAAGATAACTGAAAGCTGAAAAGGCAGCTGAAACTGAAAAGCTGGCTGAATACACTACTACAAATTAAGCTAAAAACAATGCTACAAAACCGGTTTTTATAAGAAAAAGAGGTGTTGTATCTTTGGCCGTTGTTTTTATTTTTTTTTGGTAGAAATGTAAAATTTCATTAATCAATCAAACCATACTTACAATGTGCATTACACAACCGTACTAATCAAGCTTACAATCACCAACTACTCTTTAATCCTCATAATCCAGTCTTTGTCCGCTTTGGTCACTTGCTTGACGTCCAAGCTCCTCAATCGTGAAACTATAGCAGTCCGAACTTGTGTGACCAGAATCTCCGGTCTGAGCAATGTTCCCTCTAGTCGACAAATATTCCTTTGGTACCACAGCGAGTAAATCAAGCCATTTATCATAGCACAGCAGACATTCCTTTGCAAACCACTCAACCGTCGATATCTACAAACTTTCCTCCAATGAATATGGGATATTCCAATTCGCAACCACCGACTAAGAACCTCTAAACATCGCCATCAGACTCACACTTGAAAAACAAATGAGTGCAGTCCTCATCCTCCCGTTGACAGAAGAAACACAAACTAGACAGCCCAGGCACGTATCTCTTTAGGCGAACCAACGTGAGTAGTCTGTCCAGTTGAACGAGCCAGATCACAAACGAGAACTTGGGTACATTAAACCTGTTCCATGTCCAATGATACCATTGAACTCGCTGACCTACACCACACATCAATCGATACCCATCCTGAATAGTATATTCTGATCCACCAACAGACCACTTAGTCCTAAAACCATCCAGCAACTTATTTTTGACCGCACATATCTTCCTCCAAGTCCAACTCGAATGCACAGGAGGCTCATAATCGAGCCATTCTCGCCCCTTCACATACACATGATTCACCCATTTCACCCATAAATGGTCCTTTTTTGATTCAATCCACCACACGTACTTTCCTAGCGCTGCACAATTCCAGTACTTACAATGAATTATCCCTAAACCACCCATCTTCTTCTCCTGACAAACCGCCTCCCATGCCACCAAAGGGACCCTATGGTATTCCTCATGTCCATCCCACAAATAATTACGACACAGAGAAATAATCCTATTCATCACACCACTAGGAAGCAAAAAAATAGAAGCCCAATACGTATGCAAGGTGTTTAAAACTGACCTGATAAGAACTAATCTACCAGCGTATGACAGCTTTTTTGCGCCCCAGCTCCGTATTCTCTTGCTTATTCTTTCGCTCAACACAAAACAGTCTTTGGAGGACAACCTCTTAGAACTAATTGGCACCCCGAGATACTTGAATGGTAGCTCTCCCCTTCGAAATCCAGCGCACCTCAGTATCCGCTCTAAAACCGCATCAGATATACCATTACAGAAAAATTCTGTTTTATCTCTATTCATTTCCAGCCCCGAACTTGCTGAAAAAGTCTTGAAACCACCTATCATAAGTCTCACAGATGTCTCTTCCCCTTTACAAAACAACAACAAGTCATCGGCAAAGCAAAGGTGATTCAATCGCAACCCCTTACACAGCGGGTGATGATGAAACTCGGCCATTTTAGTCACCACCTTCATTATCCTGCTAAAGTATTCCATACAAATTGTAAAAAGAAGCGGAGACAATGGGTCACCTTGTCTCAATCCACGTTCTCCTTTAAAGAACCCAAACATGTTCCCATTCACATTCAAACTGTACCAAGGGCTCGTAAGACACACCATAACCCAATTGATCAACTTCGGTGGAAAATTCAATCCATTCAACATCTGCTCCACAAACCTCCATTCAATAGAGTCGTAGGCCTTTTTGAGATCCATCTTTATTAGACATCGTGGAGAGCAGTGCTTCCGTGAGTAGAGCCTCACCAAATCTTGACAGATCAGTACATTTTCAACAATCTGTCTCCCTTGAACAAACGCACTCTGGTTAGCACTAATAAGTTCAGGTAACACAAATCCAATCCTTGCACATAACAGTTTGGAGATACATTTCGATAGAACATTGCAACACGCGATGGGTCTGAATTGCGTAACAGATTTAGGTCTCTCAACCTTAGGAATTAGAGTAAGGACTGTTGCGTTCAGTTGCTTTAGTAACCTTCCATTTTGAAAGAATTCTTGAATAGCCAGGCACACATCCTCCCCCACAATATCCCACGCATCCTTGAAAAACTTACTAGTGTAGCCATCTGGTCCCGGTGATTTGTCATCCGGTATGCTAAAAATGGCAGCCTTAATCTCGGTGTGGGTAGGAATACCAATCAGCCGAGGCCAATCTTCCACCCTAACACATGAACCCTGTTTAACAGTCAAACTGTGAACGTCACAAGTCGGCAAGCTACTCCCAAGTAACTGTTTATAGAAGTCAAGAAAGGCCTCCTGAATTCCCTCTTGAGTAGTCTCCTCCACCCCATCCAACCTAGATATAGCAGTGATCCTGTTGGTCATTCTCCTAGATTTCAGCATACTATGGAAGAAAGCCGTATTATCGTCCCCCTTTTCCATCCAGTTAGCTTTAGATTTCTGTCTCAAAAACGAATCCTTAGCCTTCGACAGCAGACTTGCTGTCTCCCTCATCTGTACTTCAACCTCCAATAACTCCCCTTTACAACCATCCCCCTGTAATTGCCGTTGGATCTCTCTCAAGTTAGCCATTGCTGTCGCAGCTATATTTTCCACATTAGAGAAGCTAGAGCCATTCAAGTTTTTTAAAGGGTTGTTTTTATTATAAACAATGCAAAAAAAAAAAAAAAAAAAAAAAAAAAAAATGTAAGTTAGATAAAATTAATACTCCATGAAAGGTTATTAGATTAAGATTATAGTCACTTTTCCATGAAAGGTTATTATTCCATCAATAATTTGTATAGCATAGATAAATAACTGACATGTAGAATTATTTCAATTAAATAATGTAAAATGGCATTGAAATGGTGTCATTCAACGAATGAATGAAGTTGATTTTATATTTTATTGATTTTGAAAGACGTTAAAAGGTGATAAGAAAAAGGTATGAAATTTTCAAGCGTTTGAAAATGTAAGACTTGAGTGAAGAGAACTAAAAAGTTAGAAATAATCAAGGATAAGTATATATATAATAGGTGATTTGATTAATTTACGTCTATAATGACTAAAAAAGCGTGCAATGATATCAATTTATAAAAAAATATGACCGTGCGTGGTATCAATCTATAAATATGGATGTTAGTAATAGTTATATAAGTTCATGAGTAGTTAAGATATACTCTATAAAATTATGTTATAATAATAAGATCATTCAACTTTTTTTCAAATTCAACTTAAAGTTTTTTAAATGTAAGACATATTATGCCAACTCCATTTTTGTAAAAATAATTGTGCTATTGGTTTAATAGTTTAATAAAACACAACGACATTGATAAAGAATATATGTATATTAATAATCCTTTCATAATATAATATGACTGTATAGCGGCGTAGCACCCTATGATGGTTATCATTGATGCAAATGTATCAACCTCAGATATGATAGCCTTGTGTGTAAAGTTGCATGATGCCATATAAAAATTATGAATACTTTCCAGTTAGTCTCATATATCTTTTATATAGATTTTGTCCAATTAGCTCCTGAAGAGTCTATGGATCCGAGTTTAGAGAAAAAGTGCCCAAGAGGGGGGGTGAATTGGGTGCTTGAAAACTTTTTCTAGTTTTCAAGACTAAAAGATATATCACGTTTCTAAGACTTAGAGTTAATCACGTTTAACTCAAGTCTGCTGGAAACGCTGAATGATAACTGAGAAACGTGTTGGAAACGTAAAGTAGTTACTAGGAAACGCAGTGGAAACGCAATAAATAAAACTTGAAACGTAAGTGAAAATACTTGAAAACGTAAAACGAAAGTAAAGTACGCAATGAAGTTTTGAAGTGGTTCACTCACACTCGAGACCTACGTCCACTATTCTCTTATTAATATATTAGTACCTACTCCGGATTACAATATATTAATCACTCTACAACTCTTTCAAGTTGTACTCTTTCTCTCAAGCAAAAGAAAGCTAATTGTGTCCCGACAATTGTTCACAAGAGAACGAATATGAGACGGTGCTAGCACAATTGACTTGAGTAACAATTAAACAACACGAGATTCGTTTCAAAGGCCTTTTAAAAAGTTTTGCAAAACTGAAGACAAAAATGCTTAAGGATTGTTTGCAAAAATATTTCGTTAAAGTTTGATAGCTCGAAAAGGTGAGGAATGATTTTCTGAAAGTTGAGTTTAAATACAAGTAAAATATCTTGCACAAAATCTTTACCATAACCGAAACCAAATAAGATGGAAGGATAGTTTCAAAAAGATTTTGTTTCCTAAGAATAAGGAGCAATATTCTCCAAGATATCTTTTGCTTCAAGGTAAAGTATAAAATCATTCTTAAACATTGTAAAAGATATTTCAAAAGATAATAATTATAAAGATCAGATATCATGAAAATATCTTTTGCAAAGCAGATTTTCGAAAACAGCCTTTTGTGCGTTTCTAGCAAAGACACATGAAACGCAGCATGGTTCCAGTGTCTTGTTCTGGAAACATGTGTTTCCAGCAACGACACTGCAACCATAGAGTGAAACGTAAGTTTCTTTTGTTGTTTTACCATTACCTTTGTCATTACAAAGACTATATGTATACAATAAGAACTGATACTTCATGTGTTGTTATATAGCCTTGATTTGATTCGTGTTTCCCAATAATGAAGCTTGATTCTTACTTGAATGCTTCACAGCCTACTAAGTATCATAAACACTAACAACGGATTATAGTATAGTAACAAAAATCAAGGACATCATCAAAACATCACGACGAGGTCGAGTCAACAAATTCCTCCTTTTTGATGATGGCAAGTCTCCTATTTTTGTTTCTATGTGTAGTTCCCCCTCAACATATTAGTCACCATACAAAGGTCAAACGAGAATAAAAAAACATAACACTAGCCGTTTGTAAAAGGAAGAAACACTAGAAGATATAAAAACTAAACAATAGCATCAAGGTAGAAAATGAAAAGCATAGTTGTCAAAAAGTGAGAAGGAGCAAAAAGTGTATTGCGATATCGTTTTCCCCCTCTTGACATCATTAAAAAGGAAGTGACTAGGGTAACACCGTCCAACCGTAAGACAAAAACTTTAACCAGTAGCAGCAAATGATATTAAGGAACGTCATGCTCGTCAACACACAAAAGCATAAAGAGTTCATACGAGTCACACAAGATAAAACTAAAAAAAAAACATTAATTAGTTAAGCGGAGGGAAGGATTGTGTTGGAAATTTGGAAATAGGGAGGAAAGCGTGAAAAGGTGTGGGAAACTTGGAGATGGTTGTTGAAGAGTTTTTCTGAATCAGGCAAGAAACATGAAGTTATAGAGAAACTTGAAGGCATAACCACACAAAAGTGTATGTCAATCGAAATATCTCTTTGTGGTAAAAAGCTTGGGAGCATTGAAAGAATCCTTTTCCCCAAAATGAAAATTTTTGTCACCTCTTTCTTTTTTTTTTTTTTTTTTTTTTTTTTTTTTTTTTTTCGGAAGAGATTCTAATTCTAAGTGTGAAATAGTTTTGTTTTTTTTTTTTTTTTTTTTTTTTTTTTTTTTTTTTTTGGAAAGAAGGTGACTTGAATGACACTTGATTCATCATCTAAAAGAGAATATTAAATGTGACCTTGATTGACACACAAAAGTAAAAGGTAAGTGGAGCCATATAAGTTATGAAAGGTTATATGCAACATGGTTATGAGAATATTTGCTATAGATAGGAACCATGGTTTTAGAAATTTGTGGGTAGAATATGGAAAATTATGTAGATCACGGTTTTAGGTAAGTGAAAGGGGTGACGTGTATGGGAAGGTGTGGGAAAGGGAAAGAAATTTATTACATTTGGGAAGTTATTTGGGGAAGGATATTTAGGAAAATATTTGGGAAAGATATGGAAAGGAAATAATCAATGTTATAAAATTTTACCAAATGTGAAAAGTATGAACACAATCATGCCAAAATATGTTAAGTATCAATCCCACAAATAATGCAAAAATCAAAAAGTAATGTCATAGTGCAAGCGAGGGTGCGGACACAGTCTACGAATCCCTTCCTAGTCAATCATACGGGGTAATAATGATGGTGCAAACACAACTTAGATACTACCAAGCAAACCAATTTCTAACCGTAGCATCTCAAAACGTTCTCTAGCTAGCGGTTTAGTCAAGATATCGGCCCATTGGTTCTCGGTCTTACAAAATTCCAATTTTATGTTTCTCTTTTCCACGTTATCCCTCAAAAAATGGTGTCTAATCTCAATGTGTTTAGTCCGGGAGTGTTGAGCGGGGTTTTTGGAAATAATAATCGCACTCGTATTATCACAAAAAATTGGGACACTCGAGAAACTTACCCCATAATCACATAGTTGTTGTTTCAACCATAGTAGTTGCGAGCAAGCAAGGGCAGCGACAATGTATTCACTCTCCGCGGTGGAAAGTGCAACGGTATTTTGCTTCTTTGAAGACCACGAAATAATGCACGGACCCACCTAACGCTGCAATCCCCGAGGTACTCTTCCTATCTATCATACATCCTGCATAATTGGCATCTGAATATCCTTTGAGATCAAAGTTAGACTCCATAGGATACCATAAAAACAAGTTTTGAGTACCAACCAAGTAGCGTAATATGCGTTTCACTGCAGAAAGGTGCGTCTCCTTAGGATTTGACTGGAAACGCGCACAAGCACACACACTAAACATGATATCTGGCCTACTAGCAGTTAAATAGAGTAGAGAACCAATCATACCTCGATAAACAGTAGCATCTACTGACTTACCGTCCTCATCTAGTCCAAGTTTCGTGGTTGTGGACATGGGAGTAGCCAATGGTTTGGCATTTATCATGGAGAAACGCGTAAGAAGCTCTTTCACGTACTTTTGTTGATGAATCTTGATCCCGTCTTGTGTTTGCTGGATTTGAAGTCCCAAGAAGAACTTCAATTCTCCCATCATACTCATCTCAAACGCCGAGGTCATCAACTCGAAAAAGTAAACACAAAGATCATTGTTAGTGGATCCAAAGATAATGTCATCAACATAAATTTGTACGATTAATAGATCAACCCCCTCGTTTTTCAAGAACAAGGTTTTATCAACGGAACCCCTTTTAAAACCATTTTCAATTAAATGTGTGGACAAACGATCATACCAAGCACGAGGTGCTTGCTTTAAACCATATAAAGCCTTGTCAAGTTTGAAAACATGTTTTGGAAAGTCCTTATTCAAAAAACCAGGAGGTTGTTCTACATAAACTTCCTCTTTCAAATAGCCATTAAGAAACGCGGTCTTAACATCCATTTGAAACAGTTTAAGTCCTTTATGCGCAGCAAAAGTAATTAATCACCTGATTGCTTCCAAGCGTGCTACGGGGGCAAACGTTTCCTCATAGTCAATTCCTTCTTGTTGGTTGTATCCTTGCACCACCAATCTTGCTTTGTTTCTGACTATGACTCTGGAATCGTCGAGTTTATTCCTATAAACCCATCGCGTACCAATGACGGTGCGGTCATTTGGACGTGGCACAAGATGCCAAACTTTGTTCCTCTCAAACTGCTCTAGTTCTTCTTGCATAGCACCTATCCAATCTGCATCACTAAGAGCAACTTTGACATTACTCTACTCGATGGCCGAGAGAAAGCGAATGAAACAAATGTAAATTATTTAGAGAACGACGAGTTTGTACTCCCTTTTGTATATCAGAAATAATAGAATCAAGTGGATGCGAGCTTTGGTGTTTCCACTTCTTAGGGACAAAAGGTAATCCATGATTATTCTGACTCTCTTCTGTGGTTTTCTGCAGAACCGCAGCCGCTCGCTTCAACCGTTGTGACTTCAGTGCCACTGGAAACGCTTGCGTTTCCCCCTGAACTGGACCTTGGGTCACCTGTTTCCTGTGGAACCGCAGTGTGTTCTGCGAGCTCCTACGTGTGTGGATGCGTTTCTTCAGTTTCTGGCTCAGCAAAATCTAAGGGTACATTGTTATCAGCGTTATTTTGGACAGTTTCGTCTGGAATTAGCACGTTTCCAGCATCATTCTGAATATTGTCCTCTGGATTTGCAGCAACTTCTGCGTTTCCATGAGCTGTAACCTCATCATCTATCCCTTCAAGATTGCCTTCATCATCCACGAGTTCTGGTGGATCTTGACGAGTCAAGCGAAAATCTGGATCATCTTTATCCTCATCATCCTGTGCATACTTTTCAAAGATGTCAGTTTCGTCAAAAACCACATGGACACTTTCCTCGACAACCATAGTTCTTTTGTTGTAGACTTTATATGCCTTGCTATGATTTGAGTATCCAAGAAAAATAGCCTCATCACTTCTAGGGTCGAATTTTGACAATTGATTTTTTCCATTATTATGAACAAAACATTTGCTTCCAAAAACGCGTAAGTGAGAAATGTTAGGTTTTCGACCACGAAGTAATTCATATGGCGTTTTCTTAAAATAACTCTAATCGTAACACGGTTATGAATATAGCTTGCCGTGTTAACGGCTTCGGCCCAAAAGTTACGGGGAAGTCCACTACATAAGAGCATGGTGCGAGCCATGTCCTCTAAAGTACGGTTCATGCGTTCGACAATACCGTTTTGTTGAGGTGTCCTAGGAGCGGAGAAGTTATGCCCCACTCCTCTACCTCTACAATAGTTTATAAAAGCATGGTTGTTTAACTTCGATCGTGGACGGCCCTAATGGACACGAGCTTAACATCAAGCCTATTTTCAACCAATTTAATTAAGCACTCGAATTCATCAAAAGTTTCAGTTTTGGTGCTCAAAAATATTGGCCAAACATATCTTGAATAATCATCAACGATAACAAAAACGTACCTTGCACCTCCTCTACTTCTTACCTTCATAGGACCACAAAGATCCATGTGTATTAGCTCAAGAGGTCGCTTGGTACTTACCACTTTCTTTGGTTTGAACGAAGCTCTTACTTGCTTGCACCGAATGCATGTATCACAAACCTTTTCACGATCAAACTTTATGGAGGGTAAACCTTCCACAAGATTCTTGGATCTCAACATACTCAGCAAAGAACTACAAGCATGTCCGACTCTTTTATGCCAAAGATCGGGGTCATTATGAGTAACGCTCAAACAAGTAAAAGAATCTTTAGATAAAGACTTAACATCAAGGACATACACGTTTTTAAGGCGATGTCCTTCCAAGATAACCTTACTCGATCCCTCAATTATGACCCGGCAAATATTTGAGTGAAAAACGACTTTATTGCCACGGTCACAAAATTGGGATATACTTAGGAGATTGTGTTTTAGTCCGTCGACTAAGTACACATTCTTGATGGAAAGGGAGGGAGACATACCAATTGTGCCGACACCAACAATCTTACCTGTCTTGTTGTCTCCAAAGGTTACGCTTCCTCCATCATAGGCCTCCAGTGAAAGGAATTGATTCTTGTCTCCAGTCATATGTCGCGAGCAGCCACTGTCTAAGTACCAATAGCTGTTTCCTTTCACCTTGACCTGTAAACGCATTATTCTTGAGTTCTAGGTACCCAAGCTAGGTTGGGTCCTCTCTTGTTAGTCACACAAAAAACTTGGTCCTTTCGAACCTAAAACATTTTAGTGACTTTTCCTTTGACCAAACGCTTGACAGCAACATGTGTTTCCTGACGTTTCTCAATAGTTTTAGTGGAAGAGCTACACGTTTCCATAACAGGTTTTGCGTTTCTGGTGGGATTCACTTTTAGTTCATTAGAAGGTTCACTCATATTCTTAACAAAATTGACGTTTCTGGTGACATCTTCATCGAATTTTTCACAAGCCTGTTTGAAATGACCGGTTTTTCCACAATAGTGACAAATAATATACTCAGGAAGGTCTACATACTTGCGTTTCCTAAAGTCTCGTTCCCAAGGTTTAGGATTGCATTTAGAGTGATCCCTACGGCTATACAAATCGTAACCTAGACCCAATTTTAAGTTATTATCGGTTTGCTTAGTTAAGAATTTACTCACATGGGAACTAGTTTCCCATTTGTTGCTGAATCTCAAAGCGTGGTTCAACTTTTCATTCAAAGACACGACTTCTTTTGAAAGAGTTTCACAATTTTTGATCGAATTATCCAACGCAATGTTAACTTCGTTAAAGGACGACTTATGCTTCATGGTTAGTTTACTGATTTCGATATTGTGATTAATCTTTAGTCGTTCTATTTCATCAGAATGCTGTTTGAAAATCAACTCGTGATCTAGATCGCACGTTTCAAGGGAATCATCTAAATTTTCAACCGTTTCTATCTCACAACGATTTAAGATCTTTTCATTTAAAACATGTAACTCGTCAGTTAAAGCGACAATTCTTTCACTTAGCGATTCATTTTCAGTTTTTAACTCTTTAGTGTTGATTTCCCTTTGACTTTCAATTTTAGCAATTCTATCCAGTTTTTCTTTGAGAAACGCATTCTCTTCAGCAATCTCAACGATTTGTTCTTTAATCTCAGCTAACTCTAGACCTTGTTCATGACACGTATCAAGAGTTTGTTCAAAGTACTTAACAAGCATATGTGGTTTAATACTGTGAAGATCCTTTTTAAGGTCAAGAAAACTTACCTCACTATCCTCGATTAGTTCTTCAATATTGGGAAACCCCGCGTTTCCCATTAGACAGAGATCCGTTTCTCCTGGAGCCTTACGATTAATCATATCGATGCTAAGGCTACTCAAGCACAAGTGTGCTTCCTCATCCTCCTCATCATCTTCAAAGTCCGAGGGATCAAGTTCACCCCAACAAGATGCCGCCATAACCTTTCGGTAATTATCTTGTTTCTTTTCTCGTTGGTTTTTGGATTTGATGTCCTTCCATGAGGGGCAATCTTTTATGACATGACCAGAGGCTCCACACTTGTAGCAATTTCGATTTGAAGAGGAGCTTTTCGAGCTATTTGATTTCTTTGTAAAACTGGACTTATCTTGTTGTGGTTTGTTCCACATTTTCCTAAATCGGCGTGCAAACGCAGCCATCTCATCCGAATCATCGTCACTATCATTAGAGGTGGCTTTCAAGATTATACCCTTGTTTTTACTATGCTCACTCGTGCGTTTATTGAGAATTAACTCATGCGCCATGAGTGAGCCCATCAAATCTTGGTAAGTTAATTTTGACAAGTCTTTTGCCTCCTCGATAGCAGTTACCTTAGGTTGCCATTTATCACTTAGGCTTCTAAGGACTTTACGAATCCTTTTCTCAGTGTCAATCTCGTTGCCCAAGTTTCGCAACTCATTTGTCAATTTTGAGAATCTCGCAGACATGCTATTGATACTCTCATCCTTAGTCATAGTAAAGGACTCATATTGTTGAGTGAGCATGTCTATGCGTTGATTCTTAACACAGGAATTTCCTCATAGGCAAGTTCTAGGGATTCCCAAAGTTCTTTGGCATTAACACGCAAAAGCGGTGGAACTCATTGGGTGAAATGCAGTTTTGAAGGAAAGACAAGGCTTTCGCATTCTTTTCTGCTTTTCTACCCTCTTCCTCAGTATAATTTAAAGGGCTCTTGGCAACTGTGTTGCCCTCTTTATCGACAGTTGTTATAACATGTGGGCCAGCGAGGATAATCTTCCAACAATCCCAATCATATCCTTGGATATATTAGGAAGCCAACTGTTTCCAAGATCCGTAGTCAGAACCGTCAAAGACGGGACATTTTGGATGTCTGAAATCCATAGATAAGTAAAATAGAATAACAAAAAGACGAAAGGATCAGCCTCTTTGCGGTGTGGCAATCAAGAGAACGAGTCTCTGATACCAATTGAAGAGTCTATGGATCCGAGTTTAGAGAAAAAGTGCCTAAGAGGGGGGGTGAATTGGGTGCTTGAAAACTTTTTCTAGTTTTCAAGACTAAAAGATATATCACGTTTCTAAGATTTAGAGTTAATCACGTTTAACTCAAGTCTGCTGGAAACGCTGAATGATAACTGAGAAACGTGTTGGAAACGTAAAGTAGTTACTAGGAAACGCAGTGGAAACGCAATAAATAAAACTTGAAACGTAAGTGAAAATACTTGAAAACGTAAAACGAAAGTAAAGTACGCAGCGAGTTTTGAAGTGGTTCAGTCTCACACTCCGAGACCTACGTCCACTATTCTCTTATTAATATATTAGTACCTACTCCGGATTACAATATATTAATCACTCTACAACTCTTTCAAGTTGTACTCTTTCTCTCAAGCAAAAGAAAGCTAATTGTGTCCCGACAATTGTTCACAAGAGAACGAATATGAGACGGTGCTAGCACAATTGACTTGAGTAACAATTAAACAACACGAGATTCGTTTCAAAGGCTTTTTAAAAAGTTTTGCAAAACTGAAGACAAAAATGCTTAAGGATTGTTTGTAAAAATATTTCGTTAAAGTTTGATAGCTCGAAAAGGTGAGGAATGATTTTCTGAAAGTTGAGTTTAAATACAAGTAAAATATCTTGCACAAAATCTTTACCATAACCGAAACCAAATAAGATGGAAGGATAGTTTCAAAAAGATTTTGTTTCCTAAGAATAAGGAGCAATATTCTCCAAGATATCTTTTGCTTCAAGGTAAAGTATAAAATCATTCTTAAACATTGTAAAAGATATTTCAAAAGATAATAATTATAAAGATCAGATTTCATGAAAATATCTTTTGCAAAGCAGATTTTCGAAAACAGCCTTTTGTGCGTTTCTAGCAAAGACACAGGAAACGCAGCATGGTTCCAGTGTCTTGTTCTGGAAACGTGTGTTTCCAGCAACGACACTGCAACCATAGAGTGAAACGTAAGTTTCTCTTGTTGTTTTACCATTACCTTTGTCATTACAAAGACTATATGTATACAATAAGAACTGATGCTTCATGTGTTGTTATATAGCCTTGATTTGATTCGCGTTTCCCAATAATGAAGCTTGATTCTTACTTGAATGCTTCACAGCCTACTAAGTATCATAAACACTAACAACGGATTATAGTATAGTAACAAAAATCAAGGACATCATCAAAACATCACGACGAGGTCGAGTCAACAGCTCCGATTGACACTCGGGGTCAAACTTGTTTTTGACATGGCGAGAGTGAATTTGGGTTGTTCGTAACTTTTTGTTTTATTTTCCCTTTAATTTGTAATTATTAATCTTTTCCAATTAGTCTCGTATCCTTCTATAGAAAGTTTGCTCAACTAGCATCGATTAACACTCGGGGTCAACCTCGTTTTTGACACCACAAAATTGAATTTTTTTTGGTGTTGTTTGTAATTTTTTTTTTTTTTTTTACTTTCACTTTAATTTGTAATTATCGATATTTTCCAATTAGTCTCATACGTTTTATAGAAATATTGTACAATTAGCCTTGATTCGGTGACACTCGGAATGAACCCCGTTTTTGACACCACAAAATTGAATCTTGCTGAGATGGACATATGAACAAACGAAAACAAGCCCTACTTAATCGATGTGGCAGGTAATTTAGATGGGTACTGTGACAAATTAATCTACTCCATAACTATTAAAAGTACTCCGTATAACATAAGTGCTATTAACACTAGCAAACGAAAAATTAGATTAACGTCGTTGAAAGCAATATTTAATTATTAAACATTGCACTCATAAAATTAGATTAACGTCGTTGAAGTGGGGGGAGCTGGTATCCGTTGGATATATTTTACACTCGTAAAATTTAAAGTCAATATATCATTAGAAAAAAAATTCGGATCGATAAATAAATAGGCGGATCGATAATTAGAAACTGAAAATCATCTTTTACATGTACTCATATGAGAGAAGAATAAAAAACCGACAAAGTTTAATTTTATTAACAAGATGTACACTGGATAATAAGAACTAAAATTGAGATTTGACATCAATGTATCGGTAATTAATAACATTATGTGTTGAGTTCCTTAAAAGCGGGTTCACCTGCTTGAAAGCAGGTTAATATCTTTGCAAAGACAAAGAAGCTAGTGGGGAGAACAACTTTCTCCCCACTTGTCCTTTTCTTTTGTGGATATTTAACCGTTCTAATTTAAGACGCAGGTTAAATGTCTTAAACAAGAATTTGTGTAACATTATTAGTATTAATGGTACAGATTCTTAGAGAGCTAAAAATTACGTTTATTATTAATGTTTAAGATTCTTTATTAAACGGCTAAAAATTATGTTTATAATTAAAGTTCAATCGTGTTTGGAAAGTAGTTTATAAGAAATTTTAAGGTATTATTTTATTAATCAAACTACTCCCTCTGTCTCAGTCATTTGTTTACAGTTTGACTTTTTTCCCCTCACAAAAAAGTCAAACTGTAAACAATTCACTGAAACGGAGGGAGTAATTATTACAATGTTTTAAAAAAATTTACTTGTAAACATTAATTAAGGATATCCAATGTATGGTTAAGCGGGTGAAAGATCATCAATTCATCATCCATATCCCACCCTCAATTCATTCATCTCCATATCCCACCCTAAAGGCCTAAATTACAAATAATATTGTCATCCATATCACGTCCATTTAATTTCGGATGGATGGATATCCACCGAGTTCGGATGACATTGCCATCTCTAACCACTACACACTCCACAATCAATGAACATTCTAACATTGTATTTTATATATATTGAGGCCCATCTGAGATTGGGCCTCGGTTCTTTGAACACTAAGAACCGCCCAATCTACGGCCCTGTTTATTAATTATGTTTTCGGAAATGAAAGATAAAGTTCATCTAAATTGATTTAATTTATTTGTTTACGTTTGGAATGACTTTGGTAAAAAATGTAAATGGCTGTTTCATATTTGCATTTTAATTTTGTCTTTTTCACCTCAACACTGTAATTTGATTCTGGTTTTAAGATATTACAATAAATTGTATTTTCTATTTGTGTTGATGTATGATTTATTTTTATTTTTTTCTCATGTGTACAAGTCAATTGTTATTTTCTTTGGTTTTGAGACATTGATATAGTAACTTTTGCATTATTATATTACCCAATTTCACAATGTTAATCGAATCCATGTGTTGTATGAAATCATAATTTTAGAATTACAATAATTTTTCTTGTTTGCGTACTCTTTATTTACATTAAGACTAACATGAATAATAGCAAGATTTCATTTGAACATACGAGTAATACTGTACTGTCACAACTTACAAGATATATATTGTTACAATGTCACATCACCAAAATAAATCATTATGGAGTATTAAATTATTGATACCCTAAAATGCCATTTAAATCAAGGAGTGTTCCAAGCAATATGATCTTTAATTTTATACTCCTTCCGTTTCAGCGAATTGTTTACACTTTAATTTTTTTGTGAGGATAATTTGAGAGAAGTTAAACAAATGACTGAGATAGAGAGAGTAATGTACACATTAAATCAAAAGAGGACGTAAGTTTGTTCAATCAATCTATATGTTTTTTGTGGTAGATTTTGGTGAGATCTAAGCAATTAAGCAACCAAATTATTACGAAGCTTTCTATAAATACGAAAATGTTAAAATTATTACAATGCAAACATTATGTTACGGAGTACTTTCTTGTTCATTTTGACTTCTCGCTGTTATTATTATTATATGCATGTGGATTGTGGCCGTACTTTTAATGGAAGACATGTGATTTCCTCATAAAAAAGGTAGAAGAAAGCATCACTCTCTTGTTCATGTAAAGTTTTGCAAGCTCCATAACCATAGGCATACTTTATCACAAACCATCTGTCTCAGTCATTTGTTTACAGTTTGACTTTTTTCCCCTCACAAAAAAGTCAAACTGTAAACAATTCACTGAAACGGAGGGAGTAACTCATTAATATAATGTTAGGGTACATAAACTAAAACTATACATCAATCGAAGGTGTGTTAAACCATAAAAACGGGTCTGGTCATACACTCATACCCCTTTACAAGTACACGGGAAATTAAATCCATATTTCTTGAAACTACTCCCTCTAAATCAATTGTTTGCTATAAATGCATCGTTTTCTTTATATAAAACTAAAATGTAACTCAATTATAATCGATCCAAAATCAGTTAGTTAGGCGAGATCAAGGTCTTTCAAAATTAATGACCGTTTTGAATCAAATTATTTTATTACGGAGTATATTAAGTAAAACGTCAATTTGTGTTCCATCCAAAAATAGAGAGGTAAACAAATGACTAAGACAGAGGGAGTATGTAATTGATAGTATGAGGATAACCTTACACTGTATAAATCACATTATTCTCTCTTTCACAAATTAATGTCGGACACCTCACATGTAGGCAATATTTTAACATGGTTTTTGCCGCATATTTTGATAATATGAACAATTGAGGAGGTTTTGAAATCACCTAAATATGAAAGAATAACACTTCAATTTGATAAACTTAAACTATCCTTTAAATTTTAAAATGAGCAATATATATAAAGTGAACACAAAATATCCCTTAAGGAATTAAACATGATGTCCCTAAGTCGGTAAAAGCTACTCCCTCCGTTCCGGTAAATTGTGTTAGAATATTTAATAATATTCGAGTGGCCTATGTGTTCCGGGTTTAATTAATAATTGAGATCATATTATTTATTATAAGATTCTAATATAATAGACGATACCGTGATGGATCGGTCTCGATTAATGAATTAGAATTCGGGAATCATATTCCCTCCGACCTTACCCTAACAAACTTTATTTAATTTCTTGAAAGGGTTTGTTTGTTTTATAAGTGACTTTTGACTTTTATATATGTCAAAAAGTATGTACGTTATTTACATATCAGGTTTTACTGGAAGAAGAAAACAAACTTACAGAAAAAGAAAAGAAAGAGAAAAAAGGCAGTTTCATCTCCATCAAATTGAATTGCATTAAAGTAAGGGTTAAGGGGGAAAATCATTCTGATATCATCTTTATTGTTATTATCTCCATTATTATACTTTATTATGGATTAAGGTATGTAACTTTGTTTCTCCTTTTTCATAATAGTTTTAGGGTTAAATTGATTCGAGTCTTTAATCGATCTTGGGACTGATTTTATTATTGAAATCATTAAAGTATACTTACAGTTGGTATCAAAGCGGTTTTAGCCTTGATTAATTTACCCATAAAAGGAATCGTACTGCCTTTAATTTCGATATATGTTGTTGATATGTATGATTCGCTTTAATACGGAGTTCTGTCATCATTGCTTTACGTCATCATTGCTTTACGGATGGTTATACTGGATATCTCCTTATATTGTGCATATGTTATATTTAATTTCTTCCGCAATCTGTGATGATGTATGAATTCTTGTGTAAGTGCCTTTGGATTAAGAATTCTTGGATTTTGTGAAGTACTTGTTTCCTTGCCCACTATTGTTTCACATCATCATATTTAATTACGGAGTATTTTTTTGAGAAATTGCATACAATATTTTAATCATTATATTGAAGAATGATGGTGTTGGTCATGTGGCAGAAAGTTACCCGCATTTTTTTGACAACCTTGACAAATTGGCATTGTTAATTTTATTTGTTTTGTTTCGGATGATTACAGGGTGTAGACTAATCTTTGTTGTTTTTTTATCCGACTAAAATTTGTTCCTTTTGTTGCAATTCTGTAAGACCATCTCCATCCAAAAATCACACTAACTAAATCACCATTCATTTTCACTCTTAATCTCACTTTAATTAGTTTGACCCACTTACTTTCTCCCATCCAAAAAAATCACCAACTAAGTCATCAATCCAATCATTTCTAACTTTTATTATTTTTAATCTTTTCTCTTTTCCACATTATCTTTCTACCAAACTTTCTCTCTTACTTTTTTTTGTTATAATAATAATAATAATAATAATTATTATTATTATTATTATTATTATTATTATTATTATTATTATTATTATTATTATTATTATTATTATTTTACCTACTCAAATCATTTTTTTGTAATTTTTTTTATATATTTAAGTTTACCATGTAATGAATATTTGTTGGTTTATTTTAAAACTAAACATTGACAAATATTATACTCCGTAGTAACTAATTGACAAAAAAAAATTCCAAAAAAAATAATATTTGAATTTGAAAATGTAACAAACAATTAAATTATTTAAAAAATCATTATTAAGTCTAGATATTAATATAACATTGTTATAATTATTTTTTTTGACATTTCAAAAAAAAATTCAAACTACTCAATAATAAAAAAAATATAAAAATTTAATTGAATGCATTGAAAAACAATACACACTTTAATTAATTAAATAAATAACAATGCATAAATATAAAATAAATAAATTAATGAAAAAAAAAAGGAAAAAGAAAAAAAAAAAGTCATGATTCACTCAATGAACTAAATCAAGTGGTGATTCAATTCACCATATTTCACAAAGTGAATCATACTAATCAAAGGTGATAAGTGTAATTAAGTTGATTCACCTCCTCATGAATTGAATCATGATTCATGGATGGGGGTGGTCTAAGTGTGTAGTATTTGCATTCACAGACTCATAGTATTGTATGTTCATATAAGAGCCCTATTTACATGGTTTTCTCTTGACATGAGAATTTATATATATTTGATCGTACATTATTTATAATGGTTTTATATTGGTGTTTCATGTAATGTGAATGAAACTTTATATTAAGAGTAATATTGTGTTTTGTAATATTAACACACTAAAGTAAATTTTACTCATGAATGGTACAAATGTAGTTAAGTTGTGTATAATATGTTAGTCACCAAAGTGGCCTTATTATAGTGCAATTTACACATTTAAAATTAAAGTTTTATATTATTTGATCATCGTAAAAGTAACGTTATAAAAGATTTCAAAGTTTGATCAATTAATTAATTATTGTCTATATTTTTGGAGATCACCCAAAGCTGGATCATTAAATATGGATAATAAAATTAAAGGATTAATCATTGAGACTAAGTATTTAAATAGTGTGTATATCCAAAGATGGCATGCTTATTTATTTGACTTCTGTGCGTGATTAATTATTAAAATATAATTCTAACGTCAATTATAGTGTGAGTATTTAAGTATTGCCCAAAGGTTGCTTGAATGCTTACTTTAAATTTATGAATCTGTATGAAAGTTTTCAAAGCATTGATAGGTAATCATGTATTAATGTTTGCCGCTTCTCCGAATATCTTTGCATGTATTTATTCATGATCATGTGACTGATATGTCTAACCTGGCAGCAAAGTTGAAGAACCTAGGGATGGACTTCAGTGAGACATTCTTGGTCCAATTTATTATGAACTCACTTCCTTTTGAATTTGGCCAGTTTCAGGTGAATTATAACACCATTAAAGATAAATGGAACTTTCAGGAATTAAAGGCCATGTTAGTTCAAGAGGAGGGGAGATTAAAGAAAATGAAGGACCAAGTTGTTCCCCTAGTAGTTCATGATGGAGCCAGTAAGAGCAAGTCTAAGCCGAGTATGAAAGGTAAAATAAAGGCATGATTCGAAAAGAAATGTAAACATTACAGTTTTGTTTGCTTTGAATCAGATCTTATAAAAGTTTCCAATAATACTTGGTTGTTAGATTCTGGTGCTACTACTCATGTTTCTCATATTAAACAGGGATTCAGTTCGATCCAGCTCATAAGTGGAGCTGAAAGGTATTTGTCCATGGGAACAGGATGAAGGCACAGATAGTGGGCATGGAGACTTACAGATTAATCTTAGACATTACGTGTCATATAGATCTTACAGATTTTCTCTATGTACCTGATTGTGCTAGAAATCTTGTATCATTAAGTAGCTTGGACATTTCAGGATTTAATTTTTAAGATTGAACATGGTGTATTTTTCTATGTACTATAATGGATACTTTTATGATAGTGGTACTTTGATTGATTCACTTTATAGGTTGAAAATCAAGGCATTAAACGTAGTGTATTAAATGAAAATTCAGCTGACTTGTGGCATCAAAGACTAGGTCATATATCCAAAGAAAGGTTAAAGAGGTTGGTAAAAGATGAAATTCTTCCTCAATTGGATTTTAGTGACTTAGATGTATGTATAGACTGCATTAAAGGTAAGCAGACTAAGCATACAGTAAAGAAATCAGCTACAAGAAGCTATCAGCTATTAGAGATTATACACACGGATATTTGTGGACCTTTTGACGCTCCGTCTTGGAGTGGTGAAAAGTACTTTATCACCTTTATAGACGATTTCTCACGTTATGGATTTATCTATCTACTGTATGATAAGTCTCAATCTGTGAATGTTCTTGAGATATTCATAAATGAGGTTGAAAGGCAGTTAGAAAAGAAAGTTAAAATTGTGAGATCCGATAGAGGTGGTGAATAGTATGGGAGGTTCACGGAAAATGGCCAATGTCCTGGCCCATTTGCAAAGTTACTAGAAAGTAGGGGTATTTGTGCACAGTATACAATGCCAGACACCTCAACAGAATTATTCTTGAAAGCGATGATCGTACCTTAATGGAGATGGTTAGGAGCATGTTAAGTAATTGTTCTGTACCTCTTTCTTTATGGATGTATGCATTAAAGACTGCAACCTACGTTTTGAATAGGGTTCCTAGTAAAGCAGTTCCAAAAACTCCTTATGAGCTATGGACAAGAAGGAAACCGAGTTTAAGACATTTAAGAGTCTGGGGTTGCCCAGCTGAAGTAAGGTTGTATAATCCAAATGAAAAGAAGCTAGATCCTAGGACTGTCAGTGGTTTTTTCATTGGCTATCCTGAAAAGTCGAAGGGGTACATTTTTTACTGTCCTAATCACAAGTACGAGAATAGTAGAGACTGAAAATGCTAGATTTATTGAAAACGGTCAAAATAGTGGGAGTAATGAACCACGAAATGTGGACATTAAAGAGCCCCAGGTCGAGTTTTCTCCACCTGAAGCTGCAGCTGAACTAGTTGTCCCAATTGTGCAATCACGACTAAATAACACAATTGAACAACATAATGATGTGCAGCAGCCACAAAAATGACCAAGTAAATGATGAACAAGTCACAATTCAAGGGGAGAATGACATACCTCAGAATAATACAGAGCAATTAAGGCGATCTGTAAGAGAAAGAAGATCAATTGCTAACCCTGATTATGTATATTCTGTTGAAAGTGAATGTGACTTGAGCATCAATGAAGATCCCGTCTCATTCAATAAAGCCATTGAAAGTAACAATTCTGAAAAGTGGTTGAATGCTATGAAAGAAGAGATGAAATCGATGGATGACAACAAAGTTTGGGACTTAGTAGTGTTACCTGAAGGTTCTAAGACCGTTGGGTCGAAATGGGTCTATAAGACCAAACGGGACTCTAAAGGCGACATTGAAAGGTATAAAGCCCGACTCATTGCTAAAGGTTTCACCCAAAAAGACGGCATTGACTACAAAGAAACTTTCTCTCCGGTGTTAAAGAAAGACTCTTTAAGAATTGTTTTGGCTCTAGTAGCTCATTATGATCTTGAGCTTCACCAGATGGACGTTAAAACCGCCTTTCTAAATGGTGAGCTCGAGGAAGAAGTGTATATGGACCAACCTGAGGGATTCTTATCTCCAGGTAATGAGGATAAGGTGTGTAAGCTGAGAAAGTCGATATATGGACTGAAACAAGCTTCCCGACAATGGTACTTGAAATTTAATGATACCATCACGTCATACGGATTTGTAGAGATCACCGTTGATCGGTGTATTTACATTAAAGTCTGTGGGAGTAAGTTTGTTATTTTAGTCTTATATGTTGATGACATTTTACTTGCTGCAAATGATATGAGCATGTTACATGACGTAAAGAAATATCTCTCTAAAAATTTTGAGATGAAAGATATGGGTGAGGCATCTTATGTGATCGGAATAGAAATATTTCGAGACAGATCACAAGGATTGTTAGGATTGTCTCAGAAGGCTTACATCAATAAAATTTTGGAGAGATACCGGATGGATAAATGTTCAGCAGGAATAGTTCCTATACAGAAAGGGGATAAGTTCAGTAAAATGCAATGTCCCCGTAATGAACTGGAACAAAATGAAATGGAGCGAATTCCTTATGCATCTGTGGTTGGGAGTTTGAATTATGTTCAAACATGTACTCGACCTGACATCAGCTTCGCTGTTGGAATGCTAGGTCGATATCAAAGTAATCCCGGGATTGACCACTGGAAAGCCGCAAAGAAAGTGCTCAGGTACTTGCAAGGCACCAAGGAGCTCATGCTTACGTACATGAGATCTGATCACCTTGAGGTGGTTGGATATTCAGATTCAGATTATGCTGGATACGTTGACAGCAGAAAATCGACTTTTGGATACGTGTTTCTCTTAGCTGATGGAGCAGTATCGTTGAAAAGTGAAAAACAGTTTGTCATTGCTACATTTACTATAAAAGCCGAATTTGTGGCTTGCTTTGAGGCCACTATTCATAATTTGTGGTTGCGGAATTTTATCTCGGGACTTGGAATTGTCGACAACTAAGCCGCTGAGAATTTATTGTTACAATTTCGCAACCGTCTTCTTCTCTAAGAACGACAAGTAGTAAAAGCCTCTAGAATTGTAATTCTTGTTGGTCACAGAGGAAGTTCAGAAACAAAGAGTGTCATTTGATCATATAAGGACGGATATGATGACAGCGGATCCGTTATCTAAGGGGTTACCACCTAAGACGTTCATTGGCCATGTAGAACGTTTGGGTGTTATTAACAGAGCCTTGCTAATGTAAAGATCGTGTATTAATGACATTGAATTCACTTATAGATTGTTTCTGATGTAATGAACATGTTGTCATAATAGTATTGTATACAATTATGGTTATTAGACTACATGTGATTTAATGTGAGAAATAAAGTACTTCTCAGCTTAAAGTTGTAGCTAGACGTGGAATTAATTTGTGATGCATGGAAGGAATCATGTCGCTTAATGGCGTGTGACCGCCATGATCCAATTAGTTCTAATTTGGTTACATACATGACAGTTAATGAGCTTAATAAAAAGGTTTACATTATAGTTATTAAACCATTAAGACAACACAAAGGCCAAGTGGGAGAATGTTAGAATATTTAATAATATTCGAGTGGCCTATGTGTTCCGGGTTTAATTAATAATTGAGATCATATTATTTATTATAAGATTCTAATATAATAGACGATACCGTGATGGATCGGTCTCGATTAATGAATTAGAATTCGGGAATCATATTCCCTCCGACCTTACCCTAACAAACTTTATTTAATTTCTTGAAAGGGTTTGTTTGTTTTATAAGTGACTTTTGACTTTTATATATGTCAAAAAGTATGTACGTTATTTACACATCAGGTTTTACTGGAAGAAGAAAACAAACTTACAGAAAAAGAAAAGAAAGAGAAAAAAGGCAGTTTCATCTCCATCAAATTGAATTGCATTAAAGTAAGGGTTAAGGGGGAAAATCATTCTGATATCATCTTTATTATTATTATCTCCATTATTATACTTTATTATGGATTAAGGTATGTAACTTTGTTTCTCCTTTTTCATAATAGTTTTAGGGTTAAATTGATTCGAGTCTTTAATCGATCTTGGGACTGATTTTATTATTGAAATCATTAAAGTATCCTTACAAATTGTTTATACTTTCACTTTTTGTGAGGAGAATTTGAGAGAAGTTTAAATAAATAATTGAAACAGAGGAAGTAGATAAAATTAAAAATAAATATTGCTATGTTATGGGTTAAATGTATAACGGTCACTCCTTTTATTAACAATTTCATGGAGTCACTCAATATACAATTAAAATGACAACTACTTAAAAAAAAAAAAATAAAAAAAAAAAACTATAAAAATAAAAAGTATTAAAAAAGTGTAAAAAGTACGGAGTATGTGACAACCATTATTATAACTCGAGAACATACAAAATAACTCTACACCACTAGCCACCCAATAAAATGTGACACCCACCACAAAAAAAAACTTACTATAAATACGTACACTTGTGTGACAAATTAATTCTAAGTCCCATATAACAATTTCAATATAATACGGAGTATAATTTATATCAATTAAATTCCCACAAAATTGTAATTTAATTAACAGTATTATTATATACAAGTTACATTTTTTTAATTAAAATTTAATAATTAGCTAAAGTTAGTTCTAATAAAAATAAAATAATGTTGCACTCAGGTGATATGTGCATGGGTTTTGCAAGCATGGGAGCAAAACCAGTTAATAATAATAATAATGACAATAAAAATGGGGTTGAGTGTGGAGCAAGTAAGGTGGGTATGGTGAGTTTTTATTGTGATAGGATTAAGAAGTTTCCGGGTTCGGTTTTTCGGACGTTTTGGAAGGTCGGACGGGAGGATCCGAGGAGGGTCATCCATGCGTTTAAGGTCGGGTTGTCGTTGACGTTTGTTTCTTTCCTTTATTTGTTGGAGCCTTTGTTTAATGGTGTTGGACAAAATGCTATTTGGGCTTTGATGACCGTCGTGGTCGTGCTCGAGTTCACTGCAGGTTAGCGCCCTCTCATATATTATCTGAATTGAACTGAACTGAACTGAATTGAAATAAAATAAAACTATCGACTGTAAATATATAAAAAAGCCACATTTTAGTACGTACGTAGTAGTAATAATCTTTCTTTTTTATGTAGGAGCAACTTTGTGCAAGGGGTTGAACAGAGGACTCGGCACGCTTTTGGCTGGATCGTTGGCGTTTTTTATCGGATTTGTTGCAAATCAATGTAGCCATTTGGTTCGAGCTATTTTTGTTGCTTTCGCGGTCTTTTCAATTGGTAAAGTCGATATCTCTAACGAGTCGTCCTTAGCATACAATTTTGGAAAAATATTTTGTGGCTAATTGTTAAATTTGTATAATTGTCACATTGATTAAGTACTAATCACTGGTGTTTTTTTTGTAGGGACATTGTCGACATATGTGAGGTTCATACCTTACATAAAGAAGAACTATGACTATGGAGTCATGATTTTTTTGCTAACATTCATTTTGATTGTCGTGTCGAGTTATCGAGTGAGGGATGTTCTGAAGATCGCACAGGCACGTGTATTCACAATAGCTATCGGATGTGGTGTCTGCCTCGTAATGAGCCTCTTGATTTTCCCTCATTGGTCCGGTGAAGATCTCCATGACTCTACCGTCTCCAAACTCGAAGGCCTTGCTAGTTCTATTGAAGGTACGTGTGATTAGTCTCTTGTGAAATCGTCTTTAAATTGGAAAAGTTATTACTCCCTCTAATCAGTCAAATATTAACAATTAACTAATTTTGTGAGGTGAGTTTTGGTCAAATGTTAACTATTTGACTGATCAGATGGAGCATCATCGAATAAGCCTATTTTTCAAGTTTTTACTGTTTGCGCCATTAATGTGATCAAGTCAACGGAAAATACACGTACATACGAGTAGTATCTATGTTATTTAGACTCGGCTAGAAGCATCCAACATTAGTTCATACCCAAGTGTAATATGCGGCTATTTTTTTTTCATAAAACTTCCCTTTTCGGGCCTTAAACAAAATGTCAAAGTGTCATACCAATATCACGTGTCTAGTGTTGTACACAGGTTTACGAAAGTGACTCGATAGCTGACCATATATGTTATTTTCCAAAAGTAAAGACGATATCAAGTTTCACAAGAAGTGTATGAATGTTTGATTTATTAAACTTCTGTCGCACTTTGCTTTGTTCCTGTCATTTTCACTTGTCGTTCAATCCATTTTTTTCACTTTTCTTTCATGTCATGAGAATCAAGCAATTCACTAACATGTTGTGGGTATGAATCGAAAATGACTGCAGCTTGCGTGGACCAGTACTTCAACGACACTAACTTGAGTGCATCAGAAGACGAGAAGTCCGAGGACGATCCTATTTACAAGCTGGTTCTCGATTCCAAAGCCACCGATGAGACACTGGTAAGTACTCGTATTATCGTACTGTTTTAATCTGCGTTATTTGAAAACGAAGTTTGATGATAACGAGTGGGGTGATATCAGGCATTGTACGCGAGTTGGGAGCCCTGTAACTCAAGGTACTGCTTCAGATTCCCGTGGAAACAGTACGTCAAAGTCGGAGCTGTTTTACGCCATTTTGGCTACACTGTCGTGGCTTTACACGGCTGTCTGCACACTGAAATTCAGGTATGTCATCATTAGACAGTCTTACATTTAAACTTAACCCTAGAGGTGTAATCGAGCCACTTTGATCGCAACATTGTTCTTAACTTAAACTGGGTTAAGTTTAGCTCTGCTAGACTTTAGGTCAATTTGAACTTTCTCGAGTCGAGTTTTGACTAAACAGTTTTTACTGATTGTTATTGTAGACTCCGAAAGCGGTAAGGGTGATGTTCAAGGACCCATCAATCAGAGTCGCAGCAGAAATATCAAAAGTCCTGCGAGAACTCGGAAACAGCGTAAAAAACCACCGGCATTGCTCCCCATCAATCCTCTCAGACCACCTCCACGAAGCCCTTAAAGACCTCGACACCGCCTTAAAGTCTCAACCCCGTCTCTTCCTCAATCCCACCGCCACCTCCCCTCAACCACCACCCACAACAACCACCTTCCACCCCGCCCAATTTGCCCGCATTCCTAGCTCTAAGACAGACACCTCCGCCCTCCTCGAGTGGCGGACCAAGAAGGCAGCCGCCACCAACCGCCGCCACAGTGGCGGTGGCGACGGTGGTGGTGGTGGAGAGGCGGGGGAGAGGAGGATGCTGAGGCCGACACTGAGTAAAATAGCAATAACGAGCTTGGAGTTTGCGGAGGCATTGCCGTTTGCAGCGTTTGCGTCGTTGTTGGTGGAGACGGTGGCGAGGTTGGACAATGTGATAGAGGAGGTGGAGGAGTTGGGGAGGGTGGCTTGTTTTAAGGAGTTCACGGCTGCAGACGAGGTTGCGGTGAATTGTGGTGGTAACCTTGCAAATGGCTTACAAAATCACTTGCCTTCTCATGCCTATGAATAAATTTGTATATTTGAGATTTGAGTCATTTGATTTTGAAGTTTTGTTCATGAAATTATTTGGTATCTAAATCAAAATAACAACCATCAAATATATTTACTGTGTATTACTCGTGCTCTAGCGGATTGATTCTTAATCATCGACGTAGTATTGAATTTGTCTTGTTTCATGTCAGACGGAGAAATTGCGTACATCAGTCGTGTGTGGTGTTTCTTCAGATTGAAAGTATTCAATCAATTTACTACCATTATATGCACATAAGTTATGATGCAAAGTTGAGGTATGAAAAAATTGGCTGTCTTTTTACGTAGTTGATGAAAAAGTGTTGCCGAAAAAGGGCCCAACCGGGTTCGAACCGGTGACCTCTTGATCTGCAGTCAAATGCTCTACCACTGAGCTATGGACCCTTTGTTGTTCTACTTTTTCAACGTTTTATACATCTGTAACTTATGATCTGTACACTTAAATGTATGTTTAAAATTTGTCAAATAATATACGGAGTACCTATAATATGTAATCATAGTTATTTTATTTACAAATTCTTTATTGGTTATAAATTCTCAAATAATACAGTTATATTATACACCTTATAGTAAAAATTTTGACGAAAAGTAAGACAATTTTACGCGAAACTATTTATAATTATACACCATGCGGATGATAACTCGATAGTCAATACAAATAGTATTTTTACAAGGTGACTAATAAAAACACTTAGTTGCAAAACTTTGGGCTACATACCCTACAAATGTAAGGACAATAAGGGCATCAAAATGAATTAGACATAAGAAGATAAGATTTTCAAAACATAAAATGATAGAAAAGAATAGATTAAAATTGGTTGGTTGGTCACCACAACAATTACTCTAATGAAATAAATAAAAAATAAAAAAAATGGCTAATTTTGCCTTAAACACAAGAATTTACAAATGTAGAGGAAGTCCAAAGAGCTTATTTGGGTGGAATATTGGCAAGAAAAACATTGATGAAAGACCACAACCTAAATACCATGACATTGATCTTCCCTTCCCTCCTTCTTTGGTGTCTAAAACATTTCTAAATGGTACACTTTCGATTATATTCATTTAACTGTAACGTCTGTTCTTTTAGAAACGCTGAGTTATATTATGAATCTTTTGGTTATTACGTAGTATAATTATTGTTGCGAGTATTTATTTTCAGGAAAAGAACTCAAATGTTGTTATAGGGCAAGTATAGATGGATTTAGTGCAAGTGACTTCCACAAATGGTGTGATTTCAAGGGTCCTTGTGTAATCATAGGGTACACTAAAAAGCCCTTCAAATTTGGGGCATTTAACCCTGAAGGCTACAGAAGCACAGATGACTACTATGACTCTTTTGACCCATTTCTCTTCTACTGGGCCGAAGATGATAAGCCCGACCCGATAATCCTGCCCAAAGTTGGGGGTAGCGGTGCAGCTCTCTTTGACTACGCTCGTGGTGGCCCACAATTTGGCGCTGACGGGTTGCTCATAGGGCCACCATTAGCACCGGTTATGGGTGGATTTGCTGGGCCTGATACTAACTCGGGTGTAGGAGACTTGAGGCAAGCAAAGTCTAGGCTTGGGTTATCATACGCTAAAAGGCCAGACGGAAAGGTGTCGATTTTCGGAGATGAATTTAGGGCCACTGTTGAAGAGGTACAAGTGTTTTGTAATCCTAAAATTGCAAGCTTATACTAATGTATGCAAAGATTTCCCTGTAAGAAAACATATTCCAATGACGAAGACCGTTTTAGTGAACCGTTCCGAATACTAGGAATGTCTGTTGTGCATCGAATGCCTAAGTTGAATATAGCCCAAGTATATAGTGTTTAAAGGTACGTCAATATGCTAGAAAAGCTACAGAGAAAATAACCCAACACAGCGGGAAGCACAAAAACCCGAGCCTATTCACGCAAGTCAGATTCCATAATTTACATATTTCAAGTTTCCGACATTTCGTCACCTTGAAAAATCGAATCAAATCAAGCCTGTAAGCTTGTAACAAGTCTAAACATAGACTTCGAGCCAGAATAGCGGCCTCATACGAGAATTAATGTTTGTCCTTGTGAGTTTCGGAGTGTATTTAGGGCACATATACAACTTTCGAAGACATGTCAACACAATAACGACACAATTTCACCAAAAAAAAACCATGATACGGACACAAATAACTAGTTTCCGCTACCAATTGCCCATGTATAAGCTTTCAACTGTAAAATTACACTGACGAAAATCGACCCCTTTCAACAATACAAGATTCTGTTACCCCTTTTTACCACCAATTTCAACTTACACTTGTTTTTCATTTCCCCTTTCTACTGGCTCTAAACTCGAAAAGGAAAAAAGACGATACAAAAAACTTAATCAAGAGCCTCAACCTACTCTACCTACGCAAAATTCCGAAAAAGGGCGCTCAACTAAAAAATAGAAAAGAAAGGAAAAGAAAACTGTACCCCTAAAATCACCACCAATATCCCACTTCACAATTTCCCATTTTCTAACCTAAACCAGCACCGGAGTACTTTTTACGGAATCGTCCCTACAGCTTCTATCCCCTAAAGCACCACTCCCTAGGTGAAACATCGATATTGGGGCTCGAGAGAAACGGAACTGTTTCTCCGTACCGAAGTAGTGTCTGAGGAAGGACAGAATTTTGAGACGAAGGTTCTGAAGGAACCCTGTTGGCTTCAGAATAATCAGCAATTTGCTGTGCTTTTGTCTTGGAATGAATTTCAGGGGTATTTTCCGGAAGACTTCCATATTCTACCTTCGAGTGAGATCACCATAACGGTTACGTCATCATGGTACTTCCGACGGTCACCTTGTGGGATATCCAATAGGTCATGAAAGTCCATACCTATGTAGATGTAAAAGGAGTCTGAGTTATATAACATGCAAATGTGGAGCGATGCAAATTAACGCTATTAACTGCACTACCACCAAATTGTCTACTCCGGGTTCTGCTAGTACACAACAGTAATTCAGATAAGTATAAAGTAAAATAGTAAATATCGATACCTGCTTTCTTGGCAGCTCGATTCAGAAGCTCCTCTATCAAATGTTGCGCGGGATCTCCATCTGGGTACTTCTCCATGAAATTCTCGACAAATGAGACCACGTCCTGATTGGTGAGATACTGGTTTAACCCATCTGATGAAAGAACCAAAAACTGATCTCTAGGGCCAAGTTGGTGGTGACAAAGAGAAGGGATGCAGGATACATATGGCGCAGCACCGATAAACTCATTTCTGAACATCTCGAGTAGGGAATCATTAAACTTAGCCTACAACAGCATAAGGGTGAAATCAACATATCATTCTCCAAATCAATAAAATTATGGGCCCCAGTTAACATAAGCAGATTTCATATACTCAAAACTCAGAACTGTTTGTCGACAGTACTTTGTATGGAGTAGTTTGTACTTTGTACACCAGCCACGAGCTTCAAGAACCAAGATTAACACACTGAGTAATAATACTGGAACTAATTACGTATCTTATAAATGATGATCTGTTTAACCGGATCATCTGACATGACAAACTCATCAAACTTCCAAGTGTGAGACTGACCAATTCATTCAACCTGGTGTCTGGTAGAGTGGTAGTACAGTTTGCATTGAGCACAGCATTCTCACTTAACAGCAAAAACCATTATTTAAGTACTTAAAAGGGACGGGACACAACCATGCTTTTAAATAACAGCTTCCCCCTATACACAACGACAATATAAGACTGCATATCGAGATCGGACCACAATGACTGAGAACAAGTCTCGACAAGCAATTCTGAGACCAAATTTGCGTCAAAAAACACAAATCCTGTTCCTAGAAAGCCTATGATGAAAAAGTGTGTCGGAATTCTACTTCACTATTCAAAAGCACCATTTGTTTATTCCATCTAGTCGAAACCATAGTGATTCTTGGGTTCATTGGAAATGAAGTTTCTCATATCATCTAGGAAAAGAGTGGTGATAACCTAAACCTAAAAAACAGTGGAGGCGAACAATTTTCGAAAGGACAAAAGTGTCTCATAATCTATTCTTACTGGGATTTTAGGTCCTAAAAACGTAAGTTTTCAAAGGAAGATACAAAACAAACACTAGCAAACACTTCAAACGTGGATTAATTGGAAATATCAAGAGAAGCAGAGTTAGATAGAAGTTTCACGGAATCAAGTGCAATATAAATAAAATCATGGACGGCAAACCTGTTTGAGAAATCCAGCTCCAAAAGCTCGAGTAACCTTAAGGCGGCCTTTAACTCTATCATTGACAATGCAATGATTATCGTCAGGATGTTCCCTCTTAATTCTTTTGACTTCCTGCAGAATCGATAAAATATTAAGATTTTTTTATCGCACACAACATAGGTAAGTAAAAAGCTAAAAGTAACAATCATCTGTTTCTAAAAGAAGAACAATCAATCATCTTAATTACAGAGAAAGACATGTCAAATTCACCTAATAACATGACAGCTGCAAACCTGAAAGGAAAAGATTTTGTGGTTTCAATTACATATTGCCATTTAAATTAATTCCATCATACACAAGCTAGCAAACATCAAATGTCTTCCTTTGGCTTTTGAAGTTAGCAAGTTTGCAGTCGTCATGCAAATGGCAAGGTGTCAAGGTCAACACTAGATAGTGTATGGAACGGGTTTAACAAATTACAGTGTCCATATTAGAGAAGTAGGGAAGGACGAGTGTGAACACAAAGACAAAGGCATTCATTCAAATCCACCAACTATTTAAGTCAATATAGCTCCAAAGTTTTGCTGATGAAAGGATCAGAAATGAGGAGATCTGAACCACAGCCTTTCATCTTCATTTTCAACAACTTACCTTCTTCTGATCTCTTCGGTCATTCTATTTCGGTGACAACATATTGAGGCTGCTTCCATCAAGTAATGAGTTATCTAGCAGAAATAATTGATCCTCCCGTGAATTGAATGGCAGCCTACATTGGTGCTGTGGGTGCAAAATGGCTGCCTGAATTGGTCCAACTTTACCAAGGTATATGTATTTACGCCTCAAAAGCTCCAACGCTTACAACCTAAGGATAGCCGGCACTTAAGCTCTCTATTCCGCTGTGAGCCTCAGCCCTAGTCCCCCTTCCATTCTAAATAGTGGACAGCGGAATTTTTCCAATGATCACTCGGTTCACTCCATCTATCCCTCTAAAGGTAAAAGAATGCCAGACAACGCTAGAAGACTGTTGCTGTCAGCTATGAGCTATCCACGATACTAAAACCCACAACCATATTGGAAAATATAGAAAAAGAGATAACCATATTAAACACCCAAGATGAATAAGGAAAAACATAAAAATAGTAATTAAAGTGAGACATTAAGGATCTTGGTCATAAAACAAACACATTAATGGCATTATCACAGATACAATCACGATAGCAAAAAAAAGAAAATATACTAATAACAACCAGAAATAGTGCTTAGTTTTGAAGACAAGAATGAACAGATTGAGTACGTTTCAAAAATACTCCTACCAAATGAGCATAAACAAGGTTATATCCCTAAAATCAAATAAAAAGGACGCCTAGAATGTCTGCACTCCTAACCATTTAAGGCTTTAGGCTATATCAATGCAAACAATGCGGGAAAAAAATACAAAGTGGTGACCGGATCACTTAGGCTGTGTTTGGATAACAAAATAGGAAGGAAAATGAGGGGAAGGAAAATGAGGGAGGGGGAAGGGAAGGGGAGGGAGAATGAGATGTTGGTGTTTGGAAAGATTTTCCCTCCAAATTTTTCAATTGTGGAGAGATTTTGATTAAACTTGGAGGAGGGAAAATGGATCCCTCCAAATCTCTCCCCTTCCATTTCCCTCCTTCCATCTATTGTAACCAAACAATGGAAACTGAATCTCTCCATTTCCCTCCCCTTCCTTTCCCTTCAATTCCCTCAATCCAAACACGCCCTTAAGTTACCAACACTGCGCTAATTTAGTTCTCTCGAAGAATTGAGACAGTTTTAAGGGAGCAGTCGCAAATACGTGGCCTTACATCACCAACATTATGCTAATTCAAGCGAAAGGTGTCACTATCTACACGACCATCTTGATACTGTTTTATGGCACTAATATGTTCACATAACCACTAACCTATTGGTGATTTTTCGTTTTTGTCCCCAGCATATTTATGTTTCTACACAGAATAAAACATTAATAGAACACTGATTTGATACCAAATATATCAATGATCAATCTGTAGCCGAAAGATGCCATACTAATATCCTGTTCTTGCAGCATTAAGTTCATTATAAAAGGGCAAATGCAATCACCATTCAAAAGGCATGAGAAAAGCAGCATGTAGAAGACGTCACTTATAAGATATACAGAGTATAATTATACGGTGAAACAGCATTTTAGAGGCTTACTTCTATGATACTCGTACTATGGTCCGTCGAGAGCTGCAATGCCGTTAACATCATCGCCTGCGAAGAACACTCATGGGAGGCTGCACATTCCTCAACAATGCCTTCTATACTAGAGCTACCCTCACCCTTGTCCTTCCGCCCAACATTCGAACAACTATCTTCAGGCTCAAAACGAGCCACAATCGCACGACTATCACCCAAGTTCATCACATACACATCCTCCTCCCTCATCAAAACGACCAACAAACACGAACCCATGAGTGCAAGCTCGGGATACCGATCAATAACCCTATCCGTCAAGTCCAAATACGCATTCTCCGTCTTCTCCAATGCCTGTGCTAACGCCCTCAAAACCATCTCGTGATCAACGGGCCCCGTCTTCCTCCTCCTGCCATTACTACCCATTTGCCCCATCTCCTCGCCTTCCTCAGCCTCGACCCTATTCTCGACATCCGCCTTACCCTTCTCCCCGACCTTAAACCGCCAGTGGAAAAGCCCCCCTTTACTACTCCCATCTTTACTCCTAGTCCACCCTTGCTTCAATTTCGACAACATTAACGACCGCTTACTCATCCCCGTCCCCGCATTGCTAACCCTAACGGCGTCATCCACCGAGAACGCAAACCTATTTGACCCCGACAAATCAAGCCCGTCATCCGCATCGTTCTCTGCCAAAAACTCCCACAACTTCTTCCTCGCCTCTTTTCTCTCGCCCTCCTGCAAAAACGTCACCCTCTTCACCGCGCCAACACCGTGATTCTCCTCAACCACGCTCACAATCTCACCTCCCTCATCTCCAACACTTCTCTCATTCTCCACACCACCAGCATTGTCCACATTACTACCAATCTCCTCCTCATTGTCCCAAAACAAACCCTTGAGCTCATTAAACACTGCACGGTACAAATGACACATCAAAAATTCAGGTGCATCAGGGCCGTTAAACCCGTCATAAATCCCAATAAACAACCAACCATGATCCTCCGATACAACGACATGCACTCTATCCTCCCCCGCCTTCCCCAACGCCCACTGCACGTTACTCCCGTCAATCTCACTCTCTCTGTTAATCCTGTCTTCACCACCACCAGCAACGGCAGCAGAACCACCATCTCCGCCATCCTTCCTCCCCACGGGAACCACCCACGGCCGTTTCTTCTCCGAAAAACTCCTATACAAACTATTTTTAATCCCTGCAAAACTATTCTTCCTCCTTTTCTTATAACCACCAGCATTGCTACTAGGACCACCACTGCAATTATCGCCACCACCAACACTCAACGGGGCAGAGAACGGAATCCTCCCCGTGTCAGTGACGGAGGACAAATCGAGTGGGCCGGAAACCGCGCCCCGCTCGATTGGCCCCGACAGAAATCCTCCGGCAGCAGAGTGGTGGTCCCCACGCGGGACCGGCTGAAGCGGCACCGCCGTGAACGACGCCGTGCAGTCAAAACCTCCCGCCACAGCCGACGCCGCGCAAGCGGAAGGGTTGGTCGCGGTGTTCGCCGACACCGACGCCCCCGAAATCGCACGAAACACGGCGGCCGCGCGAGGCGGCGGCGGCGGGAGCGGATCGTCGAAGCGGAAGGAGTGAGAGTTGGAAAAACGATCGGAGGAAGTAGGAGAGAGAAATCGAGAGGAGTTACGTACGTAGCAAAAGGAGTGACCTAGGGTTTCGTCGAGAGGCTCCTCGGCAGAGTAAACGATGTCGTTATGGTGGTCGTCAGCGGTGGTGGTGTTGCGGTGGTTATTCGGTGGCGCGTGGAGTTTACGAGCGTCGTCGACGACGTCGTCGGGGTTTAGGCAAGGGACGAGGCGAGAAATGGCACCTCCCATCACATTTGACTGAAAATGCCACACCACCCTTCCCCCCCACCGCCCTTCTCCGCCGCGTGCACTTCACTCTCCTCCTCCTCCTCCTTTCTCTTTTAAAATCTCTCTCAAATAGAACAACTAATAATAATAATAACAAAATTAAATTAAATTAAATTAATGATAATAAATATTAGTAAAATAATAGTATAAAAAAATAGTGTTTGTTGGGGGGGAGAAGTTGATTTAGTAAGGCAGAAACACAGTGGGTTTTGTCTGTGTGTGTTACAGTAGTTGTAAGAAGAGGAAGAAAGTGAGACAAAGCGGAAAAACAGTCAAACCCAATTCAAAATCCCACATATACTCTTTCCTTACCTTTCCTCCCAGTTCCCACCCCTCTTTTACTCTTTACTCCTTTACTCTTTACTTTTTTTCAAATACGTTTTCTGTAAAACCGTCTCACGTTTTTATATTCGATCGGTTCAAATCTTTACTAAACCAAACCCACACACCACATTGGTCTAACTTGCTTGGTTGTTTGCCCTTTTAGGTCCCATATAAAGGTTTGAAATTTGGGTGTTGTTAACTTTGTTCTATTGTTGTTGTGTTATTGTTGGGTGTGTTTTGAAATTGGTATTGTGTGATAGGTGAATCCAACACTCAAAGTTTTAGGGTTGTTGATGTTATGAGAGTTGTTTTATTAGTATAGGTATTTGGAATTGATACTTAAGAAAGAGTTATATATAGCAGGAAATTAAAAGTTAAAACATAACGGTTACTGTCTGATGTAAAGTGTTTGGTTTAGAGAGGTGTTTATAGCGTGAATGAATGTTGAAATTAGCGGATTTTGTGGTTTTTGGAGATTAGATGGAGTTACATTTCAGGGTAATTTAGGCATGGTGTTTTAATGTCTGGAATCTGTAACGGCTGTATCAGGTGAAACGTGTTCCCTTATGTGTTTTTTTTATTCTTCTTCTTTACATTTAACGTTTGTGGAATCATGGTAGATTTGTTAGTGTATTACAAGTTTTATTTAAAGGGATTGGTTTGGAGATGTGCTTATAACGTGAATGAAGGTTAAAAACCAACGGGTTTGTGGTTTTTGGAGATTAGATACAATTATACTTTAAGCAATTTAGATGTAATGTTTTAATGTCTAGAGAGTTTCATGTTTAATGCATTCATGAAAAGTCATGTGATTTGACAAGCACCCGTTTAAAATTGTATCTAGAAAATATTTTTTTTCATACTTATATAGTTATGTAATTAATTTTTTTTTTTTACAATATATGCCTATATTTCATACTTAATATAGAAAAACTAGGGCATATTTACTTTGTATCTTCATTAATTTTGTGTTCCTTTATATTTATTTTAGATCTTTATAACTATAGTGTTAATTAAGATATGAAATAAATTATCTTAGTACACTTCATGATGTAAAAAGCATTGATATATAATGACGTAGCTAGAAAAAATATGAATAAGATGCTAATATTGAGAATAGAACCTTAACCAATTGTGTGAAATTTGACTATAAAACCATTGTACCACTACCATATTTGTTGTATAACTTACAACAAAAAGGTAATTATACAAATATCAGTGGTACCCTACTAAGCCAAGTGTCTATCCGCCATTACGGATATAGTAATAATTACTTTCATATAAAAGTCTTTATTTCTAGAGTACTATAGCTTACTATTACTAATAGTACTATAACAAAACAACAACAACAATAATAACGTTTAACTAGCAATTGGGTTATAATAATGTACTTGTCTAAGTTTATACTTTATTATACAAAATTGATAGAGCTTGAATTAGTAACTCTGTAAATGAAATGAAGTCAAAGATATATGTTGGTGTCAAATAATTAGAGTGTAATTGTTGATCACGAGTATTACGTTGCAGAGTGTATTCTGTCAGTTTCACGATGTAAAGTCTCAAACAAGATTTGTTCGTAGTTTCACGTTCTTTGCGTTTATGGGAAGTCATGTAATTTGACAACCATTAGTTTGAAAATGTATTTCGGATTTTTTTTCATATTTATTTATTTTATAGAATTAGAAGTATTTACAATATTATTTATTTTTCATAATTATTAATGATAAATTAGTGCATCCCTATTAATTTAGTGTTCCTAGACATTCATAGAAGAAAAATAGTGTTAATCAAGGATATATATGTCATTAATTATCTTAATACACTTTTGTGACATAAAAAATTCTGATTTGGTAATAATTACTTCGATATAGAATTCTTGAATAGAATAAAACTACAACTTACTACTGCTTCTATAAAACGAAGAATAATAACTTTAAAATTTTTGGAAATTGTATATAATTACCTTACAAAATATATTTTTCTAAAATTACTACCTTTTAAAATAAGATTCTAAAATAACTACTTTTAAAAAGCATTTTTATTAAATTTTGCTACAAAAACACGGGTTTAGTGATAAAAGTTTACTTTTTTCTATAGTAAACTTGTGAAAAATATCTTTATCACCAAAAACGTTTTCAAACTAAACGAATTTGTTTGCAAAGAATCCGAAACATCGATTTTATTATCATTAAAATAAGAGTTTGGTAGTAATTTTTAAACAAAATGCTTTTAAAATGTTCTCGTAGTAATTTTAAAACTTTTAATTAAAAGGTACTCCCTCCATTTAATTTTTTTTTTCTCTCATTTTTCCAAAAAGAAAATTTCATCTTTATTCTCTCATTTGTAAACTTTCCTTTTTAGTCCATTGTTTATTAAGTTTTGGGTTTTTCTCACCTGTACGGCTGTACCATTCAAGTTTTCATTTTTCTTAGATATGCATTCCTGCATTTGACATAATACCAACTATACCCTTAGGTTTGATTAGTTATTCCTAACCATAACCAAAGTATACCAAACCGTTAATTTTGACCGTTAAGTGTCAAATTGACTTATATATTTATGAGATTATTCTCAATTTTACCCCTTAAGTTTTTTATTTTTTCACTCCTAACCGTCTTTATTAGAAACTGTTCACTAGCGAAAATGTTGTTTAAGGATTCTTAAAATGGTCCGATCCGGAGTATTTTATGTACGTATTGTACTTCTTTATTTGATATTTGGTTTGAAATAAAAATGGTTGTTTGTTGAATTTGTAAAGAGAATTAAGATTGGTCAACGTTTTTTACGAAATAAATTTTTACTACTAAGACTCTTGGGTATGAGTTTCTAATTGATAATTTTTTCAAAGCGAAGATCTCGTAAAGACGTGCAATATGAAAAAAATAAAAAAAATAAATTTCAAAGTCATAAGTTAGAGTTATTACTAGTTAAAAATAAATTTCTCATAAAAAGAAGGGTGCAAGCCGTGCAACTGTGCAAGTGATAAAATGAAAAAGTTGAGAGGTACAACTAAGAATAGTCTATAAACATATACACAAATTCTTATTTAAGAAAAAAAATCCGTCCTAAGTTTAAGATGGGTCGGGTTTGACCCATTTTAATTTTATTTTTTATTATTTTTACTTTTTTCAAATATTTTTTTTCAAGACCCAATTTTTTTTTTCGAAAACTTTTGTCAAAAGCGGGGAAGAACGGGTATTTAAAAATGGTAACAAAGTGGATACAAATGGTAACATATTATATTATATTAGTAACATATTGTCACATATAAAAAACAAAAACTAGTCCCAAGATTTTTTCAATATGTTACCATAATTATTAAATATATTTGTAACATATTACGAAATATAGAAAACAAAAAATTGTCATAACATTTACGTAATGTTATCATAATTGTGTGATATGTTTTGGTTATTGTACTAATATTTTTCATATAGGTTAATATTAAATGATAAAATATTATACTTTAATGTAACATATTTCTATTTTGCATTTCATACTCAAAAACTTGATAACAATTCATTAATAAATTATAACATAATATATTATGATCCGAACATAATTAATTTATATTCGTAACATGTATTAGGTTCTCTATTTTTGAGAATATGTCACCAATATAATATAGTATGTTACCATTTTTATCAATATTGTTACCATTTGAAGTTTTTTTGTTTTTTCCGCTTTTTGAGTTAAGTTTTAAAAAAAAAATTTGGGTCTTGAAAAAATTTTCGAAAAAAGAAAGAAAAAAAAGGTTAATGGGCCAAAACTATGACCCATCTTAACCTTAAGACGGATAGATCCGTCTAAAGGGAGACTTATTGAAACGTATAAGCCATGTTGGCACTTAACGGCTAAAATTAACAGTTAGTATACTTTGGTTACAGTTGGGAATGACTAAACAAATTTAATACTACAGTTGGTATTATGTCAAACGCATGAGAACAACTAAGAAAAATACAAATTTCAGGGGGACAAGTGAGAGAAACCCTGAATATTATATCCACTTGCACCCAACTTTATACTATTTTATTAATATTTTTTTTAGAGTTGTTGATGTTATGAGAGTTATTTTATTAGTATAGATATTTAGAATTGATACTTGAGAGAGAGTTATATATAGTAGGGAATTAAATGTTAAAACGTAACGGTTAATGTCTGATGTAAAGTGTTTGGTTTAGAGAGGTGTTTACAGCGTGAATGAATGTTGAAAATTAGCGGATTTTGTGGTTTTTGGAGATTAGATGGAGTTACATTTCAAGGTAAGTTAGGCATGGTGTTTTAATGTCTAGAATCTGTAACGGCTGTATCAGGTGAAACATGTTTCTTGATGTTTTTTTTAGAGTTATTGATGTTATGAGAGTTGTTTTATTAGTATAGGTATTTAGAATTGATACTTGAGAAAGAGTTATATATAGTAGGGAATTAAATGTTAAAACGTAACGGTTAATGTCTGATGTAAAGTGTTTGGTTTAGAGAGGTGTTTATAGCGTGAATGAATGTTGAAAATTAGCGGATTTTGTGGTTTTTGGAGATTAGATGGAGTTACATTTCAAGGTAAGTTAGGCATGGTGTTTTAATGTTTAGAATCTGTAACGGCTGTATCAGGTAAAACATGTTTCCTTTTTTTTTTTTTTTTTACTCTTCATTTAAGGTTTGTGGAATCATGGTAGATTTGTTAGTGTATTACAAGTTTTATTTAAAGGGATTGGTTTTGAGAGGTGTTTATAGCGTGAATGAAGGTTAAAAACCAACGAGTTTGTGGTTTTTGGAGATTAGATACAACTAGTTTGCATGCCCGGCCCCGCCCGGGCTAACTATATTTACATTAAAAATTTAATTTTATATAAATTTGCATTATATTAAATACTTGTCCAGTTTATACATTTACTATTTATGACATATTAGCATTATACTAATTATTTGTCCAGTTTATACATTTACTATTTATGATATATTTTTACGAAAATTCTTGAAATCATAATTAAGTATAATTGTTAATCATAATTCAATTAATATAAAATTATTCTTAATGCATACATTATCAATGTATACTCTCATGAAAAAATATTATTTTGATATAAAATTAATGCTATTAAATCTATGAGTTCTTCATGGTGTTTTATTTCAAATATAAACTCACAAATACTAATTTTTTCCAAATGTGAGTCATAATTTTTTAGGTAAGTTTTTATTTAAATATCATAGAGAATTAGCTGTAAATAACACTAAGAATTAAATACTAAATTTTCCTAATGACCTAACTTTAATTTTCATTAAAAAAATATATTACTTTCAAAAATTTATTTATTTTATTTTTCACACCTTCCAAATATAATGTATCTATTTTTTCCAATTTTAATTTGGAAATATAGAGTTTTTATTACAATATTTGATTATATATTTTTAAGGATATTTGATTATGTTTAAGGTAATTTTTTTTGAATGTTTTACCAAAAAAACTTATTTTATTTTAGAATCCTAATAATATTAAAATATCTAATTATATTAAGATTAATAAATTTTATTATATATTAATATAATAACTTAAATTATATATATTAAAATAATAATTTTTTTATCAACCAATTACATTAGGACAAATGTCGACCATAGAGACTATGGTTTCGACTTTATATATATATATTAGATTATACTTGAAGCAATTTAGATGTAATGTTTTAATGTCTAGAGAGTTTCACGTTTAATGCATTCGTGAAAAATCATGTGATTTGACAAGCGCAGTTTAAAATTGTATCTAGAAAAATAATTTTTTTCGTACTTATATAGTTATGTAATTAATTTTTTTTTACAATATATGCCTATATTTCATACTTAATATAGAAAAACGAGGGCATATTTACTTTGTATCTTCATTAATTTTGTGTTCCTTTATATTTATTTTAGATCTTTATTACTATAGTGTTAATTAAGAAATGAAATAAATAATCAATACACTTCATGATGTAAAAAGCACTGATATATAATGATGTAGCTAGAATAAATATGAATACGATGTTAATATTGAAAATAGAACCTTAACCAATTGTGTGAAATTTGACTATAAAACCATTGTACCACTACCATATTTGTTGTATAGCTTACAACAAAAAGGTAATTCTACAAATATAAGTGGGACCCTACTTAGCCAAGTGTCCATCCGCCATTACGGATATAGTAATAATTACTTTAATATAAAAGTCTTCATTTCTAGAGTACTACAGCTTACTATTACTAATAGCACTACTACAAAACAACAACAACAACAACAAGAATAATAATAATAAGTTTAACTAGCAATTTGGTTATAATAATGTACTTGTATAAGTTTATACTTTATTATACAAAATTGATAGAGCTTTAATTAGTAACTCTGTAAATGAAATGAAGTCAGAGATATATGTTGGTGTCAAATAATTAGAGTGTAATTGTTGATCACGAGTATTACGTTGCAGAGTGTATTCTGTCAGTTTCACGATGTAAAGTCTCAAACAAGATTTGTTCGTAGTTTCAAGTTTGTTTACGTTTATGGGAAGTCATGTAATTTGACAACCATTAGTTTGAAAATGTATTTCGGATTTTTTTCATATTTATTTATTTTATACAATTAGAAGTATTTACAATATTAATTATTTTTCATAATTAATAATGATAAATTAGTGCATCCCTATTAATTTAGTGTTCCTAGACATTCAAACAAGAAAAATAGTGTTAATCAAGAATATGTCATTTATTATCTTAATACACTTTCGTGACATAAAAAAATCTAATTTTGTAATAATTACTTCGATATAGAATTCTTGAATAGAATAGTACTACAACTTACTACTGCTTCTACAAAAAAGAATAATAATAACTTTAAATAACATTAAAAGTTTTAGAAATTGTATATAATTACCTAACAAAATATATTTTTCTAAAATTACTAACTTTTAAAATAAAATTCTAAAATAACTACTTTTAAAAAGCATTTTTATTAAATTTTGCTACAAAAACATGGGTTTAGTGATAAAAGTTTACCTTTTTCTATAGAAAACTTGTGAAAAATATCTTTATCACCAAAAACGTTTTCAAACTAAAAGAATTTGTTTGTAAAGCATCCGAAACATCGATTTTATTATCATTAAAATAAGAGTTTGGTAGCAATTTTTAAACAAAATGCTTTTAAAATGTTCTCGTAGTAATTTTAAAACTTTTAATTAAAAGGTACTCCCTCCATTTAATTTTTTTCTCTCATTTTTCCCAAAAGGAAATTTCATCTTTATTCTCTCATTTGTAAACTTTCCTTTTTGGTCCATTGTTTATTAATTTTTGGGTTTTTCTCACCTGTACGGCTGTACCCTTCAAGTTTTCATTTTTCTTAATTATACATTCCTGCATTTAACATAATACCAACTATACCCTTAAGTTTGATTAGTTATTCCTAACCATAACCAAAGTATACCAAACCGTTAATTTTGATCGTTAAGTGTCAAATTGACTTATATATTTATGAGATTATTCTCAATTTTACCCCTTAAGTTTTTATTTTCTCACTCCTAACCGTCTTTATTGGAAACTGACTAGCGAAAAATGTTGTTTAAGGATTCTTAAAATGGTCCGATCCGGAGTATTTTATGTTCGTATTGTACTTCTTTACATGATATTTGGTTTGAAATAAAAATGGTTGTTTGTTGAATTTGTAAAGAGAATTAGGATTAGTCAACGTTTTTACGAAATAAATTTTTACTACAAAGACTCTTGGGTATGAGTTTCTAATTGATAATTTTTTCGAAGCGAAGATCTCGTAAAGACGTGCAATATGAAAAAAATAAAAAAATAAAAAAAATAAAAAAAATAAATTTCAAAGTCATAAGTTAGAGTTATTACTAGTCAAAAATAAATTTCTCATAAAAAGAAGGGTGCAACTGTGCAAGTGATCAAATGAAAAAGTTGAGAGGTACAACTAAGAATAGTTTATAAACATAAACACAAATTCTTATTTAAGACCAAAAGATCCGTCCAAAGCTTAAGATTGGTCGGGTTTGACCCTTTTTAATTTTATTTTTTATTATTTTTATTTTTTCAAATTTTTTTTTTTTCAAGACCCAAATTTTTTTTTTTCGAAAACTTTTGTCAAAAAGCGGGGAAAAACGGGTATTTAAAAATGGTAACAAAGTGGATACAAATGGTAACATATTATATTATATTAGTAACATATTGTCACATATAAAAAACAAAAACTAGTCCCAATATTTTTTCAATATGTTACCATAATTGTTAAATATATTTGTAACATATTACGAAATATAGAAAACAAAAAATTGTCATAACATTTACGTAATATTATCATAATTGTGTGATATGCATGTTTTGGTTATTGTACTAATATTTTTCATATAGGTTAATATTAAATGATAAAATATTATACTTTAATGTAACATATTTCTATTTTGCATTTCATACTCAAAAACTTGATAACAATTCATTAATAAATGATAACATAATATATTATGATTCGAACATAATTAATTTATATTCGTAACATGTATTATGTTCTCTATTTTTGAGAATATGTCACCTATATAATATAGTATGTTACGATTTTTATCAATATTGTTACCATTTGAAGTTTTGTTGTTTTTGCGCTTTTTGAGTTGAGTTTTTAAAAAAAAAAAAATTGGGTCATGAAAAAATTTTCAAAAAAAAGAAGGAAAAAAAGGGTTAACGGGACAAAACGGGTCATATTTGACCCGTCTTAACCTTAAGACGGATAGATCCGTCTAAAGGGAGACTTATTGAAACATATAAGCCATGTTGGCAATTAACGGCTAAAATTAACAGTTAGTATACTTTGGGTACGGTTGGGAATGACTAAACAAATTTAATAGTACAGTTGGTATTATGTCAAACGCATGAGAACAACTAAGAAAAATAAAAATTTCAGGGGGACAAGTGAGAGAAACCCAGAATATTATATCCACTTGCACCCAACTTTATACTATTTTATTAATATTTTTTTTAGAGTTGTTGTTGTTATGAGAGTTGTTTTATTAGTATAGGTATTTAGAATAGATACTTGAGAAAGAGTTATATATAGTAGGGAATTAAAAATTAAAACGTAACGGTTAATGGCTGATGTAAAGTGTTTGGTTTAGAGAGGTGTTTACAGCGTGAATAATGTTGAAAATTAGCTGATTTTTTGGTTTTTGGAGATTAGATGGAGTTACATTTCAAGGTAAGTTAGGCATGGTGTTTTAATGTCTAGAATCTGTAACGGCTGTATCAGGTGAAACATGTTTCCTGATTTTTTTTTTTTTTTTTTTTTTTTTTTTTCCTACATTTCATTTAAGGTTTGTGGAATCATGGTAGATTTGTTAGTGTATTACAAGTTTTATTTAAAGGGATTGGTTTTGAGAGGTGTTTATAGCGTGAATGAAGGTTAAAAACCAACGAGTTTGTGGTTTTTGGAGATTAGATACAATTATACTTGAAGCAATTTTGATGTAATGTTTTAATGTCTAGAGAGTTTCACGTTTAATGCATTCGTGAAAAATCATGTGATTTGACAAGCGCAGTTTAAAATTGTATCTAGAAAAATAATTTTTTTCGTACTTATATAGTTATGTAATTAATTTTTTTTTACAATATATGCCTATATTTCATACTTAATATAGAAAAACTAGGGAATATTTACTATGTATCTTCATTAATTTTGTGTTCCTTTATATTTATTTTAGATCTTTATTACTATAGTGTTAATTAAGATATGAAATAAATAATCAATACACTTCATGATGTAAAAAAGCACTGATATATAATGATGTAGCTAGAATAAATATGAATACGATGTTAATATTGAAAATAGAACCTTTACCAATTGTGTGAAATTTGACTATAAAACCATTGTACCACTACCATATTTGTTGTATAGCTTACAACAAAAAGGTAATTCTACAAATATAAGTGGGACCCTACTTAGCCAAGTGTCCATCCGCCATTACGGATATAGTAATAATTACTTTAATATAAAAGTCTTCATTTCTAGAGTACTACAGCTTACTATTACTAATAGCACTACTACAAAACAACAACAACAATAATAATAATAAGTTTAACTAGCAATTGGGTTATAATAATGTACTTGTATAAGTTTATACTTTATTATACAAAATTGATAGAGCTTGAATTAGTAACTCTGTAAATGAAATGAAGTCAGAGATATATGTTGGTGTCAAATAATTAGAGTGTAATTGTTGATCACGAGTATTACGTTGCAGAGTGTATTCTGTCAGTTTCACGATGTAAAGTCTCAAACAAGATTTGTTCGTAGTTTCACGTTTTTTACGTTTATGGGAAGTCATGTAATTTGACAACTATTAGTTTGAAAATGTATTTTGGATTTTTTTTTTCATATTTATTTATTTTATATAATTAGAAGTATTTACAATATTATTTATTTTTCATAATTAATAATGATAAATTAGTGCATCCCTATTAATTTAGTGTTCCTAGACATTCATACAAGAAAAATAGTGTTAATCAAGAATATGTCATTTATTATCTTAATACACTTTTGTGACATAAAAAATTCTAATTGGTAATAATTACTTCGATATAGAATTCTTGAATAGAATAGTACTACAACTTACTACTGCTTCTACAAAAAAGAATAATAATAACTTTAAATAACTTTAAATTTTTTGGAAATTGTATATAATTACCTTACAAAATATATTTTTCTAAAATTACTACCTTTTAAAATAAAATTCTAAAATAACTACTTTTAAAAAGCATTTTTATTAAATTTTGCTACAAAAACACGGGTTTAGTGATAAAAGTTTACCTTTTTCTATAGTAAACTTGTGAAAAATATCTTTATCACCAAAAACCTTTTCAAACTAAACGAATTTGTTTGCAAAGCATCCGAAACATCGATTTTATTATCATTAAAATAAGAGTTTGGTAGCAATTTTTAAACAAAATGCTTTTAAAATGTTCTCGTAGTAATTTTAAAACTTTTAATTAAAAGGTACTCCCTCCATTTAATTTTTTTTTCTCTCATTTTTCCAAAAGGAAATTTCATATTTATTCTCTCATTTGTAAACTTTCCTTTTTGGTCCATTGTTTATTAATTTTTGGGTTTTTCTCACCTGTACGGCTGTACCCATCAAGTTTTCATTTTTCTTAGTTATACATTCCGGCATTTGACATAATAACAACTATACCCTTAAGTTTGATTAGTTTTTCCTAACCATAACCAGAGTATACCAAACCGTTAATTTTGACCGTTAAGTGTCAAATTGACTTATATATTTATGAGATTATTCTCGATTTTACCCCTTAAGTTTTTTATTTTTTCACTCCTAACCGTCTTTATTAGAAACTGACTAGCGAAAATGTTGTTTAAGGATTCTTAAAATGGTCCGATCCGGAGTATTTTATGTTCGTATTGTACTTCTTTATTTGATATTTGGTTTGAAATAAAAATGGTTGTTTGTTGAATTTGTAAAGAGAATTAAGATTGGTCAACGTTTTTTACGAAATAAATTTTTACTACTAAGACTCTTGGGTATGAGTTTCTAATTGATAATTTTTTCAAAGCGAAGATCTCGTAAAGACGTGCAATATGAAAAAAAATAAAAAAATAAAAAAAATAAATTTCAAAGTCATAAGTTAGAGTTATTACTAGTTAAAAATAAATTTCTCATAAAAAGAAGGGTGCAAGCCGTGCAACTGTGCAAGTGATAAAATGAAAAAGTTGAGAGGTACAACTAAGAATAGTCTATAAACATATATACACAAATTCTTATTTAAGACCAAAAGATCCGTCCTAAGCTTAAGATGGGTCAGGTTTGACCCATTTTAATTTTATTTTTTATTATTTTTTTTTCAAGACCCAAATTTTTTTTTTCAAAAACTTTTGTCAAAAAGCGGGGAAAAGCGGGTATTTAAAAATGGTAACAAAGTGGATACAAATGGTAACATAATATATTATATTATTAACATATTGTCACATATAAAAAACAAAAACTAGTCCCAATATTTTTTCAATATGTTACCATAATTGTTAAATATATTTGTAACATATTACGAAATATAGAAAACAAAAAATTTTCATCACATTTACGTAATGTTATCATAATTGTGTGATATGTTTTGGTTATTGTACTAATATTTTTCATATAGGTTAATATTAAATGATAAAATATTATACTTTAATGTAACATATTTCTATTTTGCATTTCATACTCAAAAACTTGATAACAATTCATTAATAAATGATAACATAATATATTATGATCCGAACATAATTAATTTATATTCGTAATATGTATTATGTTCTTTATTTTTGAGAATATGTCACCAATATAATATAGTATGTTATCATTTTTATCAATATTGTTACCATTTAAAGTTTTTTTGTTTTTGCACTTTTTGAGTTAAGTTTTAAAAAAAAAAAATTGGGTCTTGAAAAAATTTTCGAAAAAAAGAAGGAAAATAAATGTTAATGGGCCAAAACGGGTCATATTTGACCCGTCTTAACCTTAAGACGGATAGATCCGTCTGAAGGGAGACTTATTGAAACATATAAGCCATGTTGGCACTTAACGGCTAAAATTAACAGTTAGTATACTTTGTTACGTTTGGGAATGACTAAACAAATTTAATAGTACAGTTGGTATTATGTCAAACGCATAAGAACAACTAAGAAAAATAAAAATTTCAGGGGAACAAGTGAGAGAAACCCTGAATATTATATCCACTTTCACCCAACTTTATACTATTTTATTAATATTTTTTTTAGAGTTGTTGTTTTTATGAGAGTTGTTTTATTAGTATAGGTATTTAGAATTGATACTTGAGAAAGAATTATATATAGTAGGAAATTAAAAGTTAAAACGTAACGGTTAATGTTTGATGTAAAGTGTTTGGTTTAGAGAGGTGTTTACAGCGTGAATGAATGTTGAAAATTAGCGGATTTTGTGGTTTTTGGAGATTAGATGGAGTTACATTTCAAGGTAAGTTAGGCATGGTGTTTTAATGTCTAGAATCTCTAACGGTTGTATCAGGTGAAACATGTTTCCTGTTTTTTTTTTTTTTTTTTACTTTTCATTTAAGGTTTGTGGAATCATGGTAGATTAGTTAGTGTATTACAAGTTTGGAAAATGAAATTGCGCCACCAGGTGGTATCGAATTTGAGTGCCACCCGGGGCATATTTGTAAATTCAATAGTTTTTTTACTTCATTTTTTAAGTTTTGGAATTAATGATTACAAGGGTGTAATTGGAAAATGTGGAAATGAAACAATCTAACAATTTAGTCATTTTAATTATTTTTTTTGCCTTTTTAAGGAGAAAATTTAGGAGTTCATTTGTGACCTTTTTTTTCCCATGATTAACGTGAATGTAAATAGTTGCAAAAAATAATAATAATCAAACGTATAAACTTGTATTATAAGCAATCATGTCTATATAAACTATATTTCTCGCAGTATAAGATTCAAATGAATATATTGATACTCCGTATTTTTTAGCAAATTCGAACTATATAAATATACGATTAGGGTTTGTCTATTTATTAGTAATATAAGACCAAAATAGAAAAATAATAAGACTTAAAAATACTACTTGTAACACCCCGACTTTTCCTAATATTAATTATTCGTCTCAATCATATTCGTGATTCATTTCTCTTGATTTTCTCATTTTTAGCTCAAGAAAATCAGTTCACTTGTCGCGTTGATTAAGCTACCCTGTAGTCAGAACTTAAAAACGGAGTAATTAGCTTAAAAACGGTGTAATTTCCTCATACGAACTCCAATTCAGGTGATTCAAAAGGCTAAACTACGTATTTTTCGACACCGTTGCAACTGCCAAATTTTCAGGAGTCAGTTTGAACCGGTCCACCTCAGTAGAAATAACCCCCCCTGCTCGGGTTAGGTTTAGGGTTTCTTGTGTAGCTTTTTGATCAAGACATTAAATATCTTATTAACTCCTAGCCTAGCAACCTTAAGATCTGATTTCTATCTTCCTTCATCCTCTCTAAATCTCATAATCTCATCCTCATTAAATCCTCTATTAATTTCAGTCAAAGATTATCGCTTTTTCATCCTAAATTCATTCCTATCATTCTCCTACGGTAATCCTTTCATCCCTTTCGTTCTAGGTTTATTCTTTATAGTTTTTATATTCTTATATGTGTTTATTGTGGTGTACTTATGTATTGAATGATTTATGTGTGCCCTAATCAGAAGGGGGGAATTGGAGAGAAAACCCAAGTTCGGATTTCTCTGACCCAGGTTCACTAAACGGAAGATCGCCGGAGATCCGACCGTCCGATTTTGCCGAAATTTTGACAGCATGTTCCTGACTCTTGGGTCTACCTTTTCACCGTTCAGTTTTTCATTTGGAGCTTTGGATCGTCTGTTATCGCGTCTGGACAGAAGGGGTGAAAACTGTGCTTTTCTTTGGCTTGTTTGGAAAAGGTAACTAGGTGTAGCCTTAGTGATATTTTGACTTGTGTGAGACCATATAATTGATTGAGGATGCATCTCTTGATTGTTGATATGAATGAAAAGGTGTTACCTTTGGGATGTTTGAGATGTAAAGTTTCGGTCTTTGGTCTTGTTTGAGTTGGTCTCACACTCTTATGTCTAATAATGCGATTTGGGATGTTTGTTTACTTTGAATTTGGGTTATTTTGTTATTAAGTTGATGAAGGATGATAACTTTGGGAATTATAACGGTTTATTATGGCTACTCTTGAGTTCTTATGGTTATTACTACGTATTTAACATGTTGATTATGGTTAGTGTTGAGATTGCTTACAAAAGGGGTCAATTATGTTGTAGTTGTGTATATGATGGACATTGTGATGATTTTGAGTAAAGGATAATTGGTTTATTGTTGATTGTGAGTTGATTCAGGTTATTGAATTGACTTGTTTGATTGTTTGAGTTGAGTGTGCGTACGGGTACTGTTCTGGCACGTACGTGAGGAGCTACGACATCTTTTGTAGACGGATACCGCCCATGATCCCCTCGGCTATTCTTGTTGCTTAGTTAGAGCGACTATGGGTTCTAAACCATGTTGGTTAGAGACTATGGTTTATATAATGTCGTCACCGTTCTTGTTGCTCGGTGGAATTTGGCCAAATTTAGACTAATGAGTTTGAGGAACTTCTTGTTGCTGTTCCGCCATAGGGTTTGGATGATTCTTGTTGCTTCATCCGGGGTGATTCTTGTTGCTTCACCCAGTGCTCTGTGCTCACCTTGCAGGTTGTTGATTGTTGTCTGTCATCTTGTTGTTGACAGTTTGAGCTTGTATGTCAGTGGACTAGTTATTGTCGAGTTGTATTGGTTATACATGTTTACAGGTTGTTGGGTGACAGTTGGTTGAGTTTGGTAGCTAATGAGTTGGCTTGAGGTTGCATTATGGATACTATACCTTTGGGTTGTTTGTTGTATTGTTGTCTATTTTGGTTACGTTGAAATATGACTGGGGAGCACCTAGTTACTCCCCACTGATTGTCATTACATTCTTTGTAGCAGGTTAGCGCGGGATCGGGTTTGTCAAGTGAAGATGCCGTGAGGATGACCTATAGCTAGCCTTGAAGTGATTTTTGACTAGACTTGTTAGGATGTTTAGTTTTATTATTATTATTTTACTTTCATTTTTGGAGCTGGATTTGTAAGGGGTATTTACTCCGCACTTCTAGGCCTCAAGGCCTATCTTTTTATCGTTGTTTAGTTGGTTAGTGAGTAATGATCCGGATTCCACGGTGTTTCCGCCACCGTGGCTCGCTTTTATTTTCTTTTATTTTATAAATCCTTTTTATTTCTTTATTTTATTTTGTTGGAAAATCCGGGTTGTTACACTACTCCCTCCCATTTTCTTTGATCTTCCCACTTGATTAAAATAATACACTTATTTAATAAACAAGTGGGAAGATCAAAAGAAATGGGAGGTTAGTACTCCGTACTTCATAAATTCAAAGTTTATAAATTTATTAATCATTTAAGAGTTTGTGTTTAATGTTGATAAAATTTTCAAATAAAATATTCTAGGATCCATAAAAAATGTACGAAATATCAATTTATGAATATAGGAATTTGTTTTAAGTTAAATTAATACTCCGTATATAATAAAGTTGATGTTAACTTAGTAAGAACCATAATTCATAACGAAAAATATTGTGAGTATTAAATTCAATAGATTGTAGTTTGTAAATTGACATTTTTACCCCCTAAAATTTGGTACAAAATGAAAAAGATATTCTATATTTTTATTTTTTATATATTTTAAAAATGAGGGTGGTACTAACTTCGTTACCACCGGGTGGCGCCATATCACTTTCCATTAAGTTTTATTTATAGGGATTGGTTTTGAGATGTGTTTATAGCGTGAATGAAGGTTAAAAACCAACGAGTTTGTGGTTTTTGGAGATTAGATACAATTATACTTGAAGCAATTTAGATGTAATGTTTTAATGTCTAGAGAGTTTCACGTTTAATGCATTCGTGAAAAGTCATGTGATTTGACAAGCGCAGTTTAAAATTGTATCTAGAAAAATAATTTTTTTCGTACTTATATAGTTTATGTAATTAATTATTTTTTTTTACAATATATGCCTATATTTCATACTTGAAAAACTAGATAGGGTTTGATATTCGTGAAGTATTGAGCTGGAATAAAACGCTCATGATGAAGTGGCTTTGGAAGCTCTCGGTCTCCAAAGATAGTATCTGGGTTGAATGGGTAAAGGCTTATGTTACTAAGGGGAACAACTGGTATGACGTTAACCAGTCCCCTCGATTCTCTGTGACTTGGAGGCGCCTTTTCGAACTAGGGTCAGATTTTATGCATTTGCTAGGTGGCCGAATACAGTGGGCTGACTGGATGACCAGGTACTCCGTTAGCTTCCCTTCTAAGTTTGTTTACGATTTGTTACGTGAAGTGGGACCAGATTGTCGGTGGAGTAAATTGGTTTGGCATTCTGTGAATAGGCCGAGATATTCCATGATTTGTGCTCTGGCCATCCAAGGGTTCCTACCCACTGTTGATAATTTGATCTCGCGTGGGCTATATTTGGTTAATCGTTGTTGCCTTTGTGAGAAACAAGCAGAATCTATTCCTCACTTGTTTTTTGATTGTCCTTATTCAAGAAGGGTTATGGAATACATCTTGAGGTGGAATGGGATATTTCAGAGGCCGAGAAGATTAAATGGGGAGCTCCGATGGCAGCTGCAGTTTAATAGAGGGAATCAATGGCGGCAGAAATGGCGGTGTTGTTCCCTTATAACTAGTGTCTATTTTATTTGGCAAGAGAGGAATAGGCGTTTATTTCAAGGGCGTTCTTGTACTTCCGAGAGTTTGGTTATGTCTATTCAATCTCATGTTTGTGTGAGATTGTTTGCTAGCGAGTCTAGAGTAAGTGAGGACGAAATTGCTTTCGAGCTCAATCAGTAATGTAATCTCTTTGGAATTGGAATGAAATATAATCGGATCCTTTTCCAAAAAAAAAAAAAAACTAGATAGGGCATATTTGTTGTATAGCTTACAACAAAAAGGTAATTATACAAATATCAGTGGGACCCTACTAAGCTAAGTGTCCATCCGCCATTACGGATATAGTAATAATTACTTTAATATAAAAGTCTTCATTTCTAGAGTACTACAGCTTACTATTACTAATAGTACTACAACAATAACAACAATAACAATATTAATACGTTTAACTACCAATCGGATTATAATAATGTACGTGTATAAGTTTATACTTTACTATACAAAATTGATAGAGCTTGAATAAGTAACTCTATAAATGAAATGAATTCAGAGATATATGTTGGTATCAAATAATTAGAGTGTAATTGTTGATCACGAGTATTACGTTGCAGAGTGTACTCTGTCAGTTTCACGATTTAAAGTCTCAAACAAGATTTGTTCGTAGTTTCACGTTCTTTGCGTTTATGGGAAGTCATGTAATTTGACAACTATTAGTTCGAAAATGTATTTCGGATTTTTTTTTTCATGTTTATTTATTTTATGTAATTAGATGTATTTACAATATTGTTTATTTTTCATAATTAATAATGATAAATTAGTGCATCTCTATTAATTTAGTATTCTTAAAAATTCATACAAGAATAATAGTGTTAATCTAGGATATGTCATTAATTATCTTAATACAATTTATGACATAAAAATTACTGAATTGGTAATAATTACTACAATATAGAATTCTTAAATAGAATAGTACTACAACTTACTACTACTTCTACAACAAGACTAATAAGTTTAAATAGCTTTAAAAATTTTGGAAATCATACTCCCTCTGTCTCAGTCATTTGTTTACACTTCTCTCAAATCCCCCTCACAAAAAAGTCAAACTGTAAACAAATCACTGGAACGGAGGGAGTATATAATTACCTTATAAAATATATTTTTCTAAAATTACTACCTTTTAAAATGAAATTCTAAAATAACTACTTTTAAAAATCATTTTAATTAAATTTTACTACAAAAACACGGTTTTAGTGATAAAAGTTTACATTTTTCTATAGTAAACTTGTGGAAAATATATTTATCACCAAAAATATTTTCAAACTAAACGAATTTGGTTGCAAAGCATCCGAAACATAGATTTTATTATCATTAAAATAAGAGTTTGGAAGCAATTTTTAAACAAAATGCTTTTAAAATGTTCTCGTAATAATTTTAAAAGTTTTATTTAAAAGGTATTCCCTCCATTTAATTTTGTTTCTCTCATTTTCCCAAAAAAAAAAAAAAAAATCTTTATTCTCTCATTTGTAAACTTTATTTTTTTGGTCAATTGTTTATTAATATTTGGGTTTTCCTCACCTGTGCGGTTGTACCCTTCAAATTTTTATTTTTCCTAGTTATACACCCCTGCGTTTGACATAATACCAACTGTACCCTTAAGTTTGATTAGTCATTCCTAACCATAACCAAAGTATACCAAACCGTTAATTTTAACCGTTAAGTGTCAAATTGACTTATATATTTATTAGATTATTCTCAGTTTTACCCCTTAGTTTTTGATTTTCTCACTCCTAACCGTCTTTATTGGAAACAAATGTTGACTAGCAAAAAGTTTTGTTTAAGAATTCTTTAAATGGTCCAGAGTATTTTATGTTCGCATTGTACTTCTTTACATGATATTTGGTTTAAAATAAAAATGGTTGTTTCTTTAATTTGTAAAGAGAATTAGGATTGGTCAACGTTTTTTACGAAATAAATTTTTACGACTAAGACTTTTGGGTATGAGTTTCAAATTGATAATTTTTTTCAAAGCGAAGATCTCGTAAAGACGTGCAATATGAAAAAAAAAAAAAAAAAAAAAAAAAAAAACTCAAATTTTTCAAAGTCATAAGTAAGAGTTACTGCCAGTCAAAAACAAATTTCTCATAAAAAGAAGGGTGCAAGTGATAAAATGAAAAAATTGAGAGGTACAACTAAGAATATTCTATAAACATAGACACAAATTCTTATTTAAGACCAAAGGATCCGTCTTAAGCTTAAGACAGGTCGGATTTGACCCATTTTAATTTTATTTTTGGGAAATTCTCATCTGTACCCCTAAAGAAATGACTTTTCTCACTTGTACCCCTACAATCCTCATAATCTCAATTATACCCCTGACCTTTATTATTGAATATCAAGCATGACCAAAATTGATTTAGACATCCATTCAAGTAAATTAATTGCCTTCTTCACACTAATTATGCACATGATATGGATTCTAATTATGCTCCACCAATTAAGAAACTCGTTTGTATGATCTTTTCCCTAATTTTCGCCAAAATTAATTGGATTTTAAGGTGACACTTAACAGCTCCAATTAACATTTAAACTAATTTTGGTCACATATGACCTTTACTAGTAAAGGTCAAGGGTATAACTGGGATTAAGAGAATTGCAGGGGTACAAGTGAGAAAAGTCATTCCTTCAAGGGCACAGATGAGAATTTCCCTTTATTTTTTATTTTTTTTATTTTTTTTTCAAGACCCAAATTTTTTTTTTCGAAAATTTTTGTCAAAAAGCGGGGAAAACGGGTATTTAAAAATGGTAACAAAGTGGATACAAATGGTAACATATTATATTATATTAGTAACATATTGTCACATATAAAAAACAAAAACTAGTCCCAATATTTTTTCAATATGTGACCATAATTGTTAAATATATTTGTAACATATTACGAAATATAGAAAACAAAAAATTGTCATAACATTTACGTAATGTTATCATAATTGTGTAATATGTTTTGGTTATTTTACTAATATTTTTCATATAGGTTAATATTAAATGATAAAATATTATACTTTAATGTAACATATTTCTACTTTGCATTTCATACTCAAAAACTTGATAACAATTCATTAATAAATGATAACATAATATATTATGATCCGAACATAATTAATTTATATTCGTAACATGTATTATGTTCTCTATTTTTGAGAATATGTCACCAATATAATATAGTATGTTACCATTTTTATCAATATTGTTACCATTTGAAATTTTTGTTTTTCCGCTTTTTGAGTTAAGTTTAAAAAAAAAATTGGGTCTTGAAAATAATTTCGAAAAAAAAAAATATAGAAAGAAAAGGTTAATGGGCCAAAACGGGTTTCCTACTCCAATTGTTCAATCAATTGAATCTAAGAGAGAGAGAGAGAGAGAGAGCGCAGGTGACTAGAGAGAGACTGATCTCACGATTTGGTCATGGCGCCGGGGAAAAAGCCGGGCCGCCCTCCGGGGAAGCGGTCTCAGACCTCCTTGGAAGCTTCTTCTTCTTTTTTGCCCCAGGTTTCTTCTACTTCTACTCCAATTGTTCAATCAATTGAATCTGAAAATTTATCAACCCCAAACCCCATTACTCTTGATGCGTTTTTGGGACCGGTGATTAAGTCGATCCCTTCCCCTGTGGTGGCTTCTTCGGCAAGGGATGTGAGCAAGGTGAGTGAAGCTGTTTTGAACACTGGGTCTCCGGTGAATCATGTGCCTCCTGTGGTGGTGTCCCAGCCTCCTCCTGTCTCTAAGCCGTCTCTGAATGCTTGGAGGGACAAGATTGCGACACGCACTGTAAAAGGCATGGACTTACATTATGTGGAACATCAAAATGCTGACGTGGTTGAAATTATTTGTAACACCCCGTGTTAATTTAACACAAATTATTTATTTTAACTAATTTATTAACTTAATTTTTATATAGTTTAACTCTTATTCAATTACTTTAAAAACGCGGCTGAAAAATTTCGATTAAATAAACTTTCTCAAGATATTTCTAATTAAACTTTCTTGATTTCTTTCATATTAATCTGTATTATATTCTTTTTTATTTCCAAAATACTTGTCAAACTAAAATTTCGATTCAATTACTTTTATTAAAATTAATATATTTGCATTTCATCTTAAAATTTTTTATTAATGGAACAAAATATAATTTTATCGAAATGTATCTTACAAATAAACTAACCGTTTGAAAATTTGTGAGACCGTAGTACGATTTGTAACGGGCAACTTTTATACAATTATATTTTCGAACTATAAATTTTATAATACGAATAATGGATTTAAAATTTAAAACAAGTAATTTTAAAACACAATATATTTTATAAATTATTTAAGCTTATAAATAAGAGCGAATGAAACAGAGCAAATCGGAAACCAAAGTTAAACCCTAAGCCTCACTTATGTCGACATACTACACCTCCCTTACTTACACCTTTCATTTTCAGATATTTGTTTGTAGCCTCTCTTATACACTTCTTTAAGTCAATTTACCTTCCTCACATACTCCCTCATTCACTCTAGCTTGTTAACTGCTTTCTCTAACTCTCTCTTCTTCTTCCTCTCCTTTATCTTCTTCTCCTTATTCTCCCTCATTTTTATTTCCTCCATTAAAATGACCATAGCAACAACAACACTCAACAACAACAACAAAATCAACAACTCAACGAAAACAATCAACCAACAACAATAACGACAACAGCAGCACGGTAGTCACCACCGAAGCCGGCTGTCACAGCCACCTGATATACGTTATTTTTATATGTTTTTACCCCCGTCCCGAGCTGCTTTTTATTGTCAAAATGCGCCCTTTAGGGCCATTTTGTTCTCACATTCCGCTCGAGTAGCGTTTTTGGCGTTTTTCCGTGGTTTGCAGGAATTTGTAGCATTTCCGTGCATTTGAGCTGAAAAATGGAAGTTATGACGGAAACCCAAAAGCTGAGGCGGAGACGAGCTCGGGATTGAAGTGAAGTAGTCGATTTGGGCGAGATTAGAAGTCAAGGCCCAAAAGAAAGGAAAGAAGAGTCAAGCCCAAGACTTAAGCCAGCCCATTTCGGAGGGCCGGCCGGTCAAACTTGACCGGCAGCCGGCCGGCCGGCCTTGGAAGTTATTCGACGGATTTATTTTGTATTTTAATTAATTTAATATTTTAGGATTACTATAAATAAGAATTTCGAGAGTTAGGTTAAGGTTATCTTTTACTTGGCACCTTTTACTGCTTTCCTAGAAATTACTCTCTCTAGAAAAACTTCAAGTCTCCATTGATTTAATTTTCAAGCTTTGTAACCGTCGGTACTCAGGATTAATCTCAAGTTATTTCCAATTGGTAATTTCATGCTTATTGTTCTTAATTTCTTTAATTTTATTATTAATATGTTATTTGCCCTAGTTATGAGTAGCTAATCCCCCAACTAGGGTTGAGGGGGAATTATGCCTTTAATCCGGTGTTTTGATTAAATTGTTGTAATTAATTGGTTTGTGCTTGTGCGATTTCTTCCTGCGTGATTAACTATCAATTGAATTTAGGGACGCCTTAATTGAATTGAACTTAGGGTAATATTGATTTAAGATTGAAAGCCTAATCAGTATTAGACCACTTCGCGTAATTGATGAGATGATTTAGTAAGTCGCGAGAGCCCGCTAAATCAGCTTAAGGTAACATTGATTCGAGAGAGCGTGTTTTGCCCTAATCGCCTTGCACAGTCCGTTTGATTGTTATTTTGGTGAAACTTATTTTATCCGGATTATTGACACAAGGAACCCGAGACCCTAGTCTTTTCTCCCTAGTTTAAACCCCTCTTTATCATATTTGCTAGTAGTTCTATAGTTTTCCAAACCAAACATTGTCATACTTAGGAATAACCTGTCAACTAAGTGTCTTGCGTATATCTGTTTCTCTGTGGTTCGACCCCTTCTTACCGCTAGCTACTGTTAGTAGTCCGTAGGGTTTATCTTTGATTTCGGCGATACGACTTAGTTGTGTCACCACCCATGACCACGGCACCGACAACACCCACCAACGGAGCCCCTGCCTTCAGTCAGCCACCACGTGGTGCCCTTCCCTTTCTGTCTCACCGGAAAACGGCCCCCACCGGAGCCGCCATAGGAGATGACCTCGAACTCGACGGCCACCAGCGTTCATCACCACCGTCACTTCCACCGGAGCCACCACCGTCGCCTCTTCTTTTCGTGCTCTCTCCCCTGTTTTCCCTTGCTCTAGCTCCCCTGTTTTCTGCCCCTTCCTCGAACTCGGCCACCACCGTCATCGGAATTCTGACCTTCGACAACCATGACCTGCACCGCCCTTATTAGCCTCCAGTTGGTGAGTCCCCTTTTTACTTTAATTTTTCGATTTCAATTCGTTTTCCGTTTCGATTTTATTTCGTCGATTAAGTAATTATCGACTTAAATACTCATATCTCGTTTTCCGGTCACTGCCACCTTACCGGAGTTATCTCCGGAGCCATCTCCGTCTCCCTCGCCGCCTCCTGCTGGGCTGCCCCCGCTGTTGTTTGACCACCATGGGTCAATACCACCGTGACAGTTATCACGGTGAGACTCCTTTGCTTTCAATCATTTTACATTTATTTAATCACAACATCTTTTTCCAATTTCAGTCCGTATTAAGTTCCGCTAGTAACCTGTTAACGATTCTTATACTCTCCTTTCTTTGTGCTGTTGTTTGAGACGAATACACCGCCGTTCGCGTGTTATCATTCGACTGGATCGCTTTTGATTTTGGGTCCATAAGGAAGCGGGTTACTTATGGGTCTCGGGTCGACAAAATCATGGATCCAGACAAGCTAAGGAAATTCGAACCGAGCTAACATAAGGTGCCCCCGCACACTAGTTTAATTTACGTATTTAGAGTATATAACTTTTGTGTTAATGTGTTATATAAATAATTTATGTGATTTTGTGAATTTTAGTTATTATGTGTGTTATTTTAGTTATTATATGTAGGGGTGTGCAAAAAAAACCGAACCGATAAACCGAACCGAAAAAACCGAGAACCGCACGTTTTATAGGTTCGGTGAACCGAACTGTTAAGAAATAATGGTTCGGCGCACCGAACCATTAAAATTAATCTAATCTGCTTCGGTTTAGGTTCGGCATTTTGAGTTAACTGCTAAGAACAACCATAAGAGCAAAAATATAAATAAATTATACTTATATATATAAACTAAAGCATAAAGTTTAACTTTACAACTTTTATCAAACATCAAATATCAATTTTGTATTCTACCTTATTTTTCTAACACTCAAAAACATTATTTTCGTAAAATAAAATCTCATATACACCACTCTCGGTTCAATTTTAACATGTTTATTATTTTGTTAGTGTTCAATACGCATCTTTGAGTTATAACAATGATAAATTTTATATTTACTATAATTTAATGGATAATGGTACATTAGATAAGATATTTGTAATTTGTCGTTTTTATTTTGGACGGTTAGTATGTTGTTAAAGTGCGTCGTAATCGATAATTAACTTAACTGTAAAGAAAAATTGACAGAGTAAATGGTTCGCGGTGAACCGCATAACCGAACCGTTAAAAACGTGAACCGAACCGTAAAGTAACCGTTCTTAAAGGTTGGTTTAGGTTCGGATTTTCCAACCTAACCGTATTACCTAATCAGAAAATTAAATTAGGTGCAAGCAATTAATGAACACCCCTAATTATATGTGTTAAATTGATTTTGTGTAATATGGTGTTAAAATGTTTATAGTGATTTTGTTGTGTTAAAATGTGATACTGAAAATTACTAATTGTTATGTGTATATTAATTATAGAATTAAATAAATATAATTAGTACAAACTATCTCTAAAATATTACTAAGACGAGTTAAGTAAATAATAAATTGAATGAATTTTAAATATTACTAATCACTAAATAAATATTTGGAAAGTATTATAAATCGATTTAAGAAAATAAGATTTTACATTAGTAAACCGATTTAAGAAAATAAGATCATGTTAATAATAATTAATAGCCACAAAAAAATTTACGAAGTATAATCTTATAATTTTATACATAATATTTTAATATGAATGCAAAACTTAACTATACTCTAAATACAATGAACATAAAACAAACTACACAAATAAATGAAAATATGTTGAAAATAAAATGAAACTAAGCAAAGTCTTATATAATAAAAATGAATTCAAGAAACTAATGTTAAAAATATATAATTGGATTAACATATACAATGTTGAAACTAAAAATAAATTTATAAAATCGATTAAGGTGTTTTATTGTAAAGTGTAAATGCCCAAATGAAAAGAAAATATATAAATAACCTAATAGGCATATAATAAAAATTATGTTCACAATTGAATATTTATCACTAGAACTAATAGCTTAACTTAAATAGAGAGACTCGCCAAATAATTGTAACTCGTATAATATAAATTAAAGATATAAAACGTAACACATTATAAAAACATACAAATGGTTTCATAAAAATAATGTAGAAAAGATTCTAAGTTATATAAACTTAAATAAGATTCTACGATCAAATTATCTTTTCACCTAAATTGAATAAGTAAAGAAAAATTATAATACGAAGTCGTATTGAGAAAATAAACCACCTAAAGAAATTTAACTAAATGTCAGTTAATTATATTTTATCAAAAATCTAAAACTTGACAAATATCATTTAAGTAATTTTGCTAAGGTTAAAATAAATGTTATGAATATTATGTAACTAAACACCTTCATTATTCATATTAACTATGAAAATATCAAATAATTATTATATTACACGAAACTTGGAATATTTATATCACTAATTGTAAACATACTTAAGTTGAAATTTAAACGAAACTAAATCATTTAACTTAATCAAATAAAATACTTACACTTGAATAAAATAAATTAATTACTTGAACCTATTTAAGTAATTCGAAATAAATCATTTTAAAGTAAACTAAGTAACGAGAATTAATATTTTAAAGAAAATAACGAATAGTAAAATGATGAATAGTAACCGTCATGAATAGTAAAATAATGAATAGTGAAAATATTTAAAATTTACAAACGGACTCAAAATAAATATTTAAGTTTTCTATGTGCTTCCGTTTACCTGAAGAACTGCTAGAATTAAATTTTCATTATACAAGTTCGACGATGATATAATTAGTAAGAATTGTCACCTAAGTTTTGAACGATAAAAGAAATGATGAATTAAGAGCTAAATACTTAGAATAAACTCTCGTCACATGTTTAGAATAATTGTCGCGCCACCCTTGTGAATTGACCTATTATTGACTTCACTTTGACCGTCCGCTCTAACTTGGGAACCCTTAAACTCTCTGCGGTTGTTTGGGTTGAATCCGATAATGAGCGAGTTATTCCTCATACTCGATATTCCTTCGACAACTTAGGATTTGAGTTCAAAGGCACGGCCTGACATGAGGTTGAACCCTTCGATTATAACGTTGTATGAATAGTACTCGGGTGTCTGCGATGTTAAACGCTATAGGGTCAGGGTTGGTAAGGTAGCTGCATATGGGGACACTATCATCGCTATTATATTTGGTGCTAGTGGTACATTTAATGGCTCTCCTAGTCGTTATTTAACGTGATTTTCGCCCTGGGTAGCGATTCGTTCACGGGCCCATATGAGGTAATGGAAAATGACCATTCCTATCCCAGAATCTGGTCAGAGTGTAATAGTCGCACCAATAGGGTGGTGTATGCGTACAAAAGACAAGGGACTGATCCTCCTTATTACCTGCTTGATATCTTTAGCATTTAAAGTCCGTTGATGTGACCGGCACGCTATTGCGCGGACGCTTATTAGGTCTGCATGTTTCCATCCTTACTGGTTTGTTAGCTCATGGTGGGTTTCATCTTAGATTATCCATTTTGCGTTGGATATTAGGTAGTTATAATGTCCGCTACTTAGTGTTTGATCTGATTTACGAGCTTGAGTAACTAGTGCACTTTGATAGGAAATCATATGGGTGATTGACTATGAAAGTACACGAGCCGCTCTATAGTCAAGACTCGTGAGTTTTATTGATGTTGTGATTTGAGAAGGGTCGACTATCCCCCGTGCTACGTGAGACATTGCATGATTGTTCACACATATATGTATATTGAATTGATTTCAGCTTATGCAATATCTTGATTGCTATGATTTAAGTTTTATATATATATACTACGATGTTTTATGAATTGAGATGATTTAATGATTCATTTGCTATATTATATGAATTATTTTACGTTATGTTTTATGATCTGCATTGTTGTATGTTTATTTGCGTTGATTTAATTACATGCGAATATGTTAATTATTATGTGTTTACCGCTATGGGTTTTATATGGCTTAGCGTGTGCGGGGCATAATCGAGTTTGAACGGCATTTTCCCGTAGGTACCCCGAGGCTTAATTGATGATTTATACCAGGGGATTGAAGGCCTTCTTTTGTATTTCGAGAGATTGTAATCTAATAACTCTGTTTATCTATAACTCTTGTTATGAATATTGAGTTGTAAGACGATAACAGCTGGTTTTGTAATATATGAACTTAATTAATATTTCCGCCTTAGTTTAATTAAGTCACGAAAAACCGGGTTGTTACATTATTACTGAGGACTTTGTCGAAGAGCTGGATTTTTGAAAGTATACCCTTGTTGGGCAGGTCTTGGGTGCTCGATTGAATGCTAAGCAATTGCAGGACTTTGTCGACAAATCGTGGAATAATGTAGGGAGGCCGACTGTTTTGTATTTTAAGAAGGGGTGGTTCTTTTTTCGATTTTCAAAGGAGGAGGACATGAACTTGGTTTTGAGGGAGGGTCCATGGAAGGTGAATGGTAATATGCTTGTTTTGAAGAAGTGGTCGCCTTCATTTGGCCAGGAACTTGAGAAAACTACTGTCATACCGTTGTGGGTCACTTTCCCGGAGCTTGAACCTCACTTTTGGTCAGTTAAAGCCTTGTCCAAGATAGCAAGTCGAGTTGGCAAGCCATTGTTTGCTGATCCTGTTACCAGTAATAAGGAGAGATTAGCTTTTGCAAGGGTGATGATTGAGGTGGACGTTGCAGCCAAACTTCCTGAGGTACTTGTTCTTAAGACTCCGTATAGTGATAGCTTCTTACAACGGGTTGAATATGAATGGGTCCCTTTCTACTGTGATCATTGCTGTAAATTGGGACACACAAAAGATCGATGTCGACTTCTTAAGAAAAGCGAGACTGTTGTTAAGGAGCAGGCTGCAGTGGTGACTAAGCAACCTGACAATGACGTTCCTGATGCTGTTGTGACTGTGACGGTACAGGAGGTTGAGAAAGGGACTCTTGCGAAGGGCTCTAGTGCGTCTCCAGTATTAACTCAAACGAAAGGGCATGGCAGTAATGGTAAGGTTAAACCTTGGCATGCTGAAACTATGGTGATGTCTGTGACCAATAGATTCGAGATTTTGGAGAATCTAGGGATACAATCTTCTAATCCTGTAGATATTGAGGTAGCTGAATCTCCCCCTCTTTTATCGCCATGATTGGAGCTTGGAATATTCGCGGCCTTAATGATAAAATAAAGCAGTTAGCAGTTTTGGATAAAATAAGGAGTAGTTATTTAGCTTTATTCGGAGTTTTAGAAACTCGAGTCAAGAAAAATAAAATGGGAGCTATCATTAGAGCTTCTTTTAGGCATTTCTCAATAGCTCATAATAATGATTATCATAGTAATGGTCGAATTTGGATCCTCTGGAAGCCGTCTGTTCTTAGTTTGCAAGTAGTGGAAAAAGGAGCTCAATTTATTCATTGTCAAGTTCGATGGCCGGTGTATTCCCTAATGGTTTGGTCACTTTTGTTTATGCGGATAATGATGGAGTTGAACGGAGGAAGGTCTGGGATAAACTTGGCTCCTTTGCTTCCTTCTCTTTGCCTTGGGTTGTTCTAGGAGACTTTAAGCTATGCACGCTCTCCCTTACGAGCGTATTAGTTCTTGTCCTCCGGTTCTACAGGATATTGATGATTTTCGTAATTGTGTTTTACGTGCTGGGTTACATGACCTCCCTGCTACTGGTTGCTTTTATACTTGGTCTAATAAGCAGGATAATCGGAAGTGGATGAAGTTGGACCGAGTCTTGGTTAATATGCAATGGTGCTCTGCTCTTCCTTCTTCTACAGCTATGTTTCACTCTCCTAATGTCTCTGATCACTCTCCCATGGTCATACAGTTTGGTATTCAATGGAGGCGGCGTTCTTCTTTTAAGTTCTTAAATTGTTGGGCGGAGGACCCAAATTTCTTGACGATTGTTGACAATGTTTGGTCTGAAACGATTAGGGGGTGTCCTATGTATTGTCTTCTTACTCATCTTAAGACTGTCAAGGCAGACTTGAAGCGACTAAATCGATCTAGCTACTCGGGGCTGTCTTCACGTGTTGATACTCTTCAGCAGGCTCTTGAAAACTGTCAGGCCCGTCTCGAGGGCAGTCCTTTTGATGAGGACTTGATGCAACAGGAGAAGCAACTTATGGATCATTATTTGAGGCTTAAGAAAGCAGAAACTAGTATCTTATATCAGAAGGCTAAGGTTCGTGACATTAATCTTTGTGATGGGAGTAATGCGTACTTCTATGCTAAGGTTATGGAACGTCAGAGTACCAATGTAATAGGTTCTGTTAAAGATATGCATGGGTGTGTTTGTGACTCTATGGAGGATATAGCTACGGCCTTTGTCGATTATTACGGTAAGCTCCTTGGAGACAGTGATGAGGTAACCCCTATTAATCCGGCTGTTATGAGATATGGTTATTGTTTGTCGGATCAAGAAGCTCTTTCTCTTGTCAGTGAGATTTCTAATGAGGAAATTAGGGCCGCCCTTTTTTCTATAGATGAGAATAGCAGTCCTGGTCCTGATGGTTTTTCTTCTGGTTTTTACAAGAAAGCTTGGTCTGTTATTAGCACGGAGTTTTTAGCAGCTGTCTCCGATTTCTTTAGGGCGGGAAGGATGACACGGCATATCAACTCCACTTTGATCTGCCTAATTCCAAAGAAGTCTGTCTCTGAATCTGTTCTGGATTACCGCCCCATATCTTGCTGTAATGTTATTTATAAGACTATTAGCAAAGTCATTGCTAATAGGCTTTCTTCTATTCTTCACCTGATTGTGGGCAAGGAGCAAGCGGCCTTTGTTAAAGGTCGTAAAATTTTTGATAATTCTCAGCTAACTCAGGAGCTTATTAGAGGATATGACAGACTAAGTGTTTTTCCTCGTTGCTTGATAAAAGTTGATATACGGAAGGCCTTTGATTCTGTTCATTGGGGTTTTCTTCTTGAGGCCCTCTCTCTCTTTGGTCTTCCTCAGACCTTTGTTAACTGGATTGCTGCTTGTATTACTCAGCCTCGTTTTTCTGTTAAAGTGAATGGTGCCTCGTGTGGTTATTTTGAGGGGAAAAGGGCTTCGGCAGGGTGATCCACTTTCACCTCTTCTGTTTGCTCTGAGTATGGAAATCTTATCGAGACTTTTTCGAAGTTTGAAGGAAATTTCAGGCTTTTCTTACCACCCAAAGTGTGCTAAGTTACGGCTCACTCATCTTATTTTTGCTGATGATTTAATTGTGTTTGTTAGAGGAGATGTGCCTTCAGTAAGGGCGGTTCAGAATAAGTTGTTGGAATTCGCCTCATGGTCTGGGCTTCACCCTAATTTCGAGAAGACTAATATTTATTTTGGGGGTGTTGCCTCAACTATTGAGGAGCAGATTCTTCAGTCTGTTCCCTTTGTAAAAGGGGAATTTCCCTTTAAGTATCTGGGTCTTCCTTTGTACTCCTCTCGTCTTACGAGGGACATGTATTTTGTGCTCTTGCAGCAGGTCAAGAATAAGATTAATCATTGGGCCGCGCTCACTCTATCATATGCTGGTCGAACCCAATTGATTAATTCTGTTATTCTTGGTATTGAGAGTTTTTGGTTCTCTTGTCTGTTTCTGCCTAAGGACATCTTATCGCAAATTGAGAGATGCTGTAGGCAGTTCTTATGGGGTTATGATGCTCATCATAAGAAGTTTGTCTGGATGAATTGGAAGCGAGTCTGTAAGCCTCGTTGTGAAGGGGGTTTGGACATCCGAGAAGTCTTGAGCTGGAACAAAACGCTCATGTTGAAGTGGCTTTGGAAGTTGTCTGTAGCCAAGGATTGTATTTGGGTAGACTGGGTGAAAGTTTATATTCTTAAGGGGCATGATTGGTTTGATATTATTCAGTCTACTCGCTTCTCGCCTACCTGGAGAAAACTTTTTGATATTGGTTTGGATTTCATCAATCTTGTAGGAGGTCGACAAAAGTGGCAAGATTGGCTTAGTAAGTATACAGATTCTTTTCCATCTAAAGTTGTTTATGATTTGTTTCGGGGTGTAGGTCCTGTGTGTCGATGGAGTAACTTGGTATGGAGTGGTGTGAATAGGCCACGTTATTCCTTGATTTGCTTGTTGGCAGTGCAAGGGTTCTTACCCACTGTGGATAATTTGATTTCTCGAGGTGTGTATTTGGTGAATCGTTGTAGTCTCTGTGAGTGCCATGCTGAGTCTATTCCCCATTTGTTTTTTGCGTGTCCCTATTCAAGTCGTGTTATGGAAAGTATTCTACGCTGGAATGGGATTTTTCGAAAGCCTCGTAACTTGAAGGGGGAGCTAAGATGGCAACTGCGTTTTAACAGAGGGAACCAATGGAGACAAAGATGGCGATGTTGTTCCCTTATTACTAGTGTCTATTTTATTTGGCAAGAGCGTAATAGACGCATATTTCAGGACCATGCTTGTAATTGTGAGCAACTGATTCGAGTTATTCAATCTCATGTCTGTATGAGATTATACACTAGTGAGACTAGAGTTAGCGAGGAGGATATAGCATCTGCGATTAATATGTAATGTAATCACTTTGGAATTGGAAATGAAATATAATCGGATCCTTTTTCAAAAAAAAATGGGCCAAAACGGGTCATGTCTTAACCTTAAGATGGATAGATCCGTCTGAAGGGATACTTATTGAAACATATAAGCCATGTTGGCACTTAACGGCCAAATTAACAGTTTAGTATACTTTGGTTACGGTTGGGAATAACTAAACAAATTTAATGGTACAGTTGGTATTATGTCAAACGCATGAGTACAACTAAGGAAAATAAAAATTTCAGGGGTACAAGTGAGAGAAAACCTTAATATTATATCTAGGGGTGTTCATTAACGGTTCGGTGCACCGAACCATTAATTTTTACGGTTCGTTCACGGTTCGGTTCAGGAAAAATTCGAACCTAAACCGAACCATTCAGAACGGTTACTTTACGGTTCGGTTCACGTTTTTAACGGTTCGGTTATGCGGTTCACCGCGAACCATTTACTCTGTCAAAACTTTTTTTTCTTTTAAGTTAATTATCGATTGCGACACACTTTAACAACGTACTAACGGTCCAAAATAGAAACGACAAATTACAAATACTTCATCTAATGTACCATTATCAACTAAATTATAGTAAATAGAAAATTTATCAATGTTATAACTCAAAGATGCGTATTGAACACTAACAAAGTAATAAACATGTTAAAATTTATGCGAGAGTGGTACATATGAGATTTTATTTTATAAAAATGATGATTTTGAGTGTTACAAAAATAAGGTAGAATACACAATTGATATTTGATGTTTGATGAAAGTTGTAAAGTTAAGCTTTATACTTTAGTTTGTATATATAAGTATAATTTATTTATATGTTTGCTCTTAACGGTTCGGTTCAGTTAACATTTAACTCAAAATGCCGAACCTAAACCGAACCATTAACCGTTAATTTTAACGGTTTGGTGCACCGAACCATTATGTCTTAACAGTTCGGTTCACTGAATCTATAAAACGTGCGGTTCTCGGTTTTTTCGGTTCGGTTTATCGGTTCGGTTATTTTTACACACCCCTAACTATATCCACTTGCACCCCACTTTATACTATTTTATTAATATTTTTTTCACTTCCACAACCTTTTACAATTGCTTGTTATTAGTAGTTTTTCCACTAACACTACTTTACCATTTGTTTATTAATATTTCTTAGTTTTTGATCCATTATGAAATGGGAGGACAAAGTCAAAATGAAGGGAAGAGTAACAAAAAAAAAAAAAATTATTTTATAAGGTAGTTATTTACAATATTTTTAAATTTAATATAATGTACTCGTAATAAGCTTGTATGGTCTAACAATTTAAGCGTAACTGTTGATCAGGCATATTACGTTGCTGAGTATGGTCTATCAATTTCATGATTTAAAGTCTTAAATAAGATTTAAAAGTAGTTTCACGTGCTTTATGCGTTTGTGACGTCTCAAACAAGATTTGTCCGTAGTTTCACGAGATCATGTAATTTAACAAGCAACATTTTCAAATTGTGTTAGAATTTTTTTTTTTTTTTGAATATTTCACATGAATAAACCAACCAATAAGTGATCTTTCATAAATAGATGACTTTATGATCATTAACTCTTAATAAACCAACATTTGCATCACATCTTCTATCTTTATTCTACTAATTGACAGTTTTCGCTGACATTATCAATGCCACATGTCGCGATTCTGTGCAATTTTTTCCCGCCAAAACTCAATGCTTACATCATTCCTCATATAATATGAATTTAAGTCTACATTCATTATCTACAATAATCATATTTCTACTAATTTTATACATAAAAAAATAAAATGTTGGTTTTACTAACAATATAATAATTGTATTAAATTTATTACTCATTTTAATATTTTACTTTTTATTTTAATTTTAATATTTTACTTTTTATTTTAATCCTATAATAAAATCGACAACTAAGCAACTTAATCTATTGTTTTGTTTCCAACTCCTATTTTTTAACTTCCAAATAAGTATTATATATATTTATTGTCCATTATTATTATTTAAATTTATAGCTTACTGTAAACTACTAAACCTATTCACTATTTCAAAAAAAAAAAAAAAAAAAAAAACTTCTTTTTTAATCAAAAATAAATGATAGGCATAAGCTTTACAAATAAACTCTATAAAAATAAAATTTATACACTTTATATATTTTGCCTTTTTGTTTTTTAAGAGAATCTTTATTTTTTCATTGTTACATTAGAATCTCATTAAATTAAATATTATATTATTATTTTTTCGAATAATTTATTGCTTATATTATTCTTCGAATAATTTATTGCTTATATTTTTCTTAATTAGAGTAATATAATATCTTTAATAACCGTGCATTTATGCACGGGATCTAAGCTAGTATTATACTATCTTGATTTTAAACTTGTCATTTTGGGTAAAACGAAAAATATAACTCACATGTTTTCACCTCATTATTGATGTTATAGAGAATAAAAGGAGAAAACATGTGATCTTCACCCTTAAATAATCGATTAAAAATGAAGATAGTATAATATTGAAAGATAAGATGTAAATGTTGGTTTATCGAGAGTTAATCAATAGATTGATATATTTCTAGAAAACCGTTAATAGGTTGGTTTATTCATGTAAAATATTTTTTTTTTTATGTAATTAATAGTTTTCACAGGGTCGTCCCTGAGATTTAGAGGGCCCTGTGCGACACTTCAAATCGGAGCCCTTGTGCTATACTATGTATTGCTTTATTTTCACTCTCAATAATTTAACAATGTTATAAAAACAAATGTCGAAACTATAAATTTGTAATTATGGTAATAAAATTAACAAATACGAAGTATATATGATTACGAATAAATTGGAGGAAATATTTAAGTTTAGAATAAGAAAGTGAGATAAATTTAAAATACTTCAAAGTAAAATAGAATTTTTGTTTCGATAAAAATGACTTATGGATCACGGGTCATGGCATAAGATCTTTAAAACTAGACTAAGTGCATGGTATAAGTGGGTGTAGGGCAAATGTATTGTCGCAATAAGTTATCATAGTAATAATTAAAAAATACGATGTACTTATTACTGCTTATTTGCAATAAATTATGTAACAAAAACTAATTAAATTGACACATGATATTGTTTTTGAAAGATGAACAAATTAGTAAGAAATACAAACAAAACTTAAATGAGACTATCTAATAAAAAAATTACCAAAAAAAACCTTAAGCGTAGCCCATAAAATACAGAGCACAAAAGGCTTCCATCAAGGTTCGAAGTACTTCGAACCTTGGTTGATGAACACAAGGAGTCAAGGACAAACATGCTGAAGATATGTGTACCACTATACTTGTTACGAAACTACGAGACTTCGAGCGCTCGCGGACTCCGATTGTCGTAAACACAAGAAATAATTGACGAAGAGAATAAGATGATTATTATTCTGATGATCCTTGCATTACAATATTGAGTTGTGATGCTCTAGAATTTGTGATGAGATCAAATAATGCTCTAGAATTTGTGATGAACTGTGTAAGGCATACTCTGAACAAAATGGTATTGTACATCAGACAAGCATTGTTGACAGGCCACAACAGAATGGAATAGTAGAAAGAAAGCATAGACATTTGCGTGAGATGAGCAGGGCGCTCAGCTTTCAATCAGGACTTGACCTGAAGTATTGGGGTGACTGTGTATTGTGTGCAACATACTTGATAAATAGACAGTCTAGTCCTGTGATCAACAATAAGACACCCTATGAAGTTATTTATGGAGTTAGTCCTAAATATGACAACTTGAGATTCTTTGGATGCCTTGTGATGGCATACAATCCTGAAAGGGATAAAGACAAGTTCCAACCAACAGGATTACCTTGTGCCTTTTTAGGCTACCCTATGACTTAGAAAGGATACAAGGTGGAAGATTTGATTAGCAAATTAAGATTTGTGTCAAGGGATGTTCATTTCTTTGAACACATATTTCCATTCAATCTTGCCAAAAAAAGGAAAGCTATTGAGACCCATACCTGTTCAACTTACCTGTGAACCTTTGGTGACTGAATATGAGGAACACAGCCCTCATGCATGAAAATCCAACATCTGATGAAGCCACTAATCTGATATACACTAAAGGGGCTGAGAATGATACAACTCTCATGGAAAATGAAGATCATGAGGAATACAATCATGAGGTGATGGCCAAAGACCAAGTGGAGCAAAGAAAATCCACTAGAGACAGAAAAACTCCTTAGTGGTATTGGATGATTATGTGGTGGAATATAAAAAGAGGTCAAGAGCTTCAGATGTGTCAGAGATTAACAGAATTGCAGACACACCTGTACAATCATCATTTGCTAACCTGGTTCAGAGGATTCATGAGCAAGATGAGCCATACTACTTCAAGGATGCTGTGAAGAATCATGAGTGGGTGAGGGCAATGAACAAAGAGCTTGATGCACTTGAACATAATTAAACCTGGGAAATCACTTACTTACCTCCAGGAAGAAAGGCTATAGGCTGTAGATGGTTGTACAAGTTGAAATATAAACCTAATGGAACCGTAGAGCGGTATACGGCAAGGCTTGTTATCCAAGGATGCAGACAAAAGGAAGGGTTGGACTATACAGAGACATTTTCCCCTGTTGCTAAGATGGCTACTGTGAGAGCTTTGCTGGCAGTTGCTACTACGCAAGGATGACATGTTCATCAAATGGATGTGACGAATGCCTTCTTACATGGAAACTTGAAGGAGGAGGTGTACATGCAACTACCTCAAGGCTATACTCAAATGGGAGATAGAATGACTGTGACTAATGCTCCACGTGAGACAACTCAGAGAACACATGTCTGCAAATTGAAAAAAGGCTCTTTATGGTTTGAAGCAAGCTCCCAGATAGTGGTTTACCAAACTCTCTCAGGCTCTCATTAGTGCTGGATTCAATCACTCTCATGTTGATCACTCTCTATTTGTAAAGAACAAGGGAGAGAGTGTGATTGCTGTGTTGGTATATGTTGATGATATGGTGGTCACAGGGAACAGTATGTCTGAGATTGAAGAACTCGTGGGTACTTTGAAAACTCATTTTCATATGAAAGACTTGGAAGCATTGTCATACTTTCTCGGCATTAAAGTGGCACATACTTCTCAGGGTATATTTCTGTCTCAACAAAAGTATGTTAATTATTTATTGAAGGAATTTGGTACACATAAAGAAAGAGCTCTGAAAATACCATTAGATGCACACACAAAATTAAACCAGGGAAAGGTAATCCTCTGCCTAACCCTGATGTGTACAGAAAATTGGTTGGGAAGCTCATATATCTTACAATCACCAGACCATATATATCATTTTTAGTCCAAATGTTGAGTCGATTTGTTCAAGCCCCAACGTCTGATCATCTTCAAGCAGTCAAACGTGTTCTGAAATCTCTTCCATGGCAAAATTAAGTGCTTATTGTGATTCTGATTGGGCCTCATGCCCATATTCAAGGAGGTCGACCACTGGGCTCAGTATATTGTTGGGAGATTCACCTGTCTCTTGGAAATCCAAGAAACAGAGCAATGTGGCTCGTTCCTCAGCTGAGGCAGAGTACAGAGCCATGACATTGACTGTGTGTGAGGTCACATGGCTCAGGTCACTCTTGAAAGACCTTGGCTTAAAGGGCTTACCTGCCACACCTTTACATTGTGATAATCAAGCTACCACAGCTATCGCTGCAAACCCTGTTTATCATGAAAGAACGAAACACATCGAAGTGGATTGTCATTATATACGTGAAAGGGTTAGTGCAGATGTGGTCCAATCGATGTATCTACCTAGCTTAGTCATCGTCAAGTTGCTGATGTCCTAACTAAGCCTTTGCAAATGAAGTCACATCAAAGATTGTTGAGCAAGATGGGAGTGAAAAAGTTTCCTCACTCTCATCTTGAGAAGGAGTGTAAAATAGGCTCAAAAGAATCGTGCTCTATTAGTGGCCCAGCAACAATCACAAAATGGCCCAAGGAGAAAGTTGAAGTTGGTCCATCTATTGCACTGCATAATAGATTTGGCCCATTAGACAATGAAGCCCGTCACTCCCTTTTTTTTCTACATGCCAAAGATGTTGGTGAAGAAGCTTCGAAGGATCAGAGTTGTACATTCCTCCATCGGTAGTTTTGTCGTCTAGCTGATGGAATCCCTAGGGTTTAGTGCATTTTGTAATATATATAGCATGAGCCCATTGTAAGAAAGGTAGGTCGAATATTCAAGAAGAAAATCAATCTAAAAGCTCTCAACTTCCAATTAAGTGATATCATCTTCATGTTTTATTTTATTATCTCACTGATTATCACGTGCATGTGAAAGCAAATTCTTCATTGATAATAGTAATTACTTGTTTGGTAGCTTTCATATAAGTTTCTCAAACAGTGTGATAGCTAAAAAAGGTAATTATTTTTGTCCGTTTGTCTCACAAGAATTTTATGATGACTTTTTTAATATTCATATAATAATATTTTTGGACAAATATTTTTTTTTTTTTTTTGTACAATAAATTCACACTAGCTTATTATATGATTGTGTACTTATTTTGTTGTTTATTAGAAAGTCAAAATAAATAAATTGGTGAAGAATAAAATCACGATTTTTTTCTCTTGGTTGTCTTCGTTTGTCGTGTACACTAAAAGGAGTTTGCCCATATTCTACGTTTTGTGGTTTATTCTTGGGATTGTATCATTTTTTTTTTATTCTTCTTGTTTCTTAAACTTTATGTTTACAACTAATGTGGGAGGGTTAGTACTCCTTATAATATTTCCTCCATTTCAATTGACTCTATACATATTTTTTTTTGACAATTTTATTTATTTGTATAAATTTTTAATTTTGTTCATACTTTATCAAATAAAAAGACTAAATTACTCTCACTTTATTAACACCCAACCACTCACTTTAAACAAGTGGAAGGGCATTTTAGTCATTGCATACCTCACTCCACATGTTTTTGTCCCACCAAAAATTTTGTGCAAAAAACAAATGTATACTACCTAATGGAATGGAGGAAGTATTAAGGACATGTTCTTTCCTGCTTATTTTCAGCTCCTTTCAGTTTAGTTCCATTCAGTTCAGTTCAGCTCAATTCAGTTCAGCGCAGTTATATTATTTAATTAAAGTTCATTCATTTCAGTTCAGTTTAGCTGTAAAAAGTCCGAAAGAATAGGTTCTAACTCTTCTAAGTAATTATATTGACATTAAAATTGTATGGCATTTGAGTTTTATTAAAATTAAGATATTGATATTATTTATCATATTTATATTAATGGCGTCCATGATTTAAATTAGTATATTAACTAATTTTAAAAGACAGTTTTATACAAATATTTGTATATACCAACATATCATCAAAATTTACATATATATATTTTTATATTTATTTACGTAAGACTTTTTATCACCCGTGTAATACACATACTAATGCTATTTAAAAAACACATGTATTCATGTTATTTTTTTTTATTTATATGAATACATTTTTCTAAATAGACGCTACTTGATTTGAAATTTAAAAACTTTTGGGTTGATACAAAATCCTATAAACTTATAAATTTGCATTAAAATAATTCTAGAACACTCATGGTTTTTTAGACGCAACAAAAAAAAAAAATTCAGTACTCAGGATTTCGGAGAAAAAAAATTTATGGCATCACTATGGACAAACAAACATCATAAAACTTTTAACTTTGACCAAATTTTTGCGTTTTGACATTTATTTTTAGAGTGCTGCTAAATCCTACTCAAAATTTATTTAATCATACCTTAAATTTACATTTTTGCCCTTGTTAATTTTGTTTCACAATTTTATTTGTTTAGGTTTTCTCTCTTTCTCTCCAAACTAACCACCTAAACTAATACTATAAACTTAAATTATGTATTCCGTATGGAATTTTCATTTACAATTTAATAATTTGACGAAAACTAATCTCTTCGATTTTTTTTTTTTATTAAATTTGAGTAATTTTGAAAGAGACAACAAAAATTGAATTGTAAAAAATGCAAAAAGGTACGATTAAGTAAAAATTCGGTATGATTAAGCAATAACGTATTTTTATCATAAACTATGAAAATTCATAAAAATTTTTTAGAATATGAAAAAAAAACCAAAGAACATTTGCTATTTAGCCACTTTACTAAATAAAAAAGTCTTTTTTATTGCCAAATTTTTTTAAAAACATAATTTAATAAAATTACACAAATATTTATACTCCATAAAACTACAAAAAGATCAGCCTAAATTTTTCATTGAAAACCTAAAATTGTACTATTTGAACTTGTTTTATTGGGCTCATCTATCTTATTTATAACACAGGAATTGTTAATTTTAAATTACACTTAATTAGAATTTACAAGACGAGTCAACAATAAAAACAACAATGGTCATGAAGCAATTATATGTAATTTGGGCCGTCTCAAAAGAAATTGAGGCCCAATGCTAAATTTTTATATGAGGCCCCTATATTTTATTTCTTTAGAAACTTGTCTTAAAAAAATCTCAAGTTTTTCTATTCGACTAGCTAGCAATAATGTCAAATCTATATCTACATCTGTATATTAATATACGACTGTAACACGAACTTTTTGCATATGTAATATCATTCGGAATATATTACTCCCTCCGTACCGGTCATTTGTTTACACTTTCCATTTATGGGTGTACGGGTCATTTGTTTACACTTTCCATAAATGTCAATGGTCACCCACTTGTGGAGGTGGACCCAACTTCCTTAACCAATCACATTGTTTTATTTTACCCACTTTGTACTTATATTATTATTTTTTTAATTTTTTTTATTTACCTCTCTCCTCATATCGATAAATGTGTATAAAGTAAATGTAAACAAATCACTGAAACGGAGGGAGTATATCATATTCGTATTAAAATAAAATTATACTTCCTCCATTCCATTTGATTCTATACATATTCCTTTTTCGGAAATTCCAATCAATTCTATACATTTCTATTTTAGTCTCTACTTTATTAAACTAAAAGACCAATATACTCTTCACTAATACTCACTCAACCCACTTGCAAACAATAAAGTAGGGGTATTTAAGTAATTCCATTATCTACCCCACTTCATTTTCTTCTACCTTAATTACCGTGTTTTGGTCAAACGTATAGAATCAAACGGAATGGAGGAAGTATATTTTTGTTCACCCGTAATTGAATGGGTAAAAAACCCTTACCACGGTTGATGGTTTGATGACTCAATAGTGGGTTATGACTGATCGGATTCGATTCACATGCGGCAATTTTTTGTCAAAAAATACGAACATTGTCGAGGATTCGATTAGGTAGACAAATTTGGCTGGTAGGAAAAACTTAGGCTCGAATTACATGTTAATATGGTCACTATAATAAATTAACTAAGTCGATGATTTCTTTATTGTCTGAATGTTGGTGACCGAAGATGAAATTTGGGAATGACTGAGCTTTATGCAATTATGGAATAGGTATTTTTCATTTAGTCTTCTAAAAGACAGTCTCACGTTAACTCAATGTGTCAGGAACCAACTCAACCAAAAGCTTAATCCAATGGTTTGAGGTCCAAGATCGATTTTATACACTCTAACACGCCCCCTCACACGAATGTCCTTGAAGTGTGGACGCAACTACAGGCCTGTCATACCTGGTGAAATAATCCACTTTGAAAGTGAGGGTGGTGAGATTCGAACCCGTGACCTTTTGTCACAAGGCTCTGATACCATGTTAGGTTATTCATTTGTTTTTCTCTTAATTGACAATCTTACTTTTATTTTATTTCATAAATGAGTTATACGAACGAAACGACCATTTATACACCATTTATACGAAGAAACCAACAAAGAAGAAAAAAAAAAAAAAAAAAAAAAAAATAAAAAAGGCGAAAAAAAAAAAAGAGTGTAGGATGAGGCTTTTATTATCCACCATTCAAATATGATAACTCTTCCCACCACTTCTTCTTTTCACCTCCATAATTCCACCATCTTTAATTTTCTTCTTCTTTTTATTTTTGTGTAGCTTCATTCTTCCAACATAATTTACATTTATTATATAGATAATAAATAAACAAAAAAAAAAAAAAATTAGTATACCCAAAAAAAAAAATTAAGTTAAAAAAAATGGCTTTGAGAATGTGGGCATCTTCAACCGTTAACACCTTTGGTATTTCTTGTGCTTCTAAAACTCTTCCTGCTTTTTCACTCTCAAGATGCTTCTCTACTGGTATATTTCTTTTGTATTTTCATTGCGTTTTACATAATTACGACATATTATTTTATAAAACTGTTGTATGCGTACAACGTATACTGCCTTGTTTGACATCACATTGGCTTAAACATTGCATGGCTCTATAGGGGTCTTCTTGAATAATTTGTCATATTTTTTTAATTTTTTTTCTAGTTTGTTATTAGTGAAGTCTTACTATATACTCCCTCCGATACAAGAGGCTCTTAACGTTTGATCAAAATACCTTCACAAAAATGGTCAAACGTTAAGAACCTGTTGAATCGGAAGGAGTATTAATTTAGTTTATTATTTTTATTTATCTTATTATATACTCTAATACCTCTTCATATACTCTAATATATCGCTTACAGGACTACATTTAAGAACTCAAAAACATTTAATAAAATTTAGATTTTAAAAAATTTAAAGCGAAAAGAACATATCCCCATATTTCATTTTTGTATTAGCTGGTTGTATAAGTACGTAGGGGGTTAATTACTCCGTAATATATAGCTGCATGCGGTTTTGGAGCTTATTGTGAGATATGTACAAAGATAATTTTGTTTGATTTTCTTACATAATACGGAGTACACTCCAATTAAGTAAGTACTCCCTCCGTCTCGGTGATTTGTTTACGTTTACTTTATACACATATATCAATGTGAGGAGAGAGGTAGAGAAAAAAACTAATAAAATAATAATATAAGTACAATGGGGTCCCATTTTCTCAAAATTAATGAATGTAATTGGTTGAGAGAGTAAGGACCCACTCATCACATGGCTCAACAATGAGCATTTATGGAAATGTAAACAAATGACCCGTACACCCCTAAATGGAAAGTGTAAACAAATGACCGGGACGGAGGGAGTACAAATTTTATTGATGTCACGTCTATACCTTAAAATGGTCGTCATATTAGACAAAAAAGAAGATATGAAAATTTTAAGATAATATCACTCCGTATATCTTATCAGTTATCAGTAACAAGTCTAATATAGTACGGAGTATTATTTTAAAAATATTTTACATTTGAAATAAATACTCCTGTCGTTTGAGTTTAAAAAGGATGTCACTTTTTAAAATGCATGTTAAATTAATACTACTCGTATATTTTTAATAATAAACTCTATAGTTAATTAGTTATACATTATAGAAAATTACAAGATACTCCACAGTAATTCACTCCTAAAGATAACTTATACAGTTATACAGGCTTGATAACATTTATGGAGTACAAGATAATTTACTCGAAGTGTTAAACAGTAAAATTAAACCTCGTCTTTGAACTTGAATGAAGGGAGTAACAAAAACTACTACTATGCGAATTTTATCATATGGTATGAAACAGTCTCACCGAAAAGTAACGAGTGTAATATAATATATGCAGTGTTGGATGGATTGAAGTATGCATCATCCCATGAGTGGGTGAAACATGAAGGTTCTGTGGCCACCATTGGTGTTACTGATCATGCTCAGGTACGTACTTATTCCCTGTTATTTGTCCGCTATGGCGAAGCCAGAAATTTATGTTTCGTACGCTGATGAACATTACGAAAGTATAAGGATACATAATTTGGGGTAGCTAGTATCCGCTACCGGCTACCCCTTGTTCCTATGTAGCTTCCTCGTTATAAGACAACAGTAACACCAATGATGAAGTAAAGGGCCTGGATGAAGGTACGCAGATACGAAGTAACGTAATTTGTCTGAAAATTTCCGAGTTTCCAAACGATTGTGAAGAATATTTTTAAGGTTCATGACCAAATGACCAAATGACCAATTGACTATATTTCTCAGCATGAGGGGGCGTGTTAAGATATATATAAGAACCAATTATTGGACCTCAGGGATCACGTTAAAGTTTTGGGTGAGATGAGTTTCTAATACATTTGGTCGTCGATTCCAATTCAAGGTGTAAGAAGAAATCGATAACATAGTGTCATAGTGATCTATTTAGTTTTAGTCCTTAATTAATACCCCAAAGCCAAATAGACGTGGAAAGTACGGATTATAATTTACTTGGCGTGTTGACGAGATTGTTCTGTACACATTGGTCAGGGCCACCTAGGAGACGTGGTGTTCGCAGAGCTGCCAGAAGAGGGAAAGACAGCCGAAGCTGGAAAAGCCTTTGCATCAGTCGAGAGTGTGAAAGCCACTAGTGACGTTAACTCCCCAATTTCCGGTGACATTATCGAGGTCAACACCAAGCTTACCGAGACTCCTGGCTTAGTAAGTCGCTCTTCAATGACACTAAGGCTCCTTTATATATACCGAATGTGTTACTGTAATGTAGTGACTAACAAGCAGTACGTGTCGCTGATTGTAATGTAGCTAAACTCGAGCCCATATGAGGACGGGTGGATGATCAAGGTGAAGCCGAGTAACCCTGCAGAGTTAGACAGTTTGATGGGTCCGACAGAGTACGCTAAATTCTGTGAAGAGGAAGATGCTCATTAACAACAGATCACATCAGTCGAAAACATATCGTAATGTGTAGTGCTTTGCTGATTGTTTGAGTTATCTTTGTCCTTCGTTTGTCATAAAATTTGCGACTTTTAAAGTAATGCTGTTCGCTGTTACTTTGTTCTTTTTTACTGAACAATGGGTCACATTAATGGTAGGAATTTGGAAGATTGTTGGTTGAAAATCAAAACATGTTTCGATTAATATCATGCAATTGTTTCTTCTACTTGCGAAGATTAGAAAGTCGATATAAGATCAGTCGCACACAATAAGAGTGTATTATACTACAACAATATTTGAATCAACCCGCCGCAAGAGCATTGAATGCAAAGTTGAAATATGCAGGCGTCGAGAAAAATAAGGCGGCTTAACTGATCGAAAATTATTGTAAGAATTAGACCAAAATGGTTTTAAAAAAATACTGTACAAATTTACTTACAATAGTGATTTTATTATATAAAGGTACATAAACGGTCATAAATTCGATGCAGATCATAGAATCGTGTTACAAAAGATTTGCTCGAAGCCTCCGAATGCAGTATATTCATTCTTGATTCCTTGATCAAATCAAGAAATTTGATTAGAAATCTTCAGTTTGCTTATCATGTCACTTTAAATTACATTTTATTTAAAAAAAAAAGAAAAATATTACTCCGTACATTTGAAGATCTCATATACAGAATATTGTAATATCACAAATTTATAAGTAATAAAGAAATTAACTGCACTCAGAGATCGACAAAAGGGTCCATAGCTCAGTGGTAGAGCAATTGACTGCAGATCAATAGGTCACCGGTTCGATCCCGGTTGGGCCCTTCTTTGCTCTTTTTTAAGATCGTAGTTTCTAAGTTGCTGAGAACTCGCTGTGTCGAGGGAGTCTTTAGACGTTTTTGACATCCCTCGTTTTTCGTTTTTGAAGGCTTGTGTTGCCTGGGATCGCAAATGGCGTAGAGTGCTGGAGGAGAGACCGGTGTTTGATTGGAAGACGATTTTAGGCACTGTAAAAATACCCGGGATACACTTCTATCCATCGGGTTGAGGAGTGTTGTTCGTCACAGCTGGCTTATCAGAGCAGTTGATTAAAACTCGGGCGAGAAGGTCTGCACCGGGATCAGCCAGGTGGGGCCCTCCTGCACTCTACTCCGTGGTTGACCCATACCGAACTACAATCTTTTGGCGGAATATAGCAAAAGTTAGATTACTGGATCGCGGTGATGGAGTTTTTTTGGAGGATCTCGGAAATTCAAAATTAACATGCTCCTCTTCCAGAACAATTAAGTCACGTTATTTAAAGATATTTAGAATTGACTTTGTTACTCCGTACATCTTACAACAATTAAGCTGGTGACTATGGTGAATTATCGACTTATCGTACGAGTTTACATTATGCATTGTTGAAACTGTTTAGCATTTCTAGCATGGCACAATATGTGACATTATAGTCATGATTTGAATTTTGAAAGATATAAAAACGTTACACATATTACTCGATCATGGAAGCAAAGAGTACACACTAAATAAATGATTCCTACTTTTTTTTTTGTCGTTTTACTTTGCTAAAGTCAAACTTGCTTATAAAACTCTAACCGTAAATATCTTCTAAATTAAAAACAATGTGCGCAAAATCGCCGATTGGATCGAACTTGAGAGTGCTTAGTAAATCCTACCTTTATAGAGTCGTCTTGAATCGAGAAGTTGATACGGAGTACATAATTTGTCATACCATATAACGTTTTATGGTCTAATATGAGTACATGTTATCAATATTCACATACTACAATTAATATATAAACACATATATCATGAAATTAAATTTTCCAAGGATGAAAAAGTCTACCGAAATCGAACACCAATGTAGTTTTTAGTTGGGAATTTCTTAAATTAAAACATGCGAAGTATCCGTACTATCTTTGTTACTCCATATTTGATACGGAGTAGTAGGTATAAATTGTCGTCAATAATCTTTACACAAATCAACAAGTTTTATGTTGGACTAACAAGCGGCAAGTCAAAAGTAATTAACAAATATATTCCGTACTATTTAATTAACTTCTCATCGAAACTTAACATCAGGTTCAAATTATACTCTTATAAACAAAAATACAACCTATGCTTAAAGGTTAAAATAATTTATCAACAATTAGTTAATAATTACTCACTAAAAAGCGTCAACCCAAATAACTATCTCATCCCACATCGCTCAGGAATTTAAACCTATTGACATTTATATACCACGAAGTACACGTAAGCAGTTGCTGGGACATTTAACGTTGTCTTGTAACCCAAGTGGGAGCGATAAAATTGTAGAACGGGCGATACTTTGTTGGTTTTGCCTAGAAAGATTGCCTTATTGGAGTAAGAGCAACGGAGGAGAGACCGGTGTTGATCGGATGACGGGTTTGGGCACTACAAAATTCCTTAGCGAGAGTGTCTCGTGTCGGTGAGTGCATTTACACGTCTGGCTTATCAGAGCAGTCGATCAAACCTCGGACGATGATCTGCACCGGGATTGTGGGGCCTCTAGTACTCTCTACTCTCGGTGGTTGACCCGTACCGAACTACAATTTTTTGGTATTTTTTCGCAAAATGAAACCAGATTTAATTAGAGTCGTCCATAGGTAACGGACCCTCAATTTCTTTTGAAAAATGAAGAGGATCCTTATGAAAAATGAAGAGGATCCTTACTCATTTTTTTTACGGAAGGTTTTTTTTTTTTTTTTTTTTTAAATAGCTTAGACATCAAGTTATATAGAGGAGGAAATTAAGAATCGACTTTGTTCTGTCCAACACCGATGAAGTTGGTAAGTTACCGTACGAATTTACGAAATAAGGAGTAAAGTTAAACAGATTATTGTTTATAAAATATTTAAATGTGATATAGACATTATTCGAATTTTGAAAGATATAGAGACATGCAATATAAATTCACTAAAATTAATGATTTCCTACTTAGTTGTATAACTTTTGATCGTAACTGATGGGGCATGGCAAGCCAAGCGTTTGTCAAGGCATGTAGTGGCCGTGACATACCTCGCCTGCACTTTGAGTCCTCATGAAAGTTTTCTCTCGTCACGGCCGACATCGTCACGGCCAGCTAAGAGACGATCAGTGTATGAGACAAGCTGTTAGAACTTGTCCCACTTGACAAATCAAATCTATAAAAGGAAGATTTGCAAAGTTAAAGATATGTAAAAATCACATAAAAAGGTATAATACAAATTTCTCTGATAATAGACTTATACACTTCATATCAACCGACTTAAGATCGGAGGAGTTATCCCCTAAGCTCCGGCGCCAGGTTTGATTTATTCTATTCACAAAGCGAAGAGACATCAAGTCGACGTTCCTCACGAAATTCAATCATAGACCACAAGTCTCAGTTGTAAACAACTAAGTAGTTTCTAACACTCAAACAATTGGCGCGCCTGTGGAATATACGGGAAGTTATGCAAGATGGGAGGACTTACAAAATCACCGCCAGGAAACACCAGCACGATGTTCTCTTGAAGATATGGCGGCACCGACTACCAACCATTGGAATGTGGACACACTTAAGAAGTATTACGATAAAAACACTTTAAAGCACGAGCGACGGTATGTCGCCGCCAAGCGCTTATTTACTTAGCAGCTTGCCATCTTGTACAAGTTATCAAAAGCTAAGAGGGGGCGAGAGGTACTACCCTGATAAATCACATATTTTGATTCAAAACAAGTTAAGTTGTTGTGAATTTACTTGTGCAGAAGTCATCTCCGGCGACCGTGAGCCTGATAAAGACCGCAGATGCTGTTAAAAGTCCGCCTCCGACCGTGAGCTCGATAAAGACCGGCCGCAGATGCGCTGTTAAAAGTCTGGCTCAAGGACCGCGGAGCTCGACAAAGACCCGGGCCGCAAGGCTGCTAAAAGTCCTGTCTGGGGCCGTGAGCCGGGGAGACGGCCGCAGACAAGGCTGGGCGGGTTAAAACTCCGTCAAGGACCGTGAGCACAGACGCGCCGGCGACGCCAAAATATGCAAGCAAGAAACGTAATCTAAGTAAAGCTTGTTTTTCTCACAAGTCGATAGATAACTGCCAAGACGAGTATAAAGCGATGTATGAGAACCTATTAAAGATTTGATCAAACTATCCTACTAAGTAAAAATATCTCCGTAACTGCTACATACAAAGAAAGCAGAGAAAAGTCGAGCAAATCTACAAACATGGCAAATAGAAGCAAGAATAAGGCAAAGTGTTGTCTAAAAACTGAAATGGATCGATAAGTTGAAACAAGCAAGTATTATACAAAGAAATGTATCGGAAAAAACTAAGGAAATCTACAGCTGAGAAAAATAAAAACAAATCTGGCGAGCCACGCTACGCCACCTAAATCGCGATCACAACACAAGAAAAGAGTACAAGAGCAATAGACTAAAGAAGAAAACCTAAGCCAAGGTTAGTCTTCGAGGTACAAAGTGCATTTATGAGTCAAACGCACTACCATCAGAATCGATATTAGCGGCCAGGAAAAATTGATGACCCCAGACGAGGAGTCCGATGACGACAAATAGTTCCATGCCAGGCCGGACTCGCTTGGGCTGAAGGTTACCATCGCCTGCCTCGCTTCCGGCCACCTACATTGTCGCCGATCACCGGCCTCCCAGGGCACTACGCAAGGCCAAGGCCCGGCCTTCACGCCTCGCCCTCTCATCCTCGAAGTTCTCTATGCCTATCGGGTCGAAATAGGAGAGACCCTCCGGATGAGAGCCTTGCCATCCTCATCTCCCGCCATACCCACGGTTGGCCAACCCGGTCGGCACAGATCCTTCTCATAGCCCTCACCGGAAGATTGGCCGCTTCCCCAAGTCGGCGGCCCACCTTCTTCAGGCAAATTTTTTCACCGAGCATCCTGTCCATCAGCAAGGACGCATCGCCGCTTTAGTCTCGACTGAAATTTGGTCGCCAGGCAACCTTTTCTCCGCTGGCCTTCGCTTTCCGAACTCACCACGTTCATATCAACTTCTCGCTCGTAACGGCGGCGTAGTCAGCCTTAACTTCACGAGCTCCTTCTCGAAGTTTCGAGATCGGCAACCGACCCTCCTCGCAGCCTACTGGCGGCAGAGGATTTAGTTATATCAGCACGGTCGGCTGACTTGATCAAAAGATCAGCCCCATGCTCCACCTCACCCCTGCCCATGACGATCCGATCCTCGGCCGTTAGCTTGTTCACCCTCAATATCACCGGTCCTGAGTGTCACCTTTGGTCCCACCACGGAGCCCCCATGGCAACGGTGACTTTCTTTGTCGGCCATCCACCTTCGCAGACAAAAAGAAAGAGTTCGATCCATCTCACCAAACTTTGGAATCGACGATCGCTATCCATTTGGACATCTGTGGACGCACCCGGACAAAAATCCTTCGCAGAAGGGATCCGAACTAACCTTTCCCCTTGTCAAGGGCCCGACCGAGGAGGGTCGAAACGGACGTCGCCGGTCAGCTTCTCAAGCTCATCTTCAAGATTCGACGTAATTCACGCCGAGGGTAATGAGGCGTTGAGGGAAGGTCTCACCGATCTTTTGTCGACCGCTCAGCCTTAGGAGGACGACCGCCCGCCTTCTCCGCTTTTACGCTTCTTAGCCTCTTTACGCTTCGTGCTTACCGCTTTCCTTTTGGGACCGCTGGCGAGACATGGAAGGCGGTTTTGGCACCTAAGTTCTCCATAATGGCCTTAGGACTTCTTTTCTCCGTCGCTTCGTTTGCGACGGACGAAAGTGCGATTTTGGAGTCTTTTTCTCGAATCAAGGTCGAGACACGTTTCAGTAGCTCCATGGCGAAGTTCACGAAAGGAACTCGCACGTAAACAACATACTTTAGAAAACGAAAAACAAAGGCATACAAAAACAAATAAATAAGGCGCCGGATACTCGGATCCAGGGTCGGATCGCCGACGCCGCCAGAAATCGTCGTGAAAATAACTCGGCCGGGGCAAATACCTAGGCCGTTCTCGCCGAAATCGAAATAGTCCGACACTTGTTCGCCAGAGGAATCTGCTAGACTACACGAAATAGGACTAACTCCTACCGCCTCAAAACGGCGGGACTTGTATTCCCGAACCTCGCGAGGATGGCCCACGGCTTTGGTCAGACGTTGAACCATCGGCCTTTCCAGTTATGGACGGACGATAGTTTCTTATGGATCGTCTGGTACCCAGGCTCATACTTAATTCCCCAGTAGCCTGAGTACTCATTGTTTGACCCCTTGGACATTGTGAGCGAGCGCATGATTCGATACGCGACCACTGACAGGGGAAGATCAACGAACAGACACGTCCACGTAAACGCAACCATCGCATTTGGATAGCGAGAACTTGGCCGACATAGTAAGGCCACGTCGCCTCTCGATAGCGCAGGCTCAACAAGGTGGCTGAGAGGAAACGAAGCCCAAATTCCAAGTGCTTTGTAAACGGCCGATAACCGTCGGAGGTTGTGTAGCAATCATCATCTTCCTCTGGGATCTCAACTTCCACTTCACCTAGGTCAGAGTGATCGCCGTAATATGGCCTGGTCTTTATTAACATCAGTCTCTATATGGACCTTCCTGGTTTCGTAGCATGGGGGCTCTATACAAAGCTCTATCTAACTTATTTACCCTCACGCGGCTCGACATGAGACGCGGAAGCCTCAGGATGTCGTCCACAGAAATACCGCATGCAGGGACTCGCTTCGACAAGTTCGGTCATCAACCTCAATCAAGAATATCTAGATAATCCTCTAGTAATGCGGATTGGGAGAATCCGGTCCATTAACAGAGGTCATGATAAAATAAAGTAAGAGCGGATGAGTTACCTAAAAGTGAAGACGGCAAAGAACAAACACAAAGCAGGGGCAACTGACTACAGAAGGTATGAGAGGATGAAGCCAAGAGGTTGAGAGTTTTTTAAGAAAATAAAAAGTAGGGCACAAATGAGGGGTTTTGGGGTATTTATAGGAAAAAGTGAACAAAGTGGCTATTCAACCCCACCACACACCGTGTCATATGACAGGGAGAGTTAAAAGGCCCACATGGGTGGCACACCACAAGGCCCAATTCGGGTTGGCCAAAGCCTAAGAGATTCAAAATATTTTCAAAACTAGAAGCTTGTCGAGAGCAAGCACTGCAGGTAACGACTCACCATGCACTTAGATCACGAGAATCCGGCTCCCACCTTCCGGCGGCTGCTCAGGCAAGTTGATGGGGCATGGCAAGCCGGCGGTTAAGGCACGTAGTAGCCAAGCGACATACCGCTCGTACTTTCGAGTCCTCATGAAAGTTTTTCTCGTCACTGGCCGACATCGCCACGGCCAAGCAAGTACGATCAAGGGGCTGAGGGGACAAGGGTGTCAGAACTTGTCCCCCACTTGACAAATCAAATCCCTATAAAAGTGAAGCATTTGGCAAGGTTAAAGATATGTAAAAATCACATAAAAAAGGTATAATACAAATTCTCTCTAGATAATAGACTTATACACTTCATATCAACTCGACTTAAGCATCGGAGGAGTTATCCCTCGGAGCTCCCGAGGCTAGGTTTGATTTCTATTCAGTCAAGAAATAAGAGACATCAAGTCAGGACGTTCCTCACGAAATTCAATCATAGACCACAAGTCTCAGGTTGTAAACAACTAAGTAGTTTCTAACACTCGAAACAGTAACTATATTGAAAGTTAGATAAAATTTAAAATTTTGAGCGTAATATATCAAATTTTAATTTTAGAAAAGTCTTTCATAACAATGCTAAGAAAAACGTTAAAATAGCGCCTAAAAGATTGCGTAGAAGTGAAAAGGAAGAAAATATTTAAGAGGGATTACATTATTGTCATTTTATATCTTCATTATCCCAAAGTACAACCCAACCACAGTCTCTTGACTTATATGGGGAAGGATATGAAAAAACGGAGGGAGGAGTGTCGTTGGCAGCAAATTCAGTTCTTGAGTATGATTTGGCTAATTTGGATACTAAGGAATGACGCAAAATATAACAACTGCTCTCCTGATCTTGACGCTGCACTTTATCTCTACCAATCTCTTACCAAGGACGTATTGTCTGCGTTTGCTTGTGTGGACAGAAATAAGGATGCTTGTTCTGTCCGTGCTGTTTTAGGTACTATTGTGGTTGATGCTTCGTGGCATAAAGATGGAAGAGCAGGAGCGGGATGGGTCCATTACCTCAATGGCAGGGCAACTTTCAAAGGCTCTAAGGCCTTTAGGGCCGAGTCTCCGTCACAAGCAGAAGCTGTGGGCATTTTGGAGGCTATGCGTTGGGCTGCTGTTAACTCTTTCAGGCATATTTTGTTACGCTCGGATTGCCGTCAAGTCATTCTTGAAATTTCGGGAGGTTCCGATCCTAGTCATTTAAATTGGTTTCTGTTAGAAGACATTAGGAAACTATCTGTTTCCTTCCATTGTCTTTGTATTAGTTTTTGTTTTAGGTCAGAAGTTAAGGAAGCCCATGTTCTAGCTAGAACTACGGCAAAATCTTAGTTCTGGCCTCTTTCCGGCAAAAAAAAAAAAAACAAAAAAAAAAAAATCTTCATTATCAAATTCTAGATTGGTCTTTTTGACCTTGGGTGACGTTATAAATTTCATTTTCTATTGTCCTCGCGGTGTATTATTCCAATAATTGAGTTGATGGAATCGGTACTTGGTTAAGTGAATCACACTTTTTGGAAAATCTTATTCCATCGTAAAATTACATAAAATTAATTAAAAAAGAATTAAATAATAACCGTAAGTCTCGTGTAAAACCATTTCACAGGTGAGATCAGCTAATTATTATATCACTTACAACTAACTCAGTAATTACAGTAAATGTAAAAGGTCTCACAAATTACAATAATACTATTTTGAGACCATATTAGACTCTTATTAAAATTTTGTGAAATAACCACATTGTGAAACAAACTCAGTGAAATATTGTCATCGTACACCTTTACTAATAACATACTTCCTCCATTCCATTAGATTCTTTACGTTTCACTTTTTTGACCCTATTCATACGTGTGTAGAATCTTCGATAAAACTTCTAAAATACAAAATAAAAAATAGTCATGTGTGATCTTGTTTTAATTGTCTTAACGAGGACATTATTAATATCAAAATTTTAAAATTTTCGAGAATACGAATCCAAAGATATGAACGAAACAAAACGAGTATTGATGTACGTGCATAAAGCAAACGTAAAGAATCTATTGGAATGGATGAAGTATTATGATATACGGAGTACTCCGTAGAATTTTTCTTACTCAAGACAATGATGTACTCAAGACTTTACCAAGTACATTTGTCATCGTACACCTTTACTAATAACTTTTTAGATAATAAATGTCATGTCTTGTTACCAAGTACATTGATTGATCATACACAATGATGTACTCAAGACTTTAATTATAATCAAAATAATCTCGTTATCCCACATTAATCAAGTATTCAAAATATTTATCCATTTATCCATTTATCCATTATAAACTAAGGAATATCAAATTTGAATGCTGAGACAGGTAACGTTGTCTTGTAACCTGAGTAGGAGCAATAAAGTCGTAGAATGGTTAAGGCTCATGTTGCCTCGGCACCTCGGCAGTACGGAGGTGAGACCCGTTCTTTGATCGGAAGACGGTTTGAGCACTACAAGATCTCCCACATATAATATAAGATATATTATCTCTATTGGATGAGTCTATGTGTGTGTTTGTTACGACCGGCTTATAAGAGCGGTCGAGTATGTGTTTGTTACGACCGGCTTATAAGAGCGGTCGAGTAAAACTCGAACGATGCCTACACTCCGTGATCAGCCCGGATCGAGCCTCCAGTACTCATACCGAACTACAATTTTTTGGGTAAACATGTATGTCTCGATCGTCAATATTATACCTTCACTAAATTAATGGTTTATACGTTATCGTCAATATTATACCTTCACTAATTCTTTTTACAACTCTGAATCCTGGTGAAGGCCTTGACGGAAAGCCTCAATGCAGGAGGTTGACGAACCACTCCAGAGCGGCTCCGGTTAGAGTGGAGCCAAAACCTTTACACATGCAAACCTCTTTTAAGGACCCTATGGCCGCGACCACCATCATCTTACATTTGTCTTTGGTTACATGGTCCTGAGGATCACAGTCCGTCGTGCAGTCATAGTAGGAAGAATTTGAAGCCCTTGAGGAACATTGGTATGCGAGATCTTTGTCCTGGCGAAGTCGGCATAAGCGTATGCTCTGCTCTCTCCGGCGACTTTGGGCATCCACTGGGATCACTGGCGTCATGCTCTGAGCTCTGCGGTGAGGAACCTACGAGAGACTTCCTCGATAGATTCAACAAAGAAAAAGATCTCGATCCCCAATTGTGACCATGACCGCCATTGAGGCTTTCGTGAAGGCCTTCACCAGGATTGAGTTGTACCAGGAGTTGACTAAGTACCCTTGCCTTAACCTTTGAAGAAGTACAAGCCAAAGCGTTGGCCTCGTAAGGTTGGAGGAAGGCGAAAGCATGGAAGACTCAGATGAAATCAAGCATGTTAGCGAAAAGCTCGGCCCAGACGGGGAAAGTTGGGCGGTCCAAGCCATCGACCGATCCTCGGCTTCCCGATAAAGGCTCGAGGTTCTGTCGAGGTCCTTCTCGAGGGCCACTGGCGAGATCAGTCGAGGCCCTCGGCGCTCTTTTAGCCCGTTTTGCATGGCCTCCACATTCATAAATGCGGAAGCCATGCGAGAACAGGAGACATGCAACAAGATTACTCTTCGCCCGACAGTGCTTGCACTGAAAGCGGTGTTTCATTTTGAGGGCCTCGGCGCCCACCTTTCAACGTTATGTCCTCGATAGGTTTTATTCGTTTTATTTTTAATCCATATGTTGTTTTTTAAAACTTTAAAGGTTTTCATTCTCTTCCTAAGTTGCAAATTTTTCTTATGTTCTTCCTTAAAACCTTTAATTTACCCTTTCCCAATTGTTTTGAAAGTTATTTTTGCGTTGTTCTTTGAGATACCCTGAGGATCCACGAGACACAGAGGACCACTGATGTACTCTCGGGGATCTGGCGTGCCCTCAACATTGAGGTACCCTCAGTGAGTTTGGGTTATTTTAATTGGAAGTACTTTAATCCAGCTTTTGAGCGGATTCTAAAAGTGTTTCTCTGATTTACATTTTATGATTTGTTTAAAACCTTTCATCCTTTTAAGAAATTCTTATTTAAAGCTCATTTTTAATATACAAAAATACTTGAGTTAGTTCTAAAGGGCTTAGAAGCCCACGTTCCTTCTGAGTATCGACCTCACGAGGTCCTGAGGCGCCTCACGTAAATTCCCTCCTTGAGAGGAAGTCGTGCTGTGGTGGCGGTATAAGCATGAACCTGGGGATAAGCATGGCGGATAAACATGACCCAGCTTGGACATCTCGGACTCAGGCCACCCACGAGTCATCAACAAAGCTCGGCGTCGCGGGGAAGCTCTGCCCAGCGGACATCTCGGCTTCGGTAGGCACTAAGTCGACTCTAAAAGCATGCATACAAAATAGCGCGCATTACAGCCGACGTAATCAAAAGCATGGTTGGCCACCATGACTTTTGCAAGTAAATACTCGGGGTCCCTTGCGGCGAGGACCACGAGCACATATGTTTAGCAAGAAAGGAAGTTAGCCTAATAAACGATAGATTATCCACGTGTTTGAGTTGCATTAGCTAGGTGTCTTTAGGTGATCCATGTTTGCATTGTCGCTTTCACCCTTGCGGCATTGTTTCCTCTGTTTGGTCCTCGATAAGCGCGACATCCTCGTGACGCCTCGGTGTCACGACGGTATGGCGGGGGCATCGGGAGCGACCAGTACTTGCGGCGGCTCTTTCACCATATCGGTAACCTCGCTCGGTGTCATTGTTGCCTACCCGAGAAAGGAAAAGAAAGCAGTCCACGATCCACCAAGTATCAAGCGCGACGAATCGAGCAGCGAAGTCGTCGAGAGTTAGAATATATAAGTCGCATGTAGCGATGCGAGAATGAAAATTCACGCTTTCGGACTTGAGATATCTGGCGAAATTTTGGGGGCAAATGTTGATGCCAAATTTTCCGACCCGGTTGGGCCCTGTCGTGACGATACCTTGCCAGGGGACCACGAGCATCGCGGGGCCTGAAGCGAGATCGTATTCCCGGTCAGGCGGCGCAGAACCACGACCACGCAAGACCCTCGAGAGCCCCACAGCCAGGACCACTGAACATTTCGGGACCTGGGCGGAGACCTGGCGGAGACCACTCGGGGAGTCCCGCGGCGGATCTATCTCGATTGTAACGGAAAGTCAAGCGGTGCGAGAAGGAAGCTATCAGCGGAAGGAGCAATTAAAGCCTATTTAATAGGGGGCCACGGCGATTATGGAAGGGGAATACGAGGAACAAAATCGGGAGGTCTACAAGCTATAAAAAGAAGAAATTTGAGTTCGGAGAGAAGCGTTCATTCGTCATTCACGTTCGGTATACTACAATGATTGACATCGGCAACTACTTTCTGACACACTAAAACACACTTACATATTTCCTACAAACGCTTAGCATTTTCCAGCATACTTTGTACTAGAGTTACGTCTTTAGCACGAATCTTGTAATCATGCTTTGAATAGTGGATAGTTGGTGGGACGAGAGCTTCCCGTGATCGTTTCACATCGGGTTTTCCAGCGTAACCAAAAAAACCTCGTGCCTTATTTCATTTAGTCATCTCTTTTCCTTTAGTTTTAGATTCACGATTCTTAGTTTGGCGTATGATAAGGTCACTTGCTTTGCATACTGATAAATTAAGGTTTGGTAAATTTTTTGCCGAAACAACAACTAAACTTGTTATCCCACATAACTCAAATGTACAAAGAATTTATGAGTTTATAAATTTTGGAAAATCAAATCTAAATTGCCGAGACAAGTAACGTTGTCTTGTAACCAAAGTCGGGGCAACAAAGGTGTAGAACGGTTAAAGCTCTTGGATCCTGCTTAACTACCGACAAGACCAAAAGAAGTTTAGAGGAGATCGTGGGTCCGGCACTTCAGCATTTTTTAAGATCGTAGTTTCTAAGTTGCTGAGAACTCGCTGTGTCGAGGGAGTCTTTAGACGTTTTTGACATCCCTCGCTTATTTTGATAGTCTTAAATTGTGTGCAGCTCGATCTCTCACAGAGTGAATGACTCGAGGATGGCATGGCATTTAAATCCTTACAAGGCATTCGAATATATGTAGCACTTATCGTCTCGGAAATTATTTGTCATGCTCAAAAATTATTTGTCATGTACTCAAAAAGTTCCTTTTAACTTGATAAAAATCGTGGACGAAAATTCCGAAAATAAAATGTCTAAACTTAGCTATATTGACACGACGAATGATAAATGACTAAAATCATTGATTAAACCAATCCACTTTGAACTACTTAATCCAGAGTATGTTATCTAGACTATGCCAAATTGAAATAATTTGAAAACGATTGGAAATTAAACATATCTTTATTGACAAGACGAATGATAAATGACTAAACCCTTGACAACTTCAAAATATATTTAAAACTAGTTTAGATCTCGTACATTATAAATGTACGGTTATTATAGATATTATATTATATTACTTCTAATTAATAAAAATATTAGTAATAAATTAATTGAAAAATAATACAATAATTAATTTAATGATATTCATATAACAATGGAAAAAACAAATATTCTCTTACAAAAAAAAACTAAAATATATAAAGTGATTCTATTTTTTATATATAGACTTTCTAGGTAAAATATATGCCCAACACTTATTTTTGATTGAAAAAGAAGATTTTTTTTTTCTTTTTATATAGTGTACTCCCTCCCATTTTATTTCTTCTTCCCACTTTCCTCTTTTGGTCCATTTCATTTGTTCTTCCCATTTCCTTTTAAGTCAAAAACTCATGCTTCTCCTTCATTCTTACCCCACATATTTTCTTAACTTTTATTCTCAACCATACATTTTTACTCTCTTAATTTACACCTCAAAAACAAATGGGAAGATCATTAAAAATGGGAGGGAGTATAGATTTAATATTTCATAATATAGTTTAAATTTTATATATTACTTGTTTAGAATATTTAGAGATGGCGTTAGAAACAAAATAATAAGGTTAACTTACTTAATTGTCTATTTTATTGTAAAAGTAAACAAAAATTAAAATACTAAAATAAGTAAATAATTAATTTAGTATAAATATACTCTTGATAAAGTTAAAAATTTATTTTTCATGCATAATATAAGTGTGAACATTATTATTAAGAAGTAATAATCGTAAATAATGAATTTAGACCTAAAAACATATAATATGAAGGATGATGTAAGCATTATGTTTTGGCGGGAAAATAATGCACAAAATCGCGACATGTGGCGTCGATAATGTCAGCAAAAACTGTCATTTAGTAGAATAAAGATGGTCCAGATCATAATCCCAACCTGCTATTAGCAAGCTTGGGGTCAACAATCCATTGTTCGGCATTTGTATCACTTTCGATCTTTGTTGGCTTTGCCTGCAGATTCATATAAATGATATACTTCCTCCGTTCACTCTTAAAATTCTTACTTCCTTTTCATCTATTTATATTTAAAAATCTATTATCTAGAGGTGGCCACGTGCTTCATTTTCAAGGCCCCGTGGAGGTGGTGGGCCATGCTCGGGCCAGGGGCAAGCTTGAAAATTAAGGCTCAAGCCCAGCCCATTAGTTATAAAATTTCTTAAAAGTACGAAGAACTTGGAGTGCTGCTCCATAAAGATCGAGGCCAGAGCCCAGTCCGTTGCTTGATAGAGCCGTGCGGGCTTTTGACGGGCCGGGCCGAACAAATAGCCACCTCTACCATTATCTATTCTATGGTTATTAACTTATTATCAACTATGACTTCACAATTTTTCAATTTTTTTTCCCAAAAACCTCATATGGTTCTTAATTTTTATGCCCCCACATGTAAAGATTAAACAAGAATTAAGAGAGTAACTATCTAAAAATCTAAAAACTCAAAAAAAAAAAAAAAACGAGCTATAGATAGCCTAACTCGACTCAACCCGGCTCTCTTCAGAGCCTCTAAAGGGTAGTTTCGGAAGCATAGGCTGCCCGACCTGTTATTAGTCCACTTCTAAAACCTACTCCCTTAGTTTCACTATAATTTGCTCATTTTTTATTTCCGTAAGAAATATAATACTTACTATGTACCATAATGTTAGTCCCACTTTGACTTTACGCAGTCTCCAATGCGCCTCTTTAACCATATTTTTATCGCTTATTATGCAATTGTTTTTTGTTAGTTGGAAATTAAACCTTGTGAAAAATATTTTAATAACAAATGTAAATATCTTATTCACATATACGGAGTAACAATTATTTATATATTTTAAATTATGTACAATTAAAATTATGAAACTTTTAAAAAGATAAATGAGACAAATTGTGGAACGAAAGAAGTAATTAAATGGGAACGTTGACATTGTAGTGAGACGGAGGATGGAGTATATAAGAAACGCTCACTTGAAAATTGAAATCGCAAATGAAAAAAAACGACCGTTTTGATTTGCTTAGCTCCGAAGAAACCCAAAAAAAAAAAAAAAAAAAAGGCGAGACCAAAGCATGGTAAATAATTTCAGGTAAATATTTAGTTATGATTTTGTTTTCGTAATTACAGTACAAAATTTGATCATATTTGCTTTATTTCTTTGAATTCATCGTTGTAGTATTCAATTTCTGGAAGTCATTTAATTAACTTGTTATTTTTTGTTTTCGCAATTGTAAATTTGTTTATGTTGCAAATTTCTTTCACTTCATTCAACTTTTTGATCATCATTTATTCATGTATTGACGGATTTTCTCGATTGTGTTTAATTTGCGGCGTTTGTTTAATAGGTTTTGACAATTCACGTGAATTAGGGTTAGAATTGTTCGGTAGGGATAGATGAATTCGATTTACGCGGTAATTAGGGTTAATGATCTTCATACTAATGTATAAATTGGCAATTCATTGGGAATTTGTGAAGCTCTCTACTTCACAATAAAAAAAGGAGTTCATTTTTTCGAGTTTTAGGGTTTTCAATTTCAAATGAATCGAATTTGACAAACAAAGCATTGAATAAGGTTTTCTTAATCTTGTGTTTGCTTGCCATGGGCCCCGCTGAACGACGAAAAAATCGAGATCAAATTGAATAAAGCTGCGAGAGCTCGTGAAACACTTGGTAATTAAATTGAATAAAGCTGTAGTTGCAGGAGGTAGTGTTTGTGTTTTCGCCTGAGGTTGCGAATAAGCGGTTATTGTGCAGTAGAGGATTGGGTTCTACACACACGGTTGTGTCATGTATAGTAAATAATAGAGGACTATATTGATAACTATTAGATGAATACGATAAGGACATGTATAGAAAAATCTTCAACATCTCGTATTATTAACCTTATGCTTATGTCTCACTCGAGAGAATCCCGAGGGATAATATATAATGTTGGTGATGTCTATGGCCATGCTCATGTGATGGTTTTAGTGTTGCAAGAGCAAACCAATTCAGATGATTCTTTGACTGTTTTTTCTCAGTGACTTTTACGTGTGCTTGCCCGCTAAGATCAATAGCCATCTGATAAACATGTAAAACATCGCAAACTTTAATAGCAGAGGGACCCAATGCAGCACTGTATAGTGTAAACGATCAACTGTGTTTTACTGTCAGTAGCGGAATATGCTGAATCTTGTTCCAGTCAGCTCCTGTTGGGCCTCGACATCTATCTGTTAAGTTAGAACACTTCACGATCTAAAGTTCATTTAAGGTAGTGAGCTTGCCGAATTCTCTAGGCAGACATGCCAAGCTGAAGCAATCGTACAATTCCACGTATTGGAGAGACGAGAAGCAACTAATCCATTCTGGTAATGCTACCATTCCAAAATTGCGTGATATCCTCAGAGAGCGGAGATTCGTAAGGTGTTGAACTCCATTTGGGAGACGATTTAGCTTACCAATTTTATCAAAATCCAAGGAATGAAGCTTGTTTAAGGCTTTCCATGGCATGCCATCCTTTACCCTTTCATTTTCCGAGAGATCTAGCCACGCACAGTTCTGAATGGATAAACTGCTTAGTGAAACGAGATGTTCCAGGCCTTCAGAAATGGATTCCAGTCTATAACAGTCTGCGAATTTTAAACTGCGGAGAGAAGCTAGACGTTTGAAGACTTCCTCGAGCCTTGAAGTGTTCAGAAACATAGGATCCTTGATTTCTAGTGAAGTAATGTTACCCAAACATTCTTCTGGCAAAGAAATGAGGTCTTCTACCTTATCAACACTCAAGGTCTTCAACTTTGAACCGTGCTGAAAAATGTTCTCTGAGGACTCAACGTCACTGCTAACTCTGAAATTTGTCAATTTCTTCAACAAGGCGAGTTTGTTGACGTTATTTAGAACCAATTTCTCAACATTAGGACAAAGAGGAAAGTATCTTAGATCCATACAGTCTTCAATTTCCAAAATTTCGAGAGTAGAAAATGACAGTTCACTTAGCTGATGATGTTTTTCTTCCAGACCAATGTGATCTATCTCTTCAACTTCTTCCCACCATCCTCTCAGCCTGAACATTCCTAGCAGAGTAAGTTTCTGAAGCGATGGAAAAAATGTTTCCATGAGCGGTGGTGGTGACCGAAGCTCATGTTGACTCCTTTCCATGTACTCTACTCTCTGCAGATGTTCAAGACTAAGGCTTCTTAAGAAAGGCAGTTGGCTGAAACAAGGAACTTGTCGGCATGTTTCAAAGCGGCATAGATGAATCTCAACAAGGTTTGGGAGGGTCAAACATAACCTATCTGTCATTACCCAATGCGGGAGCTTCTGATCTCTGTACCAAAATATCTCTAACTTTTTCAAATTTTGGTGTGGTTTCAGACCATCTAAGATTGACTCGTCATGGGTACTACCATATTTAGCTGCGCCTCTTCCAAATTCAATACGTAACTCAGTCAGCCCATGTTTTCTGTTTATATTTGCTTCCTTTGCTTCAGAGATAGGGTCATCTGAATCTCCAAGAAACTTAATTTCCAGGGATCCTCTTAAGTTATTGAGAGTGTTCAGATCTCGTAATTTGGATGTGGTAGGATTCCAAATTGATCCCGGAGAAGCAAAGTTCACTAAAAACAATGGCAGCTTATGAAGAGAAGTTAACGTTCCTAAGGAAGGTGGCATGTGAGTCAAGCTTCTGCATCCAAAAACATAGAGGCTCCTAAGATCAGTAAGCTTGTGGGTATGACTAGGCAACGCTTTAAGCATTGTGCAATGGGAGAGAATAAAAGTCTGCAAATTTTGGAGTTTTGATATTGAATTGGGAAGTTCTTTTATACAGTTCGTGGAGAGGTTAAGGTACCGTAAGTGGATCAGTTTACCAATGGATTCAGGAAGAGTTGTGACCCCAAGCATACACATATCCAATGTGCGCAAGCGTCTGAAGTTTGAAGTTAGCTGTTGAACAGCAGCCTTGTTGAAATCTGACTCATCTTGAAGTTGTTTGCCAGTCAAAATAAACGTTCTCAGTTGCTTCGCCTTTAGCATGGAAGATGGTATCACCCAGGATCGAGTCAAATGATAATCGATGGACAAGTGGCGATTTCTGTCACTGAAGTTTTTCTCGTGGAACTTTGCCATTTTATACTCCGTTCCAGCAACTTCTTGGGCCAAATCGTGCATCAGGTCATGCATTTTGAAACTTGAAATGTTACCCCATTTATCTCTTGTTACATTCTGGAAGAAGCACCTTTGCAACAGTAACAGTATGTATTCCTCACCAAGTTCGTTTAAACTCTGGTTTTCAACTGCTGGAACAACGAATCCCTCAGCCATCCAATGATTGATCAGTGTTTCCTTTTGAAATACATAATCCTTGGGAAACAGTGCACAATAAGCGAAACAGTTCTTCAACGGGGACAACAAGTGAAAGTAGCTCAGCTTTAGAATAGCCATAATACTGTTTCCCTTATCAGATGATTCGGCAAGGGTAGTACCAGTAACTGAGATCCATTTCCATTCATCGTTTCCGTATAGAAGACTTCCTAAAGTTATTAAGGCCAATGGAACGGCTGCACACTTCTTCACTATCGCTTTCCCTAATTTCACTAGTTGTGGCTTCTTTTGAGCTTCTCCAGGCTCAAATGCCATATTCTCAAATAACGCCCATGACTTGTCTTCTGAAAGGCCTTCTAAATCATATGTCGGCATAGTGCCCATGATATCTGCCACCTTCTTGGATCCGTGTAGTCACCAATATCTTGCTACCTTCGCCACCAACCTTCAAAATGGCACCCAGTTTGAGCCATTCGTCACGATGCTCATTCCACACATGTCCAACACAAGTAAATAATTCTTTCCCCTAATTTCTTTCCTTAATTGGCCTTGCAACTGGTCCATTTCTAAATTTTGGGGCTCAGTGTCCGTTGCTGACATGAGAATTTTCTTTGTAATTTCCTTTATGTCAAAGACTTCTGACACACTAACCCATAATTTGAGCTCAAAGTGTCTCTCAACCCGCTTATCATTATATACGAGTTGAGCTAAAGTTGTCTTCCCTAGACCTCCAATCCCTACGATAGGGATTACAGATAGTCGCTGCTGCTGAGCAGCACAGGAGGTCATCAGAGTATTTATGATGACCTCTTTATCATCATCACGGCCAATAACATCTTCAGCATTTACAAAGGAATGAGTTTGATCTCTCAATGGCCTATTAAACCAACCTTCCTCACAAGGGCGTAGTACAAAGCCAAACTCAGAGCCGTCTTTGACTATGTCATCAAGCTCTTCCCTAATCTTTTTAATCTTCTTAGATATATGGAAGGCAAAAGCGATATGATTGGATCTAGAAAAGAAAGTATGTACCTCACCAGCGACCTCTCTTTGCGACGCCACCGTTGCAAATTCGTCGAATAAGTCATCTGCAGCATAAAGTGCAGTTTTAAGCCTGTCGTGCCATTCACGAACTGTGTGGCTCTCGTCTTTCCTCTGCATTCGATAGCACAGTTTTGATTGTGTTTATCGTTTTTTCCAGCTTTGTCAGACGTGTTTTAAAACCCTGTGTCAATGCTATCTCATCTAGTGCTCTCGAGCCTAGTTTTTTAAGAAGTGACTCTGCAATGTGGAACAATATTGCTTCAGCCATTTTCTCTTCTTTTCTATTTTTGTGATGCAGAAGAGAGTTAACTTGCTACTAATATAGAAGTGTGATGGTCCTGTAGTTTGATTCCAGTCAACAGTTAGCAAGTAGCTAAATATCATCTGTTTGACTGTAGTGTAGGCAACTATGAGCAAGTGGAACGCTTGATGCTACAGTTCCGTCTCTTCCTCATGGATATTTTCCTCACTTTTCTTTGGTCACCAACTCACCATTTTTGGAGAACCAGTCAAATGAATACGAAATTATTGGATACACGACCTGTCAAACGGGTCGGGCTGGTGGTTTACAGTCGGGTAAATACGAGTTTGAGTAATATACGAGTCGGGTGTATTCGGGTTCGGGTAATATACGGGTCGGGTGTATACGGGTTCTAGATCGGGTTAGGGTCAAAATACGGGTTGATGAACTCCTCTTTATCAATATATATATTTTTTTTGGTATAACGCCTAAATTTTAGTGTAGAGATCCTCTGGAGTAACTCTACCGTAGAGTTACTCCATTTTTGTGATATTACTTGCATAGAATAAAAAATTTCTTTTCATCCATCACCCAAACGGGTTAACCAATTTTATGTTTTCTATCTTTTGGTTCGGATTCGGCGACGAAGCCGCCGGAACATCCGGAAAAGGGTTTAGGGTACAATTACGCGGCACCGTAAAATTGTACCCTAAACCCTTTTTCGGGAAAAAAAATCAATGAGGAACGCATATGAGGGTATTTGTATAAGAGAAATATCAAAATTAAATAAATTTATTATGATTATCTAATTTAAAAACCGAAATTCTAGAGTAACTCTACGGTAGAGTTACTCTAGAGGATCCTTACCTTAAATTTTAACTTAAATAATATTTTGAATGATAATCACATTTTTCTTATTTATTCTCCATGTATTTGGTATCAATATTTTATAAGAAATGCATAACGTCCAATAAAATGCAATTAAAATGATTGATTATACAATTATTAAATAATAAAGATTATGTTTTAAAGTAAGAATTTTCAATTATGAGTAATTTATTAGGTGTTAATTGTTTAAAACTGATTTATAATAAGAATTTTCCATTGAGAAAAATTGCTAATGACTTTTTATATCTTGAAATGTAATTTTTTTTTTATCCAACGGGTTGACCCGCTACGGGTCCGGTTGTGACCCATTATTTTCGGGTCATTTCGGGTTCGGGTCGAAAAGGGCAGGTTTATTTCGGGTCATTTACAGGTCGGTTTCGGGCGGTTTATCGGGTCGGGTCAGATCTTGAAAGCTCTACTACACTCTATGTACCACGTCATCGCGTCGTACATTGTAACTAAATCTTTGAAGGTTTATATGAAATGGCGTGCTACGTGTACACATTAATTTTTTTAAATTCTTCTTCTCACTAGACCTCATTGTTGACAATAGAAAAGCGACAAAATATCTACGGTTTGATGGCGGATTTAGGATTCATACTTTGTGGGTTAGGCCCCGTTCGTTTCGTTTTATTGGAGCTGAACTTACAGGAGTTGACTTGAACTTATTATAGCTGAGATAAACATATTGGAACTGGGGTAAGCTTTTTGTTTGTAAATTTGTGCTTGTTGGGGTGAGCTAAATGTATAGGAGGTGAGCTGAACTGAAACGAGGTTAAATCAAGCCGAAAAGAATAGTGAGTGCCGGATCTAAGATTCAGAATTTAAGGATAGTAAAGAATAAAGACAAGCGAGAGCATGATTGATTGATTTATTGGTTAGTGTACAATGACGACGAAGTCGTTTTTTAGCATGTTCAATGCGTTCTAAGAATACGGGCTCCAAATATTTAGGGACCCCAATAGGGTACAACATTAGTTCATATATCTCATTTAATGATAAAATTCGATAAAATACTTCTACTATCATGTGTATAATGTGTAGATAGATAATTTTCTTTACTAATGAACAAATTATATTTTAATTAGAAATTTAGAACACAGGTCTCCAAAATTAATCTACGGCCTTGAATGAATACACTGGATAATACCGCTTTTCAGCATAAACATTTCAAATGTGTGTGTATTCAGGGGCGGATTTAGGCATAGGCACTATGGGCTTTAGCCCAGGTAAGTTTTGGGCTCACAAAAAAATTAGTCAGTATAATTCCTAATATGTAAACGTTTGGGAGAGAAAACAGACAATATCAGAGTGGTGCAGTGGAAGTGAGGAGAGTTTTAGCTTGTTGGGCTTTTAGGTTTTGAGTTCGACTCCCGTGGTCCTCAATCTTATGTTTATTTTTTTTTTTAAGTTTTCTTCATTTTTTTTTCTTATTTGTAAACTTTCTCTACTTTTTTTTTTTCTTATTTATACACGTTTTTGGTGCATTTGTAATGCCCATGACTATCTGTTTAATATATTTCTTTAATTTTCTTTTTGAACTGTTTCCATTTGTGGAGTAAAAAAAAAAAGTAAAATCGAGGAAGTATATCATTTTTTAGCGATGATTTGAAGATAAAAAAAATTTCCGTGCACAATTCTAAATAACTTTTAGCCCAAGGTACTTTCGATTCCTGGATCCGCCCCTGTGTGTATTAAATACTTCGTATAGTATATGTGTTACCGAATTAGCATTCCGGTTGGTTATTGTTTGCCTTTGTACTAGTGATTCATGTTTATATTGCCCGACCCAACTTTCAGAAGAAGTACTCTTATATGAAGAAAAAAAAAAAATATAGATACGGAGTACATAATAGAATAATTTGTATCTTTGAATTGGTGGTCGGCTTGTTAGAGTGTAAAACATCGTGGTGTTGCACAAAATATAACTTGAGACCCTCTTGTTTGAAACATTGTGGTTACAGATTTCGTGATTGAATAAGGTTAGGAAAAGAGTGCATTTGAGCCCAATCCGAACAAGTCCATTGGAAAAGATGAGCCCAAGTACTAGAGGTTTCGACAGATTAACAGGCCTCGTATGTACAACCATGAGGTATAAAGCATGATCTTTCGGTTGGGTTTTGTGTATGGTATTTCCAATGCCTATGAATCTATGATCTTTCTATTGTGTTTCGGAATATACGCAACATTATCATCTGTGTGAAATTTTCTGCATGAATCATCACGGAGATTGCGAGGATAACCACATTAATTATCTGATACGGAGTACTCCGTGGTAGTATTTAGCAGTTTATTCTTTTTGTTTTATACCGTCATCATTATAATTCTAACTCGTTTTATATACCTCGGACGGTAAATGTAATGTAATTTCGAAAGAGTCTGAGGATTTGTGATTTGTTTGATGATGTTGTTTGTCACAGAATGATTCAGTCGAAAGACAACAGCAAAGGATGAATTATGTGGATAAAAGTTGGGAAAAGAAACAGCAGTTGGATAATACAAGAAGACTGAGTAAACACTTGCAAATTTGACAGGTATTTGAAAGCATTTCCTAATATATCTGCTTGTGTTTGCCACATTTTTGGGGTAACACGGGTATTTATGCATGCATGTGACTCGGTGGCGACTTTACGATGGCCCTCTCTTGTTGCTTTATCCATGTCCTCTGCTACCTCTCAGTAGTCCTTCAAAATGTATGCGTCTTTATAGCTGGCTAAAACTGATGGGTCGGCCCGCTTGAACCACTCATCAGCTCAGCTCCGCCCTTCAACCGAGTCAATTCTGGGCCGTAAGGTTCCCTACTTGACTTGCCACAGTATGAACTAGGCTATGTCCTGCCCTACAAGCCGAGGTAAAAACCTTAAAAATATACAATACAGAGTAGGAGTTTAGAAGTAGAATTATAAAATTAATAGAAGTATATAGTTTAAATTTTATTTTTTAACCGATTAATACTCTAATTGAGAGAGTGAATTAAAATTTGTGACAAAATAGTACTCCCTCCGATCCATCCCAAAATAAATGTCCCCTTTCTATTTTGGGAGAATTTAAGAAATGTTAATAAAAATTGAAAAATATTTACAATCCTTTGTTAAAACCTACTATAATTAGAAAGGGATACTTATTTTGGGAAAAAAATTTATGAAAAGGGGACACTTATTTTGGGATGGAGGGAGTATTGATTAAGGCCCTATTCTTTTAGACTTGGTTCTACTTCGGTCCAACGAGAAAGGGTGATTTTTGAAACTTTTGTCTATAATAGGTGCCTGGGGTTTGGGCTGGTGGTTGTTTTGTGTGGCTGAAAGCTCTGCTTAGACGAGTATGGATCCTCTCCATTTCTTGCTTATAAATGGTTGAGATCGGTTCTTGTGAAAATTTAAGGGTTGTAATTGTTTGATAAAAAATAATGTTTTAATGAAGGAGAGAGAAAATATATTAAAATATTAATGTATTAGAGAGGAAATGGAGAGAAAGAAATGGAGAGGATCCAAATTGACCTTCAAGCTATATGGTCTTTGATTCGAAACTTGGTTATTCCCATAGTGATCTCACGTTACACTATTGCTGTTTAGATCCTTCTAAGCATGTAAACTAGTCGAACCAAACTGATCTCAGTTTCGTATTGAATCTAGATTAAATCATGTCGAGCCTAAAAGATTCAGCTTTTTCTTTGAGTCTTGAGTTGGTACAACCGGGTTTAGGGACGGAGCTAAACCTAAAACTAAACCTAAAAACCAATTTAAGAATGTCCAAATGAATTTTACCAAAAGCGATTACGATAGAGCTTAGTTTTTATCGTCTAAGCTTTTATTATTATTATTCTTTTAATTTCCAAGAAAAAATCCCTCTAAAAGTAAAATAAAATTTTATTCAAAGTCTTCGGAAGTACTCCGTAATAGTAAAGGTATATCTGTATTGCTCCGGAGTTTCTACGATAAGTCGTGTGGAAAATGTCAGTTGGAAAATGATGTTAATTACAGCGACCAAATTAATTCAAGAGTTACTTCGATGGTACTTCATTAAATTGAAGGGTCACATTATTGTGTTTATTCACTGTCATATTGTTGTGCTGCAGGCTATTTTGTTGATGATTATGATGTTACATGGGAAGATTTACTGCACTATTAGTTCATTTTGATTTTATATTATCACCAACTCTTGCAAAATGACTTACGTTTTTTTTTTTTTTTTTTTTTTTTTTTAATACTTCAGTACATTTCAGAAAAGTTCAAAAGACTATTAATTTAAATATATCGAACTTTCAGAAAATTTTAAAAAACTTAAGAGAACTTCAAATTTCAAACTTCAGACAACTAAAGATGAAGAGAACAAATCCATAACAAAACAAGTCATTACCAGATTCAATGCAATGCTAGATGAGTCTATTCAATTAAGTTACGAGTCATCTGAACACACTCTATGCGCTGATTGATGATTACATGCATAAGCGTGTCATACAATTCTAATTTTCTTATCGCATTATTCTAAGTATATGTCATAACTTTTAGACGGTTCAAAACATATGAATTTCGAATCTTTGGTTCAACATTAAAACAGATTTTCCATGCATGGGTAAAATTACACTTAGTTTTTTTGTGGATGAAGAAGATGCATGATTAAGTTTGGCATTTATGTAGAGAGTGCATGCATTATTGAGAAGAATATCCAGTTAGAATAGTGCAAAGATTATGCGGGAGAAGAAAAACGAAATAAAGCACTAGTCACCCCAAAATTAGCGGTCCCTTTGGTTTGCATGGCTCCTTTTACTCCACGACTTTCTCGTACGTCTTTCCAAAAACCCTTTTAATTTTACTGGCTTTTTCCTTTGCCTCTATTTTGCCCTTGTTATTTTGCCCATGCCTTACTCATTTCTCATTTATTACTCTTTCGGATTTGTTCGGTTCGGTTCTTTATTGTTAATTTCGGTTTTTTACTTTTAACTTTTCTTCTGAGAGGGGTTTTAGGAAAAAGGTAAGAAAAAATATGATGAAAGGAAGTATTATCTTCTTCCCAAGTTTACTCTCGGGGCTTAAGTTTAATTTCGTACAATTGGTTTATAGTGTTATTTTGTTCTTTAGTTTAGCTCGATTCATTTTGATTTAATTCAAATAATTTTGTTTCAACTGGACAAGGCCGCCTTGGACCCTTGGTTATTTTTCGAGTTATGCTTTGAACACTTTTGTGATTTTGTCCCGTGAGTTGGCATCATCTAATTAAAATCCTTTCCATTATTTTTCCTCTCCATTTTCTATTTATTAATAGTGCAAATTCAGTTGAACAAATGATTTAATGGTTGTAATGACGATCGACGAAAATGGAGACGATCTTTTCCCACCATCATTTGGTCATTCGTCTTTAATTTTGTGCCTAATTGTAAGGACTTAATAACAACCTCTCTGTCCTACTTAACTTCCCTCATAAATCATACTCAATGTTATTGACAAGAAAGTTTTAACCCACTTTACATTTGTTAACCTTTCAACATCTACTTCTTTACCTATACTTTTGGATCGTTTTTTCTTCTTTTTTTTTTGCCAAGTGTGTGTAATCGATGAGCAAAATCTTTAGTTTGAGTTTTCGGTCGAATGTTTTATTTAGAAAGAAAACTTAAAAAGAATATTAATCCCTCATCTTAAGAAACTGAAACTAACGTAAAGAGATGGATGAATTAGGATACTGAGTGAATAATGTGTAGTATTACTATTTACTACGGAGTAATATACTATATGTAGGAGGAGCGTGTGGATGTATGCAACTCACGTGCATGCAGTGTTTCTCACCAAAAGGTTTGTATGTAATGTGTTATGAGTATGTAGAGGACAGTAACAGAGACATAGTCACATAGAGTGTATGTATATTGAGGAAAGAAAGTGGGGACATTATTTCTCTGACAACTTGATCTTGATAGACCAGCTATATGAGAAGAGATTGCTTATTTTGCACTTTAATTTTATGCAATTTAATTTTATGGCTATAATTAAGTTCATAAGTTTTTCTTAATATTCGACAGAACATGAAAAGAATCCGTTATATATATATATGGCGTTATTATACGAGTTTTCATTATCAGTAGATGTCTAATATTAAATCACACATGAATTCGTCTTAATGTTAGGAGAATAATATGTGGCCTAGAGTTATATTCTTGCGTATGTGTAAAGTATTACTCCGTACAATTATAGAATAAGGAGTATATTGGATGTTACCAATTCTCTTGTGAGACCCATAGGCCATAGCATGCATACGATGGCGTTGAACACATTGTGAGCCCGCCTTTTAATTCGTTAATAGTGGTTGGCTGGTTGCAATTTAAAGAATAATGATCACAATAATCGTAGTCACAACCCAGCGTGCGTATTCAATGATCTCATGGGAGAATTACCCATAACTCTCACAATTTTGCTCTTACGTCTTTGTAGAGTCTTACAAATTACGGTTGTAGAATATGTAGTATATTGGCTTTAACGTTTACACTCTTGCACTCTTACATACTTATATTACTCTTAAAGTTACCTTTCTATGTACTCCGTATCTATCGAGTCTTATGGTTGTAGTATACTACGGAGTAGTTATATATTAAGCTCCAAGAGTTATTTTCTTTTGTATTCAGAACCTCGCAGTTCTAGAAAAAAAAATATATATTTTGACTCTTACGTGCTTACGGTGCGCGTAGACTGTTGTGTTTTACGATTATCGAATTACATTTTGACCAGTAGGGTTACATCCTTTAGGCTGCACAACATTTTAATAAAATTCATATTGCCTGAAATTGTTTGTAAATATATATTGAGGTTTACATACCCTATAAACTGTAACTTTCCTTCCCCCAACTATCTGTTACTACTTGTCCAATTATATTCTGCCTTTCACTGTCTCCCCATCTCTCTGAAAAAACACCTTCATCTCTGCCATTTGAATGTCCCACTTCAACTGAAGCAAATCTAATTTATCCCACACCCCTTTTTTTTTCTTCCCCTGCCACATTTTTTTGATGGGTATGTCTTTAATCTTCCTGCTTAAATGGAATCCTCGTAAATATGATGTCGAGCAATGCTACCAACAGTCTCTTTTCTAACTTTATTCTAATAATTTGTCACTTTGCATTCATCAAAGACATTTTACTGGAAATTGCCATTTTTTAGTTTTATAATGAAAATTATGCAAAATTTTGCTTTATCTTGTATGAGACGGGCTTATCATGAGACGGCCTGACAGAGTTACAAGTCTGTATGTTACGTTAATCACACGTCGAGCTTTTTCATTTTCTTTTTTTTTTTCTTCTTTTGACTGCTCTTATAGATTTGTATTTGTATATACTTCAATATTATCAGAATTATTCATGCTTTATATCTTCTTTTTGTTGTTGCCTTTTTAATGAGCAGCAGATGAATATGGGATTTAAGCTAATTTTGACTGAGATTAAAGTTGCTTGAGGAATATATTCAAGATAAACAGGAATACAAAGATAGAAAGTGTACCTTATTTTCGGAGGTAATAAGAAAAGAGATCTAAGGATGCCTGTGCCTCTTGCTCCATATCCAACTCCTCCTCCTCCGGTACCTTTCACCCCGCCATCAAATGGTACTTTCTCAACTTTGATGATAATGTGTTTAAAATTAATTTCTGTTTACGATACTGGGGTACGAGTGTAAGACCGCGTACATATCTGACCATCTGCATCGCCACAGGCGTGAGTCTTTGAGATTTGGGGTAATGCTGTTGTGTAGTGTATATGGTGAGAATGTGATTTCCCTTGGATGTTTCATTTATGTGTTGAGTGAAATAAAGTGGATAGGCATTTTACTCCTACAAAGTTCATGAATCAATTCATTGGATGGTCATTATTTTTATATTGAATTTTGCACAAGTCTGCGTTTAGCTCGTCTCCACTTCGTCAAAAGAAATAGAATTGAAAGACATGTTTATATGCTGGTGGGTTACTACTCGTATTGCCTATTGGTTTTAGGATAGAACTTCACTTGACCTGTGGACCTTTAGAACAAAACGTGTTTAGCCTGTTCCTGAGACTCAAACTTTCCGAAAATGAGTTGGCATAAGTGGATGTCAATTAGAAACTTGATCGTGATACAGAATTGTGTGAACGTGCAGGCGGACAGAGTCAATTAGTATGTTCAGGGTGTAGAAACCTTCTATTGTATCCTGCCGGAGCAACTTCCGTCTGTTGCGCAGTATGCAATGCCGTCACCCCTGTTCCGCCCCCAGGTAATATATCTGATCATTCATATGATTGTTTGCAATATGTAACTGTAAAACTACGGAATCAATTGTTGCAGCAAATTACACAATATAATGTAGACAAAATTTGTGCGATGTTGACACGATTCTTGTAATAGTTCATTCGTAAATGGACTTTACAACTGAACCCCTGCTATGATTACACGCGGGTGCACCGCATCATAGCCATCAGTGATGGTTATTGTGTCGTCATTCGTGTTGCAACAATCGAGTATAGACGACGAACTAGCGATTCTTAATGTTGAATTTCCAACAGGGACCGAGATGGCCCAACTGGTGTGTGCAGGATGCCACACACTTTTAATGTATATACGAGGAGCAACAAGCGTACAATGTTCATGTTGTCACACCATTAATCTTGCTTTGGAAGGTATGTATAAATTAAAGAGATTTGATTCGAGTCATGATTATATGAACTGTATGTTCTGTCTCACAAACTTATTGTTGGTTTAATAAATTGTGTTATGTGTTATTGTTGCAGCAAATCAAGTGGCGCATGTGAACTGCGGAAATTGCAGGATGTTGTTGATGTACCAATATGGAGCTCGCTCTGTCAAATGCGCTGTTTGCAATTTTGTTACTTCTGTTGTGGTAAGTCGCTCTATACATTTTTTTACTTCCCAATTTTTCCATTCCCGCAAGTTTGTTTAAGCCTCGTTACTCAGATATCGCCTAGACAAAGAATCATCTCAACCTAATCTCTAAGTGACCCGTAAACTATCTTATTTATGATCAGCACTAGGTAAAGATATTGTCGCACTCGTATGCTCTGACAAAATGCTCTATAAAATTCACATAAGCCCTACCTGTTCATCCATTCAAAACCATTATACCTGCTTTCGGGTGAAACCCGCATTTAATTTCGCATGCAGTTCAAACACATCATAAGCGTTTGTCGTAAGGGTTCGCCTATAAAAGAAATTACAGTGATAAGCTGAACTTATTGGCAGATATTACCTCGATCGAAAATCGCATAATAATATCTAAAAGTGCTGAGAAAATTTGACTCAGAACTTTCAGGAGTCATGCTAGCCAAGTTTCACCTCAATCCTAATCACATATGACTCAGAGAATATGGACTTACATGGTATCTTATCCTAATCAAATCTGTGTTTATACTCCGTAATACTTACTGTACATTATCATAATAATCTCATCTCATCTCGGATATTAAACGCTATAATTTGTATAAGACCCATCTTACAATAATTTATTATAATAAATTTTTACGACCTTTATGTAATTTTTTACCCTTGCGGCCTTACCCTTGACTTTTTTAGTTATTTTCATAGTTTCAAAACCTCGCATTAGTTTATTGTAAGTTATAACTGTTTTCTAAGAGACATAGCCAAAATTATTAAAGGGAGTCAAACGTAATACCGCCGCAATAATTAATTATTAATACGAGTATTTGTTATCACTTTTGACGTAATAATGGCGTCATAATGCTATAAGCATCAAGAATCCCTAAATATTTTCTTTATTTCAACAACTTATAGTTGTCAAACATCAAGCATCAAAGTCTAAACATATAGATCCAAGCTTATCTTTTTGGCATCACATTTTCCCTGTTTAAGCTTGTCCTTTTTCTTATGTTTACTTTCTTGCTTGCTCTCTTATCCTCAAGTGTAATTGTCAGTACGATTCTTGCAAGAAACGGTCTTACCATAACTTATAGTCGTCAGTCAGTCTTGTTACTAAGTGTTATTGTCAAGAGTTGGGTTCTATCCATATTGATGTCACATGTAAGTGCCGTGATTTTAAATAAAGGTTGCAACACTGAAACACGACTGTATTTTATATAGAGGTTTTGAAGATCACTACGGGTCTACGACCACATACTACCTTGTTATAAAGCTATATTGGTCAAATTTAGAGATATAAGAATAAACAGTGACTGTTACCGAGATATAAGACTACGGATTATCTGCTACTCCTTCCATTTCACCATAATCTTCTCACTTTGTCCAAAAGGGATAATTTACCATAATCCTCCCATTTAGAAACTTTCTATTTTTGGTTAACATTTTTCGGAAAAATATACACCTAATTCAGTCATTTGTTTACATTTCTATTTTGGGAAGAGACACAAATTGACGGTTTTCCTTATACAAATTGACGGAAACTTCTATTTTGTTGCGCTGTGAACAATAACATGACTTTCATTAAACGGGCTGGTCAGGAAGTTTATCTCTTAATTTTTACGACGAATTTCGATCATATGAATTTACAAAATGATATTGCAGGCTGCAACAAGTGCTCCTGAGCAGAAGTTCAGCAACAGTTGATGACACCAAAATATGAAACCATTTTACAGATTAATTTGCAGACATCTCCGGCAATATATATGTCATCTCCAAAGCAATGGGATTATCGACATTCATCTGCACATCTATAGAGCTTCTTTTTACCTCGTTTGATATTTTAAAGAAAATTGAGGCGATTATCGCAACTATCAGGTTGGAGATCGCTCGGTTCGTTTATGTAAACCATGTCTTGTATAAGAGTAGCTGAAATTAGACAAAATAAAGAATGTAGTTAATGAATTAGTTGATGTTCATTTTCAATGTAATCTTCTTTGATGTTTGTGTATGAGTGGCATCAAATATATGGCTTGTACATTAGTGAATGAAAATTATTTCATAAAATCGCTGTATAATTATTGAAATTATTCTTATAGTTACTGGTTTTTTTTTGGTTTCCCAACCGATATTCGAATCCATTTGGACCGACTAATTCGGTTTCGGAGCGTGTCCCGGGGTTTAAGGTTTTAAGCCCCTAGCACCACTAGACCAAGACCTCGTTGGTATTCTTATAGTTACTGTGATGATTGTTTAAACTATGTTTAATATAATATGGTACAGTCTTACATATACCAATAATTGGATCTATTGGAAAGATTCTGAATGCGACATCTAAAATCGCTAAATATTCTAGATTTCAGGGTCGGTTTGGCAAAAATGTAAATTATTTTGCAAAGCCGCAAAATGATAAACCGAAAATACATACGGAGTTATCAAATCGATTTGGAAAAGGAAATTCAAGATATTTGCTTGAAAATAATAGAGAGCAAAGGTTGTAAGATAGCAACATAGTGATTAATAAGTGATAGAAACATGGCTACAAATTCACAAAAATAGGGCATAAATCCAAAACAATTGCTGCCCAAAGGGGGCTACTAAAGCAACAATTCTTAATAAAAATTGATAGCAAAACAAAGACAAGTTATTGTCAAGTTCTATCAACCTTACATTAAATGAATGGGTTATATTAGTACTTTTGGTAAAACACCATTCTCCTTCAGATGTGACTCTCTTAACACATCAAAGTTTTGTCATTGGCTGAAACGAATACGATCGACTCATATATACAAATTGAGAAACCCCCACCGGGTACCGTGAATTGAAGACGGGTAACCTACCTCGTAGTCTTTTGATATCTATGTTACTCGGACTCTTACATGCGACGTTGTATTCAACATGCTATCTTTGGTACACAGAAAGGGAATGTCGTTTGTGTTTGTCTGTTTCGCATGTCCTTGAATTGATCAGTATAGATTAGCTTATGTTGAAATTACGTCACGTGATACGTTTATCATATTCCACTAGCCAAGAATACGAATCGAGAAAGCAGCACGCACCATTTATAAATGGAATGCTCCACTTGAATGTGTTATTCGGCTCGACTACAGATGTTCGAAAAAGAGTCAGGTTGCAAATAACAGGATTGGAGTGGTTGAGCCGATACACCAACATCGTTACTTCATTGCCTTAAAGGGCTGTTGCAAATAAAAGGATTGGACTATTGGAGAATCGAATGCACGCAACCCTATCATGTGTTAACAATAACGGAAGACTTGTTGTCTTCTTACATATGATCCACCCAAATTTGGTAGAGAAATGCACCAAACCACGGCTGCGTTACTTAGACACGTTGGGGATATTATACAGCATATAGAGGGGCCAAAGTTTGGACCCCAACACGTAAAACTCAAGCTTCTTAGGTCCGCCATGGCTTGGGGTTGTGTAATGAAAAGAAGAATTAGAAAAAATCGATACATAAAACGGCAGGGAACGCCTCTTGAAAGATTGATCAGCCAAACCTTCTCACATACCATAACACGAGTAGGCACGACAGAAATGTCTGCAATGAAGTTCCGAAGCAAAAACTAAACGTTATTAACAGAAACCCTTTTATAGTTTACCCCAATGAACTGCACACATACAGGACTGTCCTTCTATCGTTTCAATCTTAACATTCAGGTGAGTTCACTTGACGTTTGGTCTGAGAGGACTATCGACTAACACACCTGAGAGTTGATGAGATACACTGTGAGTCGCAGTCTGCGACTGAGTTGGAATCATGCTCATTCGTCGCCCAAGGCCAACTCCAATGCATAATCATCCCGTTCCTGCATTTGATAAGAGGCGTGATATTAAGATCAAGCTAAAAAAATATTTTAACACGATTGCTATTATTCTCCCCAGTCCCCAACCAAGCGAAATTAAACCCAACGTAGTTTATACATGGTATGCCTTTGCAACTTACAATTGGTCCACGAGCGAAATATCTCCCAAATTGAAGCCAATAAACCTGCAAATATCAGCAACGTCTCAGTCAAGATTGTCTTAGTGTCTTACCATTATAACTGAAAGTTAACGACATATATGGACAACAAGAACCGATTTCCGAACATAAATGAGTTGATTTATTTAAGCTTATGAGTTAACACTTATGAGATCATGGTTGCAACATCTTAGTTTAAATTGCTACCCACCATTAGTAGATGGGTAGCACTTAAGAGTTATGAGTCGTGCTTTACACCTTTACCCTATGTAATAAGCATCATTCGCAAATTGCTGACACAAATTTGAGATATATTAGTGCTAAAATTAATATAATAAAATGCATTTCGGGTTGGGGTTACTTGGAATGTCATTAAATAAATGGAGTATAGAATTAACTTGGAATGTCATTAAATAAATGGAGTATAGAATTATCTTCAATCGGTTTTGATTAAAAGAATAGATTTAGGATATCTTAGGTTGGTGGCAATCTTATATACCTCTTAAATACAAACATTGACACAAACCTAACACGACTGATAGGCTGATATACCTCCAGCCTTATATTAAGTGAGGCAAAGATATAGAGCCAAAACGATGTTAAAACGGCCACAACAATAAAGACGCAAACTTAAGAAATGCGCAGCAGTATTACCTCATCTTCATCTTGTGTTTCCACTTCCAGATCGCTGGATGGGTAACCCACGCAAAGAAGTGCATAACCCTGATCAAGTAATAGAACAATAATAATAATATGATTCTTAAATCTCAACGACAGAGATGCACACTTTACAATAAAAAGCATCATCATACCCAAAATCGGCCCCATAATCTTATCAAGTAATACACCTTCGGTAAGGAAATAAAAATATTCTCACAACTATTCAAAGAGTTCAACGTCCCTTTCTTATGTTGAGGTTTTCATACCAACTACTGATAGCACGATAAAGGCTAATTCTTTCTGGTTTATCTGAGATTTTGGCCGAGAGTGGAATATACGGAATTAAAAGCAGTATAAGTACCTGAGATTTCAATTCAGCAGATATTCCCAGCGCCTCAGGTTGACGCAGCTCTCCGGATTTGACTCGTACTGCACAGCTAGTACAGCAACCTGACAAGGAGAATGTTATCGTCATTATGTTACCTAACCATAAGGACAGGCAAATGTGTAATTCGACCTGCATGTCTACTACTCCCTCTATTCATTTGATAGACGGAACACTAAACATTCTTTGATCTTATGGGGACAATAAAACAAGAAGAGAATATACATGCTTTTTTTTAACCAAGGTTCAAAACATGAAAACAATACACGGAAGAAAAAAGAAACAAAATATGCCTTGACCTTATATAAACTAAAGATAGTACATCACCCGTCTAAATTTAGGCCTACCGCGTAGTTATGAGAATATACAAAATCTGGCAAAAGGTTATTAGGCAATTTTGAATGTTCAATAATATTTTAGCCTTGAGAAACAGTATGCTTTGTGCATCCCATCATACCGCTCCTTGCATACACACTGATCCACAGCTTATGGTAAATCACTAAATCCTAGCAAACAAGAGAACTTTATGTCCAAACTAACTCCAAATGCCATGTTTAGAAAAGCTGTAGAGTGTAGACTCATTCAAAAATATAATGAAAGTCCATCAGCTGATTGCAATACTGTGGAGCATACAGACGTAAATGCTTGTTTGCTGAAATAGTGATATTTTACTAACCATATGAGCAATTTTGAATTTATTGTCTGGAGTCTAGACTCTAAAAATTCACGGAGACAATTCGGGCCACCAAACCCTGGAACTGATGATGAGAAGACCTTCAAGCTCATGAGAATTAGTCTAAACATCAATTGTTAAGAACTCCAATAGTATGGAGCACTTGGTTAGTCTTCAATCCATCATTATGAGCTGAGACTATGAGAGGGTCAACCTCTCTGTATCAAGAATATCATATAACAGGAGCACTAATCTCAAGCATCCCCCAGCGAAAATACATACCCCGGGTTATGAATTTGAGGGAAACTAGGTGGAAGATTAACAAAGGATTCAAGGTGTGTTTGATTAGAGGGATTTAGGAAACGTAAGTAAAAGTCATCATTCTCTATGTTGGTTCTTTTTCTTTTGACTCATTTTTTCATTCCTTATCCCTTACCCTTGGCCCTAAACTATGTATTCGTTCTTTCCACCCCCTAAGATTATTGTATTCCCTTTCTTCCTAACCCTCTCAGCCAATCAACAACTATATCCACCAAATTTCACCACCGCCTTCCTCCACGAAGCAACGTTTACCATCACCGAGACTAGAAACCTCTTTTCCGTTGCCAGTATCGGCAGCCTCACCCTGTTGATGACCCCGACACTAATGGTGACTGAAGATTGGTGGTAGGTGGTGGTGGATAGGCGTGAGTTGGTATGTAGGTTACTTAGGCAAAGGCACAAATGTAATGAACTAATGAAACAAAGAGCTATTTTGAGGATAATCTCATTCCTTAGCTCATACTCCTTCCATTTTAATCAAACTTGTCCACTTCACTTTTTGACAATATTTATAAGCTTGGAGAATCTTCAGAATTTCGTGATATATATAAGTGTATATATAGTCATCTGTGATATGTTTGGGTCGTCTCCTTAGATACAACATTACTATCAAATTTTTATAATTTTTGAAAATGTGTAACTAAAGATATTATTGTTGCAAAATGCGCTTCGACAAATGTGAAAATGCAAATGCACAACTTGAATTTGAATGGGGGGAGTATTTCTTTCCCGATCCTTTTCCCTTCCCCTTCCCCATACACCAGCCGAAACACTTCAACCTCTTTTGTTTGAAAACAACAAAGAAAGATTAGAGAACGCGATGAAAGATCAGGGGATATTCTAGGATACCTCGTCCATATTCTACAAATCCATTAGCGTGTATACACAATGCTACTCGCCTACTCATTAAACGTAGATTTCGGAGTAGCAACAGCACCGCCAGGGGCGATTCTAGACTTTTCACACGATGGGTGCCAACTAAACTTGACAAACGGGTCCGTCAGGTTATATGAGTCAAAAAAAAAATATCGGCTGCAAAATATGAGTCATATAAAAGTAAAAATCTGGGTCAAAACGAGCTTTTAACGCCTTATTCTTTGGAATGATTTGGTAAAATAGTGTTTTTTTAAAAAAAAAATATTAGAGCTTTGGGTCGAAAATAAACTATCTAGAATTATGGGCAAGTAGACGCAGACTTTTTTAAGCCATAAAACGCTATCAAACGAGGCGTTTTACATGACTAAATGAATTAAAATAAATGAGTCGCACAATAAAACATCATTTGAGGTGGCGTTTCCAATGAACTAAGTAAAAGAACAAAAGTAATTTAAAAAAATTAAAGGAAGAAACAACGTCATTGCAAAAAAGTGTTTTCTGAAATTAAGTTAAGTTATAAGACTATATTTATTCCTTGGTTTAAAATAAAGTCTAAGTCTTGTTGAAAGAACAAAAATTATTATATACGAAGTAATAAAAACTAAGAGAAATGTTTTAATTAAAGTAGGTGAAAAAAATGTCTTGATAAAAGTTGTACAAATAGGATAAATTTGAAAAAGAGAATTATGAATGAAATTTGATAATTAAATGTTTAACCACTTAATGAATACGGAGTATATCTTAATAAATGGAGACTCAATAATTATCAAAATGCATATGGTCTAATGGTAGTGTTGTTAATTTATGAGTTGTTGGTATAGGGTTCGAATCCTTTCTAATACAATTTTTTTTTTTTTAAATCAGACTATTAATTTTTTCCCGAAAAAAGTGTGGGTGCCATGGCACCCATGGCACCCATGCTAAAAACGCCTCTGAGCACCGCAACAACTAGCTCTAATCAAACATACATTTCCCTATTCAATTAATTCAATGAAGAAGCAAGGATGTCAAATTACACGATTGATTATACGAGTAACCCTCAGACGACGTATGAAGCACATCAACACAAGCTTTTGAAAAAACAGCAATTAACACGAAAGAGTACGACTAAAAAAACAGCAATAATACCGTGCCTGCAAGCGAAAGGAAGCTTAATATCCTGATCTTCAGCCGTATGCAATATATATTGATCCTGCCAAAAACATAAACAAAAACAAAAAAATTAACAAAAAATTAATCTCGCATGAAGACTGAAGAGCAATCGTTTATCAAATTTTTACTGCGTATTCAACAACCTCTGTCAAAATGTCGGACAATTACTGAGATTTAATACTAATCTCAGTAAATTACTGCCAATATCATATTATCATTTCAAAACGCGGTAAAATATGATCACCGTGAGTATCAAAACCGTCATAAAACTCATAATATAAGCTTCAAAATTAACAACATCAACAACTTATCAAACATACAAAACTCGAATCAAACTAACAAAAAAAAAAAATCAACATTATCCTTTCCAATAATTCAACTGTGAGACGGTTTCACATGAAAACGAAACGAGAATACGGAAGAAAGTACCTCTGGAACGACGAAGTGGTGAGTCAAACCGTGTTGACGGTCATGAACGGTGACCTTGTGAGAGGGAATTGGACCGGAAGAAGAGGTAACGCCGTTATCTAACTGCGTCAGAGGTTGAAGCTGAGACGACGTCGTATAATTGAGCCTTCGTGAGGAAGATGAACGCCGGTGAACCGCCGGTAGACGGTGGAGAGAGGTGGTGAATGTGGAGGAGATTTGCAGTAAACCGTGAACATCCATCGTTTTCTTTTGTGTTGTATTGTGTTGTGTTGTGGTGTTATCTCAAATTCCCAATTGTTGTTACCATAAAACTGTCTTTGGATAATTTCTCCCAAACGCCACGTGGTGCCTTCGCTTTTACGAGTCGAGATTTTCTGTCTCATTTTTGTGTTTTATGAATGTCTAATTTTACGGACTTATGTCAAGCTTAGTGAATTGAACTAACTGAAACAAACTTAAAAAGAGTTGAACTGAACTTATTGAATCTATAAAAGAAGTAAATTAAAACGGATTTAAACGAAGTTGAAAAGAACAATGAGTATAACCTGGCCGATAGGTTGGGTCAGATTGGTCTGACTTGAAATCGGTTGATGAAATCGAATTTACAGGTCAAGGAGCCGGTGAAGTTTTTCATAAAAGTGTGTAAACCAATTTGGGCCTTTAACCATCCACTTAATTATTTGAAACGACCATTTAAAATGAACGTATAAATCACCTACATTATTTAAATGTTAGAAACCAAGTCAATCAAAAGTAAACTGATAGGCTAAAGGGCCAAAATCAATTTTATACTCTAACACGCTTCCTCACACGAATGTCTTTTAAGATTCAATTGTGGATGCAATGACGGACTTTCTCATACCCAGCCCGTGACCTCTAATCACAAGGCTCTAATACCACAGCAAAAACCAAGCCAACCAAAAATAAAATATGATAAACAAATCAATTTTATACTCTAACATTAAATTCATTCAAACAAGTAAAAAGATTTCATAACTCTTACCGCTTAAGCGATAAGAAAATCATTTTAAAAACACCTCATAAACAAATGCTAGTAAAAAGGGATAATTCGGCATCCTCAATAGTACTCGAGGTGGCCAAGGGCCGGGTAGGGCCGGCCTGGACCGGCCCGCCAAGGGTCGGGCTCCGAAGTTAAAACCCAGGCACGGCCCTTTGAAGTCAAGAGTCGGGCTCTGAAATTATGTCCCTAACCCAGCCCTTAGGCGGCCTAAGAGGGTTGGGCCGGGCTTTGCCCTTTAAAAATTAATTTTAATTTTTTTGGCGGGTTTGAGAGGCGGGACTCCAAAAATTGAATTCGAGCTCGGCCTTTAAAAAGAGCGAGTCTCACCGGGCTTGAGAGGATCGATCTAAACTCCGATAATGAGGCCCGTTAAGTGGGTTGGGTCGAACCGGACCCACCGACGCAGTTGGCCAGCTCTACTAAATACGAGAGGGGAAGTTGTGAAAAAGATAGAATCAAAAGGGACACCCTTATCAAGTGCATGCACAACACGTAACACTATCACTAAATGCACTACATTTGGCATGCCCCTTTTTTCTTTCATGTAATGTAAAACCCTATATACTCTTATAATATACGTCAACAATTTTGTTAAACCTGCTTTCCAAAACCTATTTCAATTACCAAGTTTTAAGCTTCAAAGCAAACACAAAGGAAAAAGATGCAGTCAGCAAAAGAGAAGGTGAGCAACATGGCTACTGTTGCCAAGGAAAAGATTCAAATTGCCAAGGCTAAAGCCGAAGAACAGGTTCGTCATCCATCTTACTGCTTAACGTAACCATTTTAACGCTTAAAATGATCACTTTAACCGATTCAAACGCAAACACAAATGAATGTCTCAGAATAGAAGAACGATTAGTACTTCACTCAATTGTGCTTTCATAAAGTATGCTATTATATTGCATTTTGGTCGTGTGAAAACAGGCAGAGAAGGCTACAGCAAGGACACGCGAGGAGCGAGTGATAGCAGAAGAAAGGGAGAAAATGAAGGAGGCAGAAGCAAGACTCGAGATGCACGGCGATAAAGCCAGGCACGCTGGCGAGAAACTCGATGCTAAGCAGCATGGCGTTCATGGTTACCATATACCCGGCACTGCCCACAATGCATACGGAACTACGACGACATACGACTCCCATGGTCGACCGATCGTTGGGGGTACTGGTGCACCAGTGGGCACTATACCTGGCACGACAACCACGACTACGACTCATCATCAACATCATAATAATCCTCTAGGAGGTTTCCCTGCTAATTACAACAAGCATTACTAGATTTACTGTGTTTCAAAGTTTGGTGTGTTTTAGGGGTGATGTTTTTTTAATTCTTCTATAGTTTTTGTTGTAATAATCAAAGAGATCTTTTGTTTACAATAAGTTGATGTTTACAGTAGTACCAGTACTAATAGTTGAATATGTACGAGTACGACATTGCTTTTCAATTTCATCAACATCAAGAAGTTTCTGAATTCGACTGAGTACCGAGACTGTTACGTTAACGCATCGTTACATCATATGGCACACATATTAGAACTGTCGTACACGCAAATAAGCCGAACATAGGTACATAGGAAGCACTGTTGTAGCCTTAAATAGCACAAATATCGCGAGAAAGGGTGGTGGAATTTCATTAGACGCGAGGAAGACAAACAGACGAGACACAGTTGCATACGTAAATAGCACAGATATCGAGAGAAAGGGCGTGGAATTTCAGTAGACGAGAGGAAGACAAACAGACGACACTCAAAATCAAGCTAGTAACGACGAGAGCAACGATGCTTAGCACAATCAGTGGCGGACCCAGAATCATATTATTATGGGGTCCTATAATTTTTTCTTTTAAATCTTTGTTATATAATTATAATAAAAATAATTTTCTTACAGTAAAATTGAACAAATTTAACCAAAATAATTTACGATACGGTGTCCCGGGACCCCAAGTCCCCCAACCAACATCCGCCAATGAGCACAATGACGTTTAACTTATAGAGAAATTGTGTCATCAATCAAGTATCAAGCAGTCGACAGAGGATGTTACTGCAGCAGATACACAATTACCATGACGAACAGTCGAAAACACAAAATACGCAGGCTAATTTGCTAAATGCTAGGGGCCAAACCGTTACCTCAACCTGTTTTTTGGGATACTAGCTGTTATACCCACAGTAATTGACCACGATAGTCGACACAATGCTGAAGATTTCCATCAGACGACAGTGCCTGCTGTTTAACTTTCGCGTGCACGGTACTGTGTTTCACTTGGAACCTACGTACTGGTTTTGCCTGATCTTCAGAGGTAGATGAAATGTCAGGCAATACTTCCTCGAGAAATTCATCTGCTACGTCGCCATCATCGTCAACTCTCAGACGCGTTTCGTACCACTTCAGACCCTGAGAAGAAGCAGCAGCAGCAGCAGCAGCAAATCAACAACGACAGCATCAGCAAATCAGTTAACCGAGTAAAAGCGCGTAAACTGAAATGAACCCTGAATTACCTGAACACCGCCGTTGCCGTTACAGGGGACCAAAATGGGGCCCACCACATGGCGTTCAACCGGAACTTGGACCGGAACACTGAAACCCTTACGTGGACCGGTAGGAATTGGGGCGGCATTGGCGGAATTACGGCGGAAATCGTCGGAATTTCTGGAATTGAGGTGGTTGTTGGTATCAGGAGAATTATTGTGGGAACCAAACCCAAATTTTCCGGTGAATTTTTTGAAAAACTTCATTGAAAAAGGACAAAATTAGGGGAATGTGGGAGAAATGGTGGAGAAATGAGGTTGAATTTAAGGGGATGAAATATGGAGGAAGATGAAAAGCTGAGTTTTTAATTTGAGTTTGATGATCACTTTTGGGGAATTTTGAAAGTTTTCATGTTTATGGAAGAGTACTCCGTTTTTCATTTTAAATTCAAACAACCTGATTTTTCTTTTTTGAATCAACTTTTATATACCACAATTTGACCTTAAAGTTAAAAGTTGTACTCCTCCGGTTTTTTTTTTTTTTTTTCTCCCATTTAAAAAGGGTGTTGTTCAACTGTACCCGACTTTTACTCAATTGTATCCAACTTTTACAATTTTGTCCTTGTCATTTCCTCACCTCTTTTCCCTCTCTTCCATTTTTCTCTCTAATTACTAACTCAAACCCTAATTCCTACCACCCCATCAACCACCGTGCCCCACCATTAATAATCTAAAGATTTTAATGAATTATTAAAGAAATTATTAAATTTGGATGTGTTTAGGTTAAATTTGATAATTTTTGAAAAGAGAGAAAATTGGGGTATAGAAGGGCAGGAGAGGGAAAAATTATGGGAAAAAAAGGGTACAACTGAGTAAAGTTTGGGTACAGTTGATCAATTACGTTTAGAAATGGCACATGAAATAAAAAATAATATTAAACAAATGGTAGTGGATGTATAGCAAGCGGATCCCACAAAAGCATGTGTCCAAATTATTGTAAGTCCGCCTCATTTGTACCCGATTATATAGCTTTTGTACTATTTAAGTGATAATTATGATTAATTGTTAATAAATCTTTTTAGTACCTCTATTAGTGATTTTAGTAGTTTTGTTTTATGTTTTTGTACCCATTTAACTGCAATTTGTACCTTGGTCTCACATTAACTTAGTGTAAGTTCAGCCTTACAGGAGAATTACCGTATTAGGAAAGTGATAGTGTAAAATTGTAAAATGAGAGGAAAAAGATGGAATTTCATTTTTTGGCAAATGATTGGAAAAAAAAAATAGGAGTAACGTAAATATTGTAAATAAAAGTTTGAAAGTAATAATTTTGCAATCATGATGATAAAGCATTTTACAAAATTATTATATTTTGAGAAAAAAATACACGTTGAGAAACATATGATCAAAATGCAGCCTCTTAGATGGTTTGAAACTAGGGAATTAATTAATTTTGTCTTTTTAAATTTTACAGGACAAATGAGTAATTTTATTATGAGTCTGCTTCATAGCATGGAACACCGTATATTTCAATAATATTATTAACACATGTCAATATCATGTTTTGCCATATTATTGTTGAACACTCATATACTATATACGTCGAATTTTGTTCAAACGTAATCACGTTACATATGAAAAGTAACGTTATTATTCTTCAAAAGTAACTATGCTTTGATAGTCTCATACGGTGAGACAACCTCACCGCAAAATTTGTTAAAAACTTTTTGTTGGTTGTTTCACGAGTGTGATCGTATCATTGTAGACGTACTAATTTTATTGTGATTTCAAGGGTTGATAAAAGGGTTATTTGATTTGAACCCAGTTAAACTTAATTTTGATCATAATTTTTTCCATTCAAAATTATATTCAGCTGACAAATTTAGATAATGCATCTTAAACAGGGGTTATATTTTAACATTGACAAAATGACAATCTAATAATTTTGAAATAATTTTAGTCATTCAGGCTAAGATATTTTTAAGGATTTAAATAGTCAAATAGACACCGAGAACAAGAGATAACTCAAATTGTAAAAACTCTCTTTACCACAGCTATTAAGTTGGAGGGTCGATTCTCACCCATGACACAGTTCGATCATTTAAACTGAAAAAAATAGATGCCAGTAGAATTTTTCAAACGCCCCATTTAATGACGATAATAAATAAAGAGTGTAGTTCATTCACCCGCGAGATTTACTCAAACGCCCGCAAAAATGACACTTATACCCCTGTCATTTAACATACCTATCTTAATACTTCACCTCTCTCTTTTTTCTCAATTTCAAACAAAACCCTACTGCAACATTCTGCCATTGTTAAACTATGGGTAAAAAACCCTAATTTTTTTGAGAAGATAAACCCTAATAATTGAATTTGAGATAAATTGAATTGATTAAAAAATAATTAAGATTTACTTGTTTAATGTATGAATTTCAATCCAAAAATTAATGGGTGTTGATCAACTGTACCCGACTTTTTCTCACTTGTACCCAAAAAAGACCACCCTACCCTTTTCATTTCCTACTCTCATATTTCAAAACTTAAAAATACTCTCTTCTCTCTCCTCTCTTCATATTAACATTACCCATCTAACCACCATGTAAACCACCCCAACACCACCCACCACCCTCCGTTCCACCGCCAACACCACCCAACATTAGATTCAATAACAATCAATATATATATATAATTGGAGGTTTTTTTGAGCGATTCTAGAGTCTCCAATATTTTTAAAACTCTTAACAAATGGATTTTTAAAGGATAGTTATAAAAATATATAATTAATTAATAAATTAAAACTCTTAAAACATAGAATTTTAAAGGATAATTATAAAAATATATAATTAATTATTAAATTGTTTATTACAAAGTGATAAAATTATATTGTTTAAAGGAGTTTAAATAGACTTGGATGACTATTGAATCTAACAATATATATACTCATTAACAGTTCATAGTACTGCATAATTGTGGACGTCCCTTATAAATTCTCCACTATCTATATTATTTATTATTATACTTGATTTGTTAGTTGTTTAATACGGAGTACATGATTATGCATGTCTTTTTTTTTCATTAATTAATTAATTATTTAACTAATTTTAATAGATGGTTTCTTTTTCTTTTGTATGTTTAAACAGGCTGTTAAAATCAAGTTACTATGGAATGTGAGCAAATCTCATAAATAGGTAAGGAAGAACTATATAATCTCTCTATTTTATGGGGATAGTTATTCAATGATCTTATTATATATGGAGTACTTTATACACGATGATTATTCATTAATATTATTAGTGCGATTTCTAGGTAATTTATAAAGGATTATTAGTAAACTGTATAATTTTAATACAGTTAGAAAATTAATGCAGAGTACATCTTACATCTATTTAGCATCATGCAAAGTCTATTATCATAACCAAGTTCTATCTTAACTTTGATATAGTATTTCTTAATTTTGATATTGAATTATGATTCTATATTTCTTTACGTGATTTTTAGTTTTCTATAATGACCACATACTTATGTTTTAGTTAGTTGTATTTCATACATCAATTGTATTTTCTCATTCATGCTTATATGGAATGAGTTTTATTGGGTATTATTATTGATACGTTCACTATATGTTAGATCATATTGATTGATATATGATGTAATATGAAACTACTACAAATAAAATATCATCTGAATATTTATTTATTTTAAAATTTAATATGAAAGAGTTTGAATACATAAAGAGATAAGGTTTAAAATATAAAGATAAATTATTAATGTATTCAGGAGAGATAAAAATTGTGATTATATCAATTTCATTGCAAATACATCAAATATTAGTACGTATATCGGATGTAACATACGACAACTAACATAGTTTATTTAAAAGGATATAACAAAAATTTTGTTGTAAAAATAAGTTATGTTGGTACCCAATAAAATTTATTGCGTAAAGAGCAAGCTCAATTAAAATCTGCTTCTACATCTATTATTGTTAGTGCAAATATCGTCATATTTAATTATGGCATAATATGATATAAAGTACTCCGTATTAGTAGTATTTGGTAATGGCATGTATATGATCTCATCTCCAACAATTTTTAAATATATCAAAATTACTTCTTATAAAGTACTCCGTAGTAGATTATACCCCAATCTACCATTTTAATACGTTGTCTATCAATCATCTAAAATAACGCGGGACTACCCGATGTCATAGCATGCATAAATATTGATGGGTAATTGGTGGAGTTAATATTTTTAGTTACCTACATTAAAATTACATTCATTTGTTTAAAAGTTTAGTACTCCCTCTGTCTCAGTTATTTGTTTATAGTTTGACTTTTTTCCCCTCACCAAAAAGTCAAACTGTAAACAATTCACTGAAACGGATGGAATATTTAAAATAATAAATCAAATAATATCACATATGACTAAATCGTTACTTAAACATTTCATATAATTTCATGAATTATTCTTCAAATTTGTAAACAATGGCAAATTGAGTAATATTGTGAGTTAAGATAAGTAGAGAGAATATTGGTATCTCGAATATACAAAACCTGATACATACTCCCTCTAATCCAGTTATTCTGCCAGTTATATTAAATCTTAACCTATATATTTTTTCTATAAACAAATAACTTAATAGTAAAAGGACTTATTAAAAAAAAAAAAATTAAAAGGTGAGTGATGTTAGTTTTTAACTATTGCTCAAACTCCTTTAGTTCTGTATTACACATATAAATTAATCCTACTATATTTTAGATAATTTAAATCCTACTTGAGTTTAAAAAAAAATTAAAATTTCTCTAAATAATCTTATTTATTATTTTAAAATAATTTAAGAAATTAAAATTTTATTAATACTTAAATTTTAATGTCTAAACAATTAGAAGAGTCCAGCTCTAAACAATTAGAAGAGTCCAACATCTAAACATGATAATAATAGCATTGAAATTGGATAAAATCCAAAATGTATGCACTTGATATTTCTCAAACTAACTATTTTATGTGCCCTATAAATTTTTGTCCATGTCCTACATAATAGCTCTTGCTATGGACATTTATTACTAATTCTATTTTCCATCATGCACTCATTTTATTCTACTATTTTTGTTCTCCTTTTTTCATGATTAATTAACACAAATTCATTGTTTAAACATAGCTTAATTTAATTATTATATGATGATAATTTTATTCTCCTTTGAATATTGTAGATGTAATATGGATGAAGGATTGATCCTTAACCTTACTGGATAAGAATTAATCTCAGAAAAATAATTGAAACAACATATGAATTTCGCATAATTATTTTATGAGACCTTTTTCCAAAACTTACAAATCGTTCCAACTAAAACATATTTATTACTATGTAGCATTGCGAATTTATGTTTTGAAAAAATGACAATTGTGTATTTGGGTACAAAATTAGTAATCTTATCATTGAAAAATATATAATTACATATTTAACCCCATGATGATTAATTAGTGAAAATATTATAACAAAAATAAAAACAATTATTTGATTTAGTAGCAAAATAATCTTATTTATAAAAATGTGACGGGTCTTTAATTTGGGTATATGATAATATATTATAGAATATCTATATAACTTATTTATTGGTTGATTCTTTTTTAAAATGTCATATTTAAAACCCGTGCATTGCACGGGCTTTGCTCCTAGTAATTATAAATTGAAAACTAAAATATAATAATAAAACAATTAATAATAATAACATATAAAAATTAAATTAATAATAAATTAAAAACCCTAACTACTGCCGCCCACCAAATCCGGCCACCCACCACGACTACCCTGCCACCCAGACCTCCGACCACCCTCCCTGAGCCGCCACCGCCGCCGCCGTCCACGCCCACCATCACCACGGCTTGCACCGACCACCAACAACCACAACGCCCCTCTTCCCTCTCTTTCATCCTTAACCACCCACACCCACCCATGACCATCTGCCGCCAAGCCCACCCACCACCTGCCACCGCCGACGTCCACAGACCACCCACCACTCACCACCCACCACCCTCTGTTGCACCACCATCAACCACCTCAAACACCCTTATGAAATCAATAAATTACATAAGTAATATATTTAACTAATTAATTAACAAAAAAAACAAAAAGAAAAACAAATTATTTGAAATATGACATTATTATCGTCCATAATTGAAATATTGAACGAATTGTGGAAGAAATCGTTTGATTGTTGATGATTTTAGGTTTTTTTTTTAGGGTTAGTGTATTGAGTAAATTGGAGAGAGAAGAAAATTTAGGTTGTGAGAGCGAAGAATTTGGAAAATTTATGAGCAAAAAGGGTACAAGTGAGTAAAAGTCGGGTACAGTTGATCAATTACGAAATTAATATATTGATGAATTGGTACTATAATCTATAGTACAGTGGTCAACAATGGCAGCAATTCACTCACAATATCATGCTTTCGCGATTAGTGATAGTTTAATTGACCGCAACTTATTGAAAGACTTCTTAGAACTTCTTGTTTTCAAAGTTGGTTTCCTTTTTATTTTAATTTAAGTTATTATTATTATCAAAAATAAAATAATTTGATTTTTCATTGATTTACCTTGTCTATAAAGAGAGAACAAGGTGAGAATTGAAAATGATAAAAGGGTAGTTAGTGAAAATTTTAAAGAAAAATGCAGGCATTGGAGTAAAAGACGCAAGTGATTGAGCAATTACGTAAATAAATTGTTGATAACTTCTATTGATCATCCCATGCATAAGAAGGTTCATAATAGACTAACTCCATTTTTTAAACCACTACACCAGTGAATGTACTTATACGGGGTACAATTGGCCTCACCGGAATCACTGTGGCAAAAATTCAGGAAAAAAGGTGGGGAGAAGATAGTCATCCTCATCAAATTGAGCCGTCAATCGAAAAGCAACAAGAAAACAAAATGTTGCACTCGCTTGATTGTAAATATAGCCTGTTCTCGACAACATAACAAACCAAACACTAACACATCGTCTCGTACTCAACTCAGTGAAAGAGTAGTGTAGTACTAGATGCAAGTCGAACCGAAAACATCCTTTACAGTTTACACAACTTTCTACATTGTAAATGCAAGTAATCATATCAACACACTATGCCTACCAAAGAAGAATTACAACCATAAAATTAAGGAAAGACGAATGTGGGAGCCATCACCAGCCGATTGAAATCTCTCAAGAAAAACTCGATAGTTGTCAAACGCAGTTGTGAATTTGGAACGTCTTCTTACTGCGCTTTGGTAAATGTTACTTACACTTGACGACTCACCACACGCCGACTAATTTGTCTCAACACCGTACCTCATATGAACCTGCTTTTGTAATGTAGCGAACCCACTCAACGGTATTGTAACCGCTTTTCTCCCATACCTGTAAGGATTTGATAACGTTACGCAAATTATGTTGCGGATTACAAAAGCATAACAAGGTAAGTCATTCACTTGGGTATTATACCTTGAGGAAACGAACGCGTAAACCTGATGCTGTGAACATGGGGACCTGCCGACCAAATCAGTTTAAAAGCTTGTAAGAGATGGAAATTTTGAAAGTAAAGAAGCAAAAACAAAATCCTCATAGAAAAACAGTAAAATAGACTGAGTGACTAGTTAGAGAAACAGCTGAAGCAACACAATTTGAAAAAAAAAAAAAAAAAAAAAAAAAAACAAACAAAAAAGAAAGAAAGAAAACTCTGGCAAGTCTCAATATTGGTGTCGCTTTTTCACGAATGTCATTCGCACATTTAGAGATACTCTAATTATCAATATCTCTTACGACAGGAGTAAGCAGAAATGTACATTCTGATAAAATCAAAGTTGCGTGATGCAAGTCTTTACGTAACTTTTACAATCGGCTAATTGAATAACTATTGCGAGTAAATACTGTGGTTACAGATCAGACTGAATATGCACGACCTTCTCTTACGCCAAAATTAGTTGAAATAATTAAGGTATTTGTTTTGGTTTATAAGGGGGCACAAGGTCATTACAACTGGGGGAGGGGGATTCGAACTCATGACTTACCGTCTACAATACCTCCCTCTTAACCACTAAACTAAGACATCTTTGGCACTAGTTAAGGCATTTGTGTAATATTGTCGTTGTTGCTGCATAACTATGATGTACGACATATCCTACCTAAGTATATACTGTATTGTTCAAATGTTCTTGACAACATCATAAAGCAATTCATGAAGTTCACCTGTTTTAACCTACTCAAAATTTTCCGATAATACTTATTTGTTGCTCGTATGTGGTAAAAAAAAAAAAAAAAAAAAAAAAATCCTCCAAGCAAGTCATTTAACAATCTGAGTAGCTTATTATTTTGAAAAAAATGCAAGTTTCAGCTTTCATGGGAGGTATGAATCCAATACACGATGATTTTTTTGTTTATCCGATCAACTTGCACCATATTCCAGTTTCTAACGTGACTTCACTCGCATAAGATTATAAATTTTAATTTTCATGAATTCACATGCTCTGCAGCAGATTGACATTTTGAAAAGGAAGAGACAGATAGACACCCAGTACAAAATATAGTGGCATTAGCCAATCTTAAGGTACCTGAAATTCCATTTGAATTGGCGGCCTTGTTGAAGATTTTTTGTCTCCGATGGTAGATATTAACTCCACCTCAGCACTCAGGGTTGACTCAGTTTGTCCGGGAAATTTCCTTATCCTGCCAAGCACATATAAATATCAGCAGTTAATTACAACACATACGATGTGTGGATGATATGTCCTAGATTCAAACAGATTACGATGCAAAGGACCTCAAAAGCCATGATTAAAATAGGTTAGTGATTACAGTTCACTGCCCTAAAAGGCCCAGAACTATTGTACTCGTACATATTACTGCAGATACACCAAGGTATCAGGCTACCAAAAAGGTGAAAATCATTTATAAAAATAAAAATAAACATTATAAAAACAATTCTGATAACCTAGAGAAAAGGACTTGGATTCAACTTATAGAATGACCCTTAAATTAATCTAGAGCGTTGCATGTGCATTCAATACCGAAAAACATTCTATGCTGTATCTGAGTTAGTACTTCCTATTAAACTGCTTCAGCGAAAGGACAATATAAATCACTGGCACATATTGATGGGGCAGAAGTACTAAACACATCAAGAGTTGAGAGAAGAATTAACAGAGAATGATGACGGTAAATGCTCAAAGAAAAGCATATAAAACTCACTTCCAAACCAAACAATCGATAGACGGATTATATTTTGCCTTCCCAGATGTCACTTGGAAGTTTGTTTTCGCAGTTTGTTTGGGTACTGGGATTTTAATCACAACACCAAGAGCAAACATCTTTGCACCAAACACACTCTTGACCTGGCAACAGAGAAAAAGTAAAACTTCAAAACAAATGTAAAGGTTAAATCTAGAATGTATCATTATCAACGGAATTCCTACTATGAGGCTCCCGCTCAAAGAGAGGTGCACACCCTTCCTCTATAATAACAACTAAGCTATGTCTGCAGAGAGCCATAACTGAGTACATGAAAAGAGAGGACCATTCTACTGATTCACATAAGGAAGCGTATACTGTACTATTTTGGTGCCATATTGAATTAATCCGTTATACTAGAAATGTTTCTTAATTATAATACGAACCTTAACATTAACTTCCATGCGTGTCCTACCCAATTCTTTGATTGTAGGCAATACCCGGAAGGGAAGGTTGACACCCTCAGTTATACGATATCTGCAAGAGATGAAACAGTATAATATGAGTCCATGAGTCTCTGAGACTAATATTTCTTGTATGGCAAGGTCAGAGGGCTAATTAAATAACAAAAACGACGGAAGTACGGCTCAGTCTTAAATAGAGTAAAATTCAGCTTTAAAATCCAGTTACTTCAGCTTGTTAAATTAACAAATTCATTTCAAATTCATCTAAGTTTCGCTTGGAAAATCTGGTTTCCAAAAAATGATCAAAGACCACTTTCTAACTGAATAATATGCTTGAATAATAAAACCCCTCGTCGATTGGATTTCTTTTATTTAAAAGGGAATCAATTTTTGTGGAAACTTCTAAATAACTACATTTTCTATCACTCAACTTCCGGCAGGTTGGTCCTTCCTTGATACCAGGAACTCCTTCAATCTTGTTTGTTACCAAAATACACTATGCCACTAAGGGTAACACTGAAAAGTTTCCGCAAAAGACAAACAATGTTACTATGAATCTGCATTTTTTGTAACGTTGGATGACATTTCCTAAAATGTTAATAAATCATACCAAAGCTAAAAGATAACTTAGAGCAAATGTGAAATAAAGTCAAATGCAGTGAATTTATCCAAAAAGACAATTTAATAGAAACGAGGCTTACTTCATCAATTCAAATTCACCATCAGGAGGCACAAAACTAACAGTCTTCTCCGAATTGAACCTTGTCAAGTTCACACATTGATGGAACGTTACATCATCAAGTTCAATTGTCTTCCCACTGAGAAACAGCAGTGAAAAATGTATATTAAAAACTATTTATGTAATATCCGAGCAAGGATAGCACCTGCATCTGTTTGAAACGAGTAAAATAAAAAAAAGGTATGTCTTCAGGAAGGCTTGAACCACAAATCGTAGGTGGTAAAGAAGGTTCTACACTTCTACGTGATGCCATAGGAGATTTATCTAGAGACAATATGTTTGAATTATAAAATCATTAAGATATCATAGCATCCAAGAATTGTAATATATCTTTCACTTTAGAAAGTATGTGGTACATGACTACATGTACAATACTCCTCGAATCAAGCACCATAAACTATGATACGTTTCTTCAGGATTACAGACATAAAAGACGGCAATGTGATAAGGAATACACCAGACACAGCAAAAAAAAAATATAATCCAAATAAAACAAGAAACTGCTGGAGAAAGGAGCTAAACAAAACAAACGTCACATTTTGCTTTCGAGTAACTAAGAATTTTAAAAGGTTGACATGTGCACCATGAAAATTACTGATAGGATCTGAAATTAAAATTCAAACCACTTAGTTGGAACTACAGGGAGCAACAATTAGAATGAGATCACAAGAAAATATTTACAGAGTATTATAATTATAAGAGTATAACAAGAAGCAAAATATGGATTACCTTTTTGCAGGGCGTGCTTTTAGCTGTGACTCTTTTTCAAGGCCAATCTTATCATTTAGTCCCAGCTTCAAATCCGGCATTCCAGAGAGAAAGCACTTCATGAGAATCTTTCCAGTAACATCACAACGTAGCACACTACCTATCACATAGTAAGTAATAAGAAACATTTGTAGTCAATCATTAACCGGAAAGAAACATACACATACGGCCACACCGAGCAAGAGCTCAGACACACATTCAAGCACATACAAAAGAAAACATCACCCACCTTTTGAAGACATTAGAAGATTGACACTTTCCACAATATCAAGGAACACCTGCACATGAAGGTTTTAATTAATTCACGAGATAACAACATCACGGAATCTACACGTTCCATCTGGTCTTTATCGAATATGATGAGAGATGGTATAGATCACCTCATTCTTTTTATAGACGAGACCTTCTCTTCGCCATCCAACAGCACCTGTAACTTGCAGAGTTGCATTTGGTACTGGTTTATCAACAGGCTGCACAGCACCAAAAAAACAAATAAATAGATCAGAAACACTTCTGTTCACCAAGCTGTATTATGCTGTAGGTTAAAAAGATCAATGACCACCAGAAAGTAGCAGCAACCATTACAATAAACACAACAAATAAACAAGACAAACCTTTGATGAAAACGGCGATCGCACTCCTTCTTGAGTGATATATAGCTTTAAAATTTCAGGCGAAAGATTCTGTGGGTAGCCAAAGTCCATAATTTCTGGATTTCAAACTCATAAACAATCAGAAAATTCCGAACATGATAGTGTCATGAATAACATACAACATATATGACAGAATGTAAGACGATGTCAAACACTAAGCACCATGATGTTGAAAAGTCGAAGGACCTAATCCCTATAGTACTAAATTAAGCAACAGATACTAATTAAAGAAAATATACTTTCAGAGTTTCAGAAAGCAATGAGTCTAAAATCCTTTAGTGCCTAGCCGGAATGTTAGATGACAAGATTGACAACCCCTCTTATTATTAGGAGCTACCCTCATTTTTCTTATTTGGCACATTCAATAGAATTGCTACAATAGTAAACTTGGCAGATTCAGCAAGTCAGCTAAATGTCTCCTTTACTCGTACAATTTGAATTGAGGTAACACATCCATCAAGCGCCCTCATGGCCTCATCTAATGACCACCAAACTAACCAACATTATTCCTCTCATCCCCTTAACAATTGTTTACTCACATACTCCACTTAATTTTTATGCAAAGTAAATGGAGCAATACTTAAGAGGGAGTACCAAACAACAGCCAATACTCACCCATCAATGTAGGAAAACAAGATATGCTAAAATAAAAACAATTCATTGGAAATATTCTGCTTATTGACAATCGTATCCTCAACAAGGTCCACGATGATTAGTTAATAGTGTTCCAGTCGCATGTACAAAGCAGATTACTGCCAATCATACTCAAGCTAGTACACAAGACAGCGTTTGGACTCAAGTCCTCTATCCTATTTATAATATTGTTCCATTTGACTTAGAGGTCATCTATAACATTTGACAAAATATCATTACAACTCCTTAAGTTGTAGAATTCATTAGTGGAGATTCATATTACCCTTTTGATGACTCCCCACTCATAGCTATATTCCTATAGATAACATGGGGAGTTTATGTTATAATTTATCATATTCAGGACTAAGGAGGCGACTATTCTAGGCCAATGAGGATATGGGGAAACTATAAGTTGGATATGGGGAGTACATTTCTTTGAAAATTAAAGTGGTCTCTAAAAATGTATGAAGCATCGCATTCCAGTTTCTAACAGTTTCTCAACTCTTTATATCATGCCTACAGTCTCCTCTAAACCTCAAAAATCAGACAGGAAAAGTAAAACATGTTGCCTAACTTCACAAGAGAAACAAACAAGTCTGAATAATGTGTGATACTTCTGTTCTACACAGCGTTATACTACTCAGGTTTATCAAGCTTGGGAAAGACGAATACTGGTCACGAATTTAATTTTTTTTAGAGAATAGACAAAATGATATTTCTGACCAGTCAGTCGGAAGTTCGAGCGTGGACAGGGAAGAAAAGGGAGAAAAAGTGGAGTCTAGACAAAGTAATTAAAAAGTCTGTTGGAGATCAGATGCCCAAAAATTTCACTTCGATTTTCAGACTTCAACATCCAGCTCATGTGCCCAAAAGTAGTTGCCCTCAGAGGCGCTTTTCTCAACCGGTATACCGGTAGACATTTAGACAATGACATTATTCATAAGTCATAACACTTACCCCAACCAGCAGATGAGAGAAATAAAATCAGACATGTGGATGAGCATAAATTTTAAATTATCACATACCGTCCAACAGCTCATAAATCAAAACAAAGTTATTACGAATAGCATCCTCATCAAATTGCCCCCCAAAGTAAGATTTGAAAAGATTAACAGCCTGCAAGTAGATAGAAAACAGTAGTCAGCTACCTCAGAAAAGAAGGGTCAATATTGAACAACAGTCATATTGGTATATAATAGTATGAAGTTTATAAACTTGTTGCATGTTCCAGCTGGTGTGAGATTTTGACAGGTAAATTGTTGGAAATTACTACAGTGAACAGGATAGACGATAATCTAGGATTATGGACTTTAAATTTTACATGAATTCATATAAAAAACTCCAGAGAACCTTCAGAGTATGAGAGAGGAAATTACCTCAACAACGAACTTGAAAGCACAAGCTACATTAGCATTGCTGCTGACAACAATCACGATATATACATTGCTAATCCTCATATAAAGGAAGGAGCAGCCTCCTATCTGCCTTACAGGACACGTACCAAGTTCCTTTGTTTGCATAATATGCATCCGAAATGCATCCACCATGTTGCCGCTATAAATAGCACACATAAACTTCAATAATTGTTCAAAAATGCTGTGACGATGTTACACACAGTTTTGAACAAAAAGATGGAAGATGTTTGGAAATAAGTTGTAATAGTAGAGTATAGAGAAAAACAAAACTACAAAAGCACTATAGACTTAGTTGTCGAATTATATCCGAACTTATTGCCACAAACAACTAGTTTCAGAACTAAAACAAGGTAACAAATTTTTTTCGTTTCGAGGGTGGGAGGGGTGTTCAACACAGTTGAACCGAAACTCAGTGAAGTAATGCCAACCCTAAAACACGAACCATTAAGTCTACTTGCAAACAGCAATTCCAAAGCATAAAGCAGTAACAGAATATCATAATGAGATAAGAGGCACCTATTTCATCAAAAACCAACAATTTCAAGCAATCAAACGTCAAAACTCTAAGCAAAATAATTCCACTCCAAAAAAAGGGTACCTCATATCTACGCAACTTAAGTATAATAATTATACCCTAAACCCAATACATATTAGACTTACGAGCTCCAAATGCCTTATTTGGACATTTACTTTTACATAACATAAATTATTAAGCCATGACTGCACAATGATCGTATTTGAGTCATTGAGTGACTAATATGCTCACCTAAATTGGGTGACGGAAATTCTAGGTCCTCGACAAGGTGCCATGACTTATCTATGTCGGATTCGACTATTTTGAGCGGAGTTTTCAAATTGTGGGTCTAAATTGAAGCCTCGAAGTGTCGTATTGTGTCGGACACGATAGCATTTATCAAGCGACACAACACACAGCAACTAAGTAATGTGAGTGTCGGGACAACATTTATTAGAACGTTTACTCAGGGATGGAAGACTTTTCTTCAAATAGACACTCAGAAACAATTGCAAACGACACGATCACCATCAGTAAGCCATCGATTGCTTCTGTCTCTGTCGTAGGTCACTAAGGTGCCCAATATCTCTTTCAAGACTTTGAATCATTCACTAAATTACTTTTAACCACTAAATTTCTACACGATTGAATCCGAAAATGCTTCACCACTATTATCATTCATTAAGCTGCCATATGATGACATGAACAAACCACATTAACAGATAATCAACATTATAATCAGCAATCCAATAAAATCAACTACAAGTTAACACAAAAACACTTGAAACACAATGATCATGAATCAACCACAACATCCACAAATTCATCGTCGCGTAAGCTTACCGAATTCAACAACTTTACATCAATGCGCAGTACACGAAACTACATTGATACATTCATAATAATTATACTGAAAATCGTCAAAACAATCAATAACATCGCATAAACACAACAAAATGATGAACAATTCAAGTAAAACAAAACAAAAACAAAAAGAAAATGAGGAGATTTTACCCGACATCGTCTCGGTAAAGACGATTGATGAGAACATCGCCGCGAAGATTCAAGAAATAGATCGCGGAAGCTGCCACAGGCATTTTCCGACGAATTCAAAACGTATCGAACTCACTTAATATTATATTAATTTGAAATCATGAATTAGATCGGAGAATCTGGAGATCTAGGGTTTTTTCGGAAATGATTTGATTTTAATTTTGATTTTAATTTTGATTTCGATTTCGATTTCGATGATTGAAGAGGGAGTGTAGTTGATTTGAGCTGGTGAAGGGGAAAAAAAAAAAAAGCAGCTGTATTTTGCGAAGCTGTATTTTACCAACCAAAATGGAAAGTGGAAAAAAAAAAAGCCTACGGTTCTTTGGTCTAAATTTTGAATATTAGGCGAGACGGTCTTTCATGAGACCTAATAATTGGTCATTTGGGTGTGAATGGTGTCACTTTTAGAGTTTTAGGGTACTCGATACGAGTCATAATATATTCTGTTAATTTTTTTGTTGTCCTTAAAGAAAATTCCGGTCATGTTTTTTGTTATTTACATGTATATTTTATGGGTTTTTCTACGGTGTACCTTCCAAGTTTTTTGTTTTCTATCGTGTATCCCTTTTTTTTTTCCTTATACCGTGTACCCTTGAACTTCATTATTTATTCTATAAGATGACCTAAAGTCACTAAATTGTTAACTAAATACTAACACCGTTAGAATAAACTCCTATTTTTTCTATTTTTTATGTTTTCCCTTCAAAATTATGAAATATCCCCTTCTTTTTTCTAATTTTTCACTATTTTTCATCCTTATTCATTTTTTTCCTATAGTATATAATTTTTTTTTTTAAATTGTTGTTAAAAGTCATAAACTTTATTGATTTACTTTATCGTAAAATAATCATGAATATTTGAAATTCATAAATTTAGAAGGAAATATTAAAAAGAGGGAGAAATGAGAGAGCAATGTAATTGTTAGTGTTTAATTAACGGTTAAGTAACTTTAGGTCACGGTTGAGAATGGATAATGAAGTTTGAGGGTACACCGTGTAAGTGAAAAAAAATAGGGGTATACGATAGAAAACAAAAAAGTTGGAGGGTACACCGTAGAAAAACCCATATTTTATTCTTCAAGAGGTTTTCAAGCTACGATATTGCATTGATAGGTCTTTGATTAGCACAATTGAGTACTATTGTTTAAAGTGATTGAAAGTAATGTCGATATCGCACCTTCATACTTGTTTTGGAGCAATATTAGGATGTTAGGATGGATGATTAAAGATGTTGCTGGTGCAGAGCGCAACTGGATATAGATTTTCCCAGACTTGTACTCAACAAGAAAAATCTTTCGGTCATACATGCCTCTCCTTTGTGGCAGATTGACAGGTACAAGTTTTCCAAAATCTTGTCTATCGCACTACCTACATTGGATGAACAACTAAAATAATTAATAATACCTTTGATTATGTTAATAATTTTAAACTTTACACAGAGTAATATTATTCATTAATTAAAGATAAATAACACTATAATGCAAGTATAGTATTACCTAGGCAGATAGAAGGTACTATGCGAGTTTGCAAAATGTATTTCCAACCCACTACTCATGATGAGTATAATTATTATCCGCCTCTTATAATTATTTATATGAAATAATTAGTTTATTGCAAGATTTATATCCATTGTAGCTTATCTAAACTACTACGGAGTAGTTTGAAATATAGTAGGTTACGATTTTTAATTGGACAATTATGGTGACATGGGATGATATAAGTTACAACTATTAGTATTGTACAATTGGAGAAGAGCACAATGGCGGATCCAAGACTTTTAGACAGGGGGTTCGAAAATTTGCTCGAAAAATAATACTATTAATATATTATTAAAAATATACTCCGTATACAAAATATTTCCAATAATTTAAATTAGCCTAATAGCATGTAAGCATGTTGCCTATTAGATTGGTAAGCTACAATGCATTGTAGGTTACCATTAGAGTTGCTCTGACTCATAGTTGCTCTCTTTGAAGATAAAAGATGTAATCATGGAAGTCCGTTGATTAAGTAATTTATGGCCTTAATTTTATTAACTTCATGTATGCGGTTAAATTGTAACTGATGCATGTGAATCTTGACTCGTATTATACTACGAGTATCTAGGAATTCGTTTCGTGTTATAAAATTCGGATTGTATGGTGATTAGGTTGGTTAATTGTGACTAGGTATTGGAATTTTTATTGTTGTTTCCATGGTATTGATTGATTTAGGGTATATTGGTTATATGAGTATGTTTTTAAATATGATACAAAATCCAAAATATCCAATTTATAAGATTTCAACATGGATTCAATTTATCTAGTTCGTAAAATAGTATTCTGTATATATTCTCTTTCAAAACAAGCAAAAGAAGAACTATAAAAAATTAAAAATGCTACACTACTTCAATTGAAATAATATCTATATCTATATCTATATCTATATCTATATCTATATCTATCTATATTATATATTAAAACGAATACTCTAAAAAGTTTATGCCAAAAACTAACCAAATTTCTTCCCTCGTGCTGGCACGTCAAAACTAGGATTGCCACGTAAGAAACCACAAAACAGCCTCCCTTTTCTGCTTTCCTCACCTCCTACGTTTCTTCTATGGAGAAAACCAAAAGCCTCAGCTCCCTTTAAAAACGTTTTCGTTTGCAATCAATTCGAAACTTTCAATTCAATTCAATTCCCATTCGTTCAACTCAAAATACATTATAGGGGTGATTATTAAACTGTTTCCGACATCGTTCTCGCGGACCAATTTATCATCCGAACTTTGAATGGATCCAATAATTCTAATTTCAGTCCAACGTCCGATGATTTTATTTCTCCGGTACACCCTATGCTTTTGTATTTCGAAGTTGGCTTTGTTGACGCTTGTATTTGTCGGCATTGGTAGGAATTTCCATTATATTCAAATTTACCCCTATCCCGAGCATACATATAAGTGGTGTTCGTAGATGATAATCAATTTGGAGTTCTTATCGCTGTCATTGTGCATTGTTGTTTTTGTTGTGTGTTGTTATTGCTGCTAAATTTTATCGTTTGGATCGACGGTTAGACCATAAACGCCAGTTTAATTTGCATACATTTACGTTTAAAAATTTAGAGTTGACAGGAAAACCATGTAAATTTGACTCGTAATCATATTCTGATTTGACAATCAACAAATTGCTCTTTATTCAAGTATTAAAAGAAATCTCCTTACTGAATATATTTCAAAAGGTGGGTATGAGTCGGTTGAACGAGGAGTTATACCTGACGGCCAGATGATTGCTGTGAAGTAGAATAAACTGGCTAGCTCGTAGAGTGACATTGAGTTATGCTCGGTAGTTGAGGTTTTAATCGTGTGTAGCACGAGAAGGTCGTAATGCTTATTAGGTAATTTATTGGGGATGAAAGGCAGTTGCTGGTGTTTGAATTTATTTGCAACAGATTCTTGGACACACATTTGTATAGAAAATGTCCTTTTTTAGGCAATTGGTGTTTTTGTGTGACAAATATTCATTAATGTTTTCTGAATTTCTTATGTAATTGCTGGAAGGAGTTAAACTCCACTTGAATTGTATGCTCGGTACAAGGTCGTTGTCTGAGCTGTACTGGTTTGTAGTATGTTCATGAAGAGTGTAGAGTTGACTGCATTATTCACTGTGACTTGCGCCCTAACAACATCTTGCTTACTCACGACTATGAGCTTTTGTCCCTTGGGAAAATGAAAGTATAACAAGTTTTGTTTTGGTTACTTGACTTAAATAAGTGGCGTTCTCGTAGCCCTTAGTGACTTCTCGTGCTTTGTTATTTCAGGTTGGTGATTTAAGCTTGCAAAAAAGTGGCAACTTGATAGTAGCACTAGAGACGAAACAAGAGAGCTTCCCACATTTAGGTATACTCTTAAAGTCTAAGTACTTCGTATGCTTTCTTTGTTTTGTATGACAAAATGTCTTGTGTTCTGGATTTTTGTTAGGGTTCATGAGTTTGTAGTTTCTATTTTCAAAAGCATACTAGGAAACTTGGATGTGATTTTGCTACTATTTAATGTTTTAAAAGTGCAAACATGTTAAATGATAACCTATGATACAATACTTTTTCGCTTGGATGCAATTTAAATTAAAACGTCAATATTTGACACCTCATCGTCGAATTAAATCGATAGACTTAGATTGTGTACCAATATATGTTTACGGCTGTTGTCTTTGGGATGATGACCCATTACATTTTACAGTAAGGATCCTCTCCATTTCTTAAAAAGAAATTGAGGGTCCATTACTCATCAACGGTTGAGATTAAATCTAAGCTAGATCGGATGATTGTAGATTTATTTGGTAATAAAAAGGTAACTTAATGAGATAGAACTATATAATTAAATAATGTATTGTGAGAAGAAATAGAGAGAAAAGAAATGGAGAGGATCCATTTTGATTGTACAGACAAAAACTGAAGGTTTTGTGCCAACTTATCATTGAGCTTTGGAATACTTCATGTTTTCGATTATATGAATTGCAGTGCACCGACAGTTATACGCTTCTAAGCAGAAATAATAATCGCATTGATAGGTCAAGGTTATAAGCCTATAGCTGCTGTTTTTACATGTATAATAGTTGGTTCCTAATTAAATTGTTTTTCTTTTACGATTTTTTTTGCAGGGAGTTAGAGTCGATAGCCATTTATATCTCAGTGACAAGATTGACAATTTAGCCACCAATTCGCCGAGTAAGAAGTGTTAAATCATCTGCAGAAGAGAAGAAAGTGACTTGGTTTATATGAAATGTTAGTGTCGTTGCTACTCTTGACGTGGGGTCACCGCATTACTTTGTCAGTTTGCCTACTGTGAATGTGCTTAACAAACGCCTTGTGAAAAACTTCACCACAATGTTGTAATTTGTATATTAAGTTCTGTGTTTCTCCGTTATCAGCGGCATTTTGAATAATTGTACTCTGCAATAAGATCACAGGTGCCTTCATCAATTGCTCGATGTTTTTCCAAGTTTAATTATGTAACACAATATTATTTATAGATGTTTTTTGAGTGCGTGCAGGACCGTGCTTAAATAATGGAGTTATCCCAACAATTATAAGTTGATCGTCATTGCATCACTCCCTTTTGACGGAAAGACCGAACAAGCCTACAAAACATACACCCAAAAAAAAAGAGGAACTACACAAGATAAAGTAACATTATTCATTAGCATCTTAATTTTTGTACTGCATTTCATATGCTTTTAAAATTCCCATGTGCTGCGCCACGCTTTTGCAGTATCACCAAAACGCAACAAAAATCTAAGAGAAAGACAATTAGGTTGCACTAACGAGCCCGGAACACAACTCGTGGAATCATAGACTGAAATTACAGAAATTGTCTCGGGTTTTAAGATGGGCTATTTTATGAAGTTAACTAGATACACGTGTTATTCAATACTCTTAATTGAACACACCACTATCTATTCTACATAAACATCGCACGACCCTAAGAGACACCCAGAATAAAAAGAAAGTGCCTGCGCATGATAAATGTAGGGTGGTGATGACTCCACGGGAGAAGGTACTCTTCCACGGGAATATAACCTTGACAAATAAAAAGTCAACTAGTTTTAGTCTTCTAGATGATACCTCAAGAGATGATCGATTGTGCAACCCGAAAGATAGAAAAACCAAATCGAAATCAACTCTTTTACGATTTAGCCCATCAAACTTACTACTACTCGTAGTATTTATTTTCCTTAACAATCAATTACTTAGTTAAATTTTTACCGATCTAAATATTTTCCTTAATTTTTTTTTATTTGGTATTCCTTAAAAATACTTTGTACACTCTTATACATTAAATTAAATTAAAATTAAAATCCAATTGATTTTGATTCCCACCATTTCAGAAGTCCATAACATTTTAGGAGACTATTACTCGTAGACTCGTAGTGCACAATCTACAATCTATAAATACATATTTTTCACTCACAAAACTCCCCCAAAAATCTCCCTTAAATCTCTAACTTAATTTCTCACAAATCTCACCCAACTTTATTAAAAACAAAAACAAAAAACAAATGGACCACAACCACCACCACCACCACAACCACCATGACCCAAACCACCACCACCACATCCGCCACCAACAACAACAACAACAACACAACAACCACCTCCACCACCACCAACAACCACCGCACCACCACCACCACCAACAACAACAACAACCCATGTACCCACCTCACATGATCCCCATGCCTAACTACACTTCCACCAACCGCTTCCCCTTCACCTCCTCCTCCCCTCCTCCTCCGCCGCACACGGTGCCGCCACCGCCGTCCAAGAACATCCAACCTCTCGAACCCATCTACTCCGGCGGCGGCAGCGGTGGATACGACATTGACCCCAATTCGCAGAAGAAGAAGAGAGGTCGACCTAGAAAGTACTCTCCCGACGACGGCGGCGGCATTGCGTTAGGGTTGTCTCCTACTACGCTCTCATCCGGTGGCGTCGCCGGTGACGGCGGCGGCGGCGGGGGCGGCGGTGGGGCTGATTCATCGGGGGCGACACCGTCGTCGGAGAATTCTTCGAGGAAGAACCGTGGTCGTCCACCTAGCTCTAGCAGGAAACAGTTGGATGCTTTAGGTTAGTTAGGGCTTTCGATCATCGTCGTTGTTGTCATTTGTTTACCTTTCGATTTTGAAATTTACCGTGACCTTGGTTAATTGTGATTGTTTTTGTTTTGTTTGGGCAGGTAATTGTGGAGTTGGTTTTACGCCGCACGTTATCTTTGTGAATGCTGGTGAGGTAATGTCTAAATGTTATTTGCATTAGCATTGATAGAATGAATTATTCGTTTTTATCGATTTACAAGTTATTTGGTTGTGTTGGATTGGTTTGATTCATGGTTTTTATCGATTTACATGTAATGAATTTGTGTTGTATGGATTTTTTATAAGGAATGTCGTAAATGTGTCGTAATTAGGTATTTCATAGAGTTTGTGCATTATGTTTTTAGATTGCGTGTCGGTGTTCTAATAAATGATCGAGGTAGCTCTTGTAAGTGCTTTTAAAACGATGCGTGCTGAGAAGGTAATATGCACCCCACTATTTGTATCTGCTTTTAAAACGATGCGTTGTTATTTAAGGAAAAACGTATTTTGGATACGGTTTGAGAAACATGAAGTGTCTTCATTAAGTTCTAGAATGATGCGTTTGTCTTTGGTAAGCTACTCTCTAAGTTAGTTATGGAGTTTGAGTACACGGAATTGGTTATTCACTTTCAATCATTGGATTAGACTGTTTTGAGGATTAAAACGAATTTGTATTGGGTGAACATTTGCATTAGTCGTTTTGGAATTGGTCCTTTGTATGAGACTATGAGTAGCTTGCCTTGGTGTGGTTTGTGGATTAATTGCACGATAGGCCTGTTCGGGTATGTGTATACTGCAAAGATTCACCCCGTTCCCGCACTATTTACAACTCCTCCCTAGACCGTTCTTATGTTCAGTTTTTTTTTCCCTTAATATGTCTTTCCCATGTTGCGTAATTTTTATTGATGCTGAATTACTGAATGACGACTTCTGTATACGGCGACAAGGATGCTTCTATCTCCCGCGATATTTTTGTTCTCATTGATCTGTGCCTTTTGGTGAACAGGACATAGCGTCAAAGATCGTGGAGTTTTCTAAGCAGGGAGAACGGACAATCTGTGTTCTTTCAGCAAATGGCTCCATCAGCAACGTGGATCTACGTCAGCCTGCAATGTCTGGTGGTGTTGTGAAATATGAGGTGTGCTCTATGTTCTGTTTAAAAATAGTTCTACTTGTATATGTTTACAAGCATGTCTGAAGGTGTTTTGTTCGCAATTACTTGTGTCCTGTGTCCTTAATTCTTGTGTCTAGATGCTCCTTCGAGTTGTTTCTTTAGGCTGCTGTAGGCTTGCATGAAGACAAATTTTACTTGGATTGTCTTTGCGGAAAAAGCCGTTTGATAAAAATTGAAATCGCTTTTTTCATATGCCTAGAATTCTTCTGTGCTGACTGTTTCCGGCATCCTCCTCCATTGAGTTATTCTCCTCAAAGCGTGTGAAATAACCATCAAACTTCATAAAAAAGTTGGGTTTTGTATATTTTGAGGGATTCAATCTCCTACAATCATGCTGCTTTGCTTCTGACACACTCTTTAGTCTCCTACTTTGTGGACGTGTGCTTAGCACTAGCATAGCCAGGATTAATTATTAGGGCATAGGAAACTTTTTGGAGGAGCGGGTTGGTTATAGAATAATGTAATCTCGAAAATATTTGAAAAATTGCAACTATAATACTCAAATTTTTACTGTTCTCGCCCCCTAGCTCTGCCCGTGGTGCTTACTGCTTAGATATTTCTATGCAGCTGTCAAGAAATCATCCACCAATTTACTTCCATGGTCCGCTGCTAAGTACAGATCCGTGGCTTTGTAGAATGATTTCGTGTCCCTGTCCGATCGTCTCTTCTATTTTTGCTCTTTTTTGCACATTAGGAATGTATGTGAACGACGACTGCTTTAGACCTTTAGAGTATATCTCATGTCCATATATATGTAACAGGTTGCTATGAACAAAGTACGGCGCATTCTCTTAATGCTGTCTGATAGATAAATATGTTGGCAGGTAAACAACTATTTGATAAGAGATTGAGGTTTTATCATGTACTCGTAACAGTTAGAGAGACTACAATCATACCCTAAATCTTAAACCTTATCTCGAGAACTTTGTGTTTACCGCTCATGTGAATCATTATGTTGACTTCTTTTGAATTCTCTTGATACATTTGGATTCATTTGTTCTCCCTTTATACAATTAACTACTCGTATTTGTTTCGTGCTTTACTTGACTGCGTTCCCTCTTCCCGAGGCCATACTATGACTTGATTTCGTGCACTTTTGAGTTCCTCTTATTTATACGGAGTATATCTTTTTAATTGTTTTTAAGCGGTACAAAATCGGCATGCTATATGATACACAGTATGTTTTTTCATTATCGTGTTTATTTAAATGGCGGAGTTTGTGTTGTGTGTTGCAGGGACAATTTGAGATCATTTCTTTGTCAGGCTCATTCCTCTTCTCGCAAAGCAGTGGTGGGTACGTACGAACTGGCGGCTTGAATGTGTCACTTGCGGACTCAGATGGTCGTGTGTTGGGCGGTGGTGTTGTCGGGGTTCTGCGCGCAGCAACTCATGTTCAGGTACCATTTACATTTTGTTTATTATGTAAATTTCAAACAACTTAACAAAATTTCAGACGTTAGACAACTTAAGATGAAGAGAACAAGTCATAAGTCGAGTTATTATTTGGTGGCAAGCTGCTAACGGTATAATATGTTGGCAGATTATAGTAGGCAGCTTCATCGCAGACGGTAAAAAGCCGAAGTGTATGCCTTCAATTCCTCTATCCCATATGCTAAGTTATTCCGGACAAGGACAGCCTGGCACTGATACGAGCCCTCAGTCGCAAGAGGTCTCGACAGAAGGATCAGACGAAAACGGTAGTAACCACATCGACAGGAACGCGGGATAATACAGCAATTCAAATCATCCGATGCATCATCATCATAATATGCAAATGTACTCCCAAATGAACTGGCCTAACCCCGGCTCGAAGATGCTTCAAAACTAGAGACCCCGTCTTCGTGATACTGTTAGAGTGGTAGGATGGTTAGAACTTAGGAAGTAGATGTTCCTTCCACCGAAAGAAAAATCCGATTTCTTTTTGAAGAATTTCGATGACCTTTTTTGCGCACATTTTCGTAGTGTAAAGATGGATAGCGTGAATCGTAGCTGTGTTGATCCCCTAGTCTTTTGCACATAATTGGATTGGTCTGTGGTGAATGGTGATTCTCTAGTATTGCGTTTAATTTAATTTCATACTTCATAGGCTCTTTCACTTACGACGAAGACCGAAAAATATCTTTCCATTTAATCAGGGGATTAAAATATCTTTGAAATAAATATGGAATAATCAATATTATTATACGGAGTAACTAATTATAATTAAGACAAAGAGGTAACACAAATTCTTGTTTAAGACGGGAACTGCCTTAAACCAAGTTAAATCCAAAATACACAAAAGACAAAGGACAAGTGGGAGAAAGTTGCTTCTCACTGGTTTCTTCTGTCTTTCCCATATTCAATCTGCTTCTCCCAAAGAAACGGTGAACCCGCTTTAGGCAAACATAAGAGGTAAAAAGTATGACGTGGTTTATATGCCAAGGTAGGTTGGTTAGCTGTCATGACGCGTAATTAAAACTCAAAAAAAGTTATACGGTGAATTACGTTGGTGTCACTTGTACGAGTATTATGAATTTGGATTACAAATTCCTAATTTGGATTAATAACTGCTGTTTAGTTGCACTCTTTTAATTCTCGGTTTTTCTTTATCAACTTCGTGATAAAGTAGTCCTTTTCATTTTATATGTTCTCTCATTTCACTATCATATATCTTACATATTCAATGTAAATAATTGATTAGACAGAGGGAGTATATTATGTAATTAGGAATAACATAAAAATTGAAAGGGCGTATTTTATTACATATGTAATTTTGTCTCAATTTGTTAGTAATTATGATTCAAGGAAAGAAATTAAAACCGTTAATAAATATTACGGAGTACTATGTAATTCGTACTTCCTCCATTCCGTTTGATTCTATACGTTTGACCAAAACACGGTAATTAAGGTAGAAGAAAATCAAGTGGGGTAGATAATGGAATTACTTAAATACCCCTACTTTATTGTTTGCAAGTGGGTTGAGTGGGTATTAGTGAAGGGTATATTGGTCTTTTAGTTTAATAAAGTAGAGACTAAAATAGAAATGTATAGAATTGATTGGAATTTCCGAAAAAGGAATATGTATAGAATCAAATGGAATGGAGGAAGTATTAATTATAAACATTATTATAACCAGTCTCATCTACATTATATATCTTGGGTGTAGAGATGGCCCAGCTTGCCCAATGGGGCTCAATTTGAGTGGTTCGGCCCGCCCCTTCCAAGAAATGGGTCGTGCCCAGGCCTTGATTGGCGTAAATGGTTTAGGATAGGTTTCCTGCAAACAGATTTGGTACTGTGACCGGATTCACCTCTAGTCTCTGGGCATGTCAGAACCGCGTGAGTTAGTTCATCGGTGTGGTGGTTCTTGTTTACATTGTTCCGCTTGATTGATCCTGCTTTCAACTTTGAATGGATTGAGGTTTGATATCTCAACAATATATTCTGCTATTACCCTTTCTATACAAAGCCGCCTCGGACACTCACGAATGAAATATATCATACATATGCAGAGAAAGGCTTCCTGAAGACAGGCCATCGGAACTCTACTTATCTAGAATTGCATAACCGACAAGACGGACTTGAGTCTTAATTTAAAAGTTCGGCCCGCCATCCTGACAGGCCCTAGCCGGGCCTGAGAATTAAGACCCGGCAAGTGGCGGGCCAGCCCGGCCCGTGGCCAGGTCCAATGGGACAATGGGTGGATGACATTACTTTAGGAAGCCGTATATTAAAGCACAAGCGAAGATAGTTGATACTCGTAATACACACCTGCGTTTATGTCGGTAGTCAACATCAATACCAACTCTCTTCTACCATTTGATAACATGTTTCACTTATTATGACTTTGATGCTATCCACACCCCCTAACGGCTCTTTTTCTTGGATATATTCCTAATCATTGCCTAACACACTTCTCTATTGTGTCAATATACCATTGTTTAATTAAATTAAAGATGTCTTACATAATTTATCAAATAAAAAAAATACTGAATAATTTTTTTTCTTTCAATTCAAAGAGAAGGAACTAGGCCATTGCGACGTGGAAGAAGCGATTCGAAATCTACTGTTCAGAATACCTTTGTCTTGACCACTAGGCCATAACATTATCAGTAAAACTCACCGAATAGTGACAATACAACAAAAAATTATTACTCTTATAATATATTGTATATACTGCATATCTAATAGACAATTGTTCAATAAAGGGGTGATGAGATTTGACCTTTCAAACACAGTCAGAACTTAATAAGTATCGTATAATTGTATCAGTGGTTCTTATACATTTAAAAATTCCACTTGAGTGAATTATCAAAAGGCTCGCTAAATTTAAACTCGAAATTTTAAAGTCATTACAGATAACCATCTAAATTAAGAGGTGAACAAATAGTCGAATTCATCAATAATTTTATACCAATACCACTTTCTATACTAAACTTGTGAAATTTACCCAAAAAATCCACTAATAATCAAAATATCTATAAACGTAGAACTAACTAATTTACCACCACTTGCAAAAACGTGGACACATGACACACACGCTAATTACTTAGTTGTAAACACATCTTTATTTGTTAACAACTTATAACACCCCATTATAATTAGCCGTTGGTAGGCCAATTTCCAAGCACCTTTGTATGTCATCATCAATCCCACGTATACGTACCACTCAACTAACAACCTTTCACTACTTCCATAAATACACAAAACTTTTATCATCATTCTTTTACCATTATTTTTACTTCTTCTAACTTTTATTTCACAAAAATTATATTGGCTCTATCAATAACAATATCAATATCAATATCAATTCTATGGAGTGTCTCACGGTCCCAGTATCGACCCTAGTGAGACGATGCTCAGGTCGATACTCCAGCTCCAGGTTAGGGTACCGCCCTCTAACAGCAGAGGGCAGTGATAAAATGATAACTGTTGTTGTAGGAAAAGAGAAGACGGAATTCTTGGTAGACCCAATTGTGTTACAAGAGAGCCCATTTAGGGTATTAATTGAAATGGGTATGAAGGGTAACAATAATAATAATAAAAACTTAATAACAAGGGTCCTTAAAATGGAGGGTAATAATAATAACCCTACAAAAAGGGTCATTTTTGTTGATGTAGATGCCATTTTGTTTGAGCATATGCTTTGGTTGTTGTATAATGATTGTAATTCCTTGTTTAAGCTTAATGTTAAGGAGATTATAGATTTTTATGCTCAAGATTATTAGCTTGGTTAACTTTTAATTAGGGGTTATTGTGTTATTATTATTACTCCATCTGTTTCAATCATTTGTTTACCTTTTTCAAATAATCCCTCTCACAAAAAAGTCAAAGTCTAAACAATTCACTGGAACAGAGGGAGTATTATAGATTATATAGAGATGCAAATATAAGTACTTATTATAAGAAAAATTATTCATTGTTTCTTTGTTAAATTTCATTATATTATTAATTGTGTTGATAAATAAAATTGCAAGATGTTTTTAGCTGGAAAGTAGGATGGTTTAATATCATTTTCGTGATCGTCTGTTGAATTGCTATTTGATTTAATTCTTGTTCACGGGTTAGTACTACGGAGTTGTAGGTATGTGGATGTTATCGCCTCATTGTCTACGATTCAACGTTACGAGTATTTTTATTTTGTTCAAATCATTATAGTGTATTGTCATATAATGGTCGTCTATACTCCTTACAATAATTTTTACCGAGATTTTTTATCGGATAATCAAGGCCATTTTTCAGTATGTTCAACGTAATGTTCAATGAACACATGCCTCAAATACTTTCGTGCCTCAATCGGGTACAAATTATATGATATATTGTGATGTGTGCTGCAATATATGTACTAAGATAAGTTTTTCTATAAATGAAATAACTGTATTTTGTTAATATATATGAAGTATATTTTTTTTTCATTTTTTTAATTCTATATGAGGATGTTATAACTAATACTCCGTATAAGGGTCTTATATACATTTTAGAACATGGGCCCTTTAAATCATTTTACGACCCTAGATAATAATTATAATAATAGTAACAACAACAATAATACACGTACGTATATTGAAAACATACACCAATCTTACATATAAATTTGTGATTTTAAATTATACATATATATTGAAAGTGTACACTGATCTTACACAGCAATGAGAATCTAACATCATTAAATCTAAGACGCTACAACACCATCTAAATTGATATTAGATTTTCGTCCCTAAGACCATAATTATTGGTAATTTTTTACTTTACACAACCCAAATAAAAAATTACTTTCTCACCCATCAAATCTCACAACCCACAGTATAATCTCAACATTTATTACATTTTATATACTTTATCAGCAACACACGTTAACTCGTATGATAATCTATTACGAGTATTTTAATATATATCTACCCCATTTCCTTTTATTTCAACCAATCAAAATAACGGTTGCTCTATTACTTGAAGCCTTGAAGGGTTGCTCAACCAACCTTTTTTTTACTAGGTTGACAACCCAACATTATTATTCCTTTTTTTTAATTGATGAAAAGTTCGCAACTCATCTAAAATATTCACAAGTAAACATGGTCTTTAAGATGACCTTTTATTTCCTACAAATAGTACGGTGCATATTAGGAGTATACACAAATGTTATATACACAAAAACTTACATGAAACGATAATAGGATATTGTTGTGAGATAAATTTCGGAAACGTAATCAGAGTGTTGCATTGAATACTGACATAGTTAATAATACAAACATAAGTTTTGCTATCTACCATCTCTTTTACCTCTTCTTCTCACAACTCACTAAAATATAATATAATTTTATTCTTTGTTTGACTTTTATGTCAAAAAAGATAACAATATTATAATTCGATGGGAGATAAATTAAGAGATTACAAATAAAAATGCACAAAAGAAACTGTCGACAACCTCCATTAACAAACAATGTTGGAAGGATGGAGTTAGAGCTGTCAAAATCTGACCCGACCCGATAAACCGCCCGAAACCGACCTGTAAATGACCCGAAGTAAACCTGCCTTTTTCGACCCGAACCCAAAATCTACCCGAACCCGAAATGACCCGAAAACAATGGGTCAAAACCCTACCCGTAGCGGGTTAACCCGTTGAGTAAAAAAACTTACGTTCCTATATATAAAATGTCTTTATCAGTTTCAATTTACATTTTAAAATTTCTACTACACACTAATTTTAAACATTTCACACCTAATAAATTTTTCATAATTGAAAATTTTCACTTAAATAATAATCTTTATTATTCAATAATTATAGAATCAATCATTTTAATAGTGTTCGTAAGTTACATTTGACATTATGAATTTGAGGCATCTAAATCATTATTATTAAATTTTGAAACAAAATATATGTGGAGAATAAATGAGAAAAATGAGAAAAAGAAAATGATATATTTTTAAGTCGGTAGTTCGAAGTAACATTTTAAATTTGAATATACAACTTGGAAACTACATATATGGATCTAATATTATAAATATCGATTTAATAGACACACACGCATCTATAAACTTATTTAAAAATTTTCACTTTTGGAACTTATAATTAAAAAATATTAATTTTTCAATAATATATCAATTAGAGTTGGTTTTTTGGAGGCACCATATATATAACTATTTTTTTTTTTTTTTTTGGTTAAAGCACCCTAAAAGTGTAAATAGTGCATTTATTTGGAGGGAAATTAAAAAGTTTAAATTTTCTGATTTGGTGGGATGTAAAATCAAGGAATACATTTGGGGAGAAGTTAAGTGCTTCTACATTCTAAATTTGGGAGGAAAATAGTGAAAACGTATCAGTACCACCCAAAATCTTCACATTAGTAATTCACTCACTTGTCAGTAATGATTAATGAAATACAGTTACAAGGGACAACTTCCACTAATCTTAATATTTGTGTTTTGGCATCAGGTAAAGTTTGACTATAACGGAAGAGAATAGTTCTTTTTACTGAAAATTAATCCGTTATACAAAAAAAAAAAGAAAAAAAAATGGATAAAAAGACGTTGATTAACCCGTATTTTGACCTTAACCCGACCTGGAACCCGTGTACACCCGACCTGTATACTACCCGAACCCGAAATACACCCGACCCGTATGTTACCCGTATAATAGTTACCCGAACCCGAAACCCGCCCGCCCGACCCTTTTGACAGGTATAGATGGAGTACAACATAAAATATACGGAGTACAAGTACTTGAGCCCATGGGTGAATATTCTCATGGGCCAGACGACTATTGGGCCTTGAATCTCAAACTTTCGGGTTGAGTTTGGCTCGACGTCCTGTGTTTATCTACTTTCGGTGTTCAATTCGCTTCTTCGGTACTAAATAGTACTTTAATTTTTTTTATCACATTTTTCTAAAATTAATTATAGAAACATAGTTTTTTTTTAAGAAAAATTAATTTCATTCATAATAAATCATATTACGCATACAAATAATTGCAAAAATAACCGAAAACAAAAATACAAAAATCACAATTATTTTTTTTTTTCCATAAAGCAAAGATCTTTAGTAATAAAATATACCGCTTCTGCACACCCGCCTGTATAATATCGCTGCCTATTGACGCAACCTTCCTCTAACATAGCTTAATATACTTTATTTGTTCATTTTTAATCATTATTTATGTTTTGTTAAAGACTGTATTAATTTGATAAAAAATTACATAAAAAAAATTAAAAGTAAAAATAGTTGTACAAACACAATTTGGGCATAAAAGCTAGTTGTATGATAAAAATTGAACGAAAATAGTGAAATTAGTTCACAAAAACAAGACACTCAAATAGTCAAACCCCTAGCTAGCAACCAAAGTTAAATCTATTTCCCTAATAGTTTATCATGAGTCAAATTAATTTTCCCTATATAAAAGTACATTTATTTATATTTCTTTTGAAATAAAAAGTTGAATAAATAATTGTCAATATTAGCACACATAAATAATACTCGTAATAAGTAAAGACGAGGACTTGACCAGTTGAGATATACAAGTATCAAAAACATGACACATGCGGCGATTAAGTAAGTGATACTATGACAAAGGTGAATATATTTTTTTTTTTTTTTTGGGTGATGAGGGGTTTAGTCACTGCAGATTCCAAATAGTCACCTGACCAGTATAACCACCCTGCAGTGATATCGCATGCCTTGCCCACCAGAGTCGAGCGCAGTGACTCGCATTCCTGTAATTCAGGCTTTGAAAGACCCTGACTCAGCCAGAGTGACTTGGTAGACAAAGGTGAATATTGCAAAGCTATTTTGTGACACTAATAAATAGAGCAACAACATTCAACTTCTCATTACACATCATGCTGCCACGTGAGAGTAGCAATTTGCCCCTTTAAATTTGTTCGATACTGAAATCGTATCCCTTAATTTTCAATTGTAATAATTAAGCCCCCTAATTTTACTTAAAATTGAAATTAAATTCTATTGTATTTTTAAGGAATAATTATTAAAAACAGCTTGATAAAAACACAAATTTTGACACTACAGCCACATTAAAAATTTTTAATATTTCTGATCATAAACTGAGCTCAGTTCAAAATTTCTGACCAAAAGCAGACTCCGACGTACTTAAATGACGAAAATCACAAAAAATTCAAATTTGGACCCCAAATAAAATATTGAAGGACCAAAATACCCCTCCATCTCATATTTAGTTACAAATACTTACTCCTTCATAGACAAATTCTACGGTGAGGCTGTCTTATCGTATGAGACACTCTCAAAAGTAACTGTATTATTCTACAAAAGTAACTTAATTTTTGACTTCAAAAGTTACGGTACCGTATGTGAAATGTAACCATATTGTACGTGAAAAGTAACACAGTTTATTAAACAAAATGTACAAATCAATGCGAGTTACAACAAATTCTACAACAAGCAATACGAAGTACTTCTTAATTAGTGCAGAACTCGCCTCCACCAACTTATACTCTAAGTGATTGAAGAATGTGTAACTGTATCCTTTCACCAACACATACAGTATAACATCATCGACAACCGTAGACTCACCCTTGTTGTCATCACGCAATCCCTACCATATTATTATCCAAATCACCTTACCACATGTGTCCACGTCATCAATTGACTTCTCAGACCTCAGTCATCAAATAATCTACCTCCTTCAATGTACAATTGATGTGATGGAGGGATCTTTTCATTAAGGAAGCAACCATGGTGTGATTGATGGGACAAACCACGAGTTTGATGATGTTGAGGTGGTGCTAGGTCTTGGATGATCGTGGGTGTGATCACGCTTGCTTCAAAAATGGTGGTTTAGAATAATAATTTACTAGAGATTAGGGGCGATGATGGTGGTGGAGGTGGGGTGATGGTGGTGGTGATGGTGGTGACGATGATGGTGATGAATTTGATGTCCGAGGTGTATCCACGAGAGGATGAATAAGTTAATTGTTTATTGTGCTGTTAAACAGGTTAGGGAAGATTTTTATTGGTGTTGTGTTTTATTAGGTGTCTTATTGTATGAGACTGCCTCATAGTAGAATTACTCTACTTCATATACTCACCCACAAAACTTTATTTTCAATCATTAATCAAAATTAGGGTTCATCTTTCTTCAAAAAATCACATCACTAAACAACAAATTAATTGCCCAACTGAAATGACAAACACAAATTAAACACCCCCAAAATCGTTCATCTACTGAAAAAGTTAGGGTTTCTTTTTAGTGCGTTCGTTTTACACAACATACGACTCGAAAAATGCCTAAAAATTAGGATTTTGAGAAAAATAAAGGCAAATATGTGTTCAAAACCTCACCTTTGTTGTTGGAGAAGTTAATTTCAGTTCACTTATCAATCAATGATAATGAAATAACAAAACTTTGATGGATGTTTATTTTATGGTTCCATGTTCCAACAACTCAAGCAGCAATAGTAGAGTGAGAGTACAAATTAATTATGGTACATAAAAGTTTGAAATATAGATTAAGGTTGAAAGATGATGAAATAAGAAATAAAGTGAATGAAAGAAAAGAAAAAAATTGAAAGAAGTGAATGAAATAAAAGAAAAAAGTCAAAGGGGATGACTGTTATAGGAGGGGTAGAACGGTCAGTTCACCCATTTTTTCGCCTGAAAATACACATGGCTGTAATTTAAGAAAAAACAGACATTTTTGGCTGTAAAATACTCCCTCTATTTCTTTTTGTTCTTCCCATTTTAATATGGAACAAATATTAAGGTGGAGAGGTTGTGTGGGTGAGATTAAAGTAGAAAAATAATAAAGTAAATTGTGTGGATGAGATTGGTTAAAAGTTGACAAAAATAGAAATGGGAAGAAGATAGTGGAATTTCCTTTTTGGAAAAGTGGGAAGAAGATAGTGGAATGGGGGGAGTATTAAAAAGTTCTAAGATGGCTTTAATTGATAAATTTGACTTTTTAGGTGGTTGTATTTGATAATTAACCCTATTTTTAATGAAATTTAATGAAAATTCATTTTATGACAATTAATACCAAGAGAAATAGAGTAGTAATTAATACTCTTAAAAGAGAACCAAATCAGTATGTACCAAAAAAAGGGTATGGATCCTCTCCATTTCTTGAAAAGAAATGGACATCCATTTCTTTTTAATGGTTGAGATCGGTTTTTGTGAAAATCTAAGGGTTGTAATTGTTTGATAAAAATAATGTTTTAATGAAGGAGAGAAAAAATATATTAAAATATTAGTGTATTAGAGAAGAAATGGAGAGAAAGAAATGGAGAGGATCCAAATTGCCAAAAAAATACACAAGAAAATCATCACAAACTCATATGAGTATCTTTGGAGTCACATTCAATTGGTTGTTTGGTTTACTCAAAAATTAAATGAAAATATAAAAAAATTACCCAACATTCCACTACTATATAAATTATGAACACATTGAAACAGGTACTCCACTTTTTAATTACAATCAAAATACAAAAACTCCATACAAATTTGGGATTAATTTGCACCATTTATAAATTAATTCAAGGTTTTATTCTACCCACTTCCTAATTTTTGTCATCTTTATCTTAATTGTATTTTAATGACCTTGATCATTTGTTTTTTTAGTTGGTTCTTTATTTGATTAGGATTTTTGATATAGATTAACAATGAACTTAGACAAATGGGTATGATAAATACATAACATCGTTCATACTTTTTATATAATTTTTTTGAAATATTTTTTTACGTAAAACTTGTGACAGATTAGATTTACTGTCAAGTAGTCACGTTTTATACGCTAAAAACCAACGTAATATGTATCAGACCGTCTTACGCAAGACGTATTTAGTTTTTTATTGACTTGTTGAAGTGGGATTTAAAAATTGATTGTTGAATGTTGACTGATAAAGCTAATAACTTTCAATTTTCAGATCCAATGTACTGCATTTTTTGCTGTCATTTTTGGTGAATTGCAATCAAGTTTGGTAAGATTGAATACTTAACCTTACATTTTCTACTGCTATATGAAATGCAATTTAATGCTCCGAAAAAGACGGTTTTATATTATATTTAGTGTGCTGTGTGACTTCGTCTGTCGTTAATCTTTCGCTTGTATTGAAAGCATTCAGAATGCGGTGTTACAGCAGGCTCTGTGCGAGGTCGTTTGATGTTGCACTTCGGTTTTGTCTGTGTCAGCGTCCATATCCACGAGTTTTTGTCGTTGTCAAACTGTGATTAAGTACGGTGGTCTTTTGCTGTCGCAGTCTTTAATTCCTCATATCTATCGTCTCTGTGGATTGCTGGGCGAAGATGGGAGATGTAACGAAGGACTTAGCAGCGGGGACAGTTGGAGGAGTCGCACAGTTAGTCGTAGGGCACCCTTTCGACACAATCAAAGTCAAGCTCCAAAGTCAACCTACTCCACTTCCCGGGCAACTTCCCAAGTACAGAGGCGCTGCAGATGCTGTCAGGCAAACGATCGCTGCAGAGGGTCCTCGGGGTTTGTACAAGGGCATGGGAGCCCCACTTGCCACCGTGGCCGTGTTCAATGCTGTACTCTTCACAGTTAGAGGGCGTATGGAAGCCTACTTACGGTCAGAGCCTGGAGTACCACTTACTGTCGGACAACAAGTCATCTGTGGTGCTGGTGCTGGCTTTGCTGTCTCGTTTTTGGCTTCGCCTACTGAATTGATCAAGTGTAGGTTACAAGCGCAGAGTTCGATGGCAGGAACAGGTGGTGCAGTGAAGTACGGAGGGCCAATAGATGTAGCGAAAAATATTCTGTCAGAAGCAGGGCCAAGTGGACTATTGAAGGGATTAGGACCGACATTAGCCCGTGAAGTGCCAGGCAATGCTGTAATGTTCGGCGTGTACGAACTCGTGAAACAGTATCTTGCAGGTGGGCAAGACACGTCGAATTTAGGAAGGGGGTCATTGATTTTGGCAGGAGGTGTAGCCGGGGCAACCTTGTGGGCTGCTGTGTACCCTACCGATGTTATTAAGAGCGTTATTCAAATTGACGATTTTAAGTCACCCAAGTATACGGGTTCATTTGACGCGGCTAGAAAGATAGTGGCTGCCGAGGGCGTCAAAGGGTTGTACAAGGGGTTCGGTCCTGCAATGGCACGCAGCGCGCCGGCTAATGCAGCTTGCTTTTTGGCTTATGAAGTCACTAGGTCTAGTTTAGGTTGATTCTAATGTTTTCTTTTCACTTGATCGTTTTTGTTCATCATTCTTTCGGATGTAATGGGCTCATAGTCATTCAATTATCGACTCAATTTTTACCTTGAGTAATTTTGAATAAGGCTTTCTATGTTAAAATAAATGGATCAGGCTGCTTACATTCGATTCTACGTAATTACATTTTCTTTTACATTTTGAAAATTATACTTTGTGCCAAGAACCATCAATATTGTCAAAAGGTAACTTGCATATGAAAATGGATGGAAAGGGATAATGGAGGCCGGGCTGGGCCTATGTTGGCCCGCTACAGGCAAGGCTTTGTTTACTGGGCCCGAATCTGGCCTATTGAGGTGGCGGGCTGACGTCAAGACATGCCAAACTCTCGACAACAAAGGCCCGACAAGCCAAACCTCAAAAATTGTGGCGGGCATGACTCATTACTTGAGCGGGCTGGACCCTTGGTCTATGACGGGTCAAGAAAATCCCATTTGGCATGTTGGGTCGCGCTGGGCCGATCAAATAGCCACCTCTAAAAGTAAAGCGAGAAAAGGCTACAGAGAAGCTTCGTGCTTCAATTGCAACCTCTTCCCCGGATCTCGAGAAAATATCTTATCCTTCATATAAGGATTGGGTCACTCAAAGGGGAGTGAAACTAGCTCGACCAGCACTTTCGCTCAAGTCTCAAGTCCAGCTACTAGAAAGGGATAATTAAATCTAGTACAGTATATTTTTTTTTTGGTCAATCGAAGCGCGCACTTAGTCGCATTACAATAAAAAGGAGGGGATTCAACCCTGACCTATCGCCTGTAATACATATGTCTTATAACTAATCCAGCCAAGACATCTTTGGTATCTAAGATGATATTAAAAAAAAAAAAAAAAAGAAGTTAGGTAAATGAGAGTCACGTACGAATATTATTTTATTATTTTATGGCACCTAGTTCGTATTTTTATTTCATTTTGATTTTATACGAAGTATTTAATAACCTTTTCTCACATCAAGATGATCACGTGCCAAAAAGGTAAATCCTTGCAAATGAATTTTTTTTTTTTTTTTAATTAAAAAGTGAGAAGAGTTTCCAAATGTATAAATGTGACTAGATTAATGATTAATTGTGTCTAATATGGAGTAGGAAAATGATACGGCATCACTAATAACGTACTTGCAAATCGCACTGGTTTCTGGACTTCCCATAATTCAGAAATAGAATATTTACAATTTTTAAGATAATGATCGGTTGATGTTCGTTTATATTTCTATAAAGTATTATGCGACTCCTATAAAATGTTTTAAAAGTGATAGAACAACATTTTAATTCTTTAACTTATAATGACTTTAAATGTTGTCATATTTTATACTAACCTCCCATTTCTTTTGATCTTCCCACTTGTTTATTAAATGAGTGTATTATTTTAATCAAGTGGGAAGATCAAAGAAAATGGGAGGGAGTATATCTGAAAAAAAAAAAAAAAAAAATCATGCTAAACCTTATTGCATATGAATTGTAAGGGGTACCCCAAAAAATAAAACACAAATGCTCACATAAAACCGTCTCACGCGTGCGACGGGATATTTGCAACTAAAATGTGCCTAATTTGACTATTTTAACGTTTAAAGTGATCATTTTATGGATCTTTAAGTGGTCACATTTAGTGTTAAAGTGATCACTTATTCACTTTAAACACTAAAATAGTCACATTTTACTCATAATGCCGTCGTACACGTGAAACGGTTTCATGCAATACTTACTCAAAATAAAAAATTGAGCACGCACGTCGACAATATTGCATACTCCGTATGATATTGGGGGTATGAGATTTGGTTTACAATAAATGTTGGATCGTGTAACAGAGAAGCCCATAACATATGGCTTCATTCTGTGAATTATGAGTCAACACTTATCATGCATTATTATTGTGAAACTCTACGTGCACCCTTCACACATCTCTATCATTTTTATTATAATTATTGATATTTTCTCCACAAATTTGTAGTACATTTATCTAGCCAATCTTCAAAACACCTCAAGTAAATCATCACACTCTACATACTAATTAATAATTTAATATACTTTTCTCCCTCATATCAAACAAATATGCACAACAATGAAGAATTAGATGCAAGTTTCACAACATCTTCCTCTTCTATTTCCACCTCTTCTTTGCTTTCTACACTTGATCTCTTGCATCTTATGGTAATACTTCTAACTTAATCCGTCTGTTTCAATCATTTATTTAATTTACTTTCATAGTTTGATTGAATTGATTTGACTTTTTGTGAGGAAAAAGTCAAACTGTAAACAAACGATCGGCATGTATGAGTATAATTTAAATATGAGCATAACCTTACGATATTTCAATACTTTAAAATCGATTAAACGGAAAAGGAACACTTGTAACTTTGCTAGAGCATTTGATTAAAAATTGTTTTAAGTCAAATAATAAACATCGAGTTTTAATTAATTTTACAAAATAAAAAACTAAACAAATGACTGAATAAAAAAATTTATCATTTATTTTGTCACTAATTTTATTTAATGTCATATTTTCACTCAACTAATAGTGATAAGAATAAGCATACTTCAAACAAATACTCCTTCCGTTTCAGTGAATTGTTTACACTTAATTTTTTTTTTGGAGATTTAAGATAATTATAAACAAATGACTGACGATGGAGTATATAGAGTATTATGATTTGATTTGCTTTGAACAAAAGTTAATAATTTTGTAAAATTACTTTTTACCAAAAAAAAAAAAAACAGAAATATATAAATGAAATTATGAAAGTAAGGTATACTTCTCTTCTAATGTTTTCTTGTACGGAGTATGACTTTGGTGATCGATTGACTATCTTATATTCCCTTCATTTTGTCTTTTTCCTCTCATAAGAAAATGAAACAAAATTAAGAAATCATATTTAACAAATAATAATAAATGTGTAGCAAAGTATGTTAAAGAAAAAGTGTGTATCCATTTTATGAAAGTATTTAGGTAAAATTGAGATAGTAATATTGGAGGATGAGGTGCAAAGGTTGGTTTATTAAGAGTTAATCAAAAGGTTGACATATTTATATAGAAGATTATAAAAAAGTTGGTTTATTCCTGTAAAATATCTCAATTTGGAAATAGTAGAAAAAAGAAGGAATTTTATTTTTGTGACAAATGCGAGAAAAACGATGAAATGAAGAGAATACTATTTTTATTTTTATGGAAAAGTACAAGTAATGGAAAATAATGTCTTTTGGATATGTTATCGTGAAAGTTATATTTAACAACATAAATAAGATGGAATACTTTGTGTCTATTTATTTATACAATAATTTAAAGTAATATCGTCTTATACAATAAAATGTGATCGACATTTATGTAGACGAAAAATATGGAGCAAAAGAGAGACTCATCAAGATGGGGTAGTGAAATGGGCCATAAAGAACTAATGCCATTAGATTTGGCTGTGAAGGAGGCCGAATCCAAAGGTTCACTCTTGGATCGAATCGATTCTCTCGAGTCTCGACTAACTCAGGTATAATAATAAAATTTATCGTGATATATCGTCTATCTTTGTAAATAGACCGCATTTTGTAATGTGACACATTCTCTTATATGAGACATTTCACATAAGAAGGTGGTTACTCAAATGTTCTGCTGGTTTTCTTTTAAAATTAATAGGTTGTAAGACAGTTTCACAAGAGACTTTAACTACTCTTAACACTCTCCTCGAAGAAAAAAAAAATTACATGTCCTGATTCAATTTCCTCAGTAATGCAAACTTATGATATTTATTTATGTGAATGTATATGCGTATTTCAGTTGTGCTTACTCGTCGAGTCTAAGTATGGATCTTTCTCAACGAGCTCTGAAGTACAACAAACGTCGCCGAATATGATTTCTCTTCGTTCACCAAGAAAGCGGTCATCCTACTCATTATCCAGGTTACGACCGGCACATAAAGGAACAGAAAAAACATCCCATGTTTTCATGGACAAGTTCCCGGTAACTACTCACGATATATTTAGTGATACATCATCACCAAAGAAAAGCGATTACATTTAACGTCAATTTTGGATTTTGTGTCAGGTTACGAAACCAAATAAGGTGGAACAGAAATCGACAAACAATGACGGTTTTACAGGCAAAAAGAGTAAGAAGTGCGCAAGTGAAATAGGTACCCCAACAGCAAAAAGAGAGAGCAAAACTAGTTGCCTGCATATCAAGTTGTTTGGATGTTAAGTACAAAAACTGTTATTTTTAGGTTGTGACTGACGTTTTTGTATCAAATGCCTCATTTCGGATTGTTATCGATCATTTCGAATTTTATATGGTCTGCTTCGAGTTGCTCTTATCGTGTATAGTTTCAGCTTTAAGCCCGAGTTAGTAGTTATGCAATCCCGAGAAGTTTTGCCACCAGACATGCACAACACTCATCGCAAAGCATAAGTCTTCTGAAAGACCTTTCATTAACAAAGTGAAAGACGAATTTACGGATACATATCATCTATCATCTACTCCCTCCATTCACTTCCATTTACATCATTTGCTTTTTCACGTTTGCCAACGCGAATGTTGGAACACAAATATGTAGAGTTTTACGTTTTTAAAAATTATAAAATTTAGATATTCTTGTTGTACTCATTAAAACCTATCAAACAAGATCCCACATGACTATATTTTATTTGATACGTTGTGAGAAATTCCGAAAATTACACACTTGAATGAATAGTGATTTTTTTTCTCTTTGATGCAAATGGAAGTGAATGGAGGGAGTATTATATTAAAGATGAGTCTTACAAAGCTGACGTGGCGCGCTAATATTGCAGAAAATATCAAATGGAGCTCTCTAATTAATTGGGCAAATTTGTCCATTCACTTACTTGAATTAACTAATTAATATAAAACATAAGGGCAATATAGTCTTTTGCTCATTAATTCAATCTCAATTCTCTACAACCCATGAAACTAATTAATTACCTTTTCTATTTACTAGAGAGTCTATCCATTACCATTAATGTTGTCAGCAATTTTATTTCTTGAACACATTTGGTTTTTTTTCTTTTTTTTTGGTTTCATTCTATTTTTTTAGAATAATTTATTAATTTAATAAGATATAAATTATTATGTAAATTTTAGGCTTATAAACTCCTTTCTTTTGTTTTTTAAAGCAACTCACTCTATATTTTTTTAAAGTGTACACTTTGGATTTTTTATTCAAAATTTTTATGAAGTGATGTTACTAATGTAGTATAATGCTTTAAAGAAATATAAAAAAATATAATTTAAATGGTAGAACAAGCGAAACATATATCTACCTATAATAAGTAAAAAAGATTATAAATATTTGAACAATTTTTTTACAATAGAAAAAAAATAATTAATAATTAAAGTATTCATTTTTCATCTCAAGTAATTGGTAGTCCTTATAAAGTACGGAGTATATTAAACTTTTTCGTAACTTTTTTTATAAAAGCAATTAAAAGTAGAATTTTAAGAGTGTTCACACGATATATCATCATCATCATCATCATCATCATCATCGTCATCATATCATATTATATCTCACATCATCACATGGCAGCTTCACAATTACAATCCATTTTTTTTTGTAAAACAAAGCCTTCGTATTAATTTGGTTATTTTTAAAATTATTTCATTAATTACTGCAATGATAAAAAATAAAAAAAATTAATAGCCTTGAAAATATAATTATAATAATATCTATGTGGAATTAGTGCAACCTATTACCTACTTCAATCTTCCTTACCTGCATTTTTTAATTGCTGAACTCCAAGATCGTTTCATTTTTCCGTAATTTTTCTCATCTCCCACAAATAGTACTTCTATATATATGTGCATCTTATATGTATATATGTAGAAGGTTCACCACAATAGTATACTCCGTATATAGTTACACAATATAATGGACGTTATTTCAGGAAGTTGATTAGATTACCCCAAGGGTAACCACCCTTTGTTACCCTACCAATCAAAAGTTTCCACGTGGAAATTTAATTAGTTTTTTTTTTTTTTTTTTTAAGTTTAATGGTAGTGATTAATTAGAAAAATTAATGATGCAGGTAATGGGAATGTTATTCATTCCTAAATTAAAAATTCCCCAATATTTTCTCTAATTGATATTTTCTTTAATTTGTTTCTCCTAAATTTGTTTTTTCCTATTTTTCTTTTCCTTATTTTCATAAAGTAAAATGGACTTGATAAATCTATAGAATTGATGAAACTTTTCGTAAAAAATTGAATTGATGAAAATTTTTGTCAATTAAAATTGAATTTATTAAAAATTCATTAATTGATGAAATTTTTCTCCACAAAATTCATTAAAATTAAATTTTCATAAAATTAATTTTGATAAAAAATTTCATTAATTTGTAAAAAAATAAATAAAAAAAAAACAGCAGAAAACCGTAGCTGTTAAGTTGATGCTCATGAAAATATACTAATAGTCACTTATTTTTATCATAATTTAATCATATTCATCAATTTAACGTTAACCTTATCAATTTATTAACTTTAATAAAACAAATATAATAATAACACGCAAGTCACTTGTTATATAATACGGAGTAATTTTTATTATAATTTATAATAATATAACTAAAAAGTAAAACATAAATCGTATATTTCCGTTATTTGATTAACGACTAAATTCATTATTAACTTACTTGACCGTGTTTGTCCTCTAATTTACTTAAGTAATCCCGACATCTACCCTAATTCCGTTATTTATGTAAAATATACCTTAAAAGTCATACACAAGTACCTTATTAGACTTAAACGTTTTCACGATAAACTATAATCCCGATACGAGACTATTGTACTTTACTTAGGCGATCATAGGTAACCTTGGACTGATTTCGTTAACCTTACCTCGTTAACCTTTTTCTGCTAACCTTAACTAAGATCTATTACTCTAACTAATAAGGTACATTAAACAATTTCCGTTAACCTTAACTCGTTAACCTAATTAAAGTCGTTAACCTTTTCCGTTAACCTTAACGAAGGTCTATTACTCTAACTAAGGTACGAAACAATTTCCGTTAACCTTTTTACCCTATTCCTTATGGCTAAGCTATATTACCCTATTTGCATTAATATTTTGTAACGTGCAACCCTAAAATCGTTAACCTTTTTACTCTATTTCGTTACTACCCTAATTCCGTTAGTGACTAACCTAATGTCATTAACTTAGTCAAATGTAGCCCTAATTCCGTTATTGACTAACCTAATGCCATTAATGCCACTGACTCAAACAAAATTATGGGTTACATTAAACTTATATTATTTCGCTTACATTGTATATATATGATCATCAAAAATATATATGTAGCAATTAAAAGGACAAAAGGAGTAAAAATAAATAATTAATTAAGGATTCTTTAAATTTAATTCCTAGACCCTTAAATAACGAGTAACATACTAACATATCATATATTCAAATGAACTTCGCTATTGGATGTTTTGATATGATTTAGTCCAGTGAATTCAATGTCATACAAAACGTTACCTAGATTGATAGGGTCAAGGGTTGGATGCCTTGGGTAGTCTTTTTATTTAAAGTTTTAAACCATAATTTGTCATACATTTTATTTCGAAAAAGTTTTAACTTTCACTTCTTTCAATTTTTTGGTTTTTTTTCAAAATTTTTGAATTCATTACGGCTGGATTCAGTTAACTTTAACAGTTTTTTTTTTTTTTTTTTTTTTTTTTTTTTTTTTACGTTTTTTCTATTTATTGCTTCTTGAATTCAATCAAATAGAAATTCATGCACTTAAACACTTTGACATGTCCCGCCAAATAATACTACCAGTAAAAGTCACACCATAAACCTAGGATTTAGTTTTGGTCAAAAATTAATTAACTTAAATAAAGAGCCATAATTAATTAAAATAGGATAAAGATATTTTGAAAGATAATATTAATTAGCCTAATTAATAGAAGTTAAAAAAGGAAGATTAAAATGAAAACAACAACAATTATCCCACACAAAAATGTCAGCTTTCTATGCCACGTGGATCATTCTTATTCGCAGGGTAACATGTAACTATTACCCTAAGGGTATACATAGCCTTTTCGGTTATTTCACTGGCCAAACAAAAATAATTACCCAAATCATTTTGAAGTCACTCATTTAGTGTGTCAAAATTATTTCAAAATTTTTATTTTCTAATTAAGTCAAAATATGATGTATGTTGGATTTATTATACAGTATAACTATATTAACACGTATTTAGTTACTTATATTTTACATAAAGTAATATATAAGTAGGAATACAATTTAAGGCCAGTATTACACATATTAAAATATTTACAATACAGAAAATTGGAAAATGTTTGTCTTTGTTAACAATTACGAAATGTTTCATTAGTCTTTGGGTTCATGTTTTGTCTTTGTTAACAATTACGAAATGTTTCATTAGATAATTTCACACTAAGTTATATCAATATGAGATAAGTAAAAAAAACGTACTTGGATTTTATTTTATAACAACATATACTCTATACTAATTTAAAGGTCAAATTATACAGACTACTTTGTATATGTTATCGAAATAATACAAACTACATTTTGGACCTGTTCTTTCCAGCTTATTTTCAGTTCATTTCAGTTCAATTCAACTCACTTCGATTGGGCTTCGATTCGATTCGCCCATTCGGGCCTGGGCTCACCACTTGGGCTAGTTCAAAGATAATGACATGTTATAAATTTGAACTTCATTCGCCTGGGTCAGATTCGATTCGATTATTCGGCCTGGGCTCGATTCATTCGATTTCGGCTCAAATTTGATTCACTTCGATTGATTCGATTCACTTAAAAAGTCCGAAAGAACATGTCCTTTGTCATGAAAAATCAGTTTTGAGGGAAAATTTTGAATTTAACAAAATGTTACCCACTTTTTTTTTTTGCCGGAGCTCCGTTTTGGCTGTGATTTATGAACGGAGTAAAATATATGGGTAATTGATTAAAAGATTTTAAGGGTTGTAGACTTTCAAAGAAATTTAAACGATTATAATTTGAAAAATCGTGTTTAAGGGGTGTAATTTATAATTTATTCTTTTACAAATAAAATTAAAACAACCCCGTGAATTTTCACGGGGGTTAACCTAGTAATATAATCATATTGAGACTGATCTTAAACATTATTTACAAAAACGTGATCATTTTTGTATCTCTCAATAGTGATCACATATTACCTAATAACGGTCACTCTAAATGTGATCGCATTGTGCGCCTAAAACATTGTCTTTCACATGCTTACTAAAATCAAAAGATGGTCTTTTTAAAGACTTTTCCTATCATCAGATAACTTAGAATTCATAATACTTTCCCCGAGGCAGGTACCAATGCCGCAACTTTATACAGAATTTCAGTTCAGACCTCCATCAGAGGCTTCTATGTATGCCGATTGTCGACGAGAGATACAAGTAATATATAAGGAACATAATGTGGACAAGTATTGTGTAAGCATAGTTTAAAACTTCTACTCAGTATGTATGTTGGGTTGCAAATAACAGGCCACAAATGCCTGACAAAGAAAAGAATGTCGTGAGCACGAACTTCATAGTCAGGCGAAAAGGTTAAGATGGAAGTTCATTGTCAGACATATAAACTTCTTACGACTCTAACTTAATAATCACCCGTTTTTATAGTGCCCGAAAGAATCAAAATCCACATAACAGACACGATCCAGTCGATATAGTATACAATCGACGGAACTGCATAAACCAATTTGTTTAAGAAGTATAGGTCTTTTATAGTTTTATAAATGCAGGAATTTCAGTGATTGAGATGAGCAAGTACAAAAGTCATGAATGGATAAGGGTAAAAATCATGCACAACCTGAACATCTGATACACCTGAGTAGGGGTGTAAATGAACAGAGCCGGCTCGCCAAGCCCTCGGAATCAAATCGGTCAAAGCTCGGCTCGAGCTCGGTCAAACTGATCTCAAGCCCGAGCACGAGCCGAGTTAGGCCAAATCTGAGCCGATTCCGAGCTTAGTAAAGCTCGGATCTAAGCCTTGATTTGGGCTCGTTCGTTTATATATAATTTTGTCTATGTCTATACATTATATTTTGCTACAATTATAGATTTTTTTTATAATATCTTTAGATCGATTTTTTTTAATAGAATATTTTATTATAATTGTTATATAATATATTTATTATAATAGATATTAAAAAAAAGCGTAGAAAAATAATATCCAACAAAGCTCGGATTGGGCTCGAGTTGAGCTCGAGACTTTTTCTGAGCTGATTCCGAGCTTTGAATTTTTGAGCTCGGTAAATTCAGAGCCGATTCCGAGCTCGAGAAAATTTTTCCGAGCCGATTCCGAGCTCACCCAAGCTCGGAATCAGATCGGCTCGGTTACACCCCTACACCTGAGAAAAAGGCCAACAAATGAAAATGCTAATACTGTATTTTAATAGAGAAAAACATGTTACCTACTCTAGTTTACAAGGAACAAAAGAACCATAGACATTATACTATACTGTTCAGTTGATTTGCTTACACAATGTACTCTTGAGAGTTTGTAATAAGGCCTTCTCTTTTGGGACTGCGCGCACTTCTCGTTATTGTCGAAGAAAAGCGTCACACCAGCTTAACTGTAAAAGTTTTGACACAAAACCCCCAGATTCCCAGCTGAGTACTGAACCTCTCATATTTTGTAAAATCAATATATAGACAAAAAGGCAAAATAATTCAAACCTAAAAAAAAAAAAAAAAAAAAACACCTCAAATCAAAGGGGGGAAAAAAAAGGAATGACTAACATTGGAATGAACAGATCATCGAACTAGCGATTCTATTCTACAACGAATGCATGTGTCTCTGCACCACGAACACGGAAAGCTACGGATCCCTCCATCTTGGGCTTGAAATAGGAAAGAATCCCGAAGGTGATGAAGGAAACGGGATCCCTGGCGACAATGGCGGCTGCGGCCCTGTGCCCAAAATCCCAAAGTGACCAAATGGCGAAAATGCAAAGTTTGGACTCAGGGGTGGTGGAAATTGACTCCCAGGTGACAGCAAAGGATACGGTGACCGTGGAGTTGGAGACAGCAGATTGAAGTAACTGCCGGGCGAAGGCAACAGAAATTGAGACGTAGGCGAGGGCAATAGACCAGGCCCACCCGCTCCCGGTGATGGCAAAGGTGGTGGAGGATAATTCGGGCTCGGGAGTAAACCAGGAGACAGAGGTTGCAATTGCATTGGTGGTTGCATCGGTGGTTGCTGACCCTGCATTGGAGGCTGAGCTGACGCATACCCGTGCCCGCCACCTTGAAACTGCTGCTGCATAGGATGCTGAGGTGGCGGAACTTGGTGCTGACCTGGCCTAGGACCGCCTTCACCGATACAGCTCTGCAATTGCTGCATATAAGCTGAGATAGGAGAAAGCGCATGGGGCGTCCACGCCACTTCCCCTCTAGGAGATGGCTGACCCTGACCGTACTGATGTGGCGGTGGCTGACCAAACTGAGGAGGCGGCGGTTGACCGAACTGAGGCGGCGGTGGCTGACCAAACTGAGGAGGAGGCGGTCTACCAAAATTATTCTTATTATATTGCGGTTGAGGTGGGCCCTGCGGCCGAGGAAGCAAAGGCGGCTGAGGCTGAGACACGACGACAGGTGGCATTGGGGGGCGGTTTATAGGGGTCAGAGGGGGTGGCCGAATACGCTGGAGACGCGTGCTCGGGTGCTTAGGAGGGTTGTTACTAGGCGGTCTAGGTAACGGGTCATTTCGAGACGGTGAACCGGTCAATTGTTGAACAATGCTCCTGAAGTCATTCTTGCTAATGTTGTAAACTTGTGGTTGCGGTTGTGGTGGCGGTTGCGGTCTCACTAGACCCCTACCAATAATTCCACCACCACCGCCGCCGCCACCATTATTATTATATTTATTATTATTATTATTAATATTAGTTTGAGTATTAATATTGTTATTAATTTGACCAAAATTAGATTGATGCAGAGGGCTTTTTCTGATGTTCTTCCCAATTTTGTTCACACCCAAGTAATCATTTTGCCTATTCTTTGACATATTTGAATTATTGCTGCTATTATCCATCAATTCAATTCAATTTTTTATTAAAAAACCCGAAATCGAGCCGAAAAGAACCAAAAGCTTGGATCTTTTTTTCCAAGATATTTCTTCACATACAAACAAATATTATTCCAATATTCTCCAGATTAAACACTCAAAATTTCACACTCCAAAACCCCAGAATTTCAAAACATACACAAAATTCATACACTAAACAACAATCACTACAACCACAAACCCTTTTGCTCAAATCAATCAAATTAACCAAATCAAAACCCAGGAAAAAGAAAAAAAAGGAAGAAAAAAACCTTTGACTGTAAAAACTTGAATCAATAAAATGATTGGAAGAAAATAAGTAACGTAGAATGAATTAAATGAAGAAAGAGATAGAGTTGACTGACAAAATGGTGGGAAGAAATGAGTAGGTTTTATTCCTTTTAGAAGAAAAAAACACACAACCCTTTTACAACCTCCCAAAATTGTGTTGTTTTATTTAATAAAGAGTGAATTTTGGGGAAGAAAAGAGAGAGTGATTTGTTGGGAGAAATTAAAATTGGGAAACCCTAAAAAGAGAAATAATTTGGGTTTTTTTTTTTTGGTTTTTGGGGGGTTCAAAGGAGTATAACGTATAGAGTTTGGGAAGGATGAGTAGAAAAAGTGGGTGAGTAACGAGATGATAGTGATTTTTATATTTTTCTTATTTTTGTTGTTTTTTTTAATTTGTTGTGGTTTTTCTATTGAAGTATGTCATACGTCGGTCAATTTTTGACTATAATTTATTTATTTTAAAATTATCGTATACGAAATAATAATATTTCAATTAAATGTTTGGATAAAAAAAAAAAATCAATAAAATGTTTGTTTGCCTAAATCATCGGCAATATGGTTCCATTGATTAGTATTAGGGGTGAGCACGGATCGGATATCCGATCCAAACTGATATTTCGGATCGGATATCCGAACTCGAAATTTCTAAATTTTAATATTCATATTCGATCCAAATATTTCGGATATCCAATGTTCGGATATCCAAGATATTTCGGATCAGAGGCGGATATCCATTCGGATATCCATATAGCGCCATTGCACAAAGAAAAATGTTGATTTTTCATTAAATTTATCGTTATACTCGTTTATTCTTTCCCTTTTTTTTCTTTTAAGTTCGATAATGAACTTTTAAGTATGATTGTATTAATAGCTTCACATATCACGTACATTATATTGTTTATATATATTATTAGTTCTCTACATTTTAGATTTAGCTAAATAAAAAATCATATATTTGAATTAGTGCATTTAAAGATACTGAAAAATTGAAAATTTTAGTATAGAAAATTGGATGCTATGAATATTACAACTATATTTAATAAAATTCAATTGTTAGTAACCAATAAAAAAGAAATATTTAAATAAATCAAAACATTAAGACAATTTTCGGATATTTTTCAAAAATCGGATATCCGAAATTTCAAAACTAAATATCCATCGGATATCCAATATCCAAAACTTTCGGATACGGATATCCAAATTTTTTAAACAATCGGATCGGATATCCAAAAAATCGGATCGGATATCGGATCAAAAATTTCGGATTTCGGATATTCGGATATTTTGCTCAGCCCTAATTAGTATGATTTTAAATTTAAATATTTTGTCATAATTTAAGTTTTATTATGAAAAAATTTCGATAAATAAAAGGTCATGTGTCTACTATCTAGAGTATCTACCGGATTTGGATCCCATACATTTGAAATATCATGCATTTGGTGAAGTTTGCTATAATTCGGAAGAAAAATATGTTTGAGTTAGATTTGAACACATAAAATTGGAAGGAAATAAAAATTATATACTATATTGGGTAAAATTCACCAAATGCAGGAATTTTCAAATGCGGAAAATCCAAATCCGTATCTACCTATTGATTGTATATTATGTAAATATTATACTCCGTATTTAGTATAACGTACTTTTTAACATGTGCAAGAATTTAGATACGGAGTAAGAAACATTCTTTGAAATTCAGACATTAGTTATTGAAATTTTTGGATTTTTAATCCAATGATCTTTGAAAAAATCCATTTCGAGTTTCTTATCATGTGCATCCTATGCACATATTAGAAAACCTGTTAAAATTCATTTGCTTTAAGGAATTTTATAGAATGTGCCCAGTGCACATGATAAGAGTTCAAAACGGGAAATTATTCTTAGAGATTCTATGATAATATTAAGAAAAACCAAATAATTTTGCATGATCATAATATAAAAATCTTTAACAAAAATTTATTTTTTTCGGGTTCTTAAGAGCAAGGGCAAAGGGAAGATCTTTATATAAAGTTCTTTCATGCCAAATTATCTTTTCCCAATTATCAACCTTAAGAATTTTATACCACAATGGAAGAACTTTTACATACTTCTTAATTAGGACCCACAATTAATTATTTTCCTTCCTAAATATATTTTATTTCTTGGAAATTTACAAAGAACTTGGTTCTAAAATAAGAACCAAGTTTTTGGTATGACAAACCCAATGACGTCCACAATGGGAATAACTTTATTTTTGAGGTTCTTATTGACAAACCTAAGAATAAGAACTCTCAGACTATCCCCATGCAAGGTGGATAACTAGATCAATTGAAAATTGGGTCAAGTTAATCTTCTACTAATCACAAATTTTGGTGACCTTGTTGGTTGGGGTGGGAGAATTGAGTCACAAATTGATCTAGTTTTGATTTATTGACTCAATCTTCCACCTAGTAGGTGGAGCTTTTCTATTGGTTCAATTATTATTATTATTTTATATTAAAAATATAGGAGAGAGAGTATAAATGGGTAGAAAATGTGGGTAATGATTGAGTTGATGAGTAAAAAAATGTTTTGATGGGTGATTTAGATGATATTTTTTGGATGGGAGTAGAGGTGGATTGGGGTAATAAAAAGTCACTAATATAATTAAAGTATTGGTGACCTAATTAACTTGACTCTTGCATGGGCATGGTCTCATTGCACATGCTCTTAGGGCATATTTTAACAAATTCATTCTATTGGAAAGTCTAATATGAGACAAGTTTTTACATGATTTTCTAGAGCTTAATTTCACTAGATCTAAGTTAAACACTAACTAGTCACATGTAGATATTGTATAAGATATTGAATGTCAGATAATTTTTTTTTTCATTTTTATAAACTACTCCGTATCTAATTTATTAATTAATTGACTCTTTAAATAATAATTCTATTGAGTACTAGCCAAATATTTTCCCTAAAATTTATAATATCTATCTACTCCCTCCGTTTCAGTGAATTGTTTACAGTTTGACTTTTTTGTGAGGGGAAAAAAGTCAAACTGTAAACAAATGACTGAGACAGAGGGAGTATATAACATTATTAAAAGGGTAGCTTAAATCTCTAATTAAGACTCTAAACTTAATAAAATTCCACGTGGCATTACTTCCTACCTTCACCAATTTGCTTCTACCTTGACATGTTCATCCATTTGATCTTCCACTACACAAATTCATTTTCATTTATTCACATTCATTTTCACCATTTTAATGAAACTCATTTAAATGACCTTTTCACCTTCATATTCGCCCGTTTCAAAACATTCATGTCATTATTTCCACGGTTAGGTCTATGATTCCATGCATTTACAAGTAAACTTTTCAAATCCCCTTTCTTTTTAAGTATATTAAGCTCCACTTTTGATTTTTTGTATGCAATTTCTTTCAATCCAAAAATAATTGTTACTTTGTGCTAAATGTTTGCACTTGAATTTGTCGAATTCTCCATTTACTTGCATAAGTATTCCTCATCTGAATATTCAATTCCAAGTTAAATTAAAAATTAATGTCGATATCTAACAATCCGTCATGAAGACATTGGTGAAAGTATTCTTAGTGTAAACCATTTCATAGGTGGGGGTATTGAAAAACAATTTCAATGTATAAACAACAATAACCATAGTGCGAAAGATGAAACATGTATGTAAGAATTTCGAGTCCTGTCCTACAGTTATGGAATTCCAACTCCTATGTTATGTATTTATGATATCTAGTTTTTAAGACATTTGTTGAGTGTTTGTGTTGAATATTTTTGATTATGATGTGTTGTTGGGGTAAAAAAGTATGTAATCATACAATAATATTGTCGTTAATTTCATGTATGAAATCAATGTCAAATAAAACAAGTTCAATTCTTATCTTAAATTTTTGATTAACACATTATTTGGCCTCATTATACCCAAAAAAAAACTAAATAAAAACCGTGAGTATCACGGGAGTTAAAACTAGTTTATAGTAATAATGTTATCTCATTGTTACTACTCCGTATTATTATTATTTTGGAATCTTAACTTGGCGATTTCATCATTTTGTTACACTGTAAAATTATTTTATCAATTATACTCCGTATGAAATTTTACCATTTTCTGTGAGTAGTAAGACCCTCGATAATTTACTTATTTTTCACTAAAATTAATAACACAATCATTGGTCAAATGAAACAATAGATTCACAATGAAAAGTGATTTGAAATGGAACAACCAACAAAAACATAGCATTATATATGTCTCGTTCACATTTGCAATGAAATCAATCATTCCTACTTTTGCATCTCCACCCATTAATCTATATATCTATATCTATATCTATATCTATATCTATATATACTATTAAAACTAAATCTTTTACCCACATATATATACTATTAAAACTAAATCTTTTACCCACATTCTTCCCCAAAAACAAGCTAATTTTCATTCTAATAATGCCACGTCATCACACTTGCCACGTCAAGAAATAAGAGAACAACATGAGCCTCCTCCTCACCTCATGTGTTCATTGGACTTCCACCTATCTCTCTGCATACGTTCCATAGTTGGAGAATTTGAGAAGCCCGTCAATTAATCTGTCTACAATCAATTAGACGTTTTGGTTTGTGGTAGACTGAATATCTTTTTGGTTTTTGGTAGTCTGAATTAATCTCTGACCATTCTGCATCATGTTTGTGGCCGTTGGAATGAATATTTTCCGGGTAAGGGTCGTGTACAATTAGACGTAGTCATTTTAGAATTGACACCATCATCATCGTCACGGCTCCGTGTTACTCCGACTCACTTTAAAACAGCCTCTGTCATTTGGTTGTCGGATTCGAACACATTTCAAATCGCCTTTGTCGTTCATTACCGGTCAGCAACATCGGTTGATAATTCCCATCATCAATCAACATGCAATTCGCAATTGTCACCGAATATCTAGGTATTTTTTAGCTTTTAAACACTGCTTAAGGATTTCGCCAGAAAATGTTCGATCGGAGATGATGCCTCCATGGTTGGTACTGCGTAAGTTACTTGGGTTATATTGTCATATTGATGTGTTCATGTTCTTATGAGACTTTCTTCATGCTTTCTATAGATGTTAACTATCTTTTTCCTATGTATTATGGGGTACATTATATTCTGATTGATGAAGTAAATGATTCAGTTTTGGACTAAATTTACAATGGCAGTTTCATTGAATTATATGTTTTCAATTAGAGCAAGTAATTAATTTACACTTTTTAGTATATATAGATTATGTTATTGAAATGAATTAAACGTATTGTTGTTGCACTTTTCGTGTCGTGGTTTTGAAATACGATGGTTGTAAGTTCCTTGTAAGACCATTTTTGACACCTTTCACTTATACTAAAAGGCTCATAAAAAGTTGTAAATTTGTTGGCAAATACGGAGTATATATTTAGGTATCCTTTGTACTCCGTATTATATAAACATACAGGAAATACTATCAATGGTAAAATTATAAATGGTACTTGTAACACTTATAAGGGTTAGTATCAAAAATACGAGTGTTTTGACGAATATGGAGTATATAACTTATGTCAGACAATTTATTTTAGAATTAAAAAAGGCTGTATTTGTCTTTTTACATAAACCGGTAAGGAGATTTTTAAGTGATTTGGCACATGCAAATTGTGGAGGCCAAGGAGCAAGGTAAGGCGTATGTAACAAGTCGTTAGGCTTAACGCCTCCTACAGTTGCTTGAAGCACCCGTGATCATTGATCTTCACCGAACACACAGAATAAACAGACCTCGGGTGTGCAGATGTGTACTCACTTGGCACAAGATGTAACTAAGAGTATTTCCCAATTTAAGATGAGTGTCAGTTTTCCTGCAGATTCTGAAGACTTTCCTATGAGTCCAAACTCGAGTAATAAATTGCCTACCTATTTCAAATTCGCTACTGCTAGGGTATAGTTGTGGTGAAGCCGAGGAGGTTTTTCCTCCTACTAAGATTCCTGACAATAGTGGTCGTCGTTGGATAAAAGCTCTTAGTATGTCCTTTTGTCTGATGCACTTTATTTTGTTTTTATATTATGATCTTTTATGTTATGAGTTCAATAGCATGTGCTGCTTGATAAAGTCTTACCGACCGTAACTCCTTCCGTCACACATACAGGTATTCTGAGTCTTTTGTCAACATGAATCGTGAAACATTGATGTCATCCTCTATATTCTATTACAGACACTAAATTGGTTTTTACAACTTTTGATGTCCGTGTTAAGTTTATTAGATTCTGATTCTAAAAACTACAAGTAAATGAATTGGTTGCCTTTTCTCAGAAACATACAAAGTGATGTTCGTACTCTCAGTTACGACGATTGCCAGTCCCTGCATGTTGTGTGTCCTTATTTGCATTTCATAGTGAGACAATAATGTTGTTCCCCGAGTGTACCTGTGGCTACTAAGTTCAACCTGGTGGTTGTGCTTTACAGGCACAACCAATGAGCCTCAGAAAAAGATGAGGAAAATGAGAGCAACTCCATGAAAGAAAGGTAATGTGGTACGATATAATGTTGAATAATGTATTTTGTTCTATATATCAGTAAATTATCAAATGATAATCTTTGATTTGCAGTTGCGTCTTGGAAAAAGTGGATTATACTCCAATGAGTGTATTATACTCCGTATGATTTAGCTATGTGTAACCCGTTGTAAACGTAAATATGCCTTGAACCGTAAACTGTAGGCTTTTACGAGATGCAAGTTGCTTATTATTATGGAAAATGAGCTTCTGGTTATCATGTAGCTGTAAACCCTCATAATCCACGTTACTCCTACTGCAGGTTTGACTTCTTTCGAGTTTAAGCGGGTTTACCCAGGTATATCGGATTGAATAGCGTGATAGGCGTACTTGCAATTACTCAGGTCTACTTCTTCTCCCTTCACACTTTTATTTGTGATCTGCTTATGATTATTGTCATGTGGATGATGATTTGATGATGTTAAAACCTACTATCAAGATATTAATTTTGTTAATGATGTTATTCCACATATCCAAATTTTTTCGAATTTGAATCTGTTATGTTTGCTAACTCTACGTAAATACTCATTAAGTTTTTTTTGTTAATGATTATGATAAGGAAAAATTGTAAATTACAGCCCTTTAAAAACTCGATTTTAGAAATTACAGCCCTTTAAAAAATTTTAAATCAATTACAGCCACATATTTTGCTCCGTTTGTAAATCACATCCAAAACGGAGATCCGGCAATGAAAAATTGTTTAAACGTCATATAATTCAAATTTCCCCCCAAATTAGAGTTTTTATTGACGAAAATACCCTTTCTCATGTCTTGTATCTATCTTCAACCCATTCCTTCACTATTTTGTGATTAAAATCGAAAAATTAGATTTTTCCTCTCAAATTAGGGTTCCTTGTTTATTTTGAATTTCTGGGTTAATATTTGATTTTTTTTTTTCTTTGAATTCAATTTTTTTTCCTCCTTTTACCTTCCTTGTTTATGTATCAATGAAATTGTCTCTTTTGATTAATTTTGTGTTTGTTTGCAATTGCATTACTGTGGAAGACATTATACGAACATGTAGTCACAACATTTGAAACAAATTTGGACAAAACATTTGAAACAAATCTGGACACAAAATATGGCTTGATAGCCTATTTCATTGATTAGTAAACATCATAGCACAAAAAATTTGGCTTCATAGCCAACATTGTTTGATAAAGAGTGCAAATTAACAAACTTGAAACCAAATTACAATCCAACAAAGCCATTACAATCCTACTTAGATAAAACACACAGAAATTTATCTTCAAATGTCTAATTATTCAAGCAACAAAGCCCTTACACACAGAAACAAACACACACAAACGAACCCAAACAAAGGGCAAGTTTTTCACTTCATCCTCAAGCTTGGCTAATGACTCACTGAGCGACGTTAGTGACACAAGAAAACAGAACTTGTGGTTAGGTTTTGAGTTGAAGATGAAAGGAGGAGAGAGAGAAAGAAACGTGGGTTTTTTTTTTAAATGAAAAGAAGATATATGTGGTTGAGGGGAGGGTTTACACAAATAAAATGAATAAAAGTTCATTAAGTGAAGGGCAAAACGGGCATCACACTCATTTTTTCACCGGAGATAGGCTGAGGACGCAATTACTAAAGAGGCCCCAAAAATATGGCTGTAATTAATTAAAAAATTTTAAAAGGGCTGTAATTTCTAAAATCGACCTTTATAAAGGCTGTATTTGGCGATTAACCCTTATGATAATGATGATTTTTGTCCATGCTCAGAATCATGACATAAACTTTCTAATTCGGTTATTGTTTACCCTTTTTTTTTTTTTTTTTTTTTTTTTTAATTATAGGAATGAGTATAAATTGATAACTATCATCACACAATATTACATTTGTACCCTAAGTGGGTATTGAAATGTACTCCGTAAGTCTTTGTGGAAAAAATGAATTAGCTGAATTTTTTTAAAAAAAATATATATTACAGTTTTTAATACTTGAAAACTGAATAAACAACAGTTGTAGAGAGGTAATTTAGATAAAGGATTGGGTTAAAAAGTATTTAAATCAAATAAAAATGTTGAATTTCGCTCTTAACAAATGATTGGGCGACTCTAACTTTTTGTCATTGATAAAGAGTGAAATTTTGAAGGTACCATTTTTTTTTAAACGTCGAAGAATACTGCGAGCAGTTGGTCTGAGCACGAGTAAGGAAAGGAATTTTGACACCGTATTTGCCCGGAAAAGCAGCATGGTACATCGGACTGGTAGTAGGAAATGCAACAGCTACAGATTTCATGCACCTCCACGCATTATGCCTCCCCTCAGTCACTACACCACCCGTAATGCTCACTTCTGCACTACGTACGTGGTGGAGCGGCCACTCCTATGCACATAAGTACAGTAGGACACGCCCATTTTATGAGCTGTATTCAATCCACAAATATTATGTGAGTAATCCTTGATATGATATGACATATTAATATATGTGAATTTCTTAGATTTGGAATGTTTCTTTATTGTGCGTGATTTATTTCGTATAAAATTTTGATCGTGGGGATGTCTAAATTGATGATCTAATTTGCGAACTTTTAATTGTTCAGATTTTTGCTATAATTTTGAGGTATGATGTGTATAATTTCTATAATTCGATTAAAAAAAGGAAAATTATTAACTTGGATTGTAATTTCCAAGATGATTTTTGGTGCAACATGGTTTTTTGAAAACACAAATCAGTATAGTCACCAATACTTTTGAAGTCGATTTACTCATTCAACAGAGATTTCTTCTGGCGTTGCCATTAGTCATAGGACTTCGATGAGTTATTAACCTTAATTTTACTTGATTTCTGCTGAATAGTTTGATGATTCGTTACGAAAGGGTGAATTCAGCTAGGACATGCTATTTTTTTGGGGTTTTGATTGCTTAGTTTTGGTTAAGAATTGTAATCCAGGTTTGATTACGTACGGATAAATAGGGATCGTTTGCAGTGATTGGATCGTATTATTGAGCTATAGGGATCGTTTGCAGTGATTTATGAGTTGATCAAAGCTGTTAAATATATGTGTTTTCATCTTGTGCACTTCTTTCGACTAATGATCTTGTCATTTTCTCTGTTAATGAATCCATAACCTTGGCTTTTGTCAAAAATATCTCAAATTTCTACAGGACTCATGCTAACTAAGTTGATCAGGAAGTGAACAAATGTGCTCAATGGTGCTTGATTTACTTAGATGTACTTTCGAGACTCATATATGTATGCTTCCGCCCCCAACACAAGGACCCGGCATTAAACCAGTATAACCAGGCGTTATTTCTACACCAGCACAGTAAGTTCAATTATCCGTTTTTATTTGAAGTATTGTTGGGTGTATTTTTTATAGTTTGATGTGGCTAGCTTACACAACTCAAAGCTTACACAACTCAAATGATCAGTGATAATCTAATTGATATATAGTCCATTCATTTGGATTTGCTTAATTTGTACCTTGTAAATGCCTTTGAAAGTAAATCATGTTCTACGTATATGCACCTAGAAAGTGGCCTGATGATATTGAAAAAACTACTCTGTCCAACATTTATACTGCCAGCTTTGCTCGGAGTTTTAGTTTTACTCTATAAAATACATGTTTATTGTATGACCGTCAAACTTAGATGTTGTCGGGAATAGGTTGGTGTTTTTGTTGCTATACCTTGGAATTATAGAGTTAAGGTTGTAATAGTAGATTTGATTATGATTACTATTTAGACGATTTTAATGAATACCACCCAGGTCATCCACAACAAGTCATTACATTAATGAGATTTGATAGATCATATAGAGAAGCGTAATTATGCTCAATTATTTATCAGCTTATCTATGTCCCTTTTTGTCTCGACTACCTGCCCTCTCATTTTTTATGTCATAAACTACCCAACAAACATAATATACATTCAAATAATTTGGTGAGGTCGCATTATGAGCATGACACAGATAATGTATATTGAGTACAAATCTCTCGTATACGATCTTGGACCACAGAGTTTGGTAAAATAGGTGTAGCGTCATTAAAATGGGTGTATATTAATAAATGATGAAACTAACCTATAACTCGTGGGAACTTAGAAAGCGATCCAAGTAATTTACAGCAAAGTACGTTGTCACGGCCTCGAAACCAAGCAGTTGGCGATAAAAAAAAAAGTATTTGAATGCACTAATTTTGTCTATAATGTGTCATGTGTGACCACAATGAAATTCTGATTGATTTTTCAATAATGCTTTTATTTAATCATCTAAATTGTAAGGATAATGATGAATATGTACAGATATAGTAGAGGTATTTTGAATTGTTTGTTGTACTTGAAAGTTAGCTAACATAATACGGAGTATCCAATGATATATAGATTTAAAAATTTGTTTGACATTTGTTTTCGATTATCGTTGGCCTAAAAATCTTACCTTGACTTGAAAGATGCTTACCGAAACCACACGTGCTATAATAATGTTGCAGAGCGTAGTGTTCTTGATTTTGATTGTGTTCGTTTGTTATAATATTTGTAATGTAAGATTTGTTGATTTCAGTTCAACTAATGATTTCAGGTACTAAAATCTTGCTGCTGTTGTGATTTATGCCTCACACAATAGTGTAATGATCAAATTCTATGATACTGATGTCTGCCCATTTTTGGTTCTCTTTGAGTCAGTCATGTGCACATAATTTGAACTACAATATATTGTTCATGGATGTTCTTCCGCTATTTCGTTTGATCGTCATGTGTCTTTTGTAATTAAGATGGTGTTCTTTAGTATTCATGGTGTAATTGTAATGTGATGATGTTTGTATGTATGTTGTGATTTACGGAGTGCATAGAATTAAATTTTTGATGTTTAGGTTGCATAAATTTTAAGTACACAAATGCAAAGAGGTTGTATTGTCGGACTTAGGAGATTTAGCAACGCCTATCCAAAATATCTTCGCTCAATAAATATGACACTCAATGTGTGATCAAGGCCAGTATTGATATACATTACACGTTAAATAAACATAACAAAGCAAAGAAAAGCGGCCCCGTGAAAATCACGGGTCGCACCACTAGTTAATATACTCAAAACTCAATTTCAAAATCTTCAACCAATTGCATATAAATTTATTAATCATATACTCCGTATTGAGTAAAAAAATTCTTCGATTCCGTTCATTTGTTTACATTTTATCATAAATATGAGCGTATGTTAACTTTTTTCTCAGCACCGTAACAAACTACAAATTCCAATTTGATTCTGCTCCAAAACATTATCCAAACTTGATCTACACCCTCGTTAATCTTTATAGGTCTATAATTTAATTTCATTTTCAAAATATAAAAAATGCAAACAAATGAATGAAACAAAATAATAAGAACGTATTCATAGCAACCTTTAAAAAATTTGTAAAAAAACATAGCCTAATTTTTTTCTCTTGGCATCCCTTAGTTGGCACCCAAATCTTCAAAGCTCCAATCTCTTCTTAACCCACCACTTCTAACCAACCTCGGCTCGGTCATAAGATCGTCGATCGTCTCGCAAAACGTGACCACCTCGTCGCTATCGTGCCTACAATGATGCGCAAACTTGACCTTCTTAAGAGGTGTATTAGGGCACACAATATTATTTTTGTTCTTGTTATAAATTTGTGACATTAAGTTTCCAGACCAACTTCGTTCTTTCATAACTTCGCGACAAAGACGAGCCTTAATGGGTGAATACAAGGGTTTGTTTGTGTCGACATTGTCAATAAATCGATTGTTTGAATCACAATTTGAGTCGACCCTTTGGAAAATATTATGGCAACTCATGCAGTTCATGTTCACCTTTAATAATGCAAAATAAAATATTATATACTCCTTATATTATTATTGAGAAATATTACATTTAATGTGTGATTTTGTGAATTTATGCGTAAATTGAAGGTTTTTTTCTTTTTTTTTCTTTTTTTTTTTTTTTATGGATGGAAGGAAGAAGAAATTTTGGGATGAAAAGAAAAAAAAAAATGTAAAAAATGTTGGAAGGTTAGATGGAAGAACAACTATGTTTAGGATTTTAATGCCAACTTTTTAACAATGCGGAGTATTTGTTATGGTGTATTTTTGTTCAGTAGTTCTTGCGTAAGACCGGCCTAACGTTAATTAATGTAAGTCATGCATGGAAATTTGTTAAAAAAAAAAAAAAAAAACTACCCTCATGTGAGAATGCCTCACAATAAATTATTGTGAGACATGTCTCACATAAGAATTAGTGATTTTTGTTAGGTGTACTAATAGAATCTATCTATAACTATCTATAATCTATAACTTCTATAACTATTATATAAACGAAAAACCATTTCAACAAAATTTTTCCCTCCAACTATCATAAGTTATATTTAGATTAACAAAGCCCAAATTAAAATGGGTCAACACCTAATCATTACCATGTTACAAATTCACAAAGTTTTCCCTCCAACGATCTGTAGATACCCAAATCTGTACCTCCCGCCAAAAACCCAGTGATGTAACAATGGACTTTTATTGCATGTCTTTATGTTGACTTAAATGGTTCTAACTATGACGAATTCGAGTTAAATGATTTAAAATGCAAATGAGGTTTCTTTATGGGTCATCACTCTTAGTGTCCTTAGGTCTAGAGTCTAGCTTGTCTCAAGTTTAGGTCCTAATCGGCATGCGCGCACCCCTTTTAAAACACATAGTCTAATTGATTCTTTTACATTAACAGAATTCAATTCGATTCACCTAAATCCTTCAATTTAGGCCCAGTCGCTAAAACCACATTTTAGGACTGGCAAACAACTAGGATAGCCTTACGGAATGTCCTATTTCACAAAATACTACAAAATACACCCCTTTTACATTTTCAGGGCTCTGCCCGTAACTCAGCCCAAACCCATGCCTGGCCCGCTTCCCAAGGTCCAGGATAACCTAAGTCAAACCCTAAAACACAGCCACAACGACGTATCTTAGAGCTCAAGTAAGATTATCCCGTATATCCTAAAATATAATTTGGAAATATACGGAATAAAGGATAACGCCCGCCCTACCAATCGCAAGAGTCCTTGCGATTAGGGCAGGCAGCCGCAAGAGTCCTTGCGATTGCCCCAAGCATTCGCAAGGGTCCTTGCGATTCATAGGTCCGGTTTTATCCCCTGGCTTTCCTAATTCTTAACGAGCTCTTCACTATAAATACGACCCTTCATTCATTCGATTAGACACACAATTTCAGAATACAATTTACAAAAAACTCTCTCAAAAGCCTCACTGTGGAACCCGGGATCGGACCCAACTCGGCGTCTTGCTTAAGGGCGGATTTTAAAGTTAAAAAAGATTAAGTTGGAAAAACCTTTAAGAACTGTTATGGAGTCGCCACCTATTTATCGCGGAAAATAGGAACCTGCTACCATGTTCTAAGCTAAAAACATGTTCTTAGATTTTGGAGCACGCCGACACCCCTAGATCTAAGGCTTGTGAAACCAGATTGGATTCTAAAGTGAGGTACTTTAGAAAAAGAGTTAATTCAAGTAATGATTTATGAAAACCTTTTAGAAAAGCCTATGTAAAAATAGCCTCTCGACCTAGAACAATCCTTGTAAGATGAAATTTGAGCTAATGTTATCGCCACGCATAAGTGCGATAAGTTTGTAAAAGAATGCAGATGCAGATGCAAAAAGATTGATTAAAACCCTCGCTTTAGCATGTTTAACTTGTTAACGAATACTGCTCGATTAAAGGTCGAATTCATTGTTTTAAGTTGATTTTAATGCAAAATAAGAAGGGTGCAAGATGCATACAAATAAAATAAAGTTCAATTGTCCATTGGTTTATTTTATAAGGTCGCTGTTTATGCGACTTTGGCGTGTCATCGGATATGGAGTGTACCAAGTAATAAGAACACTTGGAAGGCAAGCGCTCAAAGCCAAAGCCGGGCGCTAGAGTGTAGTCCCCTTTGTTAGTCCATAGAAAATAAGAAAAAGCTTTGATCCAAGTGGGTCGGTACCTACCTTGTCCTGACGCTTCAGATCCGGGCAGCTTCGCTTGAACTTAAAGGAGGATGAATTCAACACGGGATGGTGTGTTGAACTCAAGGATTTGAGTGCTTGAGGCTTTGAGGGTGTTTAGAAGTGTGTAAGATGTGAAATCTGATGATAAATTGTGTGTTATGAGGTCGGGTATAGGGCTCCATATATACTAAAAACCCTGAGAAATTAGGAAAGCGAGGAATAAAAACAAGCCGAGGAACCGCATAGGATTATGCGGTTGCAGGCAAACCGCATAAGCTTATGGTTTCCTCCAAACCGCATAAGGTCATGCGGTTTGGAGGTGTGGTTCTAGGCCTAATTTCCTAGTTTTGGTTTGACGAAATCTTTGAAAGATTACGTGATAATTTGGACGTGTGGCTCAAGAAAACAGCTAGGATAATCCTGAGATATTTTGTGGTGTTCAGGGCTTTGGAGTGCGGGCCAAAGGCTTGGGTTTGGGCTCGGTTTCGGGCCCGAGACCCGGAAAAATGTAAAAGGTGTATTTCGTTGCATTTTGTGGAATAAGGTAAGACGTGAAGTTGTATTTTGTGTAAGAGGGGGCTAAATAGCGGTTTTAGCTACCGGGCCTAAATTTAGGAATTTAGGAATGCTGAATTAGACCTTGTTAATGTAAAAGGACCAATTGTAGTGCAAATGCGAAGCTCATGCCAAATGAAGCAGGACGAGGACCTAGCTAGACTCCAAATGGACAAAATGAACGTTATTTAAGTGTGATGTGAAGCGACCTTAATCATTTTAACATTTCAAAACGACTCAAAATGAATTCGACATTAGTTAGAACCGTATAAGTCAACGTTAAACATGCGTAATAAAAGTCCGTGTTACATCACAGGGTTTTGTTTGGGAGGGTACGGATATGGGTATCCACAGAGCCCCCAGTTTGACTGAGCTCGGACTAGAGCGTTAGTCAAACTCCACGACCATATCCCACCATTACGCCTCGATCGGCCAATGAACGAAGCATGTGTCCATGGGTGAGACGAGGACTTGAGCCAAGCTAAACGGGAGGGGCGTGCGATTTTAAGGACTTGGCGGTCCGTGCATGCTATAACTCCGGCCTGCCGGATGTCTTCGTCGTGCTTGTTGTCGTTTGTTGGTGCCTTTGCGTGTGCTTGTTGATGCTGGTGCTTGTGCTTGTAATGTCTTCGTATTGCATGTATTGGATGTAAAAAGGGCTAGAGTGCAGGGTGCATATGCTTGTAAGATGTTTGGATAAGTGCTAGTGTAGGCCTCGTGAAAGAGCGTCTGTGTAATGCTTGTGCTTTGAACTCGCCGAGGAGCGTCTATGTAGAGTGAAATGCTTGGAGTTAGGTGTATATAGAGTGCTTGTGCTTGGGCTCGCCGAGGAGTGTCTATATAGTTGTAGTTGCATATGGTTGCCTTCTGTTGAGGAGAAAATGATGTAATGCTCGTGAAGAGCGTTAGGTATACTGCTTACATCAGTATATTGAATGCTTAATATACGCCGTATGGCGGGTGTAGGTGACGCTTCGACCCAAGCACGGACGTGGTGGAGTTGCATTGGGGCTAAAATGAATTAGGAATCGAAAATTAGGCGTAAAACGAGAGAAGACCAAGAAAAACCAGGGGAAAGAACCGCATAGCCTTATGCGGTTCGTTGGGCAAACCGCATAAGGTTATGCGGTTTCCCTAGTTGGCTGCTGGGGGCTTATATAACACGAGCAAACCGTGAGTGAAGCTCATTGTATCATTTCGGTTTTTTCAACTCAAAAAAACGTCATTTTTCGATTTCTCAACCGCTTTTGCTCGTTTTTCTTGCGTTGCTTTGCTATGGAACGAGGTAATGCTCCATTTTAACTTGCTTTTACGTTATTTGTCGTTGTAATTAGGTAGTTTTGCCTTGAAATGTTGAAAAGACGGGTTTTGAATGAAAACCCGAGTTTTGCTTGAAATTTGCCGTTTGAATGCTTGAAATTGACGTCATTGTGTTGCATTATGCCATGCGAACGTGTATGTGTGAATTGATTGTGATTTAGACCGTCTTTGTGTGAAAAACGTCCAAATTAGGTTTCAGGCCCGAAAACGAACCCGGATTTTCCGACCCGGAATTTCAATTAAACTTCGGTGTAGGATGCCCATAGCGAGTATAGCATGCCTATAACGTTAGTTTTGCGAAAATGTCGAGTTAAAGCTTTCAAATCGCCGTCTTAAGTCGTAGTTATACGGAGTAATTAAGGCGAATTGGGGGTTTTTGATCGGAGTGACGAAAATGTAATTGCTTGTGATGGGTTGTTGTCGGGGACTATTATGGCGCGTAGAAACCATAAAGTTGTGATTTTGAAATTAGAGAACGGTTTTTGGCTTAATTATGAATTAGGCCTAAAAATGCTCTGTAGGGCGTATAGTGCAATGTGTTAAGGGATGTATATGTATTATGTGTGTATTATTTGTGTGTATTTGTGTGTATGTGTATGCCAAGTTGTATACTTGCATGTATTATAGCTGTATGTAATGGTTGTGTTTGGTTGCAGGAGAAGGTTCCAACCGTGTTACGAGATCGAGATCTCGTAAGAGTGCTAGTTCGAGGACAGAGGGAGCCTCTAGCTCGAGTGGCTTAAGGCGTACACGTAGTGAGAGGGAAGCCGACCCTCGTGATCTGCCCACGAGACGTGGTCAGTCACGAGGTAGGGGCCGTGGGAGAAATGTTCCTGTGCGCGATCCTGAGGACGAGCTTGCTCAAGAGCTGGTGGATGAGCTGGAAGCCGAGATGTAGGTTGCTGAGGAGGAGGTTGAGGAGGTTGCGCCTAGGGCGAGTAGCTCTAGGCCGCGAAAATCACGCGCGAACAGGGCTTTCGCGAAGGGTTGGGATGGCCACAACCTTTCTCGCTGCTCCCGGAGAGACATGTTTCCTATCGAGCGACGATGGGTTGGGATAAGGGCCCGATGAGGACTTTCTCGCCGCCTCGTCCGCAATGTGTGCTTTGAGGAGAGGCTTCGCCGAGGGCGCAAGCTTGGGTGTTGCGTAGTGCTTTTGGCCCGTCGGTTGGCCATCGGAGGGAGATCATGCGAGGAAGAAGCGACGGCGAACCCGATGTTGATCGTGGCTTTCTTGGATAGGTATTGGGACGCCCCCACGACGTCCCATATGCCCGGCTTTGAGGCCGGCATTCCCTTGTCTGAGTCCGCGGTCATACCGGGGCTGCCGTTTGGGGACCGCGACTTGGATTTTGAGTTCGCGCCGTCCGTTGTGGACGAGGTTGTGATCGCCGCGGTTGGCGGTGGTTTGGAGGTGATTTGTGAGGCGCGCTCTTATACCTTCAAGACGAGCTATATCTTGGAGTATTTTGAGGAAGACCGGTATGGCCCCTGAAGCGAGCCGACGGCGTAATGCTCGTATGTGGTTGTGGTGGTTTGTGGCCGTGGTACTTTGCCGGCGACAAGGGTGGCGGGCATCGATATCGGCCCTTATGCACCTCCCGGATTGGAATGCAATTGGGACGTTTGGTAGGTGGCCGCCTCTGGGCTTGTGCATTCGTTTCTGCATGGATGCTGTGAGACCGCGGGTCATGGATCGAGGGTCGCGACTGTCCTTAGTCGCGCCTGGCTTCTTAATGGAGGTACGTATTGATTTCGTTTTTGGCTTAGGTGCATTGTTGTTCATTTTTGTTGTCTTTTGTCCTTGCAACATGTTTTTGTTTCTTGTGTGCGCAATGTGGATTCTTAGCCACTTTCCCTTTCTCGCTTCCCCACATGCCGCGGATCGTGAGGAGTACTCCGGCACGTGACTGGGGGTACGATGTAACCGCGGCCGCATTTAATTGGTCGTATGATGATGTTAGGGATCGCCCGAATCAATGCGATTTGATGAGGTTTGTGCTTGAACCTTTTCAAATAGGGTGTACTTAAAATGATTGTATTGTATCTGTTTTTGTGAGCGTGTTTGTCTTGTCTTTGTTTGTAGTTCGTGCCATTCCCGTGGGGCCAGTACAGGGATATTCCTGAGGGCATAGGGGCTAGGTGTGCGGTGCGAGGGACCCAGCGCCTATACACAGCGACGCCAGTATGGATCGGTTTGGTACCTTGAGAGCGTTTGGTCTTTCAGCAGGTGGCCGGCCCGGTGGTGCCTAAGGATCCGCCGAGGGTCCTGCTTTGAGCGAGGGTTTTCGCCAGATCGTAGTGTAGCGTTGTATGGAGAGGGAGAGTCGGTGAGCCTCCTCTGTCTGGGAAGACTATGCCCGTTTGCTCGATCTCGGCTTGCTTGTGGGCGATTGAGGTATGTGTGCGCGGTGTTTGGGGGTGCGTAGGGTAATTTTGCGAAAAATTTCCCACGACGTGTGCGTTTGTATTTGTTTTGCAGAGTTTGATCCCGAGATGGCAGAGCGTACCGATGACTTCCCTACTACTATCGAGTATGATGACTCGGCGCGTCAGACCTTTGTTCTGGCCGACGATTTGCCGGTGACTCATCGACGCGGCATGGGACAAATTTGGACGAGCAAGGTGAAGAAGGTATGTACTTGTGTGATTGTATGTATGTGTATAAGCCCCCAGTTTGATCGAGGTATGAAGTATATCGATGATCAAACTTATGAGAGTCGTTTTTTGTGTTATCCCCTCCAGTTTGGTTTAATTTGGGTGAAATTAAGGTAAAGTGGGATGGACTGCGTTTGTTTTGAAATTTCCCCCCTAAGTTTGACGTAATTTGAGTGAAATTAAGGCAAAATGGAGAAGAGTGTGAACTGTGTTTGTGTTGTGTTTCACAGGTGGCTAAAGAGGCGCATAAAGTTAAGTTATGGCGATAGCAGTGGAGAGGATGGCTTGGTGACAGGCCCTTTCGGTTAATGTCGAGCCGAGCCGAGAGACGGCTCAGATTCGGCGTGAGTTTGACGAGTATCGGCGCCGTCACCCCGAGTGAATTTGTGTATTTAAAGATTGTATGAACCTTTATGTACATGTCGTTGCAGCTTGAACTTTGAACGTTGTTGTTGTAGCTTGAACTTCGTCGGTAAACCTGTTTGGTGGGCTTGGTTGAAGAAATGATATGATTCCCGAGTGGGATGCGTTGATGTTTATTTTAGATTGTGAAAGTGTTTTGCAAAAAGTTCATTTTAAATGCGAAATGAGCCCGTGTGAATGAGAAAAATGTTATGCGTTGACTTGTGGTAAGAATCGGAATTGCTAAAGTGAAGCGTGATGTTGATGTATGGGGAACAACGAAAGAATGTCGTAGCCCAAAGTAGGTTGTAGTGTTTTAGGAAAGACGAAATTAGGAAAATTTTGAGAAAACCACTCAAACCGCGTAGGCTTATGCGGTTCAGAAGGAAAACCGCATAGGCTTATGCGGTTTGGTGTGTAAACCGCATAGAGCCATGCGGTTTCTTGGTCAAGGCTACAGATTTCCATATTTCGGATATTGTTTTCCTATATAAGGAGAGGGGGTGCGTGCCATAATCTTCATTCACAATCACTTCTCTTCTTTGTGCTTTTGCTTTAGGTTTTTGCTCTCATAAATATATTAGGCATATTTATAAAAGTTTTTTTTTTTGTGTCCAAGAAAATGGAGGAGCATTTTGATGCTCTTTTGAAGAGGTGGACTTCCTCAATAAGTCCGGGGATGAAGAAGGCGGTGTATGATGATGGTGCGGGTGTTTTTATTGGCTTTCGTCAAATGAAAGTTGATTTTGACTTCCTTGACTCGTGTTTGGATTATTGGGATCCTAATTTGCATGTGTTTAGGTTTCCCGGGGGGGAGGTGTGTCCCTTGATGGAGGAATTTGCGTCCATTGCGGGGTGGTCGAAACGGACGACTCCTGTGGTTGTGAGGAGCGAGCTTTGTTATAACGGGATGTTGCGAAACTTCCTTGGGATGACAGATGCTCATGCGCCGCAGGTTTGTTCGAGGGAGGTAAGGTGAATATGCTTCTGTTGTGTCAACGTTATATGAATAGAACTGACACTAGTATTTCGGACCGCTCGAGGCGGAGGGCCCTTGCTTTTTGTTTGGTTCATCGCTATGCTTTGCGAGGTCCATGCCAGATGGTGTGTTCGGGAACGCGAGGTATGCTCGTGTTGTGGAAGAGATGGAGCGAGGACATGATCCTTCTGCGTTGATCCTGGCGGAGACCATACTGGGCTTAGACGACCGTTATGCTAATCGTCTGAGCTCGTACAGGGGTTGCGCTAGGATTCTCAACGTTTGGCTCAAGGAGAGGTAGAGCTTGTATAAGGCTCTTCCCCATGGCGGTGCCTTCAAGGCTGCAGGACGACGTCTCGGAAGATGGATCGGGCTAACCTCGAGCCGCTCACCAACTACTACCGGGCTGTGAGGAGAGCGGCGATTCGCTGGTATGTTTCGTGGTGGGGTATTACGGAGGTAACCCAGACCGTCGGTGGCGAACGCGGCTCGCGGGTTGATGTTGAGCGGGTTTGAACGGGGTGTATGGATTCATCCTCTTCGCTTGAAGAGGCAAATCGGGCTCGCGGAGACTATTTCGGATCAGGATACGCAGGTTGGAGGGGTTGTTGTCCTAAACAACCAGATGATTGATGCTTGGATCCGAGGGTGGCCTGATCGTGTTACTTGGTCAGGCTGAGCATATAGAGTCTCCTCGTGTCACGGATTTCTATACGCGTTGGTGTCATTCCAAGGATTCTCGTGAACGGGAGAATCAGAGGAGGAGAGAGAAGAATGGGCCAAAGCCCTCCTTGTTGCATGAAGTAGTGCGTGATGTGAGGGATTATGGTGATCTCTCGTGTTGTTGATGCAGTGCTTCTACTTCGAGACCTGGAGAGACTTGGACCGAAAGTGATCATAAAGATCGCCAGGGCCAAGGATCGAGGAGCCCTATGAAAGGTGATGAGGATCCGATCGAGCCCCCAGGTTTTGAGAGGTCTACTCCCATTCTTAGCTCGAAGATTGTGGCGGATCGACCTCTTGAAGATGAAGAGGCTAGGCCGAAACGACGGAAGACGTCTTAGTAGTTTGCTTTTGTTTTAGAATATTTCTTTATTCAAACGCATGTTTTTAAATTCGAATAAAGGGTTAAGGAGGCTTGTTCCTAACTCATCTCTGAGCTTTGAAGAATTCTAAATAAAGTAATAAAATAGAATTTATTTGCTTTTGCCTTGTCCCGCTGCTTTCTTTGTTTTGTTTTGAAATGTTCTCGACCTTTTTAAGCTTCGAACGCTTGCATTTTGTCTCAAATCCTCGACCTTTTTAAGCTTTGGACTTGTGCGTTTTGAATTGTTTTGTCTTAAATCCTCGACCTTTTTAAGCTTTGAATTCGCCTGTTTGATTTGTTCCGTTTTTAAAGTCCTCGACCTTTTTAAGCTTTGGACTTGGATTTGTGTTTTGTTTTTGTGTTGACTGTGCTCTTGACCTTTTTAAGCTTTGAGCGTGTCTTTTGTGAGTGCGACGCCCTTGACCTTTTTAAGCTTTGGGCATGCGTGCTAGAAAAAGTTCGGTTGTGCTTTTGATAAGTCGCCACGATTCGCTTTTTGAATACGTAATCAAACCGCGTGAGTTCGTGTGATTCGGTTGTGCTTTTGCAAAGTCGCCACGTATCCACAAAGTCGTGGAATCAAACCGAGCGTAGTTCACTCATGTGAGAGCGAGTTTTGTCCTTTGTGAAGTACATTGCAAATTTGTTTAAGGGTAGTATTTCTTGAGTTGATCAAGATTTGTTGGTAGTCAAGTCTTGACCGCTGGCCAAGGTTAAGCGATCGCTTCCTCCTGGAAGGATGTTTTTGACCAAATCTGGCCCGCCCAATTGGGTTTGAATTTCCCCTTGGGTCGACCGTAATGGTGCTCTGATCGATTGAGTACTAGGTCACCCACTTTAATGTTTCGTGGTTTGACCCGCTTGTTGTAGGCGCGTTGTAGGCGAGATTGATACATTCGGACCGCACTTAGTGAATGTAGTCGCTTTTCGCCTAAGAGAATGAGTTGTTCGTGGCGTTCGCGTGCCCATTCGGCCAGAATGTCTTCCTGGCGAGGATCCGGCGGATTGCGTTTTCGATTTCTACGGGTTGAACGGCTTCCATTCCGTAGGTTAGGAAATAGGGTGTCATGCCTGTGGGTGTGCGGATTGTTGTGCGGTATCCCCATAATGCGAATGGAATTTTGTGGGGCCAGTCGTGGCAGGTGTCGATCATCTTTTTAAGGATTGATACGACGGTTTTGTTTGCTGCCTCAACTGCGCCGTTGGTTTGCGGTCGATAGGGTGATGACTTGTGTCGTTGTATTTTGTATTTGAGAAGAAGTGGCTCCACCTCTCCTTGGAAGTGCGTGCCTTCGTGTGGTATGCCATAGCGACAAATGATGTTGTTTTGTATGAATTTTGCGACTTCTTTTGTGCCTAGCTTGCGGTACGATGCGGCTTCGACCCATTTGGTGGAATAGTCGATGGCCACGAGGATGAAGCAGTGTCCTCCTGCTCCTACGGGTTGTACTTTGCCAATGACGTCGATGCCCCACGTGGAGAAGGGCCATGGTGATGTTAAACTGTATAGCGGTGAAGGAGGTATGTGTTGTATGTTTGCGAAGATTTGGCAATTATGACAATGTTTGACGTATTTTACGCAATCGGCTTCCATGGTAGTCCAATACCATCCTAGCCTTATGATTTGTTTGCACATGGCTCGTGCGTTCATGTGTGGTCCGCACTCGCCATCGTGTACTTGGGACATGATTTCGTGTCCTTTTTTGTGGTCGACGCACAAGAGGAGTGTACCTTGAGGCGTCTTTTTGAGTAATTTCCCCATTTCCAGCACGAATTGTGACGATAATAGGCGTAGGGCTCGCTTGGCCCGTTTGTCGGTGTTTGGCGGGTATTCGCCGTTTGTTTTGTAGTTGATGATTGCTTGGTACCAAGGGTCGGTTTGTTCTTCCCGCTTTGATGTCACGGATGTATGCGGGTTCGCTCCGTCGTTCCACCACAATGGGGAGCGTTTCCATCCCCAGGGTATGTTGATTAGTGACGCGAGTTTGGATAACGCGTCGGCGAATCGTTTTCTTCGGCGTGGGAGGTGTATGAATTCTACGTGATAGAATTCGTTTATGAGTTCTTGTATTTTGCTTTGGTATAGTGCCAGGTTTTCATTAAGTATCTTCCATGCTCGGATACTTGGTTGATTATGAGGAGGAGTCCCCATAGACTCTTATATTCGGGCGTTGAGTACAAGCGCCGCTTGAGACCGTGCAAGCATGCTTCAGATTCTCGCATTGTTTGTTACGTCAAGTCCAATTTAATGGATAAGGGTGTGTGTTCGCCATTTGGGGATATGAGAAGTATTCCTACTCCACATCCTCGATAGTTGGTGGAGCCATCGAAGTATAACTCCCATTGGTCTTGGTTGTTGTTGTAAATCCCATCGACTGGAAGGGATGTTGGGTCGAGGATTGGTTCTTCGTTGATTGCATTTTCGGCTAGAAATCGAGACCGCCGTCCCTTGATTGCTTTGAGGGGTACGTACTTAAGATCAAATTCGGCTAGGAGCAATGTCCATCTGGCCATTCGTCCGTTAGGCACAGGTTTCTCGAAGAGGTACTTTACGGGGTCCATTTTGGAATAGACCTTCGTTTGGTGTGCTAGAATATAATGACGGAGCTTCTTAGATGACCATACTAAAGCTAGACAACTCTTCTCGACGGGTGAATATCGAGTTTCGTAATCGAGAAATTTCTTGCTGATGTAATAGATTGCATGTTCTTCGCCGTTTATTTCTTGAGCGAGCATGGCGCCCATGGCGGTGGGTGTTGTTGTAAGGTATAAGGATAAGGGTAAACCTTCTTGGGGTGGTTGTAGAACCGGCGAGTTAGTTAGCAGTTCTTTGACCTTGTCAAATGCTTTTTGACATTCCTCGTCCCATTCAACGTGGTCGGTTTTCTTGAGCTTCTTGAAAACTGGTTCACATATCATGGTGAGTTTGCTAATAAAGCGCGAGATGTATTGGATTTGGCCCAAGAAACTTCGAATTTCGTCGAGGTTCTTCGGGGGTCGCATTTCAAGGATTGCTTTGACTTTTGAGGGGTCGACCTCGATGCCTCTTTGGCTCACTACATGTCCTAGTAGTTTGCCGGATTTGACTCCAAAAGTACATTTTTGGGGATTTAAGCGCATTTTGTATTGCCGTAGGCGAGTGAAGAACTTGCGGAGGTTAGTGATGTGACCACTTCTCTCCTTTGATTTTACGATCATATCGTCGACGTAAACTTCGACTTCTTTGTGCATCATGTCGTGTAAAAGGGTTGTAGCGGTGCGTTGGTATGTAGCGCCAAGATTGATTAGGCCGAAGGGCATAATCACGTAGCGAGATGTCCCACGGTGTAATGAAGGCCGCTTTTGCCATGTCTTCGAGTGATATTTTGATTTGATTGTAGCTGCGTGGCCCAGTCCATGAAGGATAGGAGGCGTGATCGCGGTGTTGTCGACTAGGGCGCCCACACGGGTAATGAAAAGTCATCTTTGGGACTAGCTTTGTTCAAGTCGCGAAAGTCAACGCATACTCGAATTTTGCCATTCTTTTTCGTGATCGACCATGTTTGAGACCCATTCAGATACTCGATGACTTGGATGAAACCGCTTGTAGTTGTTTTTCGATTTCTTCCTTGACCATAAGGGACCATTCGGACGTAGTCTTCTTAGCTTTTGCTTGATGGGTTTCAGAACCGGTTTGATGGGGATGCGGTGCTCGGCGATGCTTCGTTCGATGCCGGGCATGTCTTTGTATGACCAAGCGAATACGTCCTTGAATTCGCTTAGGAGTTGTGTAAATTGGGTGCGCTCGTGTTCGTCTAGCGAGGCACCTAGTTGTAATTCCCTTGGTTCTTCGGGGGTTCCCACGTTTATGGTTATGGTTTCCTCGATGATTGGGTCTTGTGTTTTTGGGTGTACAAGGTTTGCAATGTATTTGTTTAGAGATTGTTCATTTTTATCGCATGAGTTAGTGTCTTTTGTATTTTGTGTGTTGTTTGTTGCTTGTTGATTGTTAGATGTTTGTGCTTTGTTGTTTGTTTTAACTTGAGACAAGGCGTAGGCAAATTTATTCATTTCATTATTTTGAGAAGAATTATTCGACAATTCAGAAAATTGCTTGGAGCTAGCCTCCGTAAAAAGAAAGTCTAAACTAAAGCTAGAGTCTAGGATAGATGGGTCGACAGATGACCCGACACTTAGAGCATTAGAAGTTAAGAGAATTTCTTCTTCTTCTTCATCGTCTTCGCTGTTTGAGGAGCTGCTTGAGCTGCTTGAGTTGCTTGAGGTGTTTGAGTTGCTTGGGGTACTTGCCTCTTTGTTTTTGAGGTTGGTGATGTGGTCGAAGAGCGGTCCCTCGCCGGTGATAAGCTGAAAATGGTGGCCTTGTGCATCGGTCCACTTCAGCGTTTTATACCATCCATTAAGGGTTTTATCAGTGGCGTCGGCTATCAGTTGGTTAGGGTCGAAACGTCGATCACGCATGATAGTGGCGACGATCTCTTCATTTTTGATGCCCGGTGGGGTCCGAGGTGCATTATGCTCGACCTCACTAGAGTAGCAGGCTTCGGATGTGTGGATGAGGTCTCGAAGGGAGGTATTTCCGTCGACTTTTCCTCCTGGGGTGAAATATGCGTCTAAGTCAAGGATGTAAGGTCGTAGGGTAACCTTGTGGGTTGACTTTCGTTTTTGGACTTCTTTGACCATTCGCTCTTGGTCACCGTCCTTGGGTTTGTAGCCTAGGCCCATGGTGAGCCAAAGGCTATTGTTGTTTGTTGTTTTGAAGGGTTTGTAGGTTTTGATTGGTGTACGCGTGATGGCGCCAACTTCGAAGTCGAAACCACATAAGTCTTCTGCGAGTTCAGCCACAATTTCGGCAGGATGGGGCTCTTTTGGGGTATCGAGGCTCGGAAGTTTGAGGCATTCAAGGTTATGACTTCCTCGTTGAGAGGGATCTTAACCTTTGATGTAGAGTAGGTTACGGCCTTGGTGGAGTGAATCCATGGTCGTCCCAGGAGTATGTTATAGGAAGGGGTCATGTCGATGACTTGAAACTCGACTTTTCTTTCTATGGGACCACTGCGTATGTGAAGAGAAATGGTTCCTTTCACGTGACGTCGGGTTCCGTCGAAAGCTTTGACTCCGTCCATGCTTGGGGTGAAGTCTTTGTCGGATAGGCGGAGACGGTGTGCGGTGGCCAATGGTAGAACATTGACTGCAGAGCCGTTATCAACAAGGGACACGGGCAAAGTTTTCTTCATACATTCAACGCTGATGTATAGGGCGAGGTTGTGGTTTGATCCAAATGCGGGGAGATCGTCGTTTGAGAAGGTGATAGCCCCCGGTAACCAATCCCTAGTGACATGGCTGACCATTTGATCTGGGGAGATCTCAGCGTCTGCGCATGCTATTTGTAGAGCGCGGATGAATGCATTCCTATGTTCAGCTGAGTCTCGTAAAAGAGCCCAGATGGAAACATCGGCTTTTGTGCGAGCAAGCTGCTTCTGAAGCACCTCATTCGTGTTTGGTGGTGGGATTGCTGTGGATGTAGAGGGTGTGCTTGTGGAAGGAGCGTCTTCCTGGAGTACGGCCTTGCCTTTCTCAGCCGCAGTTGCTTTTCTGGCATGTTCATCTGTGAAAATATTTTGATAAGGACGACCAGAGCGTGTGAGGTGTGAAACCTCGTCTTGGTTTTCCTTCTCGGGCTGCTTGCCCTTTTCTTCTTGATCTTTACTTTCGGACTGCTCGCCCTTTTCTTTTTGATCTTTGCTTTCGGACTGCTTGCCCTTCTTTTTCTTTCCCTTCTTGTTGCTTTTGTTTTTATTCGAGGAAGGAGTAGTCGAGAGTTGAGCTACCGTTCTGTTAGTGGGTGGCCACTCTTGACCGTCATCACCGAACCAGACCCATTGATTTGGTTGTTGGTGGGTGTGACCAAGTAGAGCAATCCATGACGGTGCCGATCCGAGGAAGATCACGGATTGTCATAGATTGTGGGGTTGCTTTGGGCTCCGAGGGCAATTTCAATGAGTTCTTCGAAATTCTCGGCGTCGCCGTAATCAAAATGTTTTCGCCACTCGGGTCGTAGGCTACCGAGAAATGTGTACATGAGTTCGTCTTCGTGCGGAGGATTCGGAACCCGAGCAAGTAATCCTCTCCAACGGACGAGATATTGGGTGAAATCTTCCTCGTCCCCTTGGAGTCAGTGGGACGAGTGTGGAGGGAGACATGCTTGTCGGCCTTGGAGCGTTGTTCCAAGCGTGCAACTTCGAATTGATGCAAGGCCTTCAAGTTGTCGATGTTTTTGGTGAGCTGATCGATGCGGTGACGGAGGGTTTTCAGCTTGTTGAGGTTAGCCATCTTTGAGGAGCGTTTGAAGGAAGGGGTGATGATGCGATTCATGGTGAGTATCCAGCTGAGGCCTGCATTTCGCTTTGCATTAGTGACACGACTCGACCCACTAGACTCACATTCATTTTAGGCATTCATTTTAGCTCATTTCTTTGTTTAGAAAGCTCTTTTTAAGCTTGAAAAAGGAGGTTTTTGAAAAGGTTTTGCTAAGGGAAGCTTTTGAGGCGAGGATGCGTGCGCGCATCTCGTCTCGATGTTAAAAGATTTTGCTTTGCATCCGTCGAACTGATATCGGTGATTTGCCGAGGTGAGCTCGAGTCGGATGTGTAAAAGAGGAAGGATTCGGCTCGAGAGCGATTAGCAAGTCGAGTCGAGGATGTTAAATGTAGAGACTAGGCCGTATGACCTAGGGGATTGAAATCCACGAGCTCGGGTTTTAATCCTTGCTCGGGTTTTTGCTTGTTAGTGAAAAAGGGAAGTTTTGAAAAAGCTTGTTTCAAAAATTCGCGATAGTTTTGTTTGAAAAGGTGTTAGATGTTAGGTTCATTTATCTTTGAAACGTTTAGGCGAGTTTTCGAAGATATGAATGCATATGCTTGTTTTGAAAAAGACCATGGAGTGCATGGCCTCGAACTTGTACGTATGACTCAAAGGGTGAAAGGGTCAGTCGGGTACACCTCCAACTACCTCGAGTACGCTTTGGCAGATACTTAACCCCTCTATTTCCTTACGCCGGAGCGATAGGTTTTCTAGAGGGAGCACTGGGGCGGTCGAGATAATCGCTACTGAAGCCGTGGAGGGGAGAGAGGAAAGTTAGTCCTGCACGTGCTTTATCGAGTGGACAAGCCTGCGTGTTGGAACCACCTCTCAAGGGTGTAAAGGGTGCCTAGATTCCAAAAGGAATGGACTCTAAACGAATGTGCATAGCTCAAATATGTATACTTGGATTGTTCAAGGCTTTCAAGTTTCACCTCTTTATTTTTAAAAGAAAAAGCTAGTTTTTAGTTTTAAAAATAAGATATCCCAATGAGTCGCCAAACCGTGGAACCCGGATCGGACCCAACTCGGCGTCTTGCTTAAGGGCGGATTTTAAAGTTAAAAAGATTAAGTTGGAAAAACCTTTAAGAAGCTGTTATGGAGTCGCCACCTATTTATCGCGGAAAATAGGAACCTGCTACCATGTTCTAAGCTAAAAACATGTTCTTAGATTTTGGAGCACGCCGACACCCCTAGATCTAAGGCTTGTGAAACCAGATTGGATTCAAAGTGAGGTACTTTAGAAAAAGAGTTAATTCAAGTAATGATTTATGAAAACCTTTTAGAAAAGCCTATGTAAAAATAGCCTCTACTGACCTAGAACAATCCTTGTAAGATGAAATTTGAGCTAATGTTATCGCTACGTACAAGTGCGATAAGTTTGTAAAAGAATGCAGATGCAGATGCAAAAAGATTGATTAAAACCCTCAGTTTAGCATGTTTAACTTGTTAACGAATACGGTTCAGTTAAAGGTCGAATTCATTGTTTTAAGTTGATTTTAATGCAAAATAAGAAGGGTGCAAGATGCATACAAATAAAATAAAGTTCAATTGTCCATAGGTTTATTTTATAAGGTCGGTTGCTTATGCGACTTTGGCGTGTCATCGGATATGGAGTGTACCCGAAGTAATAAGAACACTTGGAAGGCAAGCGCGCTCGGGTGCCAAAGCCGGGGGGGGGGCGCTAGAGTGTAGTCCCCTTTGTTAGTCCATAGAAAATAAGAAAAAGCTTTGGTCCAAGTGGATCAAGACTACCTTGCCCCGACGCTCCAGATCTGGGCAGAGCTTCGCTTCTTGAACTTGAAAGGAGGATGAATTCAACACGGGATGGTGTGTTGAACTCAAGGATTTGAGTGCTTGAGGCTTTGAGGGTGTTTAGAAGTGTGTAAGATGTGAAATCTGATGATAAATTGTGTGTTATGAGGTCGGGTATAGGGCTCTATATATACTAAAAACCTCGGAGAAATTAGGAAGCGAGGGAATAAAAACAAGCCAGGAACCGCATAGGATTATGCGGTTGCAGGCAAACCGCATAAGCTTATGCGGTTTCCTCCAAACCGCATAAGGTCATGCGGTTTGGAGGTGTGGTTCAGGCCTAATTTCCTAGTTTCGGTTGACGTAAATCTTTGAAAGATTACGTGATAATTTGGACGTGTGGCTCAAGAAAACAGCTAGGATAATCCTGAGATATTTTGTGGTGTTCAGGGCTTTGGAGTGCGGGCCAAAGGCTTGGGTTTGGGCTCGGTTTCGGGCCCGAGACCCGGAAAAATATAAAAGGTGTATTTCGTTGCATTTTGTGGAATAAGGTAAGACGTGAAGTTGTATTTTGTGTAAGAGGGGGCTAAATAGCGGTTTTAGCTACCGGGCCTAAATTTAGGAATTTAGGAATGCTGAATTAGACCTTGTTAATGTAAATGGACCAATTGTAGTGCAAATGCGAAGCTCATGCCAAATGAAGCAGGACGAGGACCTAGCTAGACTCCAAATGGACAAAATGAACGTTATTTAAGTGTGATGTGAAGCGACCTTAATCATTTTAACATTTCAAAACGACTCAAAATGAATTCGACATTAGTTAGAACCGTATAAGTCAACGTTAAACATGCGTAATAAAAGTCCGTGTTACATCACAGGGTTTTGTTTGGGAGGGTACGGATATGGGTATCCACACTCACGCATAAACATCCTTAGAATTCTTCATTTTCCTAGTGTTGAATTCTTCCCTTTGAAGCGAAGCGCTGCCGGTTTCCTAATTCGAGACAGGTAATACTTAATCCTATCATGGATTAAGGTCTTTCTTTACTTCTTAGACTAGCAAGGGCCTACATTAGGCTCACCCGAGCTTTGATGCACGCAAGTCTGCTTTTCATAAGGCGGCCATGCACCTCGAATACACACCTTATTCGTAACACCTTTCCAAAGTCGCATAAACAACTGACCTCTCTAAAATAAACCAATGGCTAATTGAACGTTTATTTTATTGTATGCATTTAGCAAATCCTCACCTTGCATCTAAATCACTTAAAATGAATTCGTCATTAAACTGAACTGTTTTCGTTAATAAGTTAAGCATGCTTAACTGAGGGTTTTAAACAATCTCTTTTGCATTCTTTTTACATTTATATCGCACTTGTACGTAGCGAATTACTTAGGCTCATGTATCATTCTTTGCATTGTTCTCAAGTCTAGTAGAGGCTATCTTTTGATAGGCTTTTCCAAAAGATCTTACATAAAAACATTATTTTGATTTATGCTTTAGAAAAGTACCCTCACCCGAATCCGAATCTGGTTTCACAATAGCCTTAGACGGATGGGTGTCGACGTGCCTTGAACTCTAAGACGTGTCTTTGAGCATGAGGACACGGAGGCGGGTTCTAAATTTCCCTCATAATTTAGTGGCGGCTCCAAAACAGTTTTTAAAGGTTTTTTTGTACTTAATCTTTTTAACTTTACGCCCTTAGCAAGACGTCGAGTGGTTCCATGTCCGATCCCGGTACCTACAGTTGGCGACTCCGCTGGGGATAGGTTTTATTTTTTTAAACTAAAATTAGCTTTTTCTTTTAAAAATAAAAATGAGACTTGAACGACTTGAGAACAATCAACATACATGAGTTAAGCATATCCGTTAGAGTCGAATCTAGTCGGATTCACACACAAATACCCCGAGAGGTGGTTCCAAACGCAGGCATCGTCCATTCGACGAGGCACGTACTGGACTAACCTTCCTCTCACCCCTCCACGGCTTGCCGTAGCAAACTGATTTGACCGCCCCAGGGCTTCCTTCGTATCCTACACGTTATACTGTGTGGGCGAAGGGCTAAAAGCACCTCCCAAAGCGTACTCAAATCAGTTGGAGGCGTACAAGACTTGACCAAACGACCAAGAGTCATGCGTACGAGTGCGAGGCTATACAATATAGTCTTTTTCAAAATTCATTTGCATGTTTTCGAAAAGTCGCTTTAAGTTTTCAAAAATAATGAACCAAACAACTAACATCTAACATTTTATAACTAACATCTAACGTTTTACAACTAACATCTAACATTTTACAACTAACATCTAACATTTTTACAAACAAAACTCCCGCGAATTTTTGAAATGAACATTTTTCAAATTTCCTTTTACACAACTATCAAAACCCGAGTCAAGGTTTACAACCCGAGTTCGTGGCTTTTCTCTCACAAATTTTTGAAATAAACATCTTTCAAAAACTTCATTTTGCAAAACAAGCAAAAACCCGAGCAAGCTTCAAAACCCTAGCTCGTGGACTTTATTCCGGGGGTCACAAAACCCACTTTCCCTAAGCCTTTGAAAACATAGATGGATTAAATAACCCACGGTTATCCTAACCCACTTATCGCGTGCTTTTTCACGAAACATAACCTAGGAATTAGGACACATTCTTGGAGAGTTTTCAAAGCAAACCCACGACCCTTGGCCTTTTCAAACCTTTCTAGCCAAACAAAATCTTTTCAGACGACTCATTGTCAAACCAACCCAGTAAGTAGCATCCCTCGCCAAACCCAAGAATGGCCAAGCCTAATCTTGAGGGTTCTAACATCGGATCGAATGGCTCAAACCTCGATCCTTTTCTCCCTTGACAAAATCCATGTGGACGAGCAAGCTCGTCCTCATCGCATTTTGACACCTTCGACTCAAATAGCTTAAACGCCATTTCGATCGTCCACCAATAGATCTTAGCGACACACCATTTAACATAAACCTCTAGCACCAAACATCGTCGAGCATGAAACGTTTTAAAACATTTCTAGCTCAAAATCGGCCGCATGACTCGCGGTCATCACAACCCATTTATTGCAAAACTCTTTTCAAACCCGAGAATGTCAGCCCATTCTCAAGGATTTTCACAAAAATAAATCAAACGGCTCGTGGCCTTTTCCTTTTTATACCTCTTTCAATATAAACATTTTTCAAAAGTCTTCCCTAGCCCGAAGCCTTCTAGGATTAAGCACCCCTCCTTTTGCAAAAGCACAAAACCCGGGAATGAGCAAGCTCAATCTCGAGTTTTTCTCATGTTGGACCAAGTGGCTCTAGTCGCTTCGGTTTAACTCTTCCTTAAGTAAATGCATGAAAACAGGCACTACCGTTTCCATCGCATTTTCGAAGCACCCTCGGTTCAAGTAGCTCATCACTACCTCGAATCACTCTTGCACAGAGTCGAAATGTGGCAACGCATTTCAACTCAAAACACCCTCTCACCGTTTCAAAGACAAAATCGAATCAAAGTATGCGTTAATCGAGTCTCGACACCAAGGGCATCGACGTGTACCCACGGCACGCACATCACGAAGCAACCGACGAGGCGTCCACTCAAGCACCATCGACGATCTGGCGGATCTCCTCAAGCAATTCGAGTCTTTTAAATACGGGTCGAGTTTTTAAGCATCGAGTCAAACTCCGTCAGTATAGGATAATCGAGTCTTCGACGCACGACATTTTAACAAATCAATAAGGGAATAAGTTTGCCCATAACCCAGTTTCCTTTTACCCATTTTACTCACATTTCTTATACAAAACCATTTTGCACCGACATACATTGCATCTTAGGAGTAGCTATCCGAAGGAGGTCTAGGCCGGGTACGAAGGTCCAAGTCAATATCAAGCACAAGACAAAAACCAAAAAGTTTTCGACGACTAGACACTTAAGGTTCGGTAGTATGCTTGTGGTCTACTACTCCGCTGCCTTTGGAGGAGGATCCATTAATTTGGAGCTCCACAGTGGTCATGAATTTGATCGCGACCAAAAGTATGAGTATTCCTGGATCGCCATCCGTGTACTCGATCGCGTGCCTAATAAGCAAATGAACTGGTCAGAGGATTTCGGCGTGATAGACACATGATCACATGCAACCTCCCCACCGCAAGGTTTAGCAAAGTCGAAGCTCGAGCCCAGACCACAAAAGGCCCGACGAATTCTCATGGGGAATACAATCAAAAGTGAAAACAACGGCAAAAAGAGCAAAGTCAAAAGGAAACAAATCTCAAAGTTTCCAAGAAATAAAAAAGGAAACAAATCTCAAAGTTTCCAAGAAATCAAGAAGGAAACAAGTCCCAAAGTTTCCAAGAAATCAAAAAGGAAACAAGTCTCAAAGTTCTTAAGAAAAGGGACAAAACAACAAAAGGAAAGCCCGAAAGTCAAGTGGCTAAGTGAACAAAGGTCTACTCAAAAATGGACCTAGTCAAATACCTCTCCAAGGGACCCATGCCAAAAGGACATATGGCACGATGGACATTGCTCTGAGCCGAATTTGACACCAAGGAGCCCGTTATCGACACTACCTCATTTCCCGACGACGGAATTTACAACATCAATGAAGAAGCGACATACTTCGATGGTTCATCCAATTATCGAGGTTGGAGAATAGGAATACTCCTCTTTTCCCAAACGGCGAACACGAACACCTCCCTCCATCAAATTGGACTTTGATGTGACAAACAAGCGGCCAAGATCAACTAAGGAGAACCTACCTTTAGGATGCAATGTATCAAGGTCAATCACATAAACACCCTTTTGGACCGGCGGGTCCTTAAACACGCGCCTTTTTACGACAAAACACCTTATGGACCGGCGGGTCCTTTAACACGTCTCTTTTCACATAAACACCTTTTCACATAAACACGCCCTTTGGAACTACGCTAGGTTTGATTCCGTACCCACGGATACGTAGGCCGCTCACCCGAGCTCAACCAACCCTTTTACAAATTTATGTCTAAAGCTTCCAAAGTCAAGGACATCCTCACAAAAATCCACAAAAATCCACAAAAATCAAAGGCAAACTGTTTCTTTATCGAGACGTTAAAACGACTACGTCGAGACAAAGTTGTGCTAGACCTAGGAGTAGTACTCTGCTTTTTCATCTAACCTTGTTCATTTTGCAGGAACAACGACAGGCCACTGAAGCAACCATACGCCACCAAGCCGGAGGCTTTACCGATGCACGTGTCATAGTCACTTACATCCCTATCATTGTCGAGTCTCGAGTCACGCATACGATTCAACTTCGTCTTTTAAACACTTCAAACACTCGTTTTCTTAGCACGTTTCATCGTTGTCTTTAAAACATTTCATCCACATCCACAAAGAGCACCTTTCAAAAAATTAACTCGACACTCGAGTTAACGCACTTTGAAAAGAACTCATTGTGAACTAGCTTAACCCCCGAGTCAATGCACTTTAGGAAGCACTTTCTAAAAATTAACCCAACGCTCGAGTTAACGCTTTTCAAATAAAAATACGTCTTTAAGCATTTTCAGGTTCTTCTTTTGAAAAAACAGCATTTTCAGGATCTTTTTTTCAAAAAAAAAAAAAAAAAAACACTTTTCAAAACAGAGTCTCCCACTAGGGAATCATTTTCGATTTTTTTTTCAGCTACTAACTAAACAGGTACATGAAGAAATAGAAAGTACAATGACAAAGTTCAAGCTACAAAGACATAAAGTGACTAGGGATGACGACGACGAAGCTCTGCGACCTCCCTCTGAAGCCGAGCCACCTCCGCCCGACTTTGACAAAGCTCACCGCTCGCCACCAGGCCATCCTCCAAATGGGTCATCCGCCATAACTTCTTATGGACATCCTTCGTGACTCCGCACAAGACATTTTCAAACACATTTTACTCCATTTTGCCTTAATTTCACACAAATCAAGACAAACTACGGGGGCTAAACCTCAAACTTGCACTTTCAAACCCAACGAACTCCATTTTGGCCACAGTTTCTTTAAACTATAGTCAAACTAAGGGGAGTAATACAAAACCTAGCCAAGAACTCAAGTTTGCCCTTCGTTAACCACTAACTCGGTCAAACTGGGGGCTTACATAATTGTGGATACCCATATCCGTACCCTCCCAAACAAAACCCTGTGATGTATCACGGACTTTTATTACACATGCTTTAACGTTGACTTTTACGGTTCTAACTAATGTCGAATTCATTTTGAGTCGTTTTAAATGTTAAAATGTTTAGGTCGCTTCACATCACACTTAAATAAACGTTCATTTTGTCCATTTGGAGTCTAGCTAGGTCCTTGTCCTGCTTCATTTGGCATGAGCTTCGCATTTGCATTACAATTAGCCCTTTTACATTAACAAGGTCTAATTCAGCATTCCTAAATTCCTAAATTTAGGCCCGGTAGCTAAAACCGCTATTTAGCCCCCTCTTACACAAAATACGGCTTCACGTCTTACCTTATTTCACAAAAACTATGCAAACACATCCTTTTCATTTTTCCGGGTCTCGGGCAAACTGAAAGCCTAAGCCCACCTTTGACCCGCACTCCATAGCCCTAAGCATCACAAAATATCTCAGAAATATCCTAGGGGGTTTCTTGTGCTTCCCGTTTGAGATTATCTCGTAGTCTTTCAAAGGTACAATTCAATCAAACTAGGAAACTACGCTAAAACCACCCTCAAACCGCATAAGCTTATGCGGTTTGGGAGGCAACCGCATAAGCCTATGCGGTTTGCCTGCAACCGCATAAGGCTATGCGGTTCCTAGGCCTGCTTTATCCCCGATTTCCTAATTTCTCCGAGGTTTTTAGTATATATACACCCATATACCCTCGACCAGAAGACACAATTCACACAGCAATTCACAACCAGAATACATCTTTTACACCCCAAATTCTCATCTTACACCCTTTCACATCCACAAAGCCTCAAGCACTCAAATCTTTGAGTTCAACACACCATCCCGTGTTGAATTCATCCTCCTTTTAAGTTCAAGAAGTGAAGCTCTGCCCAGATCTGTAGCGTCGGGACTGTGGTAGGTACCGATCCACTTGGATCAAAGCTTTTCTTATTTTCTATGGACTAACAAAGGGGTCTACACTTTAGCGCCCCGCTTTGGCACCAGTAACGCTTGCAATCCAAGTGTTCTACTTACTTCGGGTACACTCCATATCCGATGACACGCCAAAGTCGCATAAGCAACCGACCTTATAAAATAAATCAATGGACAATTGAACTTTATTTTATTTGTATGCATCTAGCACCTTCTTATTTTGCATTAAATCAACTTAAACAATGAATTCGACCTTTAACTGAACCGTATTCGTTAACAAGTTAAACATGCTAAACTGAGGGTTTTAATCAATCTTTTTGCATCTGCATCTGCAATCTTTTACAACCTTATCGCACTTGTACGTAGCGATAACATTAGCTCAAATATCATCTTACAAGGATTGTTCTAGGTCAGTAGAGGCTATTTTTACATAGGCTTTTCTAAAAGGTTTTCATAAATCATTAATTGAATTAACTCTTTTTCTAAAGTACCCTCACCCCGAATCCAATCTGGTTTCACAAGCCTTAGATCTAGGGGTGTCGGCGTGCTCCAAAATCTAGGACATGTTTTTAACTTAGAACATGATAGCAGGTTCCTATTTTCCGCGATAAATAGGTGGCGACTCCATAACAGTTCTTAAAGGTTTTTCCAACTTAATCTTTTTTAACTTTAAAATCCGCCCTTAAGCAAGACGCCGAGTTGGGTCCCCCGAACGCGGTTCCCGAGTTCCACAGTTTGGCGACTCCGCTGGGGAGGTTTTATTTTTAAAACTAAAAACTAGCTTTTTCTTTTTAAAAATAAAGAGGTGAAACTTGAAAGCCTTGAACAATCCAAGTATACATATTTGAGCTATGCACATTCGTTTAGAGTCCATTCCTTTTGGAATCTAGGCACCCTTTGCACCCTCGAGAGGTGGTTCCCACATGCAGGCTTGTCCACTCGATAAAGCACATGCCGGACTAGCTTTCCTCTCGCCCCTCCACGGCTTGCCGTAAACGGCTATCTCGATCGCCCCAGTGCTCCCTTCAGAAAACCTATCGCCCCGGCGTAAGGAAATGAAGGGGTTAAGTATCTGCCAAAGCGTACTCGAGGTAGTTGGAGGTGTACCCGACTGACTCATTTTCACCCTTTTTGAGTCATACGTACAAGTTTGAGGCCATGCACTCCATGGTCTTTTTCAAAACGAGCATTTGCATTCATATCTTCGAAAACTCGCTTAAACGTTTCAAAGATAAATAAACCTAACATCTAACAAACTAACACTTTTCAAACAAAACTATCGCGAATTTTTGAAATAAACTTTTCAAAATTTCCTTTTCACTAACAAGCAAAACCCGAGCAAGGAATAAAACCCGAGCTCGCGGATTTCAATCCTCTAGGTCACACGGCCTAGACTCCACTTTTAACATCCTCGACTCGACTTGTTAACCACTCTCGAGTCGAATCCATTCTCTTTTACACATCTGAACTCGAGCTCACCTCGGCAAATCACCGATATCAGCTCGATGGGTGCAAAGCAAAACCTTTTAACATCGAGACGAGATGTGCGCACACATCCTCGTCTCAAAAGCTTTCCTTTAGCTAAAACTTTTCAAAACGTCCTTTTTCAAGCTTAAAGAGTTTTCTTAACAAAGAAATGAGCTAGAATGAACACTTAAAATGAGCGTTGGTCTAGTCATCTCTCTAACGAGCAAAATTTAACCCACACAACCTAATCCATTCTCAACACGCTCGACTCACCTAGCTAATTGCTCTCGAGTCGAATCCTTCTCGCCCATCAAGGCTCGAGCCCTTAACGATGAACCGTTAGGTGGGCTCGACGACTAACACCTTTTAACATCGAGACGAGATGTGCACACGCATCCTCGTCTCAAAAGCTTCCTATTAGCCAAACCTTGTCTAAAATCTCCTTTTCAAGCTTAAAAGGTCTTCCTAAACAAAATGAGCTAAAATGAGCGCTTAAAATGAGCGTTGAATCTAATAGGACTAACTAGATACACGTCACACAAACCAATCCATTCTCAACATCCTCGACTAGACTAGCTAACCGTTCACGAGTCGAATCCTTTCCATGCATCTAGGCTCGATCCCTTAACGATGAACCGTTAACATGGGCTCGACGAATGCAAATCAAACACATTTCAACGTCGAGACAAGATCCGCACACGCGTTCTTGCCTCAAAGACTTCTTAGGCACAACATTGCTCCTAAAGCAATACACTCTCATTTTTGAAACAAGCTCTCTTCAAAAATCTCCTCACTTTTACAAAACAAGCAACACACTCTCATTTTTGAAATAAATTCTTTTCAAAATCTTCTTATTTTTACAAACCAAGCAAAACACACCCGCTTTTGAAATGAACTCTTTTCAAAAATCTCCTCACTCCTGCAAAACAAATAACGACATTCTCTTTACAAATCCCTTTGGGCCAAACGGCCCAAAGTCGACTCGTTTCAGCAAAAATCGCCTTTTTCAAGCAAACAAAACCCGAGAATGGCCAAGCCCAATCTCGCGGACTTTTCATCAGACCAAATGATTCGTAACCATCTTGGCCCAAATCCTCTTACAAACTACTTTCACAAAATCCTCATCACGTTTTTGAAATAACCTTTTTCAAAAAAAAAAATCCTTCCTTCGAACCGAATGGCCCATAGTCAGGACGGTTTGATCTAGACAAATAGTCTCCTCAAAACACCCGAGAATAATCACTTTATTCTCGTGACATTCCAAAACATAAATGAACTACATGACCCGCACTCATTATAACCCATTTATTACCAAACATTTTCAAACCTGAGAATGGACCTTTTCTTGAAAACAAATCTAGCAAAATAAACATTTTCGAAATCCGTGATTCAAAATGGCCTACCGCCATTTTAATCCAAACATCTCTTTTCACAAGACAACAAAACCTAGGAATGAACTAGCATCATCCCGCAAATCCTTCACGGTTAGACCAAGTGGCTTATAGTCGCTTTAATCTAACCCTCTTTTAAACCGAATGTATGAGAACGAGTATAACCGTCTTCATCACATTTTCAAACACCCTTGATTCGGATAGCCTATCGCCACTCCGAATCGATTCACACTTTCACCGACAAGCCACTAACACGAGCTTATCGGATTTGATTTCAAAACGCCTTTTACATCGAGCCAAAATGTGACAACACATTTTGCTCAACAAAACATCCTGCTTTTAGCGAAAACAAAACTTTTGCAAAATCAAAGACAAATCTAAGTATGCATGAGCCAAGTCGACGCGAGCATCAACCCCATCCGAGACATGTGCGTCTCGAGCACCCAAATGACGAATCCATCAAGGCGCCACCGATGATCTCACGGATCTCCTCAAGAAATTCGAGTCTTTTCAATACGGGTCGAGTTTTTAAACATTGAGTCAATCTCTGACAGTCTAGGGCAATCGAGTCTTCGACGTACGACATTTTTAACAAATCGATAAAGGAATAAGTTTGCCTACAACCCAGCTTCCTTTTTACACACTTTTCCCATAAAAAACACAATTCTACACCAACATACATTGCATCCCAGGAACAACTATCCTAGGGAGATCTAGGCCGGGTACGAAGGTCCAAGTCAACAACTAAATCAAGGACACGAAGACAAGAAAGCTTCCGACGACTAAACACCTAAGGTTCACTAGTCTGCTTGTGGTCTACTACTCCGCTGCTTTTGGAGGAGGATCCATTAATTTGGAGCTCCACAGTGGTCATGAATTTGATCGCGACCAAAAGTACGAGTATTTCTGGATCGCCTCCCGCACTCGATCGCGTGCCTAATAAGCAACCGAACTTGTCAGAGGAGCCCAGCGTGATAGACACACGATCACGAGTGACCACCGAGCCACTGAGTTTAGCAAGGTCCGAGCTCAAGCCCAAGCTACATAGGCGTGGGATATTCTCAAACCAAACGGGAATACAAGGTACAAAGGACAAAAACCAAAGTCACCAAAAAGCAAAAATCTCAAAGCTCCGGAACAAGGGGCAAAACAACCAAGCAAAAGCTTAAGAAGTCAAAAGCTTAAGTCAAAAGCTCAAAGTCAAAAAGCTTAAGAAGTCAACAAGCTTAGAAATCAATAAGCAAGGGGCCGAAACCCCAAAGGCAAGAAATCACCAAGCCCGAAACGAGTGGCCGTGTCCTCGAAATTCCAAATTGAAGAAACAATGTAGCAAGCAACCAAACCTAGATCAACTAAGGAGAACCCACCCTTAGGATGCAATGTATCAAGGTCAAACACATAAACACCCGCGGGACCTGGCGAGTCCTTAAACACGCACCTTTTACAAAAACACTCCTGGATCTGAGGGTCCCTAAACACGCACCTTTCCACAAAAACAAACCCACCTCCTGCACGGTGGATCCTTAAACACGCACCTTTCCACATAAACACCTCATGCACGCCTTAAACACCCCTTTCTAACTACGCTAGGTTTGATTCCGTAACCCACGGATCGTGAGGCCGCTCTCCCGAGCTCAACCAACCTTTTACAAAAATCCACAAAATATTCCTCGTCCAAAGCTTTCCATGCTCAGGATGTGTCCACAAAAATTCACAAAGCTCAAAGGCAAACTATCTCTTTATCGAGGCGACTAAAACGAATTCGTCAAGGCAAAGTTGTCATAGACTTAGGAGTAGTACTCTGCTTTTTGGTCTAACACTGTTTTGCAGGAACAACAGCATCCCACCGCAGACAAGCAAGCACCATTGGGGGCTCCACCAACGCACGTGTTCCCGAATATGGCAACCATGCAACCGTCGAGTCTCAAATCACGCATACGATTCGTCTCTATTTTGCAAACTTTTCGGCATTTTAAGCATCGAGCCACACATCGAGTCAATCCTCTTCCAATCAAACAATTTAGCGACATTTAAACCGCTCCTTTCAAAAACTCTCCAGTCTTCAAAACGCTCCCACGGAACGACGCGCTTTTTCAAACTTACACGAGGCAATGCACCCTCAAATTAGCTTATCACCTTTCAAAATTAACCCAATACTCGAGTTAATATGAAAGCACTTTGCAATTCACTTTTTGCAAACACACCCTTTCGCAAACAAAATGTACCTTTCGAAAATGCATCTCAAATCCTTGAAATGCATCTCGAATCTTCGAAGTCTAAACTTTTTCAAAATTTAACTCGGCACTCGAGTTAATACATTTTGAGAAACAGCATTCTTCGAATTTAACTCACTCGAGTTAATACACATTTTAAGCAAAAGCTCTTTCGAACTACGCCGGTTTGATTCCACGTTCGTGGATACGTAGGCAGCTTACGCAAAGCACAACCGAACCTAGCACTACACCCCACTCCGTGTTGAGATTCTACCGAATTCTCATCCTCGACAACTGGGGGCTTTTCAACCTTTGCACTCAAATGCCCCTCCACGGTCTTCACAACTCTAGCTTAAGCTCACAACGTCAAAACGCTTTTTTGAAGCCTTACAACCGACATTTCAAGCGTTCATTTTTAAAGCTCATTTCGACAACTAAAATGAATCTTTCACAAAAATGATTTCTCAAACAAAAACATTTTAATCCAAACATCCCAATCGGGAATCATTTCACTTTCAAACCCAAGCCTACTAACTACGCAGGTCCACGGAAGCACAACACAGCACGGAAGCGAAAGACGACGAAAGCAACTACAAGCCCAAGCCAAGCTACAACGAACAGTCATGTAATGAAGGGTTCACACAATCCTTATTACACAAGATCACCAGGACAACTAAGGGCGAAGACGACGGTAATCCAAACACTATGCTCTACACTTTGACTCAGTTTTCATCCAAAACTTAGTCAAACTCGAGGGGGTAACCCAAAAACTCCTCCTAATACACGCCCCACACTTTGACTCAGTTTTCATCCAAAACTAGCCAAACTCGAGGGGTAATCCGAAAACACCCTTATCCAAACGCAACCCATAGCCTTTTACATAGTTTGACTATCGTTATACACCATAACTCAGTCAAACTGGGGGCTCTCATATACACCGACACCATGACCAAGACAACTGGGGGCTGACGCTTCCTATCAAGAATCAAACCTTTACAACCATGACCAAGACAACTGGGGGCTGACGCTTCCTATCAGGAATTAAACCTTTACAACGAAAAATGGGATAATTTTTCGCATTTTTGAAGACACCCTTGCTATAAATACCCACATCAACATAAGCATCTACGGTTGAGCGACACCTCCAGAACCGCTACAAACATGAACATGCACACTAAAAGCATAACACTTTCATGTGTGCATCAGACAAGCAACACCCGAACGTAGGTCCAAGCACCAAGTACCCTAACATGTCCAAGAATCATCCCAAGCACCATGCATTCCAAGTCCAAGAGACATGTATCATACGAATCCAAACGAATCGTAATGATACCACGTTTCATGATCGAAGCAAGCGGAATTGAAGATCTAAAAAGGAAAATCGCGAGTTCGAATATTTCCGGATTTGAAACCGCGACATGTGCGAATAAGTTCAAGCTTGAAGTCGCCAATTGATAAGAGATTCCTCGGAAGAGTCACTAGTCTACAGGCAATTTCCAAAGCATGTTCTGTTCCACGTTTTCTCCTCATTTTTCTTCATACACGCAAGCTTTCATGGTTAAGGCGTCACCTAAAGTCCGCCACATGCGCTAGCACATCCCGCTATGCCTTGGTTAAGGCGTCACCTACAGTCCGCCATACGCGTGTATAAGCCTTTAATACACGGTACAGAAGCAAAAACACAAACACTCTTCACGAGTCCTTACACCCTCTTACACGTCCCTGTGGAGTATTACTTCCTCCCCATGGAGTCCACACACCTATACAGACATTTCCCACGGAGTCCAAGACATATCCTTTGACTTCCCCAGCAAATCACTAACCTACGCCGTAGCAGATACACCTCTACAAAGCATCCTGAACGAGTCACCCATCAGCTTCGGAGCATAGACACCAAGCGTCTGCATCAACACATCCAACAAGCCCAAGCATCTAACTACAAGACACAAACACTTGAGCACATACACCTTCCTCGGACCATAATCCCCGGCGAATATACACCATCACTCTCCCAAACAACCACAACTACACCTACACTCCTCGGCGAGCCCAAGCACAAGCACTCTGCAATATACACCTAACCCCAAGCATTTCACTCTACAGAGACACTCCTCGGCGAGTTCAAGCATTACACGGACGCTCTTTCACGAGACCTACACCTACACCTACACCTACACCTACACCTACATAAGCACCCCTACTTAATTATACACCTCACGCATACCCAAACATCTTACAAGCACATGCACCCCTGCACTTCAGCCCCTTATACACATGCAATACGAAGACATTACAAGCACCAGCACCAGGCATCCGACTATACAAAGGCACCATCAACGACAGTACAACAAGCACGACGAAGACATCCAGCAGGCCGGCAGGCCCTTATAGCATGCACGGACCGCCAAGTCCTTAAAATGCGCACGCCCCTCCCCGTTTAGTCCGGTTCTCACCCATGGACACATGCTTCGTTCCGCTGACTGTATCGAGACTGTAATGGTCCGGATATGGTCGTGGAGTTTGACTAGCGCTCTAGTCCGAGCTCAGTCAAACTGGGGGCTCTGTGGATACCCATATCCGTACCCTCCCAAACAAAACCCTGTGATGTATCACGGACTTTTATTACACATGCTTTAACGTTGACTTTTACGGTTCTAACTAATGTCGAATTCATTTTGAGTCGTTTTAAATGTTAAAATGATTAGGTCGCTTCACATCACACTTAAATAAACGTTCATTTTGTCCATTTGGAGTCTAGCTAGGTCCTTGTCCTGCTTCATTTGGCATGAGCTTCGCATTTGCACTACAATTAGCCCTTTTACATTAACAAGGTCTAATTCAAAGATTCCTAAATTCCTAAATTTAGGCCCGGTAGCTAAAACCGCTATTTAGCCCCTCTTACACAAAATACGGCTTCACGCCTTACCTTATTTCACAAAAACTATGCAAACACACCCTTTTCATTTTTCTGGTCTCGGCCCAAACTGAGCCTAAGCCCACCTTTGGCCCGCACTCCAAAGCCCTAAGCATCACAAAATATCTCGAAATATCCTAGGGGTTTTCTTGAGCTTCACGTTTGAGATTATCTCGTAATCTTTCAAAGATACAATTCAACCGAAACTAGGAAACTACACTAAAACCACACCCTCAAACCGCCTAAGCTTATGCGGTTTGGGGGGGCAAACGCATAAGCCTATGCCGTTTGCCCTGGCAACCGCATAAGGCTTTGCGGTTCCTAGGCCTGCTTTTATCCCGATTTCCTAATTTCTCCGAGGTTTTTAGTATATATACACCCATATACCCTCGACTGTACATACAATTCACACAAAGAATTCACAAACTGTAATACATCTTTTACACCCCAAATTCTCATCTTACACCCTTTCACATCCACAAAGCCTCAAGCACTCAAATCTTTGAGTTCAACACACCATCCCGTGTTGAATTCAACCTCCTTTTAAGTTCAAGAAGCGAAGCACTGCCCAGATCTGAGCGTCGGGACTGTGTAGGTACCGATCCACTTGGATCAAAGCTTTTTCTTATTTTCTATGGACTAACAAAGGGTCTACACTTTAGCGCCGGCTTTGGCACCCAGTAGCTTGCAATCCAAGTGTTCTACTTACTTCGGGTACACTCCATATCCGATGACACGCCAAAGTCGCATAAGCAACCGACCTTATAAAATAAACCAATGGACAATTGAACTTTATTTTATTTGTATGCATCTAGCACCTTCTTATTTTGCATTAAATCAACTTAAACAATGAATTCGACCTTTAACTGAATAGTATTCGTTAACAAGTTAAACATGCTAAACTGAGGGTTTTAATCAATCTTTTTGCATCTGCATCTGCATTCTTTTACAACCTTATCGCACTTGTACGTAGCGATAACATTAGCTCAAATATCATCTTACAAGGATTGTTCTAGGTCAGTAGAGGCTATTTTTACATAGGCTTTTCTAAAAGGTTTTCATAAATCATTAATTGAATTAACTCTTTTTCTAAAGTACCCTCACCCCGAATCCAATCTGGTTTCACAAGCCTTAGATCTAGGGGTGTCGGCGTGCTCCAAAATCTAGGACATGTTTTTAACTTAGAACATGATAGCAGGTTCCTATTTTCCGCGATAAATAGGTGGCGACTCCATAACAGTTCTTAAAGGTTTTTCCAACTTAATCTTTTTTAACTTTAAAATCCGCCCTTAAGCAAGACGCCGAGTTGGGTCCCCCGAACGCGGTTCCCGGGTTCCACAATAGTATACAAACGACGAAACCATACCTTCTTCACCTTGTCACCCCAACTCTCCATCCCTGCATCCGTGATCACTGGCAGATACTCAGGCACGTGGAAGGTCTCCCGTGTCCCGGCGTTATCCCACTCCACCGTCGTAGGGAAGTCTGGGGGCTGGAACGCCAAGTCAGCGTCCGACACCTACAAACATGATACACAACAACAAAGTTAGGAAAATTTTGTTGAATTAGGAAAATTTTTCACAACTTTTACTCTACACGAACAGACAAGAACAAGACATACCTCGATAGGCCCACCAGCCAGCCTACCTCTCGCGAACTCGGCATAATCCAGCTGATGAAGGAGGAGATTATCAGACTCCCCCTCTAGATACAGCTGCCTCTGCTGCCGACTCAGGACCCGCGTCTCGAAAAGAACCTTAGGTGGATCAAGAGGCACGACGAAGTCAGGGTACCTCGTCTGAATAGCTAGACGCTCACCCAAGTACCAAACATACCCATACGGCGTAGCCAAGTACAACCGCTGGGAGTCACGCTCCCGGAAACGCACCCACAACCCCTCAGGAACGCCTGTCTTCGCTTCCCACTGCGCAAGTGAACTACAAAAAGAAGAAACACATCAAACGCCTTTTCAAGCAAACTCATCTAAATACATGCTATTTGGAAGGTTTCAATACATACCTGACCACCTCTCAATTCGTTCAGTTTAACCCTAACGAAGTCATACGACTAGTCGTACCCAATACGGCTGCATGTACCCCAAGTCCACACCGCAGGGTACTTCTTCTCCATAGTAACCGCCTCTTCGGGCAGGAAGAAGGGGAAGTGATCAGAGATCGACTATACAAGAAACATAAAACAAGTTAGCACAAGTATACAACAAATCTGAGCAAATCAACTATAGGCAAGAACAACGTACCTCCATCAACAAACCAGGGGACACTAGAGGAATCCTAGATCCCCCATCCATCTTCCGTGGTCTCACGGCATCCATGCAGAAACGGATGCATAAGCCCAGGGCCGGGGACACCCAATCGTATGCCCCGATTGCCCTCCAGTCCAAAAGATACATAAGCACCGAAGTAGCAGCCCACTCTCCCTTCTCGCCAAAGTAGGAAGAGCTAACAAACCACCAGAGCCACATACAAGCATTCTGCTCGTCGCTCCAAGCCCCAGAACCATGTTGAGTCTTCCCCTCGAAGTACTCCATGATGTAGCTCGTCTTAACAGAATTAGGCGCCTTCCCCTGATAAGGCACCTCCAAACCAGCTCCAATAGCCGCAAGCACCGCGCTGTCGTCAATAGGCGGCGCCAGGCTGAAGTCCATGTCACGGTCGCCAAAGGTGTGGATACCCATATCCGTACCCTCCCGCACAAAACCCTGTGATGTATCACGGACTTTTATTACGCATGCTTTAACGTTGACTTAAATGGTTCTAACTAATGTCGAATTCATTTTGAGTCATTTTGAAATGTTAAAATGATTTAGGTCGCCTCACATCGCTTTAAATAAACGTTCATTTTGTCCATTTGGAGTCTAGCTAGGTCCTCGTCCTGCTTCATTTGGCATGAGCTTTGCATTTGCATCACAATTAGCCCTTTTACATTAACAAGGTCTAATTCAACATTCCTAAATTCCTAAATTTAGGCCCGGTAGCTAAATCCCCCCCTTTAGCCACCTCTCACACAAAATATAGCCTCACGTCTTACCTTATTTCACAAAACTCCACAAAATACACCTTTTTCACATTTTCGGGGCTCGAGCCTAGAACCGAGCCCAAACCCAGCCTTTGGCCCTCAGTCCAAAGCCCTCAACCCTCTAGTAGGTCATACTAGGTCATACTAGGTCTTCTTGGAGCACAAGCAAGGAGATTACACCGAATATTTCCAAGATTTGGTAAACCGGATTAAGGAAATACGAAATCACGAAGTTAAAACCACACCAGCAAACCGCATAAGCTTATGCGGCTCATGGTGCAAACCGCATAAGCTTATGCGGCTCATGGTGCAAACCGCATAAGCCTATGCGGTTTGCCCACCAAACCGCATAAGCTTATGCGGCTCCCTGGTGTGGCTTTTTCCCCTGTCTTTCCTAATTTCGCTCGGCTATTCTCCTATATATACAACCCCTCGCACGACCTATACTCATAACTTTTCCACACAAGAAAATCTCTCTTCTCACAACCTCTCTTCCTAGGTTTTAGTGCCCACACTTGGGTCCCACAAAATATACCGTCTAGCACGGTATACTCCAAAACTCTCTCAAAGCCTCACGCACTCAAATCCTTGAGTTCAACACACCATCCCGTGTTGAATTCATCCTCCTTTAAGTTCAAGAAGCGAAGCTCTGTCCAGATCTGAAGCGTCAGGACAAGGCAGGTCCCGATCCACTTGGATCAAAGCTTTTTCTTATTTTCTATGGACTAACAAAGGGCACGACATTCTAGCGCCCCGCTTTGGCACCCAGTAGCTTGCACTCCAAGTGTTCTATTTACTTCGGGTACACTCCATATCCGATGACACGCCAAAGTCGCATAAGCAACCGACCCTTATAAAATAAACCAATGGACAATTGAACTTTATTTTATTTGCATGCATCTTGCACCTTCTTATTTTGCATTAAAATCAACTTAAACAATGAGTTCGACCTTTAACTGAACCGTTTCCGTTAACAAGTTAAACATGCTAAACTGAGGGTTTTAATCAATCTTTTTGCATTTGTATCTGCATTCTTTTACAAACTTTATCGCACTTGTACGTAGCGATAACATTAGCTCAAATATCATCTTACATGGATTGTTCTAGGTCAGTAGAGGCTATTTTTACATAGACTTTTCTAAAAGGTTTTCATAAATCATTAATTGAATTAACTCTTTTTCTAAAGTACCCTCACCCCGAATCCAATCTGGTTTCGCAAGCCTTAGATCTAGGGGTGTCGGTGTGCTCCAAAATCTAGGACATGTCTTTAGGCTTAGGACATGATAGCAGGTTCCTAATTTCCGCGATAATTAGGTGGCGACTCCAAAACAGTTTTAAAGGTTTTTCTAAATTAGTCTTTTTTAACTTAATCCGCCCTTAAGCAAGACGACGAGTTGGGTCCCGTCCGATCCCGGGTTCCACAAAAGGGCAGACCCGTGATAATAGCATACGCAGACATAGTAATGCCTGCCTCGAACCCCGGCAAATGGAACGTCGTGGTCGTATCCCAGAATCGGTCAAGGAACGCTCGGACGACCCTCAAATTCGCCATGGTCCGGCTATCTATAATCTGGACCCAACGCTCGACCAACGGGCCCAAAACACACCTATCTATCTTCTCCCTCACCCCGGGGGATAGGACATTTCGATACGCCCAAATGACGGACGAAATACCAGAAAACGTCCTCATATATCCTACCTCGAGCCCAGAAAGAGCCCGATGAGACAAATGACGCTCACGGTCCGCCAACAGGGTGTGACCATCCCAATTTTTCGCAAAGGGACTGTGGACAAGGGAATTTGATCCACGCGATGTTTTATTTCAAAAACATTTTCATTTGAAAAAAGAGTCGCCACTAAATTTTTAGGTGGAATTTAGAAACCAATTTTAGAGAAAATGAGTTCGTGTGAGTTTACGTGTTAGGAAGTTTAAAAGAATTTCATTAATTTAACGCCTAACCCCGCCCGTTACAGTAACGGTCTCTACTAAGTAAAACCATGGCTATTATGAGTACACATGCGGATATGCAAACAAATGTTTTAATCCTAAACAAAGTATATCCATTCTACGTCGTTTAATGCACACACAATTTCGCCAAAGTTGTTCAACATGGGTTCATTCACTATTCTAGCAAACAAAGAAAAGAAGCAGAAATACTTACCGACAGCATAAGATAGATTAACAAACGTTAGCGGCAGACGAATAGAAATAATCAAACACGACTAATATATGAACAAATATAAATGACTAACGTAAATAATTAAACACTACGCACTAATATAAAGAAGTAATAAAATACGCACGAAAGCAAACAGACGCATAAACTAATAAGTAAAGTACAACTAGTGGACATGCAGACACACACGCACATGGTAACAAACAAACACAAACACACATACAGACTACTAATCAAATACAATTAATAGACATACTAACCTACATGAATGACATAGACACAACTACAAACCAACTAAAAACATACCAACAAACGCCTAACAGACGGAGCAGGTAATACACACGCGTTCGAGTAAATACACCAGGGCTTAAAGTAGTTAACTGCCACTAATAAACACAACAAGCACAATCATATAATATGGATATTTTAACTCAACGTGAAAGCATAAACTACACAAACCTACAGGTGATTCAATTACACGACTTAGACTCAGCAAGCAAAACAAAATCAGCGACAAGCAGAAACGGGCGCGACTTTTACAGGATTAACGAAACTGATTTCCATACAAACGATAAACGATGAAATAAACTCACGAAAACTAATTCGACGTACAAACACGAATCACAGGCCAAAAAGACATGATAGACCAAATTTAGATGATTAACGTAACTAAACGTGAGTAGAGTCTGCTTATATAATAGGTTAACGAGCAAATTAATCTAATCGAGGAATTTCGGGTCATATTCCGCAGGGATGATCGGGCATGCATACTAAGCAAATAAGGGCACGACATACTCATACTTTCATATCAAAATCAGGCTAAAAACATAGTTCGAAGACAAACGATAAAAATAATAACTACAAAGAGAAAACAACAGAGCGACAGAAGGCGATAAAAAAGCGACAGAAGTAATAAAAAGCGATAAAAATAATAATTTAGACAAAGGTAAAGTGAATATTTTGCACCCTCAACTTACATGTATCGTTGACCAATTCTTTGAGTCGTAATCGATTGTAAGATTTTATCCCGAGGGGCCGTCGTCGACGAAAACCAATAATAAATCCGTACTTCGTACCAAAACTGACAGCAATTTTCAAAAGCTTGTAACTTCTTCGTTTCTCAACGGAATTTCGAACCGAAAGATGTTTTGGAATCGTGGTAAAGTGAACTTTAAGATTTTGTAAAGAAATCAGAGAGACTATGGTGTTTTCAACACGCAAAACGAGGTAGAAGAAGTGATAGTTGCACGAAAATCAGAAAATTTCTGCTCTGTTTTTCATACGACTATCCCGACTCCTTTTTGAGTTTTTTAGGGCTTTCTTGTGACTTGTTATGGTGTATGTATGCTGTGTATTTCATCCTCTTGAATGCTTGTGGCTAGGGTGTATTTATAGGGACAAAAAAGTAGTGTTTCTTAAAGGAAAAGAGCAGCTTCTTCCTACTCTCGAGGGTTGCTGTCCAAGGCTCGTTTTAGGGTTTTGGAGGGGGTTTTCTTGAGGGTTAAGCAAAGGTAAACGGGTCATGAGGATCAGGCATGGGTGTTTGTTTGTGGGCCCGAGTTTGATGGCCAAAAAGTCGAGTTTTGGGCTGCTCAAAACAGAGCACGAAAAGGGAAGTTGTGGGTTGCTTTTGACGAGCGTTTTGGCTGTATTCTGGGCTGGTTATTCGAAGGAGAGGAAGGGTAGTAAGGGTAGGATAGTTAGGATACGGGTATAGGTCATGGGTAGGCGAATAGGAGTCGGGTTTGGGTCAAATAGTGGCTGATTCTGGGCTTTCGAGCTGCTGCGGATCAGCCCTATGTTTGGCTTCGTTTTGGCTGGTTATGGTGGGTTTAATTCGTGGTTTTAGGCTGGTTTAAACTCGGGTATGTGAGGGAGAGAAAGTGGGTAAAAGGGGCCTCGAAGTTCGTGTTGAAACGGGCTCAAAATCGCTCTTTAAATCGGGCTTAAAACGAGCTTTAAAACTTGCTGTTAAGAAAACGAATTCATCGAATACGATTTAATAAAAAAAGTTTAAAGACACGAGAAACGACTTTTCAAGTCAAATGTCAAATTTGTAAAAGCGATTTTTCAAATCGAATTACTTAAAATGATTTTTCAAATCGAGATACTTTATTTTCAATAAAATACTTGAGGCAAATTAATTTTGACAGAAATAAATTTACCCTGTTAAACATTAATTCAAATATCATTTAAATTAATAAAACATTATGTCGACGACGCTCGGCTTACATCGTAAAACGAACTCAAATAAATGACACGAAATACATGTTGTCTTATCATCATTGGGTGATTGTCGGATTTTCTATAAATTTCCATATCGACAGATACGGGTATCTACAGAGCCTCCACTTTGACTAAGGCTTGGACAGACGAAAGTCAAAGTAGACACTCAAGTCGATCGATGATCACAACTTGAGAGCCTTACGGGTCGTTTATGGTCCCTTAGACCTGTGTATAAAAGCTCACCAGCCATAAGAAGAAATCATACCTGACTCACGGTTCTAGATGCCTCCTCTTTCATTAAAATATGGGTTGAGCCTTATCCTTAGGCGCCTACGTATCCGTTGTGACAGAATCAAACCCGTATCGTAGTTCGAGCTCGCTGGCCTGTAGCTTTCTGCTGCTTCGGCCCAAAACAAATGATATTTGTTTACTCGATTGAGTAAAGCCTATATCTGCATTCTTTTTAGAAGTGTCACTTCTTTTAGCTTCTGCTAGTACTTCTTCATTTCGAGGATGTCATCCTGTCGTCGGGGTCTAAGGTTGATGACTTTAGAGCCCCCGGTTGGAGCGTTCTGCTCAATCTTAACAACAAATCATAGCACATGACTCACATAGTGAAATTTTGCGATTTTTGAAACAAAAAGGATGGATCATCGACCCGAGCTGCGAATTTCATTCGAAAATGGGTCGTCGACCTGCTTTTTAAACAAAAAGGGATGGATCATCGATCCGAACTGAGAATATTAATTTGAAGATGGGTCTTCGACCTGCTTTTTAATCAAAACGATGGATCATCGATCCGAACTGAAAATTCTATTTTGGAAATGGGTCATCGACCCGAGCCAAAACCAACATTTGCGTCCTCGATTCGTATTTTGTTCTCGAAATATTCAAAAATTTTGTGTCCTTGACCTATATTTTTAGATTAAAGAGTGGTGGGTCTTTGACCGGGAACCGTAAACATCTTTTGAAAATAGGTCGTCGACCGGAAACATTTTTTGAAAATGGGTCGTCGACCCGCATCTTGGAAAGTGGATGAGTCATCGACTCGAACTATAAACATCTTCTGAAAATGGGTCGTCGACCGGAGACATTTTTTTGAAAATGGGTCGTCGACCCGCATCTTGAAAAGTGGATGAGTCATCGACTCGAACTATGTTTATTATTTGAAAATTAGGGCCATCGACCCGTATTTTGAAAGAAAGGGCGGATAGGTCATCGACCTGAACTATAATTTTCATTGAAAATTGGGGCCATCGACCTCGATTTTGAAGGAAAAGGCGGATGGGTCATCGACCCGAGCGGAACACAGCTTTTGAAAATGGGTCATCGACCCGCATTTTGGAAAGTGGGTAGGTCATTGACCCATATAGCAAATTTCATTTGAAAATCGAAAGACGTCATCGACCTGAACTTTGGATTTTGAGCACCTCGAATAATTCGGCCATTAACCTAGTTTAAAAACATCGTTTTTAAAGTGGGATTGCGGGTCCAACCTAGACTACAAAAATTACTTGGAAATTGACGTGGGGTATTGGTTAGCATGCATCAAATCGAATTGGGTCCTCGACCCGCATTGTAAACATCATTTTAAAAATCAAGAAGAGTCATCGACTCTGAATGTAGACATCATTTAGAAATTGAAATAGGCCATCGGCCCGCAAGCGTCATTTTGAAAATTGAAGTGGGTCATCTGCCCAAATTTCATATTTGACTTCGGGTCATTTACCCAAACTTTGCAAAAAGGTTCTTGAAATGTCTGATATTTTGAAATTGAAGCATGGCCATGTCAGCATGAAATACGACATGAATGTGACATGAATGCGACAACAACGTGACACGAGCAACTGTCATTTGAACGTTCGACCATGACCGACTCGACCTAAGACAACGTTTCACTGACGGGTAGACTAGTAACTGTGCAAGACCTTTTAAGATGATTGACACGTGGTTTGACATAGACGTGGGTTAATAGTATCATGTTCTCCCCCTAGGCAAATTCTTTGTCGAGATGCGAACTAACTGTCAAAGTAAACATCTTTGCCAATTCCCGTTAAGAAAAAGATCATTCCAAGACTGGACAATTACTTATCAGAACATTGATTCTCATCTCAATCTAAATCGAGCACCAAGACAGACTCAACAAAAGTTGCTTCATTTGGACTTTGTAAAGACCCGTAAAAGATTGACAAGATGACAAATTAGATGATGGGCGGTGGTGGATTGTATCCCATATTCTAAAGGATTGCCTACATATTCGCGTGGAGCGAAATCAAATCCGATGTAGCTCGATCAAGGTGCATAAACATGGCATTTTTTTCGTGTGTAACACTCGAAGGTTTCACCTAAGGTATCATGTTGTATCTTGTTCTAGCTTGTGAAGTACTGGCGGATCCCTTGTGGACCCTAAACGCTTGGGTGCAACTACATAAGCCAATGATTCTCGGAACTCAAGACTATGTCTCCATTACCGTTTTGAGAACGATTTAAAAAACCTTTGATGGTACTTTCTGACCGTTTTGGCTTCGCCTTTAATTTTGACTTTGATCTTCGATCTCCGACGTGTTGCCACTCAATTTCTTGTATTTTTGTTTGCGTTTTTGAGAATATGCCGCGCCCTCTGTGGCGTGGGCTTGTTCCAACTTGGCTAGATCTTGCGATGGGCGGTCGCATGTGGTCATATGTATATCACGCCGGACTCCTCTGACAAGTTCGTTTGCTTATTAGGCACGCGATCGAGTACACGGAGGGCGATCCATGAATATTCGTACCCTTGGTCGCGATCAAATTCATGACCACTGTGGAGCTCCAAATTAATGGATCCTCCTCCAAAGGCAGAGGAGTAGTATACCACAAGTTGACTACCTGAATTGAAACCCTTTTATTTTTGTTGTCGGAAACCCTTTTGTCTTTGTTTTTGTTTTGAGTTGGTGTTGCACCTTACCATTTAGAATTGAATACGTATTTCTACCCCAGGGACACCCTTCGAGTGCGTTGTGCATTTTCATCAGTTGGATTATGGAAGCAAATTAGAGACAAGATCAATTTCATTGATTTTGAGAAGGAGTAAGAAATAATTGTGGAAAAAGGAATCTCAGACTCAACTCAGACATAAGACTTGAATACGAATTCTGACTTATAGTCATCAACCCCGGCTTTGAACCTTTCTCCTTTCAGGAGTTGATTCAGATGCTTGGTTTGAAAGTTACCCCACTTTTGCAACGTGATTTTGACTTGAGGAGGAAAATACGCGACTCGGGTTCAGAAATCGACACGGTTTCGACACTATTTGTAAATTGGTAGAGGTTTCATTCTATTTAACAACTCGGGATGCAAATGGACTGGACCAAATTAATCATGAAAAGACTCAGAGCTTAACGACATGATCTACGACCTAACTATGCAAATGTATGCGACATATGGACTTGAAGACAGACTCACTGTATGAGACTTAGACCCAACTAGACATGGACTTGAAGTGATTAGCTCGTGTTTGGACCGATAACTTTCTAAGGCTTATACAAAACTTTCAAAAATAGCCTGGATGAGACGTTGTTGTGCCCTGACTCAAAACTAAAAAATGACATGCATGACTTGGGCCCAAGAGTAGGCCTGGGTGACCCAACTAGGTAAATCCTCTAAGACTTTTGGATGGACTAGACTTACTATACACGGCTTAGGTTCCAACTAGACTCGACTCGGCGCATTTCATGCTTACTCGCGACTTGAAAATGAAGCCTATTTTTGAAGTTGAGGTTTGAAATGGGCAGCACTTCGACTACCAGAAAGCTTACTTGGTTCGAAAATTCTAGTCCAACTAGGGCTTGATTTTTACCTTTGGAAAACTTCGTTTTGGTTGGAAAAAATCTATTCCCAAATGGGTAGCATTTCAAATGCGTTCGAGATTATTCTAATCCTAAACGTATAGCATTTCAGCTTAAAAACTATTCTTTTTTCAAAAGACGTAGTGTAAAAAAATCGTTCGGGATTAATCTAATCCTAAACGGGTAGCATTTCAGCTTGAAAGGATTTTTTTTTCAAAAGAGTTAGTGTTGGGAACTGTTCGAGATCATTCTAATCTTAAACGGGTGGCATTTCAACTTTAAAAGGATCTTTTTTCAAAAGACTTGGTGTTGAGAATTGTTCGAGATTCTTCAAATCCTAAACGGGTAGCATTTCAGCTTAAAAATGATCTTTTTTCAAAAGACTTAGTGTCGAAGACTGTTCGAGATTATTCTAATCTTAAATGGATAGCATTTCGACTTATAAAAGGATTTTTTTTTTTTTCAGAAGATATTTTTTTTCTAAGGAAAAAAAAAAGTTTTAGGATTTTCTAATCCTAACGAGGAGTATTTCAGCTTAGAAAAGATCTTTTTTCAAAAGAGGTAATATCGAAAATTGTTTAAGATTATTCTAACCCTAAACGAAAGGCACTTCAGCTTAGAAAAGATCTTTTTTCAAAAGAGCTAATATCAAAAATTGTTTAAGATTATTCTAACCCTAAACGGATAGCATTTCAGCTTAGAAAAGATCTTTTTTCAAAAAAAAGCTAAAGTCGAAAATTATTTAAGATTATTCTAATCCTAAGAGGAAAATTATTTCAGATTGTTCTAATCCTAAACGAATAGCATTTCAGCTTGGAAAAGATCTTTTTTCAAAAGAGTTAATATCGAAAAATGTCTAAGATTATTCTAATCCTAAACGAATAGCATTTCAGCTAGGAAGAGATCTTTTTTCAAAAGCGCTAAAATCGAAAATTATTTAAGATTATTCTAATCCTAAACGAATAGCATTTCAGCTAAGAATGGATCTTTTTTCAAAAGAGCTAATATCAGAAATCTTTTAAGATTATTCTAATCCTAAACGAATAGCATTTCAGCTAGGAAGAAATTTTTTTTCAAAAGAGCTAATATTCAGAAAATATCTAAGATTATTCTAATTTTAGAAGGAATGCATTTCAGCTTAAACAAAAATCTTTGTTTTTCGAAACAGATAGTGTTGAAAAATATTTAAGATTATTCTAATCCTAAAAAGACAACATTTCAGCTAGAAAAATCTTTTGGAAAAATATTCGATTGGAAAGAGATCTTTTTTCAAAAGAGCTAAAGTTGGAAAATATTTAAGATTATTCTAATCCTAAAAAGACAGCATTTCAGCTTAAGGAATGATTTTTTTTAGAGGGAAAGCATTTCAGCTTAAGTCAAAAATCGTTTCGAAAGAGATATTTAAGATTATTCTAATCCTAAAAAGACAGCGTTTCAGCTAAAAAAAGATTTTTGGAAAATATTCGATTGAAAAGATGACAGCTTTGATCAAAAAGGATAAAAAAACAGGGCTTCAGAAATCACAGAGCATTTAGTCATACGCAGTTCAAGGATGCAATGCATGAACTAGACTATTCTAAGTCTCAAAAAGGGTCCATGCCAATGATTCCACGCTGTTATGTAACCTACGCAACCACCATAAGTTTGTAACTATATGGCGAAAGTGCGGTCGCTAACCTCGACGGAACCACCTTGATATTTAAATCAGACATAGTGAACGTCATTTCCCTACCTTGAAATCGACCCAAGGGGAGAAATGGTTCGAAACCTAACAGTATGATGCATAAATAACATAAAAAAAGGTACTCTAAATAGCCATCATTTCACTTTTCAAGTTTCACTGTCCCCAGCGGAGTCGCCAAATTGTGGACAAGGGAATTTGATCCACGCGATGTTTTATTTCAAAAACATTTTCATTTGAAAAGAGAGTCGCCACTAAATTTTTAGGTGGAATTTAGAAACCAATTTTAGAGAAAATGAGTTCGTGTGAGTTTACGTGTTAGGAAGTTTAAAAGAATTTCATTAATTTAACGCCTAACCCCGCCCGTTACAGTAACGGTCTCTACTAAGTAAAACCATGGCTATTATGAGTACACATGCGGATATGCAAACAAATGTTTTAATCCTAAACAAAGTATATCCATTCTACGTCGTTTAATGCACACACAATTTCGCCAAAGTTGTTCAACATGGGTTCATTCACTATTCTAGCAAACAAAGAAAAGAAGCAGAAATACTTACCGACAGCATAAGATAGATTAACAAACGTTAGCGGCAGACGAATAGAAATAATCAAACACGACTAATATATGAACAAATATAAATGACTAACGTAAATAATTAAACACTACGCACTAATATAAAGAAGTAATAAAATACGCACGAAAGCAAACAGACGCATAAACTAATAAGTAAAGTACAACTAGTGGACATGCAGACACACACGCACATGGTAACAAACAAACACAAACACACATACAGACTACTAATCAAATACAATTAATAGACATACTAACCTACATGAATGACATAGACACAACTACAAACCAACTAAAAACATACCAACAAACGCCTAACAGACGGAGCAGGTAATACACACGCGTTCGAGTAAATACACTAGGGCTTAAAGTAGTTAACTGCCACTAATAAACACAACAAGCACAATCATATAATATGGATATTTTAACTCAACGTGAAAGCATAAACTACACAAACCTACAGGTGATTCAATTACACGACTTAGACTCAGCAAGCAAAAGAAAATCAGCGACAAGCAGAAACGGGCGCGACTTTTACAGGATTAACGAAACTGATTTCCATACAAACGCTAAACGATGAAATAAACTCACGAAAACTAATTCGACGTACAAACACGAATCACAGGCCAAAAAGACATGATAGACCAAATTTAGATGATTAACGTAACTAAACGTGAGTAGAGTCTGCTTATATAATAGGTTAACGAGCAAATTAATCTAATCGAGGAATTTCGGGTCATATTCCGCAGGGATGATCGGGCATGCATACTAAGCAAATAAGGGCACGACATACTCATACTTTCATATCAAAATCAGGCTAAAAACATAGTTCGAAGACAAACGATAAAAATAATAACTACAAAGAGAAAACAACAGAGCGACAGAAGGCGATAAAAATAATAATTTAGACAAAGGTAAAGTGAATATTTTGCACCCTCAACTTACATGTATCGTTGACCAATTCTTTGAGTCGTAATCGATTGTAAGATTTTATCCCGAGGGGCCGTCGTCGACGAAAACCAATAATAAATCCGTGTTGCACCAAAATCGACAAAGAATTTTCAAAAGCTTGTAACTTCTTCGTTTCTCAATGGAATTTCGAACCGAAAGATGTTTTGGAATCGTGGTAAAGTGAACTTTAAGATTTTGTAAAGAAATCAGAGAGACTATGGTGTTTTCAACACGCAAAACGAGGTAGAAGAAGTGATAGTTGCACGAAAATCAGAAAATTTCTGCTCTGTTTTTCATACGACTATCCCGACTCCTTTTTGAGTTTTTTAGGGCTTTCTTGTGACTTGTTATGGTGTATGTATGCTGTATATTTCGTCCTCTTGAATGCTTGTGGCTAGGGTGTATTTATAGGGACAAAAAAGTAGGGTTTCTTGAAGGAAAAGAGCAGCTTCTTCCTACTCTCGAGGGTTGCTGTCCAAGGCTCGTTTTAGGGTTTTGGAGGGGGTTTTCTTGAGGGTTAAGCAAAGGTAAACGGGTCATGAGGATCAGGCATGGGTGTTTGTTTGTGGGCCTGAGTTTGATGGCCAAAAAGTCGAGTTTTGGGCTGCTCAAAACAGAGCACGAAAAGGGAAGTTGTGGGTTGCTTTTGACGAGCGTTTTGGCTGTATTCTGGGCTGGTTATTCGAAGGAGAGGAAGGGTAGTAAGGGTAGGATAGTTAGGATACGGGTATAGGTCATGGGTAGGCGAATAGGAGTCGGGTTTGGGTCAAATAGTGGCTGATTCTGGGCTTTCGAGCTGCTGCGGATCAGCCCTATGTTTGGCTTCGTTTTGGCTGGTTATGGTGGGTTTAATTCGTGGTTTTAGGCTGGTTTAAACTCGGGTATGTGAGGGAGAGAAAGTGGGTAAAAGGGGCCTCGAAGTTCGTGTTGAAACGGGCTCAAAATCGCTCTTTAAATCGGACTTAAAACGAGCTTTAAAACTTGCTGTTAAGAAAACGAATTCATCGAATACGATTTAATAAAAAAAGTTTACAGACACGAGAAACGACTTTTCAAGTCAAATGTCAAATTTGTAAAAGCGATTTTTCAAATCGAATTACTTAAAATGATTTTTCAAATCGAGATACTTTATTTTCAATAAAATACTTGAGGCAAATTAATTTTGACAGAAATAAATTTACCCTGTTAAACATTAATTCAAATATCATTTAAATTAATAAAATATTATGTCGACGACGCTCGGCTTACATCGTAAAACGAACTCAAATAAATGACACGAAATACATGTTGTCCTATCATCATTGGGTGTGTGGAACCCGGGAACCGCGTTCGGGGGACCCAACTCGGCGTCTTGCTTAAGGGCGGATTTTAAAGTTAAAAAAGATTAAGTTGGAAAAACCTTTAAGAACTGTTATGGAGTCGCCACCTATTTATCGCGGAAAATAGGAACCTGCTACCATGTTCTAAGTTAAAAACATGTCCTAGATTTTGGAGCACACCGACACCCCTAGATCTAAGGCTTGTGAAACCAGATTGGATTCGGGGTGAGGGTACTTTAGAAAAAGAGTTAATTCAAATAATGATTTATGAAAACCTTTTAGAAAAGCCTATGTAAAAATAGCCTCTACTGACCTAGAATAATCCTTGTAAGATGATAATTGAGCTAATGTTATCGCTACGTACAAGCGCGATAAGGTTGTAAAAGAATGCAGATGCATATGCAAAAAGATTGATTAAAACCCTCAGTTTAGCATGTTTAACTTGTTAACGAATACGGTTCAGTTAAAGGTCGAATTCATTGTCTAAGTTGATTTTAATGCAAAATAAGAAGGGTGCGAGATGCATGCAAATAAAATAAAGTTCAATTGTCCATTGGTTTATTTTATAAGGTCGGTTGCTTATGCGACTTTGGCGTGTCATCGGATATGGAGTGTACCCGAAGTAAATAGAACACTTGGATTCTGGCGCTTTGTGCCAAAGCCGGGCTAAAGTGTAGACCCCTTTGTTAGTCTAAAGAAAATAAGAAAAAGCATTGATCCAAGGGGGTCGGGACCTACCTAGTCCCGCCGCTTCAGATCTGGGCGAGCAGCTTCAACTTAAAAAGGAGGATGTATCCAACACGGGATGGTGTGTTGAACTCAAGGATTTGAGTGCGTGAGGCTTTTGTGGATGTATTTAGGTGTATACCGTGCTAGACGGTATATTTTGTGGGACCCAAGTGTGGGTGCTAAAACTAGGAAGAGAGGTTGTGAGAAGAGAGGGTTTTCTTGTGTGAAAAACTTGTTAGAATAGGTCGTGCGAGGGGTTGTATATATAGGAGAATAGCCGAGAGAAAATAGGAAAACAGGGGAAAAAGCCAGCCTGGGAAACCGCATAGCCTTATGCGGTTTGGTGGGCAAACCGCATAGGCTTATGCGGTTTGCACCATGAGCCGCATAAGCTTATGCGGTTTGCTGGTGTGGTTTTAACTTCGAGATTTCGTATTTCCTTAATCCGAATTGCTAAATCTTGGGAATATTCGGTGTAATCTCCTTGCTTGTGCCCCAAGAAGGCCTAGTATGATCTTCTAGAGAGTTGTTGAGGGCTTTAGAGTGCGGGCCAAAGGTGGGTTTGGGCTCGGTTTTGGGCCCGAGACCCGAAAATGTGAAAAGGGTGTATTTGCATAGATTTTGTGAAATAAGGTAAGACGTGAAGCCGTATTTTGTGTACGAGGGGGCTAAAGGGAAGATTTAGCTACCGGGCCTAAATTTAGGAATTTAGGAATGCTGAATTAGACCTTGTTAATGTAAAAGGACTAATTGTAGTGCAAATGCGAAGCTCATGCCAAATGAAGCAGGACAGGGACCTAGCTAGACTCTAAATGGACAAAATGAACGTTTATTTAAGTGTGATGTGAAGCGACCTTAAACATTTTATCATTTAAAACGACTCAAAAATGAATACGACATTAGTTAGAACCGTTTAAGTCAACGTTAAAGCATGCGTAATAAAAGTCCGTGTTACATCACAGGGTTTTGTTTGGGAGGGTACGGATATGGGTATCCACAGGGTGATTGTCGGGTTTTCTATAAATTTCCATATCGACAGATACGGGTATCTACAGGGACGGTCAACACGCGGACCATGACTCGTACGACCCCTAGCACGAGACCCTGAAGCCTGTGAAGACTCGCCCACCTCCATGGCCTCTACCTCTCTCTCATCCTCACCGATCGCACCACCAGGACGCCCACGGGTGCCCATGCCTCGCCCGCGACCCCTTCGGGTCGGAAAGTCGACGGATCCAGGAACAGGATCCCTCGCACTAAAAGCACGACGTAAACTCGAACCGCCAGGAGTAGTAGGCTCCGGTAGCTAGAACCAAGATTCGACGAGCACGAGCCCTCGTCGTAGGAGGTCCAGACCAATCCTCATCTGCAACATTTCAAGAAAATAAACATCTACAAGACACAAGACGAAGGCACAGAAGTAATAACAACCTAATAACAACACCCTATATAGGGCCCTTTCAGGCTCAATTCACAATTTGGCCAAAAGCCGCTCTATACACATCAAAATTTCAACTTGATGGTTTCTATACCCTACATTAACCTTCAAGTACACCCCATAACAACCAATTACATTTTGGACTTACCGATCAAAAACCCCCAATTTTGACCTAAGTTCTCCGTTTTAATCGACTTTAAACCTCAATTTAAAGACCGATTACTAGCATTTTTCAAAAACTAACACCATACACATATTATACTAGTCAAGGGGAACCTATGGCGAAGTTTAATTGCAATTCCGAGACCGAAAATCCGGGTCCGATTTTTGGGTCGGGACCATTTCATACGAAATTGGTCAAAAAACGCCTCAAACCATATACATTTCACACATACATTCAAGGATAGCATAATACAAGGGAATGGTATTGTTCTCTAGTAATCAAACGGCAAATTTCAAGACAAAGGACGGTTTTTCATTAAAAGCGTCTTTTCTACATTTCAAGAACGATCTAGCGATTTACAACATCAAAGTGCATAAAGACAAGTAAAATGGAGTGTTACCTTGATCCATTTTGAAGTAAAGCAAGAAGAACGAGCGAAAACGGCTTAGAAATCGCAAGGGACGATTTTTGAGATTGAAAAACGTAAAAATGGGAAATGGAGTAAGTATACGGTGTAAGCCGTGTTTTATAGCAGCAGAAAGCCCAAGACCCTAATCGCAAGGACGCTTGCAATTTGGGGGAAGTACCGCAAGGGCGCTTGCGAATCCAGCATTGGCATTTTCGTTGTTTTCATTTCAAGGCCAAATATGGACTTCTAGTCCACTTTAGCCCATTTTAACAGCTTTTTCACGTTACGTCGCTCGGTTAAGGCGTCACCTAAAGTCCGCCACACTCTTGAACGAGTTTGAAGCATCATACACAACCTTTGCGTATACACTAAGCATTAGCATTTTCCTCGGACGATAATTCCCGGCGGATCGTAGCACTCTTTACGAGATGAGCACCAACAAAAGCGCTAGCACGAAGCATGAAGCATCTACGCTCTTTTACGAAACTAAGCATACGCGCTCTTTCACGAGACCAAGCAACAGCAATAACACGCAAAGGTATTAGGCAGGCAGGCATGCCCTTACACGTATGCAAGGACCGTCATGTCCCTAAACATGTTCGTCCCTCCCCGGATAAGCCCGGTTCGGAGTCCTCGTCTCACCCATGGACACATACTCCGCGCCGCTGATGATATCGAGACTGTAATGGTCCGGATGTTGTCGTAAAGTTTGACTTTCGCTTTAGTCCTAAGCTCAGTCAAACTGGGGGCTCTATAGATACCCAAATCATTCTCCCGCCAAAAACCCAGTGATGTAACAATGGACTTTTATTGCATGTCTTTATGTTGACTTAAATGGTTCTAACTATGACGAATTCGAGTTAAATGATTTAAAATGCAAATGAGGTTTCTTTATGGGTCATCACTCTTAGTGTCCTTAGGTCTAGAGTCTAGCTTGTCTCAAGTTTAGGTCCTAATCGGCATGCCAAGCACTCTTTTCAAACACATAGTCTAATTGATTCTTTTACATTAACAGGATTCAATTCGATTCACCTAAATCCTTCAATTTAGGCCCAGTCGCTAAAACCACATTTTAGGACTGGCGAACAACTAGGATAGCCTTACGGAATGTCCTATTTCACAAAATACTACAAAATACACCCCTTTTACATTTTCAGGGCTCGGGCCCAGAACCGAGCCCAAACCCATGCCTGGCCCGCTTCCCAAGGTCCAGGATAACCTAAGTCAAACCCTAAAACACAGCCAGAACGACGTATCTTAGAGCTCAAGTAAGATTATCCCGTATATCCTAAAATATAATTTGGAAATATACGGAATAAAGGATAATGCCCGCCCTACCAATCGCAAGAGTCCTTGCGATTAGGGCAGGCAGCCGCAAGAGTCCTTGCGATTGCCCCAAGTATTCGCAAGGGTCCTTGCGATTCATAGGTCCGGTTTTATCCCCTGGCTTTCCTAATTCTTAACGAGCTCTTCACTATAAATACGACCCTTCATTCATTCGATTAGACACACAATTTCAGAATACAATTCACAAAAAACTCTCTCAAAAGCCTCACGCATAAACATCCTTAGAATTCTTCATTTTCCTAGTGTTGAATTCTTCCCTTTGAAGCGAAGCGCTGCCGGTTTCCTAATTCGAGACAGGTAATACTTAATCCTATCATGGATTAAGGTCTTTCTTTACTTCTTAGACTAGCAAGGGCCTACATTAGGCTCACCCCGACTTTGGTACGCAAGTCTGCTTTTCATAAGGCGGCCATGCACCTCGAATACACACCCTATTCGTAACACCTTTCCAAAGTCGCATAAACAACTGACCTCTCTAAAATAAACCAATGGCTAATTGAACGTTTATTTTATTGTATGCATTTAGCAAATCCTCACCTTGCATCTAAATCACTTAAAATGAATTCGTCATTAAACTGAACTGTTTTCGTTAATAAGTTAAGCATGCTTAACTGAGGGTTTTAAACAATCTCTTTTGCATTCTTTTTACATTTATATCGCACTTGTACGTAGCGAATTACTTAGGCTCATGTATCATTCTTTGCATTGTTCTCAAGTCTAGTAGAGGCTATCTTTTGATAGGCTTTTCCAAAAGATCTTTCATAAAAACATTATTTTGATTTATGCTTTAGAAAAGTACCCTCACCCGAATCCGAATCTGGTTTCACAATAGCCTTAGACGGATGGGTGTCGACGTGCCTTGAACTCTAAGACGTGTCTTTGAGCATGAGGACACGGAGGCGGGTTCTAAATTTCCCTCATAATTTAGTGGCGGCTCCAAAACAGTTTTTAAAGGTTTTTTGTACTTAATCTTTTTAACTTTACGCCCTTAGCAAGACGTCGAGTGGTTCCATGTCCGATCCCGGTACCTACACGATCATAAGTTATAAATTAATAAAGTCCAAATTAAAATGGAACAACACCTAATTATTACCATGGTTATAAATTTTACTCTCCAACTAAATCATTTAAATGTGTTCAATATGACAAAACATAGACCATTGCAAATTTGCAATTTAATACGATACTTTGATCGCATTTCACCACATTTTGATATAACTATATTTGTGTAATAAATTTAAATGATTCCATTATACTAAATTTTTTTATAGCCTTCAACGTTCTTGATAGTTTAACCTTTAAAATCAACACTTTCAAAACTACTATACGGGTTAGTCGGACAACGATTACGGGGCAAATAATCTGGATGTTTTCAATATACTTAAAATTTTACTGCTTTTGATTAATGAAGTGTGGTCAAAATTTTTAAAGATTAATCTAGAAAAATTCAAGTCAAATCTTCAAATACACCTGTTAAACGGGTCAATTAGACGGGTTTTTAAAATATATGTTTATTTGGGTTGCGGGTTGCAGGTTGCCTTTATATTAACACTATTCTTATTTTTTGTTAATTATTTTATTCAATCGTTAATTTTTTCGATTAACAATTAATCTTTTTTTTATACATCTCATGCATTTATGCACGGGTATTATACTAGTACTAGGTTAATACCCGTGCATGAATGCACGGGCTTGCACAAAAATATTTTCATAGTTCCTTTGATTAACATGTTGCACCACAAAACATGTTAAAGAAACTGGGTAGTCGGAATTAAAGAAAGTACTCACTAACCGTATATCATTGACCCGTGCTTTGAATGTAATTACATGGACATGTCTACTAAAGAGTATATATGTTAATAGGTCATTTATTTTTATTTTAAAAAATGTGTCATTTAAATTATGATGAATTAACCTAAAATTACTAACCATATTAAATTGTAATTAATTTTAAGGAAATAAGAATTGGCATGAGTAATAAAGCTATAGCATCCGTAGAATACTTAAATACGAAAAACCCGTATAAGATTGTGACATGGGTAGAGATAGTATAGGTATATAGTTATAAAATAGTGTAGTATAGTTTTTCATAGTTATAAATTAAAATAGATGCAATATAGTATAGTGCTTTATGTATTAGTGCAAAACCCGTATAAAATAGACGCAAAATAGTAGGGAGTATAATACTTCATAGTTATAAAATAAAATAAATGTGTATAAAATAATTGTAATGTCCATATGCTCCGTAAAATATTACATAAATGAAATGTAGTACATGGAATATGAAATAAAAGTAGGATATCTTTAATATATATTCAAAACTTGGATTACATACATGTACTTATACAATATATATAGATATAGTATTTTAATAACGGAAAAAAAAATTATGTGCTACAACCTAGTAAAAATTAGGATAGTATTTTAATATTGGAAAGAAAAATTGTATGTTACAACCTTGTAAAAAAATTAGGCGGGAAAATTGGTGGGAGTGGTTTTGGTTTTATAGTATTAATATAGATGTCAATATTCTATTGTAAAAAATGTAATTATTTACTTGTGATATCAGGATACTGTATCTTAGAGTTATAGGAAGGAAGTTACCTCTCAACTTGTATATAAACTCTCAAAGGCTTCATAATAAAAACAATAAATTATATTCTTTTACGTATCAGCTTGTATCACTACAACAAATAAAGGTTCAGGCGACTGAAAATTGTTACTGTTAATAGTCTCCAAAAAAAGCGGACGACTGAAAATGGTCGCCAAAAGTTGGTCGCAGAGCTTAGTCGCCTAGTTGCCTATTTTTTGTTTAGGCGACCGTAATCGGTCGCCAACTTTCTACGAATTCAGTTGCCAAAGATACGACCTTGCGACTGAAAAATCAGTCACCAATTGTCTACTGAATTTCAGTCGCCATCCTTGGATTTCGGTCGCCTATTTATAAATTGTCAGTCGCCAAATTGTTTTGATCCGCAGCCCCATATACGTTTTTACGTACTCCCCAAATTCATTTAAGCCAAAAAAAAAACATTCTAAATTCATTTCTTCGTTTCATTCACTACCCAAACTCATTAAACCAGCAAATGCAAAACGTTAAACAACCATACAATACCAACAACAATTTCAACCCAAAATCAAACATTATACATGCATTCACGGTCAAATGTCATACAACTGCCGTTTACTAACCATCCATCGCAACTCATGGTTCGGCATTCTAGTAACTAGTTCAACATGTTCAACATTCTAGTAACACGCATTTGAGAAGAGGTGCGTCAAACCTACACCTATAAGCCAACAGACGCTCCAGTACCGCCACCGCTATGAGGGTCTCTAGTGCCAGGATATTGGGGACGAATGCCGAGGTACCACTCTTAAAAGTAGGTCTGCATCTGCTGTAATTGTTCATCAACCTAAACTCCTCGTCTTGAGCTGAAAGGCGTTTGTCTTGTGTCGCAACGCGACCTTCTAATTGGATGACGAGTCCCGGCATGTAACTGGATTTAGTCATTGACGATGATATGTGCCTTATATTAGTGTAAAGATAGTCGCCTATATTGCCAACTTCTTATACCGCCCTTTTTTTGAACTCTTAATTCACTTCCAACCAAATTTCATCGGGTTTGGTGTTAGGCTCCTCTTCAATTCGCTTTATATACGTTTTCTACCAAAAATAAAATAGATAAGCCTAGTTAATCACATAACAATTACAACAAATGAAAAAGTTTTTAAATATCATTACATAAGACAATTTCTTACATATTTTTTTGCGTCTTCATCCTCGCGAAGTGAAATTGCCTTCCTCATCTTGTTTGACGTGCGTGTCCAGAAAAATTTCAAACGCGGTCGCCCTTTGTCTTTTCTTTGCCGTATAAAAAAAACACGACAATTAGTAATATAAATATGTTATTTTTAGGATTGTTCAGACCAGAAATGATTAAAACTAAGAAGATGAATTGTTTTTTCAAACATAGTCAAGGTGGTAGGTTGTACGGTGTTGCCATCACTGACCAACAAGAATAAGATTTACCGAATTGACCGAACGGTGCAAATCCGTCAGTACACAATCCAAGTCGAATGTTACGAGGTTCTTGAGCAAACTCAGGATAGATTTCATCGAACCGCTTTTACTCCTCTCAATCACTTGGATTACACATCTTTCCTGGAATTCGCGGATGTTCTTTATGTCACCTCATTTGTTCAGCGACATTTTTTGTGGCATACAATCTTTGAAATCGAGCTGAAAAGGGAATAAGATAACACACTCACTAGAACCGACTTCTTTGCATTGCGCTTCTTACCTTTTCCACCCTTTTTATTACCCTTCAAAACGACTTATCCCTCACATTTTTTATATTTATCTCTTCCACATTCCTTACACTTGTCTAGTACTACATCATTCTTACAAAACAACATGGATCCTTCTTTACATGCATGAATTTTTTATGCGGAAGCTGAAGGCCTTTGAAGACCTTTTTTGTATTGTAATACGATCGAGTCATGACATTGCCTTCAGATGCAGAATCCTCCAGCAAAGTAGCAATACCATCGGCAGCTTGAAACGGCATATTGAACTCAGATTTCAATGTCACAACTCTAGAGGCGGCTTTTAACAAAGACATTTTGCTTTTCTCGTACAACGGTTTTTTACAAGCATTTAACATGTCATAAAATGTTTTGGCTTTAGGATGTTGATCTTATTCATTATTATGTGTTGTTTCACTATTATTAAAAATATTAAACTCTAGTGCATCAACGATCATATCTCTATAGGTATATTATTATTTTGAGAATTTTGTGATTCTTCGGGATTTATTAAAAAGTAAGATTCGCCATAACAAATCCATTGATAATAATTTGGAAGAAAGTCGTTAGAGATAAGATGTTCTTCAGCGGGGAATTCATCAATGTATTTAAATTTTTACATTTGGTATAAGGACACCTTATGTTATTTTCTCCCAAATGATATTATTCTTATTGTTTAGCAAACTCAATAAATTCTATGACTCCTTTAACATATTTTTCAATAGGTCGTTTTCTCTTGTCAAATCTTTTCTCATACATCAATTCGCGTTCCAATATCTTCATTGCAAGCTAACTAAAAAAATGTAAGACAAATATTTCAATAGCAATAGTTCAAACAAGTAATTCAATCAATTTATCTAACATGTGACTTTACGCCTAAAAATACTTCACAAATATTCATCACCCTACTCAATCAATTCCAAACAACATAGTAATCAAATAATTAAAAAAATCACAGTGCTAACCAAACAACAAATTAAACTATGAATATTTCAAAAATAACCTTCACATTATACAAAAAAATTACTAATTTCAACTAAAATTACTACTATAATTAACTTAGTAAAAAAATCTCATTTTTCAATCCTTAATTTTAATTCAAATTAATCATACATTATAGCATGTTTGGCAACTCGAAATTGGAATTCAATTCCGGAATTGAGTCAATTCCAATGTTTGGGGAACTCCAAGAATTGGAATTGGCTCAACTGTTAGGATCATGGCCCTAAAGGACTCCTCTAACCATGCCACTAATCACTTATAGTGGACTTTCGGACCTAGTTGTGCATGTTAAACTAAACGGTATATAATTGAATTAAATTACGGTAATTTAAAACAAAAGAGTAAGGACCTTCTTTAAGGCCTCAAATGGAGCTTTGATTAAGTGCTCAAATAGAACACCTCCTTCCTTAATCCACCCTAGGATTAAACCAACTAATACTATATAATGTAGCTAGATTATATTAGTATTATACTTAATAATATGTAGGTATTATTATGAGTGAATTAGAGTACAAATAATAAATCAATTTGATCAATTTTTTTTTTATCAAAACTCTTGGTCAAAAGACCCTTATTTTGGGCTGATTTTATTTGTAGTGTTTTGTGATTTTAGTGAGTGGAAAAAACTTCCCAAATGAATGACATGTGATGGGTATTTATAACCAATTAAGTAGTGGAGAGTTAGGCACAAATTTTGACCAAAATCATTGACCATATTAAGCTCATGAAGAGCTCATTTTGTGCGTCCAAAATGGCTCACTTGGGCCAAATTTTTGGTCCATTTATTTGGGTCCATTTAATATTAATTAGTCCATTTAACACTTAAATAAATTAATTAACAATAATTAAAATACACTTAACAATTAAGTAGTATAAATGACAATTACATCAATATATAATTTCATCACCTTGGACTCAAATATTCTCCATTTTATTAACCTATAAATCTTATTAGTCATTAATCTTTATTAATGACAAATAACTCTTTTAGTAAATTAACACTTAATTACTACTTCACAAAATCACAAAACCTTTTTATTATTCAATTATCGCATAAAAGAATAATAACACTCTAGTTCCGTATCTTATATACGTCTCATAATTTATTACCTCTTGACTAACGTATTAGTCTCAATATTAAGTCTCTAGTTATACTATATCAAATATAAATAACTAGTCTCTGTTGGTCTACCTCCCATTAGGTGTGACCGAAAGGGATCAGTTGATTACCGCCATCTCATGACAGTAACGTCAAACTCTAGCAAGCCGAGCGTTACCAATATACGTTAATCAACTGACTTATATAAAGCTATATTCCCATTATTCCTCTTAATGAGATTTACTTTGTATTCGCAACATTGTGGAGGACACTCACTCCAACAATCTCCCACTTGTCCTTACAAGTGTTGCGATACCGATTCTCTTGTCACTTTGATCTCCCACTCAATGCAAGGTGTCTTTCAGGTCGCACTTGCAATTGATCTGATCTAGAGTGGTTTTCTCGATCTGGAGAATAACTGTCTGACCGGAAAAATCTACCATAGATTACTTCCGAGCGTGGCCACGCATTTCCAGTTATTTCTCCTCGAGTGGCCCTGAGATACTGAACCCTAACTAGGGTAGACAATTCCTGTTACCCTGTAGGCCTGCAATCGAACACAGCTCACCATGACCCAGAATATACCCTGTAGCCTCCTTTTACAGCACGACGTAAGATATAAACCAAAGTCACTCGGAAACTGTACTGACTCAGACAAACAGTTAACAGTCTAAAGAATCGACTCAAAGGAATACTTCAGAGATTCTTGCCACGACCAGGCAACAAAAAGAACTCTGGTTAATGGTCACAGCCCAGCAGAGTATCTCATAGCCTGCCAAAGTAATCGACTGGTCATACTGTCTATGACCTATGGTTACTGAACTCACCATCAAATCGACTTACAAACCAGTCACTAGAGAGACGTCACCTCATATAAGTAACTAGGGGCTGAATACTAGGTTGATCCCGCTCACTTTAACAGGGTTCAGTGTTGTCTCCACAACCTATTGGGACAAACCGAGTATAAACAATAAAAAATTTGAATAAACGTAAAATATAAATGCTATATATGTAATAAAATTAGATGATCATATATCAAAATAATTTACAAATCCAAAACCCTTTTTATACCCATCGAAACTACATGACGGTTATGTTTCGATTGAGGTAATGGTTTGGTTAATGGGTCAGCGACATTGTCGTCTGTCCCTACATTACATATCATAACTTCCTTTCTTTCCACATAATCTCTAATTACATGGAATTTCCGAAGTACATGTCTAGATTTATTACTAGACTTGGGCTCTTTAGCTTGAAAGACCGCCCCATTATTGTCGCAAAATATAGGAACTGGTTCTTCAGCTTTGGGGACTACTTTTAGACCCTCTAAAAACTGTCGAATCCAAACTGCCTCTTTCGCAGCTTCCGATGCGGCTATGTACTCAGCTTCCGTTGTAGAGTCCGCTATTACTGGCTGTTTGGAACTCTTCCAACAAACTGCACCTCCGTTCATAATGAAGACATATCCTGATTGAGATTTCAAGTCATCTCGATCAGTTTGAAAACTAGCATCCGTATAACCTTTTATACGTAGCTCATCATCTCCTCCATAAACAATAACTGAATCCTTAGTCCTTCTCAAGTACTTAAGGATATTCTTTACCGCTATCCAGTGACTCTCACCTGGATTAGCTTGATACCTACTCGTCATACTAAGAGCATATGACACATCTGGACGTGTACACATCATAGCGTACATGATTGATCCAACTGCCGAAGCATATGGAATCAATTTCATGCGTTCAACATCCTTTCGTTCAGTAGGACACTGTGATTTGCTCAGAGTAGTCCCATGACCCATAGGTAAGAACCCTCTTTTAGAGTTCTTCATGTTGAACCTGTCAAGAATCTTATCGATATAAGCTTCTTGACTTATCGCTAACGTCCTTTTGGATCTATCTCTATGGATCCTGATGCCCAAAATTCTCTTAGCTTCTCCCAAGTCCTTCATCTGGAAATGATCTCCTAGCGACTCTTTCTGAAGTGAGCATAGGTATAGCATGCCCCATTAGCAGTATGTCATCTACATACAATACTAAAAATACAACTTGTCTCCCACTGAATTTCGTGATACGCATTACGGTTCCTCAACACTTCGAGTAAATCCGCTCGCTTAATCACCGCATCGAATCGGTGATTCCAACTCTGGATGCTTGCTTAAGGCCATAAATGGACCTCTTAAGCTTGCAAACTTTCTTAGGATTTTATGATCGATAAAACCTTCGTTGTGTCATATACACCTCCTCATCCGTAATCCCATTCAGAAAGCGGTTTTAACGTCCATCTGCCAAATTTCATAATCATGAAATGCAGCAACTGCAAGAATTATCCTAATGGATCGAAGCATAGCTACTGGAGCAAAGGTCTCATCATAGTGTAAACCATGAATCTGAGTGAAACCTTTAGCTACTAGTCTAGCTTTGAAAATATCTGGGTTTCCATCCAGTCCGAATTTGATTTTAAAGATCCATTTACACTGAAGAGGTCTGACTCCTTCAGGTAAATCTGCCAGGTTCCAAACCTGATTTTCGGACATCGAATCCATTTCAGATTTCATTGCTTCAATCCACTTTTCGGAGTTAGTACCAGAAACAGCCGCTTTGTAGGTAGCAGGCTCGTCACTTTCAAGAAGTAAAACGTCCTGTTCATTTCCTTCTGCTATCAAACCTAGATACCGTCAAAGGGTGGGTGACTAACACGCCTCGACCTTCTAGGTTCGAAGGCATGACAAGCGGATTTAGCAGAATGTAAGAACTGATTTCTTGTGTCACAACCTCAGTTTGTGGCTCTTGAACTTCGTCAAGTTCAAATTTTCTCCCACTCTGTCTTCTAGAAATAAATTCCTTTTCTAGGAAGACAGCCTCACGAGCCACAAACACTTTGTTCTCGTGACGGTTGTAGAAGTAATAGCCACGTGTTTCCTTTGGGTATCCTACAAAGATACATTTCTCAGATCTCGGTGCTAGCTTATCGTCAGACTTACTCTTGACATATGCATCGCAACCCCATATTCTGAGAAATGATAGAGTAGGGACTTTCCCTCTCCATAATTCATATGGAGTTTTCTCAGCTGCTTTAGTCGGGCTACGATTCAGGTTAAGAACGGCTGCCTCAAGTGCAAAGCCCCAAAATGAGTCTGGTAGCTCAGTCAGACTCATCATCGACCGAACCATGTCTAATAGAGTTCGGTTTCTTCTCTCGGCAACACCATTCAATTGTGGTGTTCCTGGAGGAGTCAATTGTGATAAAATACCACAATTTACAAGATGATCATCAAAATCATTAGATAGGTATTCACCTCCACGATCTGATCGTAAAGCTTTGATTTTCCTATCTAATTGATTTTCTACTTCATTTTGAAACTCTTTGAACTTTTCAAAAGCTTCACTCTTATGCCTCATTAAGTAGACATAACCATATCTACTTAAATCATCAGTAAAAGTAATAAAATAGCTATACCCACCTCCTGGTCAAGTTGTCATAGACCACATACATCCTGTATGTATTAGTCCCAGCACCTCACTAGCTCGTGTTCCTTTTCCAGTAAAAGGACTACGAGTCATCTTGCCTAAAAGACAAGATTCGCAAACACCATATGATTCATAATCAAATGGCTTCAGAAGACCAGTAGAAACTAGTCGTCTTATGCGTTTGTCATTTATGTGTCCTAACGACAATGCCATAGGTAAGTTGTATCCTGGATCACCGCTTTGAGCCTTTTATTTTATATTTGATAGACGTCTTTTGCCAAATCAAGAATATAAATACCAAGAATCGATATTGCACAACCATATATCATTTCATCGGATGAAATAGTACATTTTGATTTTTGATTACAAAAGTAAAACCTTTCAGATCTAATACAGACATAGATATAATATTCTTACTTAACGTTGGTACATAATAACAGTTATTAAGACACAATTCTAAACCGGAAGGAAAAACAAGTACATATGTTCCTACTAGGACGGCCGCTACTATAGCTCCATTCCCCAAATTAAGTCCACATCTCCTTTAGCTAGTTTTCTTGTTCTTACCAAATTTGTAAATGATTACAAAGGTGAGAACGCAACTGAGTCAAGTACCCAGGTACCAGCTGAAGTATAATTAACGTCTATCACATAGATTGAGTAGGAAAGCTTACTTTTGGGGACGACCTTTCCAGTCTTGATGTCCTCCAAATATTTCGGACAGTTTCTTTGCCAGTGTCCGACACTAGAGCAATAGAAACATTTCGTGTCCGGTTTGGGCCCGTTCTTCGAGGATTTGGACGTACTCGCTACAGTAGCTTTGCCCTTATCCTTCGTACTAGCCGATTTATTCTTTCCTTTTGGGCCGGGCTTAAACTTCCCTTTACCTTTAACCGACATATTATACACCTCTCTACGACTGCTCCCACCAGCTCTCATATCAGTCTCTGCTTGTACAAGCAGAGAGTGAAGCTCATGTAGGCTTTTGCTCATATTGTTCATATTATAGTTCATACGAAAGTGAGCAAAGCCCTCATGTAGAGTGTGAACTCGATCAACCGCAACTTCAGTGATCGCAATACCCAACCTTCGCAGTTGTTTCCACATACTCAATCATTTTGAGTACGAGGGTCGACACGCGATCGCTTCTTCAGGCGAGCCTCAAGAATTTAGCAAACAAGGCTGCATCGCAGGATTCGGGGAGCTTTCGAGAAACTGTTTGTCAACCTTGTGTAGATTTGATGCGATGTCAAACCCACACACCTCCTCTGTTGTTCTTGTTCCATCGAAAAGAGTAGAACATTCCGGATCGCATTGGACTCCCTATGATACTCATCATAGGTGTCCTTAACAAATGAGTCGACGTTGGTGCTCGATGCAGAGGGAAGGATCAACCAAGTACCGTAATTTGCCATCTGCTATGGCAGCACTACGGAGATTGGCTTCCCAATCCAAAAAGTTGCTACCATCGTCCTTCAGGATAAACTTATCCATAAAGGAGCGTAGCCAAGAATCTCGCGCTAGATGCGCAGCGGTAGAAGGAGGAGGAGGAGGAGGAGGAGGAGGAGAATTATTAGGAGGAGGAGTAGTATCATCAGTTGCAGACGCCATAATTAATAGTAAATCTACAAGCGAAAAAAAGGAAAAACTATAAGCATTCATGATAAATGATTAAACATAAAAGCATCCATATAAAGATCTCCCACTGATTTATATGAATGATCCCGAGATCCAATTTTAGTTAAAATTGGGGACGGTTTAGCCGTTCCATACCAATCTTAAGTAATCTTGGTGAGTCAACCTTTGGTGATTCTAACACTTTTAGAACTCTCGGCCGCCGATTTTACTTAAATCCGACTACTAGCCCTAGAATACAAGACTTGTCTTGCATTCTATTGAGTCCAACCAATTTTCACTCGTAATAACTCGTTTATTACCCTTTTTACCCAAGGTAGAAAGATTACACCCCGCGGAGGCGGACCTGTATCTGACGAACAAGGGATTTATAGGTGCTACTAATTGGTAAGGCTAATCTCAATTTTAAAAGTGAGAGATCTTGTCGATTAATCGTTAATTCCCTTTAAAGTGAACCAAATAGGCGAATTCTAGACGATTTTTATCGACAATCTATACTACACTAGTCGGTTATTTGATTAGTTTGGCATGTTTTAACGGGTGACACTAACGCGCTAAAAATAAAATGAAACAAACAAGAATTCCTAGTATGGCCATCTAGCTAATCTAATTAACTAGTGTAATACAATTATTTACAAATTGGAAGCCAACGCCTTTGGCCCCTAAATGGATGGAACTCCTTTCCATAATGGCACCGTCTTGTAATTGGATCACCGTCTTCTTAAATAAATACAAATATAATCCTATTATACATATATTTCTAAAAAGAATAAATAATCAAATACAAGGGTGATACGAGATCACAATTATATTACAAACCGATCGGTATTCCCTTTCATTACGGGTCCTAAATACCGATTAAACTAGGCCATACTAGAATTAATGCATTAAATACGAATCACATTCAAACCACATGCATAAACAATATAATCCGATTATATAAAATAAAACAAAACATGCCAAACTATCAATTTACCAATTTAACTTGAATATCAATTTATGATCTTTATTGTCTATTAAATCAAGTTTTTAACCATTTAAAAAGTTGGATCAACACTCAAACAAATTTTGAGCTTATACTAAGTTTCTAAACTGATTTAGAATGATAATTTATTTACCACTAATTTACTTAGCATAATTTGATCAAAATTGCTTGTTTTTATCGCTTTTATCGTAACCGTTACGATTGCTTGCCAACACTATCATAACCCTTATGAAATATACCAAACTCAAACTTTTGAATTCTGGTCCAAGTTCTACAAAAGAATAAAAACGAATTCGACCCCAATAAATTGGGTGGTAATTCGGATACAATGAACTCGACCCCATAAATGGGTGGTAGTTCGATTAAAATGAACTCGACCCCATAAATGGGTGGTAGTTCGATTAAAATGAACTCGACCCCATAAATGGGTGGTAGTTCGATGAACTCGACCCCATAAATGGGTGGTAGTTCAAAAACAAAATAAATATAAAAATTGGCAGCATTTCGACTAAAAATGAATAAATTTGACTTTACCGATTTAGCTGTTTTTAACCGTTAAAAACTAACTAAACTAAATGAAATTAATTCTTTTAATTTCAAAATTTTTAATCTCAAACACTTGAGTATTCTTGTGGTATGTCAAATTTACATTTTAGCTAAAATTAACATGCAATTTAGTCAATTAAACCGTTTAACTGTCAAAATTGTCGTTTTTATCGTATTTTAGCCATTTTCAGTCGTATAAGCGATAAATAAAGCGAAATATTGTAAAAATTAATTTACAACCAGAATGATATAAAGATCATAAAATGAACATTCAAGCCATAAAAAATGTGATCAAACTCATTTTGGTCACAAATTTCAGCTCTAGGCCGAAAAAGCTTACTTTTACGGTTTAGTAGAACATGCAACAACAGATGGCTCTGATACCACTTGTTAGGATCATGGCCCTAAAGGACTCCTCTAACCATGCCACTAATCACTTATAGTGGACTTTCGGACCTAGTTGTGCATGTTAAACTAAACGGTATATAATTGAATTAAATTACGGTAATTTAAAACAAAAGAGTAAGGACCTTCTTTAAGGCCTCAAATGGAGCTTTGATTAAGTGCTCAAATAGAACACCTCCTTCCTTAATCCACCCTAGGATTAAACCAACTAATACTATATAATGTAGCTAGATTATATTAGTATTATACTTAATAATATGTAGGTATTATTATGAGTGAATTAGAGTACAAATAATAAATCAATTTGATCAATTTTTTTTTTTTTTATCAAAACTCTTGGTCAAAAGACCCTTATTTTGGGCTGATTTTATTTGTAGTGTTTTGTGATTTTTGTGAGTGGAAAAACTTCCCAAATGAATGACATGTGATGGGTATTTATAACCAATTAAGTAGTGGAGAGTTAGGCACAAATTTTGACCAAAATCATTGACCATATTAAGCTCATGAAGAGCTCATTTTGTGCGTCCAAAATGGCTCACTTGGGCCAAATTTTTGGTCCATTTTTTGGGTCCATTTAATATTAATTAGTCCATTTAACACTTAAATAAATTAATTAACAATAATTAAAATACACTTAACAATTAAGTAGTATAAATGACAATTACATCAATATATAATTTCATCACCTTGGACTCAAATATTCTCCATTTTATTAACCTATAAATCTTATTAGTCATTAATATTTATTAATGACAAATAACTCTTTTAGTAAATTAACACTTAATTACTACTTCACAAAATCACAAAACCTTTTTATTATTCAATTATCGCATAAAAGAATAATAACACTCTAGTTCCGTATCTTATATACGTCTCATAATTTATTACCTCTTGACTAACGTATTAGTCTCAATATTAAGTCTCTAGTTATACTATATCAAATATAAATAACTAGTCTCTTTTGGTCTACCTCCCATTAGGTGTGACCGAAAGGGATCAGTTGATTACCGCCATCTCATGACAGTAACGTCAAACTCTAGCAAGCCGAGCGTTACCAATATACGTTAATCAACTGACTTATATAAAGCTATATTCCCATTATTCCTCTTAATGAGATTTACTTTGTATTCGCAACATTGTGGAGGACACTCACTCCAACATCAACACCATCCCAATTCCATGGTAGTTCAAATTTGGTTCATCTCAATTCCTATGGTTTGGGTAGTCATTTGAATTTCTCCTCCTTTTAGTTTTTTCACGCTTTATTCATATGACTTAAAAATGAGTAAAATCTTAAATTATTATTTTAAAAGTTGATACAATAGTCTTAAATTTCATTTTGTTATAAATTTTTAACAAAATTTTTATATTAAAGTTGTCAAATCCAATTCCAAAGCCATGCGCCACCAAACATCACCATGGAATTGGATTTGGAATTGAAATGCAACATTTCAAATTTCACATTTGAATTCAACAATTTCAAATTAATTTTAAGTTTCCAAACGCAGCCTTAATACAAAATAATTTTAACATAATAACATTAATCATAAAGAAAAATTAATCTAACATAATAATAATCTAACATAACTCAAACACAATTACACTTAGTAAAAAAACCCCCAATTTTGCAAACCCTAATTTCAATTGAAATTAATCATACACTAATCCTAAACAAATTCAACACCTAATATACTTCATAACAATACCCTAACATCCTTCAAACATAATAACACTATAATAACTGCAAATTCTAAACAATATAACGAATTTTACCATAAAAAAATTATAACATAAAATAATAAATTAACATACTTTTCAACTGCAATGATTAGGTTTAGAAGTGGGAAAGCAAGAATGAAGGAACATTAAACCCGAGAACGAAACCACATATGCAAGTAAAATTTCCTGAGGTTTTAGGGTTTTTTTTTTTTTTTTTATGTGAATGATGTATGAATGAAGGGGGAAGGGGAAGACGGGTCTTTTGGTGCTGTATTATAGTTATTTGGCGACTGATGGCGACCGACTTTGGGTCACCCGCTTTTTTGTTTTGGCGTCTAAAGGCAGTCGCCCGATTTTTTTTAAGTCACCAAATTGGTCTCCCAATGACGACTACTTTCAGTCACCCGCTTAATTTTTCGGTCGCTTTTTGGCGACTATTTTAATCCCTCGACGTTTTGCGATAGCCCGAAATGGATATTTTTGTAGCGTATATGACTTCGGATTCAGGTAAACTCGCTTCTTATTTTAATTTGAGCGCACCTCGTCACATTATCATCGGTAATGGTCACCAAATTCCTATTATGGGTTGTGGACACACCTCGCTTGACCTTCCTTTTCCTCCCCTTAAACTATCCAATATCCTTCACGCCCTTGCCTTTGTCAAAAACCTTGTGCGTAAATTTACTACTGATAACTCCGTTTCTGTGGAATTTGACCCTTTTAGTTTTAGTGTGAAATATTTGTGGACGGGAACCCAACTTATGAGATGCAATAGCAGAGGTGACTTGTACCCCCCTCGCTTCCTCAAACCCGGCCACCCTATGCTCTTTTCTTGCCCTATCTTTGTCCCCCCGTCGCTATGGCACTCCCGCCTCGGCCATCAGGGGCCCTCTATTTCCTCTTACTCCGTTCTAGTAATTCTATTGCTTGTAATAATGTCTCTAGCTCGAAACTTTGTCATGCATGTGAGTTAGGTAAACACACTAGACTTCCTTTTTCTCCATCTAAAACTACTACTTGTTTTCCTTTTGATATTGTTCACAGTGACTTACGGATGTCTCCTGTTTTAAGTAATTTGGGTCATCGTTATTATTTGCTATTTCTCAACGATTTTACAAATTTTCTCTGGACGTTTCCCCTTGAAAATAAATCTCAAGTTTTCTCTATATTCAAACAATTTCACAGTCTCATCCTCACTCAGTTTAATCATAAAATTAAAAAATTTTAACGTGATGTTGGATGCGAATTTGATAATAACTCCTATTATTCTTTTTTTCCCCGATCACGGAATTCAATTCCGCCTCTCTTGCCCTCATACTTTTAGTCAAAACGGGAAAGCCGAGCGCAAAATCCATACGATTAATGACATCATCCACACTCTTCTTGCTCACTCTTATTTCCCACCGTCCCTATGGCCCTATGCTTTAGCTATGGCCACCTATCTTCACAACATTACTCCTAACAAAGTTAATCGTCTTATCTCTCAGCTCCCACTCAAAGTCTATATCACAAACTCCCCTCACACACTCACCTTCATGTTTTCAACTGCCTCTGTTACCCCCACCTTCCGGCTGTTTCCATCCACAAACTCGACTCTCGCTCCACCCCTTGCGTCTACCTCGGTTTTCCCTCTGCGCACCGCGGTTATCTATGTCTCGAGTTGTCTACCCGTAAAATCATTATCTCGTCATGTCACATTCCACGAAACCATGTTCCCTTTTCATTCAGCCTCATCCCCTACCCCAACAGCTTACTCCTTTATCGATCTCGAACCCTCTTCATATCTTCGCCACCATCTTACCCACTGCCCCCACCTTCCGCCCCACCACAAACCCCCAACCCGACCCCAAACCCATCCTCGTTTATCCCCGCCGTCCTCGACCCGCACCTGCCACTGCCCAGCCTTACCTCGACTCTCATGCCTCTACTCACCCCGCCTATCCTTCCACGTCACAGCCTCCCTGCCACTGAGAATTATTCAAATGTTCTTTTTCAATTATTCGGATGTGCATGGTTATGGGTATGGACATGGATCCACTATTTGATACTCTTATGGGTATGGACATGGATCCACTATTTGATACTCTTATGGGTATGGGTATGGGTATGGGTATGGGTATGGGTATGGTTATGGATCCACTATTTGATACTTCCTCTTTCTCAATTAGTCCGTTTTCTATTTTTAATTTTTTTTTTCTCAAATAAAATGTCTCATTTCTATTTAAAGTAATGATCAACAAAGGATTTGTAGTATTATCAACGTGTCTGTAACTATTTCTTAAATCTTACGGAGTATTTAAAATGGGATGGAGGGAGTACTTATTTGTACAATGTTCACTAGGACAAAAGGCAACCTAAATGAAAGAGAAGAGTAGAAGACTCTCATAGGAAGCACCTAGTTTATTCCATTAAATTGGGATGGAGGGAGTACTTATTTGTACAATGTTTGACATAGTAAGTACCTGAGTGACTGTGTTTGGGTAACACAGTAATCAATGCAACGTTTGTATACGTCCGATCTTCTTAACCTGCTGAGTCATACATCCATATATGTCGGCAGTACTTGGGTAGGTCTTTTTTTTTTTTTTTTTTTTTTTTTTTTTTTTTATGACGAGGGGGTTGAGTCCCCCCGGGCACATGCATTCCCGCACCACCACATGTACCATGTAAGCCACCCCGACGGGGGCTGCGGTGGCCAAGTGGGGAAATTGGTTCCAGGTGGGATACTTGGGTAGTTGTTCTCTATGCACTACTACAAATCTGAGCAAATACAACGGCAAAAAAACAACACAAAATTATGGCATTGTGTTATTTTTAATATTATAAACAACGACTAAAAAATATGTGTTGTTTAAAGTAATGGCGCCAACCAAATTGGGTATTATAAACAACGCAAAGAAAACTTTAAACAACGGTTTAATTATAAACAACGGGATTGTAAAACTTGCGTTTTTTTTAATTAAATCAAATTAAAAAATTCTGTATTATTTTTTTTTTTAATGATTAAAAAAAAGGGATTTCACAAATAACCGTTTTATAAAATACAATATATAAAACGGTTTTTAAAATAACTTTTTTATATATTGTATTTTATAAAACGGATTCGTAAATGTAAAGCATTTTTTTTATATATATATAAAACGGATTGTATATATAACCGTTTTATAAAAATTAGAATACAAAACGGTTTTTAAAATACCAGTTTTATATATTGTGTTATATAAAACGGATTTAATGATAAATCCGTTTTATATAATTATAAAAAACGGATTTTTACAACCGTTTTATTTAATAAAAAAAACGGTTTTGCTATTTTATTTGTGTTGTTTTTAACTTTAAACAACGGCCAAGGAAACAACGGATATTTTTGTTATAAATAACAGTTTTTACGTGTTGTTTTTGCCTTATTTTGTAGTAGTGATGTCATAATTCCATAACGTAAACTTTAACATGCTTATTATGTTTCATATTTGCATTCCGCTTATTTTGATGGACAATCAACAGGTCAAGGAGACTGATGAAGCGAGGAAAAAGTTCTCAAATGCAAAATCCATTTCATCCTCTCAGATCTTTGAAGATCAGAGTAGATCTGGTGATGCGGATGCACGCACATCCTTGCAGAAGTTTTCTTTGAGTGCATATGTTTATATAAAGTTCCGGTTGTATGATTACTTCAGTAACTGCTGTGTCATATGTGAATTCATGGGTTTCCATTTTAATTCTACTGAAAGCTTTTCTATACTTCATCGATCCCCAAGATGTTCAAGTCATCTATTCAAATATCCGCATCCTATTTCAAATTATTATATCGATAAGCTGAATCTGTATCTCCTGATATTTGCTCATGTTGTTACATCGAGTTCTAATAGATTTTTCTTTCTTAGTTAATCATATGTTTAACCTGTAATCTACTTAACATACGTTGCAATAAGCGTACATAATACTGTAATAGTAAAAGTAGGATCTTTTGCACGGATAGCTGACTATGTCATTTTTTTACCTCTACCGTCAGAGATCAAATGCCATCTCCAGTGGAGATTTATTCGGACATGATGATAGCGCTCTCGATATATCAGCCAGTGACCTCATTAATAGCTTATCATTCCATGTACTACTGACTTACGTTAACGACTGTATTATTTTCTGTGTTTGGCGTGTGACATTTCTCAAGCTTTGACAAATTATGTATATTCCCTTCTTTGCGGTTTAATGTGTATTATTTGTTGTGTAGCTCTGGTTTGCGATTTGAAATTGAGACATTGAGGTAACGTTTTAAATTTGATTGCCAGGCGCAACAAGATATATCGTCCTTGAAGAATATTGCAGGAGATGCCGGGAAGAAGCTCGGTACCCTAACATCGTCTCTGTTAACAGATTTCCAGGATATAATTCTTTGAAATTCCTCGGAATCATTTGAAAGCATCCCCACAAATCCAGTGGTAATGTAGTCGATGTAAAACGAGGCTTTTGTTACCTAACTATTCTTCCGAAAGATAAGTTAAGACGAAAAAATGTGTAGTTAAAGTGGATTTTGCTGTAATCATCAGATGTCTCTGAAGCATAATTGTTTATTATTTCAATCCTTTAGCGATGAGATTAAATTACCGTAAGGATTCCGATACTGTCAAATTGGTACCGAGAGACCATCTTATATTAGATTTAGGTGTAATTGTAGCAAGTAGTAACAAGTTTATATTTTAACCTTCAAATTGGTCACGAGAGACTAGGGATGGCAATTTCACCCGAACCCGAAAAAACCCGATCCCCCCGATCCAAGTACATGGATTACAACCCGACTTTAATGGATGAAAGATGGATAATGGACGAGTTGGATGATGGGTCGGATTGGATTCGGGTGAGCCTTCATCCAATCCATCATCCACCCGTCACCCGTTTACCACCAAAACCCGACATCCACCCGATTAAAAAATACTATTTTTTAAAAATCACCAAAATATTATCAAAAATATAATTAAAAAGTTTACTAAATAAAATACGTAAATAAACACTAAAATACATCTTGTAATAAAAAATCCCAACAATAACGAAAAACAAAAATAAAAATAAAAAAAATACTCCGTAAGTGACTACTGCCTATGCTACTCCATTACTCATTTAATCATTTTACAACTTACTGTTGTTACCAAAAAAAACTCTAACCCAATAAACCCACAAAAAAACAATTGCTACTCGACTTTTTTAGAAAATATCGTTCATATTTCATTTTTATATTCATATTTATTTTTTACTTTTTTTGTTATTTGAGAATCCAGTGGACCACCCAATTCACCCGATTCACCCGTGGATGACGGGTGGATTGGATTCGGGTGAAGGTAAGTCGGATGGATGATGGATTCGGGTGGAGTGGATGGAGTCGGGTGAGGCTCCACCCGACCCGAACCCGATCCATTGCCATCCCTACGAGAGACCATCTTATAATAGATTTAGGGGTCGTTTGATTGCCCTTCGAATTCATGGGAAGTTGGAATTCTTAGGAACTGAGAAATGTTCGACTTGTATGACTGTCAATTTCATGGGAATTAGAACTTTACATGGGAAGTGAATTCTTCTATTATGCATGAATTTACTTAGGAACACCCCTAAGCAAGTAAAACAACGTTGTTGACTCCACGATTAGTTTTGATATTGTCAAGTTATTTATTTCTATCGTACGCTACTCGTTTGTGTGTTTGCATTCATGATGCGTAGGTATCTAAGCTCGAAAAGAAGTGAAAAAAAGAAGAGGATGTGAAACGTTAAAGACAAGCTTCGTATCAAGTCAAGACTATAGGAACGAAACATGTAAAGTGACTTAACGAAGCTATGCACTATAAAATCGTAGCTCAGCAGTAATGTTACCCTAACATGATTTCATGTTACTCTAACATCAGTGCTGTAGCAGTTTTCATAAAACGTTTTATATAAATATTTTCTGAAATATTTTCCAAAGAATTATCTTGTGTTAAAAGTTTTCTATATTTTTATCATGATATATGAGAATATCTTTATCCATCTAAGAATTAGATTTGAGTATATTTTACTTAGTAAAATATATGAGAATCTAGTTGTAAAAGATGTGCAAAGTATTTGTAATATATTATGATTCTACAAAATATTTTTTTATGATAATTCTTCTCTTCTAAATTGATTTTATAAGATAATATATTTTGGAAAAATTATATCTACTATCTTTTCATTATGGCCGAAATATTTGATAAGTATATGACCATATTTTCGGTTATGTACTATATATTTATAAAAGATAGATTTTCTCTATATTATCTTCTAATATCTAATAATAATATCTTGCATCTCCTAGTTGAATTAAATGTCTAGATTCGTTCTTGGAGATCAAGTAAATACTAAATATCTTCCTAAATATATTTTGACAACTAGCAAATTATTTTATGAGGAAGTTTTATATCACAACAATACTATTGTAATATTATCTTTTATTTTGTTAAATAAAAATAATATTATCTTTTCTTTGTGACCTAGAGTCACACGAGTACTATAAGTACTCTATACCATTTTGATTAAAAATTAACTAAGACAATACAATACATTTCTAATACTTCCAATACATTTTTAATTAATCTAAGCTTTTCAAAATACAATCTTAATTTTACTTTGCAAAACATTTTTGTTCAATATTTGAACCGTGTTCTTCACTTGTCTTTTGCAAATATTTACTTTGATTTTGAAAGCTATTTTAACTTTGTACTTTTGTTCTTAAATCGTATTTTCTAAAGTGCATAGTTACGATAAGACTCTCTAGACAATTGAATTGTATTTTCAATTTATTGAGAGACTTGTAACAAGAGAAAACTCAACTTGTTAGAGATTAATTTCTCGAGTTTGAAAAGAAAGGCTTCACACTAGGATTAGGGTTAGTCTCTAGTGTTTGTTAATTGTTTATTGTAAGCTAGGCCGGAGTAGGTGCTCTTGATAAATAATTAATAAGAAGAAGGGGTGGATGTAGGCTTTTCAATTGGGCCGAACCACGTTAAATCCTTGTGTTATTTATTTTCCGCAATTTACATTTCACGCATTTATTTTTCGTTGCAAAATTTTTAAGAGGTACAATCCTCTATTCACCCCCCCTCTAGAGTATTGTTGGGCCCTTGGACTCTACAATTGGCATCAGAGACTCGTGCTCTTGATAGCTTTACCGCTAAAGAGGTGATCCAATACTCTAGTTTTGATATTTTACTTTTTTAATTCTTTTTCAAAATCTCGGCCTAGCTCTTTTTTTTTTTTTTTTAAAATGGAATCTAGTGACACGATAAAGTATCCTATCTTCGATGGTAAGGATTATAGTCATTGGAAAAATCAAATGAGAAATCACATAAAAGGAGTTGATTTTGAATGTTGGAGAATCATAGTCAAAGGACCCGTTGCTATACTTTCTACTGATTTGAAAAGTGAAAAGCAAGAAGATGACTATGATGAGAAAGATTTTAAAGTTGCTCAAAAGAATTTCAAAGCTTTAACTATGTTACAAAAAGGTTTAACCAAAGAAATTTCTAATCGTTTTTCATCATCCGCTAGTGCTAAAGAAATTTGGGATAGTCTTGAGGCCTCCTATGAAGGAACATCCCAAGTTAAGAAATGCCGTGAAAATTTATTAACTCATCAGTGCGAGATGTTTCATATGGAGAAAAATGAAAACATCAGTGACATGTCTGATCGATTTCTTAGTATAATCAATGAGTTAAAAAATTTAGGCAAAGTTTATACTACCGAGGATCAAGTCAATAAGATCCTTCGTAGTCTAACCGATAAGTGGCAACCCAAAATCACTGCGATAGAGGAAGCTAAAGATCTATCCACTCTTTCTTATGAAAATTTGATTGGATCCTTGATGGCCCATGAGTTAACACTCAATAAGGGGCACGTAGAACCAATCAAAAATAAAGGGATAGCTCTTCAAGCCGAGTCCAAAGGATGATGATGAATTCGGGTGATGTAATAGGATTATTTGTTAAATCCAGACAACAAGAAAAGTTTGGTTTTAATTCTTCTAAAAATGTGAGTAAAAATTCTAAACCTTTCAAGACAAAAAACACAAATAAAGGTTGTTACAAGTGTGGAGAGACAACTCACATTATCAAAGATTGTCCTACTTGGGCAAAGATCAAAAACAAAGCCAAACGTGAGAAAGCGAAGAATATGTACAAAACGGCCATGCTAGCCTCCGAAGGATGGGGAGATCTTGAATTGGACATAGATGACGAGACCGAAGAGGAAGAAGAAGAAAACGCGTGCCTTAGGACACACGGTGAAGAGATGTCAAAAGGAAGGTCTCACAAAGACTTGTGCATGATGGGAAAATCTAACTCAAATTCGGATGAAGAAATCGAGTAACTTTTTGTAGGAAGAAGTGAGAGGAAGCAACCAATGGTACTTGGATAGTGGTTGCTCGAGGCACATGACGGGAGATAAAAGCAAGTTCCTCTCACTTGAAACTTATGAAGGTGGAAGTGTTACTTTTGGGGATAATGGTAAAGGAAAAACCATTGGCATTGGTCGAATTGGAATCTCCAAAACACACTCCATTGATAATGTGCTTCTTGTACAAGGACTTAAGCATAACCTTCTAAGTATCTCACAATTGTGTGATCGTGGGAACAAAGTTGTGTTCCATTCAAGTATGTGCCGAATCATGTGTGAACGATCAAGCCGTGTTATACGTGAAGGAAGAAGAAAGAATAATGTCTATGTCGTTGACCTAGAAAGTATTCCTTCTATATCCTTCACGTGTATGAGTCTTGATTCTAACGATCATTCTATATGGCACAAACGATTCGGTCATATCAACACGCATTGTCTAAAAAGGTTGAAAAGATTGGAACTTGTTGAAGGACTTCCCTCCGTAAAGTTTGACACTAATAAATTGTGTGGCACGTGTGTACGGTGTAAACACGTAAGATCATCGTTTAAGTCTAAAAACGTGGTAAGCACTTCCAAGCCACTTGAATTAGTTCACATGGATTTATGTGGACCAATGAGGGTTAGCAGTAGAGCCGGTGCTAGATACGTCTTTGTATTAGTAGACGATTATTCGAGATTTGTTTGGCCAATTTTCTTAAGCTCCAAAGATCATACCTTTGATGAATTTGTGTGCTTGATAAAATTAGCTCAAAACAAGTATTCGCATAATCTCATATCTATTAGGACGGATCATGGTACCGAGTTCGATAATCAAGCCTTCATTGAATATTGTCGAGAGCATGGTGTCGATCATAACTTTTCGGCCCCTAGAACTCCTCAACAAAATGGAGTAGTCGAAAGGATGAATCGAACCATAGAAGACATGTCACGCACTATGCTACTTTGTAGTGGCTTGCCTAGAAACTTTTGGGCAGAAGCCGTGAATACCGCATGTTACATACACAACCGTGCTATGATTAGACCAATCTTGAAGAAAACCCCTTACGAACTACTAAGAGGAAGAAAACCAAACATATCCCATCTAAGATGTTTTGGAAGTAAATGTTTTATACATAATAATGGTAAAAATAGATTGGGAAAGTTTGATCCTCGTAGTGATGAAGGTGTTCTCTTGGGTTATTCTAATCATAGCAAGGCATATCGTGTATACAACAAGCGAACTATGTGCGTGGAAGAAAGTATACATGTCGTATTTGATGAAAACGATACTCTCGAACAATATGAAGGAGATGACTTGGAAGAAGAGGAAGATCCAGATTTCTGGCTTACTCATAAAGACTTACCCGAATTAGACGACGAAAACGATGAAACACAAGTTATTGGAACCGACGCTGAAAAGCCTCAAAAGTCAAACTTGGACGACATTCAAGGCAAGGATAATGTTAATGTCACTTCATCATCTAACTCCAAAGACTCCACGAAAGATTCTTTGGAAGCAGATGTTAAGGTAACATCAACAGTAACATCCAGCTTGAATTCAGGGGGAACATCGGCGTTGCGGATAATGTTAGAGTAACATCAGATGAAAATCCTAAAAACGTTCCAACAACGACCAAGAAATGGAAACACCAAAGTTCTCACCCCACGGATGCGATACTTAGTGACTACAACAAAGGTATACAAACGCGTAAGTCCATCATGAATAACTATTGTGTGCTAAACTCGTTTCTCTCTACAATTGAACCTAACAACATCAAAGTTGCACTAACCGATTCCGATTGGATAGTTGCAATGCAAGATGAGTTACGACAATTTGAGAAAAACAAAGTTTGGCACTTGGTTCCTAGGCCTCCGAATCGTAAAGTTATTGGTACTCGTTGGGTTTTTAGAAACAAACTTGACGATTCGGGAGCCATTGTGAGGAATAAGGCAAGGCTAGTGGTGCAAGGCTATAACCAACAAGAAGGCATTGATTTCGACGAAACCTTTGCACCGGTAGCCCGTTTAGAAGCGATTAGATTACTAATTGCCTTTGCCACTCACAAAGGGTTCAAACTCTATCAAATGGACGTTAAGACCGCCTTTCTTAATGGCTATTTGAAAGAGGAAGTATATGTTGAGCAACCCCCCGGTTTTCAAAATAGTGAATTTCCAAACCATGTTTATTTTCTCGACAAAGCTCTTTATGGTTTAAAACAAGCCCCTAGGGCATGGTATGATCATTTATCTCAGTTTTTACTTAAAAATGATTTCAAACGTGGCTCTTCGATAAAACCTTATTTTTGAAAACCAAGGGGTCGGATATTTTAATCGTTCAAGTTTATGTTGATGATATTATTTTCGGTGCTACTAATGAAAGTTTGTGTAGTGATTTTTCAGACCTAATGCAATCCGAATTTGAAATGAGTATGATGGGAGAATTAAGTTTCTTCTTAGGTCTACAAATCAAGCAAACTAAGGAAGGTATAATGGTACATCAACAAAAATACATTAAGGAGTTGCTCAAGAAGTTTGGTATGGAGAATGGTAAGGTTATCTCCACACCAATGGCTACAACGACAAAATTGGACAAAGATGAAGATGGAAAAGCCATGGATGAGACCGTGTATAGAGGCATGATAGGGTCTCTTCTATATCTCACGGCTAGTCGACCCGATATTATGCAAAGTGTTTGTGTTTGTGCTAGGTTTCAAGCAAACCCTAAGGAATCCCATCTTGTGGCAGTCAAGCGTATTTTAAGATACTTAATTGGTACAATGAATTTATATTTGTTTTATCCTATGTATGACAATTTTGATCTTAAAGGTTATTCAGATGCGGATTATGGAGGGTGCTCAATAGATCGAAAAAGCACTTCGGGGACGGCTACTTTTCTCGGATCGGGTATAGTGTCATGGGGTTCAAAGAAACAAGCTACGGTTGCATTATCTACAACGGAAAGTGAGTATATTGCAGCATCTTTGGTATGTTCTCAACTACTTTGGCTTAAGCAACAATTATGTGATTATGGGGTAGTTTTCGAAAGCGTACCTATTTATTGCGATAATATAAGTACCATAGCTATATCTAAGAACCCGGCCATGCATTCTCGGACCAAACACATCGATATTCGTCATCACTTTTTGAGAGATCATGTAGAAAAAGGTAATATTGAACTAATCTTTTGTCCAACCGAATATCAAAAAGCTGATATTTTTACAAAACCCTTAGCCAGGGAACGCTTTGAGAAATTACGTCTTGAAATTAGCTTGGTTAATGATAATTGATTGTTTGGCCGTGTGTTTTACTCCGTATGATTGACTAGTTTTGGTTTTGCGACTGTGTCCGTATTAAGTTGTGAAATTCTATATGCCTTAATTTTGATACATTCTAGTTTTATTTTTTATGAGTTCAATAATATCCGTATTTTATTTCTTTGATTATCCTATACCATATGTCTAAATCTCATTACTCCACAAATAGGACAATTCCTTTTTGTATCTAGTATAAATAATTTTTATTTATTTATGCCTTCTTTATGAGATTATCTTTACATATATTATGGTATAATCCTAGCTCTAGTAAAATAAGTTCTTAGCTTCTCATAATATTCCAATAACACTAGAATTACCAAAAGATTAATCCCAAATCAAACTCTTATTTGATTCCCTCTATAATAATATTTCCTAATCTTTATATCCTATATAACTATTACCAAATATTATTATAGCATATATAATTATTATCCTACACTAAATATATTACCTTATATGATAATAATTACCTACCAAAAATCTCACAAAATCTTACCTTTTCACTCTTCCTCACGTCACCTCCTATCTCCACCACTCATCTCACTCTCTCTCCTCTCTCATATTTAAACATCCTCTCCCTCACCTTTCACCCACCGTTTTTACTTCTCCTTTTTACCACAAATTTTCAAACTTCCTTCTTCTCTTCCCTAACTCATCCCAAACCAACCCAACACAATGCCTCCCAAGAAGGCTAACACGACACCCAAACGAACCATGAAGACTAGGGCTACGTCGGTTGCTATTTCTTCAACTGATTCATCGGGCCGTGATTCCCCTGTTTCGTCTGATGGTGAGACAAGTGGAAAAAGGGTTAAGATCGCCCCCCAACGACAAGCGTGATTCATGAGGAGATGGTTTTGGCTGAAAATAAACCTATCCTCGAGGCTGTTGAGGATACTCGGTTGAAACAAAAGGAGTTTTATCGAGCTTGCTTGATTTTGCGTTACCCTCTTCATGCTAGTCGTGTTTATCCCATTGCATGGTACGATGAACTTGAAGGCTTGAAAGAGTTTAGTACTATTCTGGATCAGCAAGGATGGAAAGAGTTCCTGGATGGGTCACACGTGATTTATCCGGTTCAAATAGCTCAATTTTGGGCTACTCTGCGCGTCGAAAACAGGGTCTTGTGTGCTAATTTCGGGGACAAGGCTATTAAGATCACCATGGAGGAATTTGGTGAAGCTTGGGGTATTCCGTGTGAAGGTATTGAGATCTACTCTGGGGCTAAATGGAGCGGCTTGACAGACGGTGAACAGCTAGTTTACAAGCAATTCCTTGATTCCGAGGCGAAAGCAAATGACGAGGTATTGGTTTCGAAAGTAAGTTCTCTCGCCCGTTTCTTAATTAACTGCGTTCATGCCACCATCCTGCCCAAAAAGGGTGGAACTCAAAGGATTGATGCTCATGAAAACCGTTTGATGTATCACCTTCTCAAGGGTGATAGAGTGAATTTGCCATTGCTTATTTTCTCCCATATTAATGCTGTGTTGGACAAGTTGACGGCTTGTCGTCCCTCTTCGACTCTTGTCATTCCCTATGCCATGTGGATTTCGAAGCTTCTAAAAATGAAAGGTGTGGTGAGTAAAAACACTCTTACACGCTCACCCACCGATGTTATGAATAATCTGCTGCTTCGACGTATGAACTTGGAGGATGTCGACTTGGTCCACATCCCACGACAGAGGCCGGGGAAGGAGAAGGTTGGAGAATCAAGTGAACCTATGGTTGAGCCTGTCAATGTGCGAGTTGATGTGGGGAGAACTGAAGAAACTTTGAGTGAGCTACAAGCTCTAGTGATGTCTCGGTTGGATGCCTTCGAGACTAAAATGCTGGGAAAATTTGAAGAGGTTGTGAGTAAGTTGGCTGCTAGTGGGGTACAGGTTAAGCCGGAGCCTTTGGATGTTGATGCTAAATTGAAAGCATTCGCTGAGGAACTCGAAAAGTCCAAAGATGATATCATGAAGTCACTTTGGAGCGTTGATTATAAGGTCGGACGAATGCAGGAACATATTGGACACATCCAAGAAGACCTCAACCGGATTAACACTCGTGGAGGGACTTTGAGCGAGAATGTGGGACAACTTGTGGATTTGTTTCGTGCTCATGTTAACCCTCCGTCACAAAGGCTAGTGGAGATCGTGGATAGACTTCGCGGGATTACCGACAAGGTGGACAGGACTGTTTATTTGTTGGAGCGTAACCACCGCGTCTAGTTGCCATGATCGTTTGCGCGTAGTGTTAGACATTTTTTGGGTTGTTATTAAGCCGAAACCGCCCCATTAACCAACCATTTAACTTCTTAGCTTGCTTTAGGATCAATCTTTTGAAACTTTAATCTCGTTTTCTGTTTTCTGGTTCTGTTTTATTTGGTCTTATATGGCCAAAGACTTAATTTGCTTTTGTGTGCTTATTTTGGAATAATCTCGGATTATGTTGTTGCTCTTTAATTAATATAACTCGTGTGTGTTCTTAATATATTGCATATGTGTGCTTATGACTTAATATTATTCTAGTCCTTTTCCTTTTCGATGAAGTCAAGAGGGGGAAAAGACGTCTAAGATTTGATTGCGTTATCCTCGTTGAATTTCACTATCTTGGTTTCTTATCGTTAATCTCTCTCGAGTGTTTTGTTTTATATATCACTAACGTTTTTGGTTGGCTTAAGATAGGTGAAATATACCTTCTTTTCGTGGACTCTCATCTTTTCGAGACGATGTTCGATTGAGGGGGAACGACCTTAGAAATAAATCTTAGATAGGTCCTCATAGACCTTGGGAGACTTGACATCATCAAAAAGGGGGAATTTGTTGACTCCACGATTAGTTTTGATATTGTCAAGTTATTTATTTCTATCGTACGCTACTCGTTTGTGTGTTTGCATTCATGATGAGTAGGTATCTAAGCTCGAAAAGAAGTGAAAAAAAGAAGAGGATGTGAAACGTTAAAGACAAGCTTCGTATCAAGTCAAGACTATAGGAACGAAACATGTAAAGTGATTTAACGAAGCTATGCACTATAAAATCGTAGCTCAGCAGTAATGTTACCCTAACATGATTTCATGTTACTCTAACATCGATCTTTGTAGTGATTTCATAAAACGTTTTATATAAATATTTTCTGAAATATTTTCCAAAGAATTATCTTGTGTTAAAAGTTTTCTATATTTTTATCATGATATATGAGAATATCTTTATCCATCTAAGAATTAGATTTGAGTATATTTTACTTAGTAAAATATATGAGAATCTAGTTGTAAAAGATGTGCAAAGTATTTGTAATATATTATGATTCTACAAAATATTTTTTTTATGATAATTCTTCTTTTCTAAATTGATTTTATAAGATAATATATTTTGGAAAAATTATATCTACTATCTTTTCATTATGGCCGAAATATTTGATAAGTATATGACCATATTTTCGGTTATGTACTATATAGTTATAAAAGATAGATTTTCTCTATATTATCTTCTAATATCTAATAATAATATCTTGCATCTCCTAGTTGAATTAAATGTCTAGATTCGTTCTTGGAGATCAAGTAAATACTAAATATCTTCCTAAATATATTTTGACAACTAGCAAATTATTTTATGAGGAAGTTTTATATCACAACAATACTATTGTAATATTATCTTTTATTTTGTTAAATAAAAATAATATTATCTTTTCTTTGTGACCTAGAGTCACACGAGTACTATAAGTACTCTATACCATTTTGATTAAAAATTAACTAAGACAATACAATACATTTCTAATACTTCCAATACATTTTTAATCAATCTAAGCTTTTCAAAATACAATCTTAATTTTACTTTGCAAAACATTTTTGTTCAATATTTGAACCGTGTTCTTCACTTGTCTTTTGCAAATATTTACTTTGATTTTGAAAGCTATTTTAACTTTGTACTTTTGTTCTTAAATCATATTTTCTAAAGTGCATAGTTACGATAAGACTCTCTAGACAATTGAATTGTATTTTCAATTTATTGAGAGACTTGTAACAAGAGAAAACTCAACTTGTTAGAGATTAATTTCTCGAGTTTGAAAAGAAAGGCTTCACACTAGGATTAGGGTTAGTCTCTAGTGTTTGTTAATTGTTTATTGTAATTTGAAATGAGAGTAGGTCTTTCTTGATAAATAATTAATAAGGCGAAGAAGTGGATGTAGGCTTTTCAATTAGATAACCACGTTAAATCCTTGTGTTATTTATTTTCCGCAATTTACATTTCACGCATTTATTTTTCGTTGCAAAATTTTTAAGAGGTACAATCCTCTATTCACCCCCCCTCTAGAGTATTGTTGGGCCCTTAGACTCTACAAACGTGCAAGAAGTTATGTTTACCATGTTATTCAAACAGTTTGTTGCACTTCCCGTGATTTTTCAACTTTTTATACATGGCAGTGAAAAAGAAAAATTTACACTTATCAAGTTATCAACATATTCATATTTATTACTCGTAAGATATTGCCTAACTTATCCTTTGAATTGGGCTTTACCCTATGAATCATCAATATATCAACAAATTCATTTTAAATAGTGTTTAATAGCTTAATGCCATGAATGAAGTTAAATGAAATGGCCATCAACTTTGTTTATAGTGGAACTCGAATAAGTAATAAATTGCATTTTTACAATCCTATGAATGGGATGATCAAGAGCTGGTAGCTGTGAGTTTAGAATACTATACGGAGTAGAGTTTTTTTTTTTCCTCGAAAATTTAATTGTTTTTATAGTCTTTAATTTTACATAAGAATTAATCATATTTATTGATATTTATTTCGATTGATCATATGATTCATGTCTATTGTCCAAGAGTCTTAAATCTTGCAAATTCGGTTTTCAATTTGATTATGAGTTATATGATTTCTGACATGATTTTATCGTCTAAGAACCTATTCTTTCGGACTTATTTTCAGCTCATTTCAGTTCAGTTAATTCACTTGATTCGATTCGATTGATTCAACTCCATTCGATTCGATTGATTCGATTCAAGATATTATGTTCAGTTCACATTATTATTATTATTATTATTATTATTATTATTATTATTATTATTATTATTATTATTATTATTATTATTATTATTATTATTATTATTATTATTATTATTGTTATTGTTATTGTTATTATTATTATTATTATTATTATTATTATTATTATTATTATTATTATTATTATTATTATTATTATTATTATTATTATTATTATTATTATTATTATTGTTGTTGTTATGATTGATTATTATTATTATTATTGTTGTTGTTGTTGTTGTTGTTGTTGTTGTTGTTGTTGTTGTTGTTATTATTAGTAGTAGTAGTAGTAGTAGTAGTAGTAGTAGTAGTAGTAGTAATAATAATAATAATAATAATAATAATAATAATAATAATAATAATAATATATAATATAAAATAATAATAATAATAATAATAATAATAATAATAATAATATTAATAATAAATATAATAATAGTAATAATAAATATAATAATAATAATAATAATAATAAAAATATAATAATAATAATAATAATAATAATGTTCAGTTTTTTGTTCATTTTATTTCGATTCATTCAGTTGATTGATTCGATTAAGTTGATTGATTCACCAATTTCATTTCGATTCTCAAATTTAAAAAGTCAGAAAGAAACGAGTTAACACCTTCAAATTGTACTTTTTATTTTTGAAAAAGAAGTCAACATGAAGCTCAGATAATATATACTTCCTCCATTCCATTTGATTCTATACATATTCCTTTTTCGGAAATTCCAATCAATTCTATACATTTCTATTTTAGTCTCTACTTTATTAAACTAAAAGACCAATATACCCTTCACTAATACCCACTCAACCCACTTGCAAACAATAAAGTAGGGGTATTTAAGTAATTCCATTATCTACCCCACTTGATTTTCTTCTATCTTAATTACCGTGTTTTGATCAAACGTATAGAATCAAACGGAATGGAGGAAGTAATTTGTTATGAAATGATCAATGTGAATGTCCATTGGGCTTTGTGGCCCATTATAATAGTTATGTAATTAGGTTTTTCCTCATGAGATGTACTATATATATGCCCCTAATGAAATGAATAAAAACACACTATTGAATCTCCTCTCTAAACTCTCTCTTTACATTATCTTTATTTCTTACGGAGTAGTTTATAACATAATTAACATAACTAAAAATTAAAAATCTATAAAAATTAAAATTTTATGTAAACTTCAAGGACAATTGACGTGATTTTTTTTTCTTTTTCTTTTGATGTAATATAAAATTGACTTAATTAATAATTTAGAATAAGTGTAAAAACAAACCCTGCAAACAAATTTTAGTACTACCACACTTGTAATTGTTTTACAATACATATATTGACAAAATTCCAATTTATGGAAATCTATCTTATTTAAATATAATAATAATGAGTACGGAGTAATATCATACGGAGTAAAAGATTGGATTTCCTAGTTTTAGGGTTTCCACTATTGAGTCAAATTTCTATATAAAAAAAAATAAACCAAACAATTTGTTTTTTTTTTTTAATTTAATTTAAGAAGAAATTTTCATGCTTTCTTCAACCCTAGTCATATGCAGGTAAAAAAATTTACAGTTCTCCCCTAAAATTACTAATTTTTATTTTTTATTTTTACTTTTAACGCACTCTTTTGGGCTGATTTACCTTTTATGGCAGTAATTAATAAATTAATCATCAATCAGTCTTCTAGTTTCCCTCCAATTTTTCAAACCCCTAACCAACTAAATTTCTCTCTTTAAATTTCACTCTAAAACCCTAATTTTCTCTTATAATTCTCCCCCTTTTTTTTCTTTATTATGTGTTCTTCAAGTTCTTCAATGGTTGACGAAGAAAAAGCTGCGGAAAAACCGGCGCAAAAATCGGAAACTATGAGTTGCGTAATTTCTGAGGGAATTTCGATCGTCGTCGAAAACCCGGTTACGAAATCGTTAGAATTGGAAAACCCATTGACAGAATTTGGTAATTTGGAGGAAAATTTACGCGGGTCGAATGTCGAAAATATTGAATCTGATGAAGTTTTAGGCATGAGAGAAAACCCTTTTGATGCATTGACGGAATTTGGTGAATGTAGTGATGTTGTCGTTTCGCAGGTGACTAAAACCCTAGAAATTGAGGGAATTGCTGTAAAAGAGGGGAATTTGGGTGTGTTGTCGACAATTAATGATGATGATGATGATAACTTGCTTGCCAAAACCCTAGGAGAAATTCCGGAAACTGTGAAATTAGGGAATTTAGTTTCGGAATGTCACGGGTTAGGCGGAACTGTGGGGGGTGGTTCTTCAGAGATTCATGATGAACAGGTTGCTAAAACCCTAGACAAAATTGCAGAAAATACTAATTCAGGAAGTATAATTTCAGACTGTTGCGAGTTAGGCGGAATTATGAATGTTTCTTCAGAGATTGATGATGTACAGGCTGCTGAAACCCTAGAGGAAAGTGCACAGTTTGTCAAAACCGTGAACGAGTTTACTGGGGACGTCGTTGCAGAATCCGGGGATGCTGAATTGAGAGTTACTGCGCAGGAGTGTGATGCAGAAGATGGAGAGAAAGTCGAGAAAGTTCGGTCTGATGAAAATCTTAGGTCTTCTGGTGTCGGTGAAACATTGGAGAACTTGACAGGTTTAAGTTCTGACAGCAATGTCGATGTGGATGAAAACGAGGGTGCTGATGATTCTGAGGCTAGGCTTCACATCGATGAAATTATCGAGAACTCGAATTTTTTTGGTAGTGCTGATTTAGGGACTTCCTCGGATGAAAAGGGTTTTAGGTCTGATGGTGCTGTTGGTCCTCTAAGGCAGTATTGGCCAAAGCATTGTGAAGGCGATGAGTGTATGGAACATGAGCAGTTTCGTAGGCGGTGTGATTGCGGTCGTTGTCCCGACAGTGCGGCTAATTACGATGAGGAGCGGGGTATGATGGGATATCGAAATCCATATTTTGACGGCTATGATAATCCTTACCTTTACAACCTTCACATGAATCATCCGTTGATTCCTCAGTTATACAGGAATGGTGATCGTTTTGATTATCGTAGGAAGGATTATCGGATGAGTAAACAAGAGCATACGCTTAGAATGAGTAGTGATCCCCTATATAGACACTACTGGAAAACGAAGGGCAGATATCACAGGCCGTATCACTATGATGGAGATGGTGAAGGTCCCCCTTTCACTAATCCGCATTTCATGAATAGACAGGACGGTTTTGGCGAAAGAGAGTCAAGATGGGATCGTAGACGCCCTTTAGAACGCTCTGAACCTGAGGAATATCCGGTGGTATGGTCGTCTTTTCCCAAAACTTTTTTCGGAACTATTGTCGTAATTTTAAGGCCATGAAGAATCGACTTAAATTGTGTTTTTGGTGCAGGGAGCTGGTCTCTCAAATTTAGGGTACACGTGTTATCTAAATGCAGTAATACAGTGTTTAACTCACACTGTTCCACTTGTTGAAGGGCTCTTGTCATTAAAACACGAGCCTTCAAGTCATGGTAAGGCCAGAGTTTACTTGCTGATAGCTCGTTTGAAACGTGATTGTGTATTTATTTTTGAATGTGATTTGTAGGGAAAGACGAGTTTTGTGTTCTTTGTGCTGTACGTCAGCAGGTCGAGGGTTCCCTTACATCTTCAGGAAAGATAATCTTTCCATACAACCTCGTGGATAATCTAAGCCGTATCCTTTATGAATATACTGTTATTATTGGAATTCATAGTTTATGAAGTTGTGTACTTCTCTCACTTTCATCCTTTATCACTGTTATTGTTCTAGTTTTAGACTTTATGGAGGGAGTGTTAAGTGTCAATTTTACGTATGGCTTTTTAGTGATGGCAAATAATCTGTGACGAAAAAAGTATGGGCTACAGACACTATAATGTTTGATCAGATGGTGAATGCACGGGATAAAGTATACTGTTAACCTTGACCTCAACTTCAAAGAAATTTCGTCTGATTTTCGAAGACACCAGCAGGAGGATGCTCATGAATTTTTGCAGTGTTTATTGGACAAGCTCGACACCCACTGGTTTACACACGAGGTAAACGCACAAGAAGCGTCATCTTCTCATGATTCATTGGTGAAGCAAATTTTCGGTGGACGCCTTGTAAGCCAGGTAGGTACCTGTTGATTTCTGACCTTTGGATCATGTTAATTTTGTCGTAATGTATGATGATGAAGTTGCAACGCATAACCCGTTTTACTTATTCAGTTGCGATGCAGCAAATGTGGTCATAGTTCTGATTCTTATGAGCCGGTGAATAATCTGAGTTTAGAAATAGAGGATGTTGATGATGTAGAAAGTGCTTTTAAATCCTTCACTAAGGTGGAAAATCTCGAAGATTTTAAATGTGGCAACTGCAACGAGAAGGTGCTCGTTGAGAAGCAGCTTTTGCTAGATCAGGGTCCATCAGTTGCTGCGCTGCATTTGAAGAGGTTTAAGAGTGATGGTATCCGAACTGAGAAAATCGACAGGACGGTGAAGTACCCTCTCGAGATTGATTTGAACCCTTACACCAGTACTGCTTCTGAGGACAATGTATGCCATGAAGTACTTTTTATATACTCTTATTGCTTTTATCCTGTCATTAAAATGTTGATTCCATATCACTTGTTCCTGTGAAACCACATGTTTGCTAGCCATAGATATAAAACGGTTTGTGGATGCCTTGAAAATCTTGGAAACGACTTTGTGCTGTTGACTCTATTTTTGCCATGCTTTGTAGGATGCTTTGAAGTATGAGCTGTATGCTTTTGTCGTGCACATTGGACTTTCATCCACTTTAGGGCATTACTTCTGTTACATACGTACGTCTCCAGATGAATGGTATCGGTTTGACGACTCAAAGGTGTGGTGGCTACTACCTTGTTATTTTGTTGAAAGTTTTTGTAACTTTTTGTTACATATGCTAGTTACTGTGAGATGCACCATATTTATGTACATTCGAAAATTTCGAAACTTACGAGATACACCATTTTTTTGTACATTCATAGATTTAGAAACTGACGAGTGCATACTGCTTCCTCAGGTGACTAAGGTCTCTGAATCTCATGCGCTCGATCAAGAGGCATACATTCTGTTTTATGCAAGAAAAGGCTCGCCTAGGTTCGGTGCTTTGCTTAAGAAATGGCAAGCGTGCTTAAAAGAGAAGTTGAATGCCTCTCCGAAATCCGTCCTTGATAGCACAAACAATCCTTCTACAACTTCTGCCGATCCTGGACCAACTCTTAATGATTGTAAGGATTTGGATACAACTGAATTGGCATTAGTCCCTTATGTCGAGCCATTAAGCTGTCTTAAACTTGACAAAGTCGAGAATGAAGGTCCTCCTACTCTCACTCAAGAGTCTGCAGAAGCTACTACAAGCAGTTTTCCCTTGTTAGGTGAACATGTCCATAATGAAGTCTCAGTAAGCAAAGCCGAAGTCACTGTCCAGGTTTCCGAAGGAGGCAACAGTGGTTCAGATGAACTGGAAACACCCTCCTCGACAAATGTCGAAAACCCGTCTGTTGGTGAACCCGAGTTTGATGGTGCGAATGTCGGCCCTTGCATTACACCAGAACCCAGAAGTTCCGACGAAAACAATGATAAGGAGGAGCCTGCGTCTGCTGCAGGTAATACCGTTCAACTGAGCTTCGTTACGTCATCTTCCTTCGTTCCAGTTGGTAGAGAACTAATCTGTACACCCTTGGATGGAAACTTTCAGAACAAGTAGCTTATCAGATCAAAGAAAAAGCGTGTTTAACTACTGTCAAGGGCAGGTCAGGAAAGGCTAAACGAGATCTCGAAAGGAAAGAAGCCGCTAAATATGTCAGGTTGTCGGGTATGCCCTTTGGCAGACGCAGAGTTTTTATGGCCCCTTTGAGCAAGAAGAGACGGAAACAATATTGTTCGACCCTCAAACACTCTCCCAAGAAGCGTGTCAAATTAAGTGTTAAACGTCCCTTGCCCACTGTGGCAGCTATTGTTTAATTTTTGCTGTAGGTTAAGAACAACTTCGTACTACTAATTAGCTTATATTGCGGTCTTTTGCTTTCGTAGATTGTTTATATCCTAAAATAGTAGAAGTACTACAAATCTGACTCAGTTCTGCTTTTGGGAAGACCTTTTGCGCTGTGTATGCATGCACTTGAAACACTCTTCAAGTGAGTTTTTGGTTAATATTTTGCTTTGATGATATCGTGACTTTGATTGATTTTGCTGTGTTTATGATATCTTTGCTGATATGTAAATGAGGAACAAAATTACAGTAGGTATAGCGTGTATACGGTATACCTAACTGGGTCCTCGGTTTGAGGCTAATGTCGATCAAACCTTATTCTCGTCCGGTTAACTAGAATCCCAAACTCGGAACCTCATGCGAAGATCAGACGTGCGACACAGTAAGCGGTGACTAATTAATAACTCAATATGTCATGGCAGTTGTTGAAAATCGGCAGATTGAACTTGTATTAGCTTAAAAACAATTTATTCCGGAACAAATAATTAGTATATCCAATGACAGGTTCCACGCATTCTACGACGAGTATCTCAGTGATTCATGAGTACCAAAAACAGATGCAAAGTAGAGCAGCAAAATATACATAGATTCTAATATAATAATATTGAGGAATCCCATGAGACTTAAGTTGGGAAGAACGGAGATCATTTCTGAATGACACGCTTGGCTCCGTCGACGGTATTTCTGAGCAGCATGGCCACTGTCATAGGGCCAACACCTCCAGGTACAGGAGTTATGTACCCTGCTACTTTGCTCGCTTCATGGAAATCAACATCTCCGACCAATCTGTAGCCCGCCTTTTTAGTTGGATCATCCACTGCATTTGTCCCAACATCTATCACAGCAGCGCCTGGCTTTATCCAGTCTCCTTTTATCTGGCATGACGAAGATCATCAAACGGAGCCATAAATGACTTTTGTACAGCTTGGCCTTTTATGGGCACACAAATGCTCATATCAGACCGCTTATGACCATTATTATTCAGTAAAATGTGACTATTCTTTTATTAAAATAATTATAATAAGCATTAAAGTGGACTACTTGAGTGTTGAAGTGGTCACGTTTTGGTCACAAGGAGTGTACGACCATTGCACACGAGACTTACTCTGTCATCATCTCTTTTTCTCTAGGTTCTTTTTTAACAAACTGCCTGTATATGTTATGAATGAGTATACGTAACTGAAATATTGTAAATTGTAATGGTATACTTATGCTTATGAATAATATCAGACGGGTCTGAGACTCTAACATTCCGCACTTCAAAAAAGGCACACAAGAAAAAAGCACATACAATATACAGGATTACGGTTTTATGCATAGGGCGCAACAACAACAACAACAAAATGAATAGATTAAGAAACAGTACCATGTTGGCCTGCCCTGCTGCAGCAATGACTATGTCCGCTTCACGAATGATTTCTTCGGGATTACTAGTACGAGAGTGGACAATGCTAACGGTTGCATCTGCTTTCAATAGAAGGAGCGCAACTGGCAATCCGACAATATTACTTCGCCCTACAACAACAGCCCTCTTGCCTTTTATAGTGACACCAGTTCGTGACAGCAGCTCAAGACAGCCCTGTTGAGAGATAAAATCCACACGCCCATCAACCAAACAAAATTGTAGAACAAACTATTCGGTAATTAAGGATGATGGTATTATAGCAATGATCAGACTGAATCAAATACCTTCGGCGTGCATGGCTCGAAGAGGGGATCTCTGCCTTTCATTGCAAGTTTTCCAATGTTCAAAGGATGGAAGCCATCGACATCCTTTTCAATGCTGATTTCACTTAGTACGTTTTCTTCATTAATATGTTTGGGTAATGGAAGCTGAACAAGTATACCTGACATATACAGCAAGAAGGACGTCATCGTACATGATTAAGGCCCTAAGAAACACTCACACCAGAAGAAGCAATGGATAAAGAAAAAAAAATACAGTTAATCATGATGACATGAGTACAGGACCAAATAGATGATTACCAGAAAAATCACGGTAGATTATGTAAATTCAAACTAAAACAGTTAATCATGACGACATGACCAAATATGGAACTACATTACTTGCTTACAAGGTTAACGAACCATGTACTTCAGGATTTGCATTTAGCTCATGCACCTTGGAGATTAATTCAGTTTCAGTAACCTGCTCAGGAAGTTCGACATGAAATGACTTTATCCCCACCTCTGCACACGCCTTCTTTTTCATATTCACATAGGTTTGAGAGTCCTTCCTCTCACCAACAAGCACTACTGCTAGTCCGGGGACCTACAAGAAATCAAGTATGAATAATATTACACTTCCATTTCCACACAGTTTACGACCATGAAATGCCGACTAAAGAACACAAGTTAAGGGCTAAAGCAAAAGATAAAAATTACGCATTCAGATAACAGTTTTGTAAACTATTGGAAGAAGGGATTAATAGGATGATTTATTTTGAGTTAAATTAAAGGATGATATATATTCATTTAAAAAAAAAAATTTATTCCTTTTTTTTTCTTCTAGCCTTAAATGGCAGCATAGCTCATTTACGCACTGTTACTAGTAACTTCAGGGATAGGTCACAAACAATATGGAGTGCACAGTCGCGTGTCTTTTTCCTGACTGGTTCTAATAAGGAAGTTCCCCGAAACATTCCGTCACAAAAGGATAGAGGACATGACTGATGTAGTACAGGCTGATAATCTGATATAGTCTCAGCAAACGAAGAGGAGCATCGACAAAACCCAGACTTCGTAATTTATTGAAGCTCTTACTGAGCGTTTGCGTAAAACCAGACAGTTGAGAAGTCAAACTATGCAGAGTAGTATTAACTGTAAAAGCTTGTTGTAGCGTGTTAGTGCAAGTGTGCAACGGCATTGTCGATAGCCCATGTGGATGGATACTTTAACATTTCGTAAGGCTTTGTCCAGACACTATAATTTGCCATTTTTAATGCTTCTCATCCTGTCACTTCTTTTAATATGTTTTGTCATTTGAATGAAACATAGTTTGTCACCTTTTCTAATCCTCATTCTAAAAACTCCCACCTTTTCTAATTTTTTAAAAACTCTCATCTTTTCTAAACATTTCCTTAAAAATTCCCACCAAAACCTCATTTTCACCAAAATAAACGTTTGTTTGTACTCATGAAAACATTAAATTCTCTCTTTTTCTTTTCATAATTTGAGTTTCGGTGGATGACATAATACATTGGTGATGGATATATTAAAAAAAGAATCATGTATTTTCACAAAAAAATCATTTTGGTGGGAGTTTTTAACAATGTTTATAAAGGTGAGAGTTTTTAAAAATATTTACAAAAGGTGGGAGATTTTAAAACTGTGGTTATAAAACGTGGGAGATACCAAATCACCCTTTTTTCAATCTTGTATATTAGTATTCTTTTAGCCTTGTTTTAAAAATGAATCGGTATTTGCACATGCATATTGAGTTCAAACGCAAATTGCACTCCACGGCTGGTCAAAAGCGAGCTACTTAAAAACAACAACTACGCAGCTAGCGACAACTGTAGTAAGGAAAAGACGACCACTTTTCACTAACAAACTTGCTTATAAGACATTTGATCTACTAAACCCACGATTCTAATCATACGGATCGTGATTTCACCAACTTCCACTTTGTTTCGATTACTCAGCTAACAGAAAAATCACACTTCCTCTAACTCATTCATTCGCCCAATTTCCGTCTACTGTGAAATCAGAGACGGGCCCGGGCCACACCCACAAGTGGTAGAGAGAAAACCCACCTCATAGGCCCAAACCAATTGGCTATAGGAGGAGTAGCCCTTAGGCTTTATAAGGTGTACATTTCTCATCTCCACAATCGATGTGGGACTTACATGTGGGAACATATTAAGGGATTCTTCACACTCCCCCCACACATGTAAGCCCATTAATAAGCCTTATACTAGAGCCCAACAATGGCGGGATTCTTCTCCATGGCATACAAAGCCGAACCGGACGGGTGATTTTAACAAACACGAGATAACGTGTAACCCATTAAATCCAGCGGCATATAATTGGCCCGGTTTCATATCAAAGAGACCCAGGAAATAACCATGGGCTTTGATACCATGTGAAATCAGAGACGGGCCCGGGCCACACCCACAAGTGGTAGAGAGAAAACCCACCTCATAGGCCCAAGGGGTTCCATCCTAAAACCAATTGGCAATAGGAGGAGTAGCCCTTAGGCTTTATAAGGTGTACATTTCTCATCTCCACAATCGATGTGGGACTTACATGTGGGAACATATTAAGGGATTCTTCACATCTACCAATACAGTGCTCGCACGAAAGACCACTATAGTTATGCTCTTCACTGAACAAAAAAACTCGGTGCTCACACGAAAAAGCGAAAACTACATGAAGCCAACTTCCAAGTGATTCAACAATACGCGGACATCCAAATTCAAATGCATTGATCCACTGTAATCACCGTCTCATGAATCGATTTTAAGAAGAATTTGATAAACCCTCACATCACAAACACCGATCCAAAACTCAAAATCATCTCCTCTCACACACCTACGAAAACATATCATCACCTCTTCGTTTACGAAACTTACAACAACAAATCAATTTCAAACAATACACTCACGTACATACATACATACATACATACGTACATTCATATGTATTGTCATTAATTCATCCAACATACATGTAGGAATTGAATTATTTCACAAAAATTACTCAAATGAATAATCATCACATGCTAAATTAGGTTATATCGGCGAAACACAACTGATATAATCAATGTCATAGCAATAACATGAATACAAAACCTAGAAAATTGAAATTGAAGAAGAAGAATAATGAAGAAACAAAATGAAAAGGTAAAAGAGAAGAAACCTTGGAGAAATTGTCGGAAAGAAAGCGAACTTCATCGGCGATTTCAGATCGAATAGTGTTAGCGATTGATTTTCCGTCGATTAATTTGGCCGCTGATTGCTCCGTCGTTGACATTTTTGTGCTTTTAAGTGATTTTATCTTTTCAATGGATATGTGGTTTTGGGAGACAGTTAAGTGTTACTCCGTACTAGACCCAAGCAAATGCGTGTCGCTGTTAGTGTTAGTGTCACGATAAATGGCCACTCATCCTCAACCCAAACCCGACCCAATTAATAAATAGGTCAATTGGCCAAACCCAACCCGCTTATATTTTAAATGGCTGATTGACTGCTTAACCCATTTAAATAAATAGGTTAAATTTTAATCCGACCTATTGACCTATTAAACCTGTATAACCCATTTAAAATTTTTAAGATTAAAACACCACAAATAACTCTATACCAAAATCAAAATTTTAAAGAAAGAAATATTTTGCTACTGCATCTTTTATTTTGATTTTGAATTTGGAAAAAAAGTATAATAGTATTATATATGGGTTAAATGGGTTATCGGGTTAACCTACCCATTTAACCCATTTAATTAAATAGGTCTTTCGTGTCAGATTCGTGTCTGGAAAGCTTGACCCAAATCCAACCCATTTTTATTTCGTGTCGGGTTCGTGTCAACCCACCTACTTAAATGGGTCATCACATAGTGACCCAAACCCATTTATTTCGTGTCGGGTTCGTGTCGTGTCACTTTTTGCCAGCTCTACTCCGTACTCACTAAAAACAGAAAGTTATAAAAAAGAGGTCTTTTAGAAAAAAAAATAATTAATAAAAAAATAAAATGCATTTTTTTAGGATTAATTGGTAAACATTACTTTTGAGAGGCGGCCTTTTTTAAGCCCCATCTTTAAAAAAAACAATTGTTAATTGGCACCTCTAAAAGCAAAAATTGTCGACTGTGAGCTTTCGACCCGAGTTTGAGGAACATCAAGTAAGTTGCAACATCGGACTCATGGGAGCTCGTAATTTCCATTTTTCTTCTCATTCTTTCCTCCCTCTAAGGCTCTAACCAAACGTTTATCGTTACACACAAATTTTTACTCCAAATTTTCCAAATACTTTCTACATTTCTTCCTCCCTTCATTTACTGAGAAATAGAGAATTATTTAGGGCAAAAGTTTATAATTTTAGGGTATTTTCGGAAATCGTGATAAATAAGGGGAAAAAAATGATAACCTTCTAATTGAATATTGAGATATTAGAGTGTTTCGAATATGAATATTATTATTATAGAAAGAGTAAGGAATAAATGAAGTTAATGGTGTAGTACATTAGAGTTTGAAAGATGATATATTTTAGGTTTAAATGATGAATTTGTAGGTTTGAGCGGTGATTCTTTTGGTGTTATAACCGATGCAAAGAAAGATAAAAGAAAAACGCGCAGTGGACAAACAGATTTACGTGGTTCACTTCGATGTGATACCTACATCCACAAGTAGAAGGGAGAGATATTTTATTGATATTGAGGAGTACAGATTTTCAGATGCAGATTACAGATTATCATATGATATTTCAGATGTATACACAGATGATGATATGCTATGGTGAGGGAGAAAAGAGTATATAAGACTACAACTCTCTAAAACCCTAAAACAGAAGTATGCTTATTATGCCACAGACGAAATTCTAGTCCAGATCAGACAGATAGACCCATAACAGCTAGGCTCAAAATAGATTTAAGACACAAATTAACACTTGGTTTGAGGAGTATATTTTGGATTTGAGATATGAAATTTAGGTTTGGAGGAGGTAATAAGAAGAAGAAGAAGAAGAAGAAGAAGAAGAAGAAGAAGAAGAAGAAGAAGAAGAAGAGAATACACGTGATCCGGTTAGTCAAACGTCAGAATTTAGTAAACTAAGGCCAAAAGTTCATAGTCGACAATATTTTTTTTTTAAAGGTGTCAATTAACAATTTTTTTTATAAAGTAGTGTTTGACAAAAGTCGTTTTTTAAAGGTGATTTTTAATTATTAGATTTTATAATAAGAGAAGAGAATTCATAAAAGGCTAATTAATATTATTAATATTGTGTTGTGAATTTATCATCACATTGAACAACTTATATAGTAAACTACCTAACATAAATATGTTATACGATAATATCATAAATATTCTATATTATATACTCGAATATCTAATATACCATTAATACCAATATGTCGATATCTCGACTTATTCCGACATATCCTAACACCTCTCCTCAAACCCATGGAAAGTTGTAAAAGTTTTCATGGGTTTGCCAAAATCTTTGGTCTTCAAAATCTTCGGTCTTCTTTGCTCTTCCTTAATCTTCAATCTTCACGACAATGGACGGGAACGTCGTAGCTTTTCGGACCCGTGGAAAAAAATGGAACACCGGTTGGGAACGCCATAGTTTTTCGAACCCACCGAAAAACAATCGAAACGAGAACGTCACAAGTTTTGAACTCATTTAAAAAATATTGTTAGGGACGCCACAATTTTTCGAACCTAACAAAGCAACAAGTGAAGAGAACAACATTCATTTCGAACTCTTCAATATCAACCAACTTGAGTGGAAAAGAAAGATCCGAAGAAACCAAGACCAAAACCGATAATTTCATTGAGAATGAAATCAAACGGTATAAATTGAGCATAATGTGCAAGATAAAGGGGATATTGGGTGTAGCCGTGTAGGTGTCATAGCATATTGTAGACAAAAAGGAAGAAAGGGGGTAATCCCCCATGAACCAACGTCAAACAAAAAGGACTTCCTTCCTATAAAGGATTAATTGCCAAAAATAATCCGAACTGGTCCTTTTATTCCATAAATAATCCGAACTCGAATTAATCCACGAATAATCCCAACTATTGAAGTAACATTCCAATAATGTACTTTGGCCAATTTTAACATGCTTTAATCAATAAAAAAAAAAGTGAAAACGGTTTGAATTTTACTTAAAATAAGAGTGAGGCAAAGTTAGAGTCGATTTTACCATTTTTTTTTACTTGTTAAAGTCGATTGAAATTGGCCAAAGTACATTATTGGAATGTTACTTCAATAGTTGAGATTATTCGTGGATTAATTCGAGTTCGGATTATTTATGGAATAAGAGGACCAGTTCAGATTATTCTTGACAATTACTCCATATTTATTTAATTAATTATGAAACAATTTCATTAGTACTAACGGAGTCCCGCCAGTAAGCAACATTGTTGCTCACCGGCAAGAAAGCGGAAGTGTATTTAGAGACCTCAAGAACGAGACTCTGATACCATAATAAAATATTAGAGGGGAAAATTCATAAAGGAGAAGATTATATTATTAAGGGTTTTTTGTCAAACACTACCTTAAGTTTACGCCAAGTTGTCAAGAACTACCTTAAGTTTTTTTTTTTTTTTTTGTCAAACACTACCTTAGTTTTGTCAAACTTTGTGAGACACTACCAAAACCTATTTTCCGTCTAAAATTGACGTTTGACCGTCATTGACTGTTAATGAATTTTATTAACCCAACTAACTCCCTTACTCCCCTCTACTCATTCACTCTCTTCTTTTCAACCCTTCATTTCCCATTTTTATCCTTTTCAACCTCCACACTTTAAATTCAGAAAACCCCAAAATGACGATGACGACATTGCATGCAATCCCTTAAAACTAAACTTCAGAGTGTATTATCAAGCATCGAAATCAACTTCTTCTTCCCAAGTTAACAAAAATTTCAGAGTGTATTATAAGGTATGCAAATTTTCGAATTTAGGGTCAATTGCTGTTTGTTTTATTGAAATTTTTTGAATTTAGGGTTAATTGATGTTTGTTTTTGTTGAAAAATTTTGTATTTAGGATTTCAATTTTGCCCTAATTTAATTTCAGTTTGTGTGATGATATTGTTTTTGTTGATTGTTATATAGGGATGGGGAGTTCTGTGAATTTATTTAGTAAGAGCTACACAGCCAATTTAAGGGTGTTTCATGGTGGTCAATTTGTAACAAAGAAGAAGAAAACTGAATTTGTAACAAAGAAGAAGAAAACTGAATATGTGATGATATTGTTTTTGTTGAGTGTTTCATGGTGGTCAATTTGTTGATTGTTAAGTAAGCACGTTGGGTTAATAAAATTCATTAACAGTCAATGACGGTCAAACGTCAATTTTAGACGGAAAATAGGTTTTGGTAGTGTCTGACAAAGTTTGACAAAACTAAGGTAGTGTTTGACAAAAAAAAAAAAAAAAACTTAAGGTAGTTCTTGACAACTCGGCGTCAACTTAAGGTAGTGTTTGACAACATAATATATAATGCTATACTACGAACTAATATTGGCAACATAATATATTTATTCTGCCAATATTAATATATTATTCTATATGATATATTTCAATATATTTATTCTGCCAATATTAATATATTAATATATTTCAATATCCTAACATGTTAGGACATGTCGGAATAAGTTGAGATATTGACATATTAGTATTAATGGTATATTAGATATTCGAGTATATCATATAAAATATTTATGATATTATCGTATAACATATTTATGGTAGGCAGTTTACTATATAAGTTGCTCAATGTGATGATAAATTCACAACACAATATTAATAATAGTAATTAGCCTTTTATGAATTCTATTCTCTTATTGTAAAATCTAATATGGCATCAGAGCCTCACGCTCTTGAGGCCTAATAAACTAGATTCTTCTGCCTGTCGGTGGGCTTATAATTCATGACGCCCACCGGCAAGATTTGACGTCGACATACAAGATTGTTTAAGAAATTACTTATGTTTTAGTTTCATTAATTTAAAAAGAAAAAAAAAAAAAAGAACAAACGAAGTAGCGTGTGATTGATTTAGATTTGCAAATTAAAGGTGGTTACCTTTGTGAGTTGTGACACGTTATGTCACAGATCCCTTGATTTTGATTCAAATGTGGGTATGCTTGAATATTCTTCTTAATACGAATGGTTATCGAACTCTCGTGAGTTTGTTTCTTGTAAAGGATCCGTAAAATCACGGTGTTTCTTTACAAATTGAGGATATATTGACGGAAGTTGTTCCCGTCTAATTAAAGTTGTGACAGATGTGTTTCCGGTCTTCTTTTATGGTATGTTTTTGTTAAGTTCGAAAAATTGTGGCGTTCTTGACATATGTTGAAAAATGAGTTCAAAATTCTCGTTCGAGTTGAATTTGGATGGTCCAGCAAGTGTTGACGTTTCCGTTCGAAGAATTTGAAGATCGAAGAAGTTGGATTATTTTTTGCATTTTTCTGATCTTATTTTTGCAAACCCATGTAAATTTTGACAAATTTCCATGGGTTTGAGGGAGGATGTTAGGATATTATAAGATAGAGTAAATTGACGATTACATCCACCATTTATGGCCAACTTGAAACTTACATCCACATCGTTTTCGACTTTGTAACTACTACCACTATCTTTGGTTCGGTTAATGGTTACTACCATGTATGGACCCGAAGCTATCAAAATCGAATCTGAGCCGTTGATCTATATTTGGGTTATTTAATGAAACTTTGAGTACCTATTTTACCCTTACTCTTCTTATTACTCTTACTCTTCAGCGTGAATTCTTCTCTGAATACATTTCCCAAATTTTTTTCTCAAGAAGCCTGCTCTTTCTTCAATCTCCTTTGAATTTTGTTTTCAATCTCTCCCATCAATTTCGTTTCAATTTCGTTTTCAATCAGGTAAACATGTATTTTTTCTGGTTATTTCGTTTCAATGTTTTCCTTCAATTTCGTTTTAATTTGTTTCAATCTCTAATTTTTTTGCGAATTTGAATTGATTTCATACAATTTCTTGGATTGTTGTCATTGTCATTCGTATCAGGTTATACCAATTTAAATTTCGTACAATTTCTGGGATTTGAAGTTGAAATTGATTAGGGTTTTTCTGAGTTTTTTCTGGGAAATTTGTGTTTTTCTGGGAATTTAGGGTTTTCTGGGAATTTAGGGTTGTATGCAATTCAATTGATTTCAGTAACTGTTTGTCTGGGATTTGAAGTTGAAATTGATTTCGTTCTTTTGTTTTTGAATTCTGTTTGTTTCGGAGTTGTTTGAATCCGTATGAAATTATGTCATCCTCAATCTTATGAGGTTATATCACTTCCCATTTGATTTCTGTTTGCAATTCATTTTGGATTTATGTTTGTTTCCCATTTGATTTCTGTATGCATTTCTTTTGATTTCTATTTTTTGTTGAATTGGCGTTGTTTTGTAATAGATGTCGATTAATAGTGGGTTGAACTCTTGCAATGGTGCTGACCACTAATTACCAGTACTTTGTTTTATCGGGAATGGATACTGAGATATATGGGGGGATTTAGTGGGACGCTCATCGACAACTCAAAAGACTTAGTAACACAATTTAGCTTTTTGAAATTGGAATGTTTAATATGCCAATCTTTGAAAGAAACCTTATTCGGCTTACAATAGTTGAAATTTACTTTATTCGCTTATTTTGTAAGGCATCGCGAATGTGATTTACTTCAATTAATCTTGCTGTCATGCATTGTACAAAATAGGTTTAATCGAAATGGTCCAGACTGTCACGGACATGCTAAACCGCCTCGACCTCACCACCTGCCGAGGAAGTTCTACGTAAATTCAAGAAATTACTTGATAACTATGGGGCAAAACAGATTCTACCAACAAAGAAATACAAATTATTCTCAACACGGATAGACCTCCTCAAATACAAAACTGGAACGCCACCAATCATGAATTAGTTTCAAAAACTCCACAGAGAGATACCCAACACACAAGAAGAACCTCATTATCACAACAAGTAGGGCAAGTTCAAAATCCTCCTGGTAACCCGCCAAATCTAACTAAGCGCGGCCTACTCCATTGCCTCAAGGGATAAGTAGGTGTGTCCAGAGTACCTAAGTTTTTTTATTAGGCTTAAAGTACAGTTTACCATACAATTTTTGATTTCAAGGGGTTTGATCTTGTATATGATCTGTATGTTTGCCTTTTAGTAGTCAACAGTTATATCTTAGACATTTGTGTGTACTTGTGTACAATAAAAACACATATTCATTTGTGTGTACTTTCGCTTTCGATGTTAAGTTGTTTAAGTTATCCGAAATGTTGAAACCGATTACAAATTCACATAGTAGCTCAAACGAATAGAACCAAGTTCATATTTACTTGAAACGATTAAACCAACGTACTTCTACAACATGATTACAAACATATGATCTTGAAAAGGAAAATAAGGTCATCAACAAACACGATTAAAAACCAACGTACTTCTGACATGTAGGTCCTGGCGAACTTACAACCAAATTGAACACATACTTGACAACATACAAGTCGATTTCCACAAAATAACATAAATTGGTTTTATTACATACTTAGAAATCATTAGTCTACGCATTAAATCCCAATTTGCGTTTAGCCTTTGACACGGGTGGGCCAAATCCGTTCACGCTCTCCTGCTGCTTTCTCCCTAACCATCGATGTCCATGCCGAGGTGAATTTCTTTGGTTTGTACGGGAAGTTGGGGTTCTGTTCTTCTGGCTGCTGCTGCTCGGTAGTGAAAGCATGTCCTCATACATATTTGTTGACGTATGGCATCACAGTGTCCTCATACGTAGTAATCCCAATCCGACGATCATAAAATCTCTTCATGACCCACCTTCTAATCCACTCCATGAAAGACAATATTGGTTTATCCCTCGCTTCCCTTAAGACCGAGTTAAACGACTCACAAACATTATTCAAGAGCATGTTACTTTACTTTACGGTGGTGAAAGCATGTCTCACCAATGCTTGTAGCCGGATCTTAACCAAATACTACAGCACGCTTTGGTGAAGAATTTAATTCTCTAGGTGTCCTCGAAACTCGCTCTCTGTAGACTGCGAACTTTCCAGAACGCTGCTTTGAATCTGGCCCACCAAATTGGATCTTAAAGTTGCTCCAAATGTGTCTCGCACAATATCGGATTTCAGCTTTTGGAGTGACAATATCAAACGCATCCAAGAGTCCCTGCAAGTGAGGTAAAATCAGAAAAATAAGAATTTTGAAGTGAAAATCTGAAATCAAAAATACAGTAAACAAAATCACAAAAAACAGCAAACTGAAATACAGCAAATTTTGAAGTCAATTAACGTGAGAAACATCGAATTGATTTGAAACTAATTAAAGCAAATTAACAAGAACAAAAACAGAACTGAACTCAATCTCAAATCGTGAGCAGAGCAAATCAATGCGAAAAACACTAAACAAAATCAGAGCAAATTAACACTAAAGAAAATCTGAAAATTACAGTGAAGTTGAAGTCAATGTCGAAACTAATTCAAAGCAAATTAACATCAAAAGTTGTAGGAATCGACATCCTAAACACAAATTTCAAATACAAATGAGAAATAAATCATACATTACCCAAATTCGAAATTTAGGATTTTCCCCAAATTCTAAAATTTACTCGAAAAATAACTAATTCACGAAATTTAGGGTTCTCCCCACACATAAATCACGAAAATTAGGGTTCATACTTCGACAAATTAGGGTTTTCCACAAAAATAAATCGAAAATTAGGTCACCAAATTAGGCTAATTCATCAACATTTTCCCAGAAAAAACGAAATTCATGAAATCATAAACTCCCAGAAAAAAAATACAAAAATTAGGTCATTAACGAAAACATCCTAATTCATGAAGATTTTCCCAGAAAAATCGAAAATTTGGGACGAATTTCATGAAATCAGATTTTATTCACGAAATCGGAAATTCGAAGAAATAATTGACATACCTAATCGAGATAATAACAATCCGCAAGGTTTGTCGACAGCTAATTCATGATGATTTTCGTGGTCATTGGAAATAAGCTTAAACAATTTACTTTGGCCGAGTACTTGAAGTGAAAAAACAAAAGAGGGAGCAGCAACTAAAAAAACGAAGTGAAAATAAGAAAGAAGAAGGAAGCCTGACTAAAAGGAGGGTGTTTTAAAGTAGGGGCATTTTAGACTTTTCAAGTGATTTTTTTAGGTTCGGGTTAAAAATGGTAGTAACCATTAACCGAACCAAAGATAGTGGTAGTAGTTACAAAGTCGAAAACGATGTGGATGTAAGTTTCAAGTTGGCCATAAACGGTGGATGTAATCGTCAATTTACTCTATAAGATATGTCGAGATATCGACATATCGTATTTAGGCAATGCGGTATATTGAAATATATAGTGTAGAATAGTATATTAATATTGGTAGAATAAATATATTATGTTGCCAATATTAGTTCGTAGTATAGCATTATATATATGAGCTTATCGTAATGCTTAGACAACACAATTACATTTAATAATATAAATCTTCTCCTATATGAATTCTCCCCTCTAATATTCTATTAGTGTTTGACAACAAATTCTTTTTTTATGCATGAAAGTTGACATATCGGTAGGTATAAAAATTGTTACGTTTTACGCTTTACAACGGTGGTGGGTTAGACTGTTATAGTAGGTCTCACAATTTTTGACGGTTTTACAAAAGACCTAGTCAACTACTCTTCAAATAATGTTACACCCAAATTATCAAAGTAGGTACAATAACTCATCAAAAAAAATTGTTGAGAATATACATAAAAATAAGCACTATATGTTTTAAGAATAAAAGTAAAAGGGAATAATAGAAATCAAACTTGTAATTAATTAGTTTATTTTTGATAAGCTAGCCTGAAGGTACCGGGAAGCGGGACCCGTCGACCCCCCCCGCCCCCCCCCCCCCCGCGTGGGCCCCGCCTGAGTACGGGCTGGACGCTACACGGGATAAAGAACGCGCATGGCTCGCTTGTCGCGAGCCATCGAGATGTGTTGATTTGCTACTTTGCTATGTGGGATATCCTTGCTTAATTTTTGCTTAAGACCTTTTAAAGAAATGTCAAAATCTTTTAAAGATTACTTTCGGAGTAGCCACCAAATTATGCGGTAATTTGGAACCCGTTTAACGCGTCTTGGACTCAAAGACGCGAATCTTAGAGTTTAAGGCGCGTCGATACCTATCCGTCTAAGGCAATTGTGAAACCAGAGCGAATTCGGGGTGAGGGTACTTTCCGAAAGTTTGCCAAAATGCGTTATGGAAAACTGTCATCGAAAAAGCCTATGTAAAAGTAGCCTCTACTAGCTTGAAAACAGTGTATAAATCGATGTATGAGCAAATGCAAACCGTTACGTACAAGTGCGATATGTGACTCGATAAATATGCGTAAAAGCGAGTGCAAACGTCAAAGCTATGGCGGGTTGCTATGGCAAATGTACACAAAGCAATAATTCATTGCTTCAATTATCACTTAAATATTATTTTTCGACTCATGTGTGTGTATAAGTTTGTTAAAAACCCTTAGTTTTGCATGTTTAAAGAGTAATGAAGACGGTACAAGTTTTGGCGAAATCATGTTTAGTCGTTTTAATGCATAAAATGAGAATTTGCTTAAGTGTAAAGTGGTGTCCGTTTTTCATTTTATTTGAGTCATTGCTTATGCGATATTGGCGGGGTTTAGACGGATTACGAATTCGAATTGCTACAACTGTATTACGAATACAGGTTCGCAATGCCAATACCAGATCAAGTTAAGGTAACTCGTTTGTCCGAATCGGTGTCCGGAGTGAAAGTGTAGAAAGAGACAGAGAGAATGGAGGAGCCACCTCTCAATGTCGAAAATGAGGGAGTATTTATAGTGTTTTTGCGCAGCTTTTTTGTCAAAACTAGGGGGAAATCGCTAGTTAACTGGCGAATTGGGTATGAAGTTGCCAGAGAACTGGCGAATTGGTGGGTAAATCGCCTTTTGACTGGTGAAATCGCCAGTTGAAAGGCGATTTAATGGTTGTTCTGCCGTTTTTTTTGTGAAGTGACTTGGTCGTGATGACTGTGTTTGTTTGGTTGATTTTGGACGAGATTCCTTGAGTCTGTTTTGTCGTCTCGTGTTTTGTGTTTTATGTTTCGTGCTTTTTTTGGGTCTCGGGATGAAAAATGTTTTTGTCTTAAATTGAATTGTTTTTGTGAGACGTGTTTAGACGTGAGCTCGGCTTGAACGTATTACGTCTCCGGAAGCGTGTTTGGGTGCTTATTTGGGCTTTTTTGTGGGGAAAAATGCTATTTTTTGTGTTGGGTCGGCTTAAATAAAATAATTAAGCGAATACTCATTTTACACGACATGCAGATAAATCATTTTATGCATTAAATGACTTAAAATGTACCGTTTTGACATTACGTTAAAAACATACTTTTGTGAAAAGTCCATTTCATCATAGGGTTTGTGTTTAGGGGGTACGGATACGGGTATCTACGTAACCAAAGAAATTGTAGTCTAATTAGATACAAGTCAAATAAACTATCTGATTTGTGCAACCAAATAGAGCATAAAAGATTTTCCACCTTCTAAAATTGTCATAGATGTAACATGTAATACGATAAAGATTACTCTCTCCGTTCTGATCATTTGTTTATACTTTCCATTTTGGGGTGTACGGGTCATTTATTTACATTAAAATGGTCTTGGTTGACCCATGTGGGAAGTGGACCTTTACTTTCTTAACCAATTAGATTGATTAATTTTGAGCAAGTGAGATCTATAGCTTTTTTTTTTTTCTATCTCTCTTCTCACTTCGATAAATGTGTATAAAGTAAATGTAAACAGATTAACGAGATGGAGGGAGTACAATAATATGTATATATTTTGTAAATTAAGATGATCTTCACGGTAGAAATTTATATGTTATTTTTCTCTTTTGTTTTGCCTCTTATAACTTATTTCATTTAATTTCCTCCCTACATTTTTATTCAACAGATCTTTAATTTCCTATAATCTTGACTTGGGTTATTGTTTGTCATCAATATTTACACTTTTTCCGATTATATAAAATGGATCTATAAATGCCATAAATTAATCAAGGCTCCAAATGTAACTCAAATTTGTGCATAATCCTTGTTTCTTTGTCTAACATCGTAGAAATTTCACAAAACTACTCAAAATTGGAGCAAAACATAGTCCATACATAAATTATGATCACAATTTCGTTGAAGTACCTACATAGGTACGAGTACATACAATAGACAAGCAACATGCTTCAATTCTAATCTTCGATAACATAATACACTCCTATACACCCCCAAAGAGTCGATACAATGAATTCAATCGAGTTTTTATATTCGTCATACTCTCATTAAATAACATTGTTTCAAATATAATACGGAGTATTTCTTCCTATATTTAATGGGAGTACGGTAATACGGTAACCAGTATATAACAAATTCTACAATCTCATTTTATTAGGGAAAATAAATGATATGATTTATTTTCCCTAATACATTTTCTAGTCGAAGGACTATAAATCGATTATGTGAGTGTCCAAGGACTTAAAAACATGATAACTCTAATAGGATCTTCATTAGAAGTGTTAGGTTTTTGCCTCGTAGTCGTCGAGGTAGATGAAGAAGAAGAAGAAGAAAAAGGAACTTTATGTTTAATGTCTTGAGCAATATTATGATGATCTCTTACCATGGTGTTGATGTTCATCATCTTATTGATACCGACGTTGTGATCAAACTTGAGCTCTTCTCCGACGACTACGAATCTCTTCCACTCCTTAGCCAAAGGAGCTTCACTAGAGAGCTTTGTAGGCTTCACCAACATATATGGCATGCTTAATTACTATGTTAAGCCTTCAAATATATGCCATATAAGTTTAGTGTAGGTTTTGCCTTGGTGCTCTTATTTATAGACTTTTTCCAAAGGTCACGCTTATACTTTCATTTATTAAACATATAACATGAAATGGCCCGTATAAATTAAACTCGTATTGGAAATAATTTGAGAATTTTATATGCCAGTTTTACTTTATTTTTGAATTTTTTTTTTTATCGATTTAGCAATTAATTTCAAAGACGCTGAACCAGGCACAAAATCGAGTTTTATTTAAGGGTGAATGTGAGTGATATTAATAATTTGCCACTTCTAGCACGGAAAGGTCACACTTTTGCTAGGGTTTCAATCAACGGAAAAGAAAATTAATAAGTAGAGTGTATTATTGGAGTATAGTGATTGATCTCTCGTCGAATTATCGAAAAAGCAAAGCCACTAATGAACAAAAAATTGATAGTGAATCATGGCATAGAGTAATGGAAGGACCTACATGTCTTATAATATTGAGGTCCGGTAAAGTTTAATTGTTAATTGTGTTAGAATTCTACGGTATTGAGACGTCGTGTAGAGGCCTGACTGCACAAGTCAGTTAGGCACATTTATGGTGCGTGTGCGTATGGGCTCGTGGTCACCTCAGGGTTAACGCATAACCTACTCTAACTTTGGTGCTCAAAGAGAGAAGTGGGAGAGTATTCTTTATTTGGTATTGTATGTGAAAAGAAGCAGAAAAATAGGAAAAGAAAGAAGAGCAGAAAACAGAGGAAGAGAAGAAGAATGTTTTTGTGTTGTGTTTTTGTGAATGATCACAACCTCTATTTATAGTACTAGAAAGTAGCTGTTAGAGAATTACAACAGCCATATTTTGTGAGTAAATGTGGTGAATTAAGAGCATTAAACCAGAAAAATAAAGAGCCATTAAAACAGAATATTATGGTGCATTTACTCGTATTATTCACTGAAATATCATAGCATCCGATGACTTGTAATGGACCGGGAGTCAAAAATATAAGCACACCGCGCACGTGTCACGAGCCGGACGGACGGCGGCGGCGGTGCGCGCGTAGGAGGCTTAGAATAGTCTCCACATAGTTGGTTCTAACCAACAAAACACAATACTCTATATAAACCCACCAAAACACCTTACTCCCACCAATGTGGGACTTTGGTCTTTACAAGTTTGGAGCAAAACTCCAACAATCCCCCACTTGGTCCAAACTAAGTCATATCGGATACTAGACTGAAAGAAATAAAAGAAAGAAAAGATCAAACAGGTGAACAGAGTCTTGAACCTGTAAAAGAAAAGCGAACAGCTCCCTCGAGTAAAACTTGGCCCAAATGAACCCTGTCTCATGACTGCGTTAGAGAATACCCCACGTGTATTCTCACAGAGGGCGGCCAACCCCCACAGTCACGTAGGTGAGTCCATCAAGAGTGTACTGCACACCCCACTCAAAACCTTAGAGGTATGGAACTCATTAAGGACTACCTCCTGTCCAACCTTCCCTTGCAGTAAATAAAACGCTAAAGAGGGACAATCATAAAGGAAATCAATCTTTTATTCCATAATATAAACATGAAACAAGCAACATACATCAGCTTCGTTTGACCACATTGAATCTGACAGACCAGATTGGGTTTCCACTGAATGCATGCTACATAGGTGGGTTCAATCCCATATCTTTAGCAGTATCAGAAACTAGTTTCCTGTTCAAAGCTTTTGTCAACGGATCCGCAATATTTTTCTCTGATCTAACATAATCAAGAGAAATCACACCAAACTTTATCAAATTACAAACAATATTATGCCTCAGGCGAATATGCCTGCTTTTACCATTATATGCCTTATTCTTGGCTACATGTATAGCCGCTTGCGAGTCACAATGTAATCTGCGATCAAGGTACCTGGCTTAGGCCACAGAGGAATGTCCGCAACTAGACTCCTCGACCATTCTCGCTTCTCGACCCACCATCTCGAGAGCTATAAATTCGACTCCATTGTAGACCTCGCAATACAAGTTTGCTTGGAGGATCTCCAAGACACAAAGACCTCCGCCAAAGTAAAAACATAGCCACCGGTAGAGTGTATATCACTACTCTCAGAAATCCGATTAGCATCACAATAACCTTCCAAAATAGGAGGATAACCGTAATATAATAAGCCAAAATCTGCACCTTTAAGATATTTAAGCAAACGTGTAGAGAGCATTCCAATGATCATGACCAGGATTATGAGTATACACCTTTCGGGCGTCAACAACAGTATGCAATATCAGGTCGAGACGAACACATCAGATACATAACACTCCCAAGTATCTTAGCATAGGTAGCCTGATCCACGCTATCTGAAAGGTTCTTCTTTAAGTGCATACTCGGATCGAAGGGTGTTCTGGCGGGCTCAACATCGAAATAACCAAACTTCTTCAGGATTTTCTCAACATAATGAGCCTGACTAAGGCGATAACCAGAAGACGTCCTCTCAACCCTAAGACCCAAGATAACATCGACCTCACCCATATCCTTCATCTCAAAGGAACCCTTTAGCATATTTTTAGTCGAGACTATAGCATCCATAGAGGCTCCAAAAATAAGCAAGTCATCGACATACAGCGAAATGATAATACTATCACCACCACTAGATCTCACATAGATACACGTGTCAGCATGACAGGCTCTGAACCCAAGGGAAATAATCACGTTATGAAACTTTTCATACCACTGTTTAGGCGCCTGTTTCAACCCGTACAAAGATTTAACAAGCCTACACACCTTGTGTTCCTGACCCCGTATCTTAAACCCATCAGGTTGTTCCATATAAATCTCCTCATCTAAATCTCCATTCAAGAAAGCGGTCTTAACATCCATCTGGTGTACAAACAGGTTATGCAAGGAAGCTATGGCAAACATCACTCTAATGGAGGCAATCTTAGTAACGGGTGAGTAAGTATCAAAGTAATCCAAACCAGACTTCTGTGTAAACCCTTTAGCAACCAACCTAGCTTTAAACTTATCTATGGTTCCATCGGCTTTGAGTTTCTTCCTAAAAACCCACTTACACCCTATAGGTTTACAGCCTCGAGGTAAATCAACAATCTCCCAAGTATGGTTTGACATGATAGAATCAATCTCACTATCTATAGCTTCCTTCCACAAAGCTGCATCCACTGACCTCATAGCCTCATCATAGGTTTTAGGATCATCCTCAACTAGAAAAGCAGCTGAACCCTCGTTCACTAGGTTGTCATAATCGGTAATAAAGTCTGAACCAAAGGTTTTCTCAACTCTAGCCCTCTTGCTTCTCCTAGGTTCTGGTAGGGGTTCACTAATATCCGTATCTGGTATACTATCCTCGAGTGTTTCATCAGGAGTGGGGTTTAGACCAACATCAGGCTCACTAGGGGAAATACTCGATTTTAAGGGGAAATATATCCTCAAAGAATACAGCATCTCTTGACTCTATGATAGGTCCGTAGTGACCTGAACTCGCATCCTTAGTCATAAACCTATAAGCAGCACTGTTCGAGGCATATCCCACAAAAATCGTATCTAAGGTTTTAGGACCGATCTTGTCTCTCCTAAAGGCTGGTATAGGTACCTTAGCTAAGCATCCCCAAACTCTCATAAACCTCAAATTTGGTGGATAACCTTTCCAAACCTCGTAAGGGGTCACATCAAGTTTCTTATGTGGGACACGGTTTAGAACATAACAAGCTGACAAAATCGCTTCCCCCCACATAAAATCAGATAATCCAGAGGACAACAACATTGCATTCATCATATCTTTCAAGGTTCTATTCTTTCTCTCGGCTACACCATTTTGTTCAGGGGTATAGAAATTTGAAAACTCATGGATAATCCCATTTTTCTGACAAAATTCTATCAAAGAATCAGACTCATACTCTCCACCATGATCAGATCTCACTCTTTTAATTTTCCGACCTAGTTGGTTTTCTACCTCGGCCTTATAAACCATAAACATATTCTCAGCTTCACTCTTATTCCTCAAAAGATAAACTCTCGTGTACCTAGAACAATCATCCACAAAGGTAATGTAATATCTTTTCCCCCCCTTACTCTCACAACTTTTAAAGTCTGCCAAATCAGTATGAATAAGTTCTAACAACTCGGTTTGCCTCCTAGTTACTTCCTTAAAGGGTTTTCTCGAATGTTTAGCTTCCACACAAACCTGGCATTTATCCATGTCAAGGGTGCTAAGGTTCGATAATAGGTTCATGGTTCTCATCCGTTTTATAGATTTTATGTTAACGTGACCAAGCCTAGAGTGCCAAATATCAAGTGACTCAGCTAGGTAAGCAAAAGAGGGGGTTCCATTAATTTCAACATCGAGAACAAAGAGACCACCATTACAAAAGCCTTTTCCAACAAACTGACCACTCTTAGACATGACTAACTTATCAGACTCAAAAGTAAGCTTAAGACCAGCCTTGTTAAGCAAAGCACCAGAAATTAAATTCCTACGCATATCGGGCACATACAAAACATTATCAAGAGCTAAAATTTTTCCAGAGGTGAGTTTCAGATGCACCTTGCCTATGCCGCAAACTGGTACCTTGCTCGAATTCCCAACGTACACAAAGTCCTTTTCATCCACATCCTTAAGCTCTTTGAACAAGTCCTTGTTAGTGCAAATGTGTCGAGTAGCCCCTGTATCAACCACCCATTCCACAATATTTTCCGCAAGATTGACCTCGGACACCATAGCAAAGAATAATTTCATCCCCTTCACTGGATCCCTCAACGATGTTGGCTTGGGGTTTATTTGGTTTGTTTGGTTTATTACCTTTATAGCCTCCACGTTGATTCCCACCCTTGTTGTTGAATGGTTTGCGTCCACTATTATTATAGCGGTTACCTTGACTTTGTTGCCTTTGGTCATACGCCTTTTTAGCATGGCACTTGAAAGCAGGATGACCAGGTTTATCACACCACCAACAATTACCAGTCATCACCTTTCCTGCGCCTTGCTGATTAGAGTACTGTTCATGACTCCTCTTATAATTATTCGCATTCTTATATTCAACAACATTAGCCTTAACGTTATTAGTAATAGAAGACTTAGAACGATCTTGACTCCTATTAGCATCCTCAATTTTAATATGACCAATTAGTTCTTGTAGCGTCATGTCCTTCTTTTTGTGCCTAAGATGTTTCTTATATTCATCCCAACTAGGAGAAGGTAATTTTTCTATCAAAGCATTGGCTTGCATAAACTCACATAATACCATCCCCTCCGCAAGAATTTCGGACACAAGGTTTTCATACTCATGAATTTGATCCATTATAGGTTTATTATCGACTATTTCAAATTTTAACCACCTAGCGACAGCATACTTCTTAGTTCCAGCATCATCGGACCCGTACTTAGTTTCTAAAGCATCCCAAATTTCCTTAGCAGTTTTACTCTTACAATAGATATCGAATAAATTATTAACCATGTGATGTAACATTACTCCTCTAACGGTTCTATTATCTTTAGCCTTTTTATCGACAGATTTAGCACCATTTTCAGAACTTTCAGCGGTATTATTAGTGTCATATAAAACGTAATCAATATCATACTGCTGAAAATAGAAGAGAATTTTTTCAGACCATCTTTTATAATTTTTACCGTCGAGTGGCTCCATTTTGCTGAGGTCCGGGACGATTTTGGGCTGCATCACGTACGGACCAGCAGTACAGCAGGAGTGACGACAGGAGTTGCTGAAACATCGTTCGTATTCTCGGCTGCCATTGTCGATCAGTAGACTGTAGGATTCAACGTAATAACTGACTTAGATTGTTAGAATTCTACGGTATTGAGACGTCGTGTAGGACACTGCCCTAAGTCAGTTAGACCCCCACTATGGTGCGTATGGGCTCGTGGTCACCAACTCCAGGGTTAACGCCTCCTTCTCTAACTTTGGTGCACTCCAAAGAGAGAAGTGGGAGCTGTTCTTTATTTGGTATTGTATGTGAAAAGAAGCAGAAAAATAGGAAAAGAAAGAAGAGCAGAAAACAGAGGAAGAGAAGAAGAATGTTTTGTGTTGTGTTTTTGTGAATGATCACAACCTCTATTTATAGTACTAGAAAGTAGCTGTTAGAGAATTACAACAGCCATATTTTGTGAGTAAATGTGGTGAATTAAGAGCATTAAACCAGAAAAATAAAGAGCCATTAAAACAGAATATTATGGTGCATTTACTCGTATTATTCACTGAAATATCATAGCATCCGATGACTTGTAATGGACCGGGAGTCAAAAATATAAGCACACCGCGCACGTGTCACGAGCCGGACGGACGGCGGCAGCGGTGCGCGCGTAGGAGGCTTAGAATAGTCTCCACATAGTTGGTTCTAACCAACAAAACACAATACTCTATATAAACCCACCAAAACACCTTACTCCCACCAATGTGGGACTTTGGTCTTTACAAGTTTGGAGCAAAACTCCAACAAATTGTTAATCATTTACGGAATAATACGTAGTAAAAGAAAATAAAAAATTATGCAGCGGCCGCGGTATACTTCCTCCGCTTTGATTACTTGTTTAACTTTTACTTTGGCATAAATACCAATAAAATTAGAAGGTCTATTAGGATCATAAAACCTTTGCAAATTAGAAAAATAAACAAATGTAATGATACACCCAAAATAAAATAGGTAAACAAACGATTGAGACAAAAAGAGTATTTCTGTTTGCCATTTCATGCATAAACAAAATAATTTTTTTTTACTAATAAATAGAAAAGCAATCTAATATCCAAATTATTGAATGCGAAATAATCGTGCTGACAATAATATATTTCGTAATAACTAAAGTCTGATAATAAAATTAAAGAAAATTGTATTGCAAACGATTATTCCCTCCATCTCAATTTAAATGTCTTATTTACGTCGTAATTTTTTTCCAAATTAAATGTCTCATTTCTATTTTTAGTAAGTATTTACAAATAATTTTCTAAAATTGACTCGCTTATAAGTGAGTCTTAAATTTACCCAAAATAATAACAGAAACAATTAAAATAAGAAGGGGAGCACTGATTGTATATATTACAAAAACTGGTCATATAAAAACTGTCACTACTGGAACATACCAGTGATACGAGTCACCAGATCTTATCTCTTTTAGTTGATATTCGTAGTCTTGCGGTTCATTTTCATTGTTTATATATCGCATTCTACCCTAAATCTCAGGTTACACATGCACATGAGCTAGCTACGTTAGCAGTTCGTCTGTAATTGCGATTTCGTGTAACAGTTAGCCAAAAAAAAAAAAAAAAACTGTCACTACTATTTTATTACATCACCTAATAACTAAAACGAGTACTCGTAATAATAATAATAAAATGCATAGTGCCTATCTAAATATTCAACTCAGTGATGCAAGCTCTTAAGTCAATAGTTGTATTTTATTTTATTTTTTCAATTTAATTGGCAATGATCAATTGGCTACGTTTATACTCCCTCTGATCCAACTATTTTTTTTAATTTTTTTTTATTTTGAGACAGATAAATATTAATTTGTTTATTTGACTTAAAAAATTTTAATCAATATTCAAGTAAAATTAGATAGGTACCACTATTATGTTTCTTTTTAATCGATTTTGAAGTATTAAAAAATAATATTATACAAAGAAAACCATCAATTTGAACCTCTTCCTAAAATAGAAAGGTAAACAAATGATTGATTTAGAAGAAGTGTGACGGATGATCCACTAGGAGACTGCACCACGGTCGGTATCGTGGACAACGCTTATCAAACATATTTCCTTTTTTTTGTTTCTCTTCATTTTTTGCAAGCGATCTGGTTATTTATTTTTCGAATGGTTTAACAATTACTCCGTAGTTAATTTACGAGGTAGGAAAAAATAGTACTCCATATAATATTTATTATTTTAGAGGTCATGGACTGAAAATTAAGAGAAAGACAACTAAAAAGAATCCATGCTTATTTTTTTAGATCAAATTACAATCCATAGTAAATAATATTTTTAAATTAAATTATAATCAAATTAGTCAACTCTCTCACTAACTACAATTTTGAATTTGACCTACACGGAAAATGTTGTCCGATAAATACTTAGGGTGTGTTTGGATTGGGGGATTTGGAGGGAAAGGAAAGGGTGAGAAAGTAATTAAGTGATTGATACCCTTGTTTGGATAGCAATCAAGAGGGGAGGGAAATGGAGGGGAAGAGATTTGGAGGGATCCATTTTCCCTCCTCAAAGCCTAATTGGAATCCCTCCAAAATAGGCAAGATTTGGAGGGAAAATGGTATCCAAACACCACCATTTCCCATTCCTTCCCCTTCCTTCCCCTTCCCTCATTTCCCCTCCCCTCCCTTCCCCTCCTATTTTGCTATCCAAACACACCCTTAGTGTGAGCTACTCGCTTGAGTCCACGTCTTTTAGTTTCGTGAAGCGAAGTGGCAATCAAGCCTCTCATTGTATGGCTCACTACTCGCTTCTAGATTTTCTACGAGAATTCATACCTTTAAATAATACAAATTTGGTTGCTTCAAAAAAAATATATATAATTTGATCGGATCCATAAAAATCTACTATCAAGGGAAGACGGTTAATAATAATTAGCTATTTTAATTTAATTAGAAGATGGAATCATCTTTTTGTGTTTAAAAACATATTTAATCTGAACTTATTTCAAAATAAATACTTCAAACTTAGGGTTTTTTTTTTGTCAGACATTACCTTATATTTTGGGCGAATTGTGAGGTACTACCTTACATTTTATTTTTTGTGAAGAACTACCTTACATTTTCTAAAGTTTGTGAGACACTACCAATCAGGTAATTCCGTTAAGTTTTGGACGTTGACCGTTAGTCAACGTAAAAATTTCTTTGTTAAGTGCAGCTCTCCTTATTTTCTTCCTTCATTTTTAATTTCTTCAAAGTTTCTCTCTGATTTACCATTGTTTTCTTAATTTACAACATTTTTTAATTGCAAATCATACACAATCCTTGAAAAATGTAAAGTGAAAAAAAAAAAAAAAACAAAACAACAAACAATAAGATTTTAATTTCAAATGTAGTAGTAACAAAGAAAGGATTGAAAATTGAGAATTCAACCTTCTTCGAAAAGAGTTCACCAATCATTTATTGGGCGTCTTATGGTGTCGGATACGACGGCGAAGTCGATGAAGTGTTCGAAAAAGGGCTTTGGTATGATTTTTCGCCGGCACCGCTTCGACAAAATAAAATTATCAACTAGTCTTTGATAAAGGGGTGATTTTGGGCTTGCAATTGAGATATGAATGATGTAAGTGATGTTATAGTGATACTGGTGAGGTAAGTTTTTGATTAATGGTGTTTGAAGAGGAAGAAAGAACAAGTTTTTACCATTTAATCAGAGTTCGGTAGAATGCAATTGTAACACTCTACTAAGCAATGGTAAAAGATAAATATATACGAGTACTACTTTAATTGAGATTAGAAGTTTTCTTGCACCCACAATCTTTGAGCAATGGAGAAAAATAATGGACTTAATTTCAGATCCGATGATGATAACGATGGTGGAGTTTGGAGGAGAAGAGATAATGAAGATTAAAGCTTCAAATGAAAGGTAATTTTGAAGCAAAGAAAAATTCCGTCAGATAATGACGGTCAAACCCCAAAACTTAACGGAATAAGCGATTTGGTAGTGTCTCACAAACTTTTAAAAATGTAAGGTAGTTTATCACAAAAAAATAAAATGTAAGGTAGTTCATCGCAATTCGACCTAAATATAACACTAGCACAAAATTAAGCAAAAAAAACGCAAGAAAACCGTTTTATATAGAAAATACACCCGTTGTTTCCATGGCCGTTGTTTATAATCAAAAGCAACGCAAAAAAAATATACGAAACCGTTTTTTATATCAAAAATATCGTTTTATAAAAATTTGGCGGTTTTGATTAAATAAAACGGTTTTTTACAAAAAACCGTTTTTTAAAAACATTAAAAAAACGGTTTTTAAAAAAAACTGTTATAAAAAATTCAATTTTTTTTTAAAAAAAATAAAATTACGAAATTGCTATTATTACATATAAATTATCCAAATACAATTTATATAAATTATCCAAATACAATATTATCAAAATACAATATAAATTATCAAAATACAATTTCTAGATACAATATATATAAATTATCAAAAAATTTATTTTTGTAGTATATTGCTAAAAATCCACCTTAAACGACGTAACCTATGCAAACCCTAAATGAAAATTGAATCCACCTTGATTAATCCTGCAAAAAATTCAATCCGTATTCATTCAACAATAATAATATATATTTTTATAATACTATGATTTCGTTTGCATAGGTTACGTAGTATTATAAAAACAACAACAAATCGTTTACAAAAGCTAAGATACTTGCCTCTTTATATAGCTAAATAGAAATTTTCCCCGCATATCTCGTTCCTCGTCGATTTCTTGCGCCATATATGATGTTCCGGGTGGATTTTTAGCGATATACTACAAAAAAAGAAAAAATATATAATTATCTTAGTGCGTAATAATAAAATAGATACTTGAAAGCTTAATCTAACCATCGTAGTTCAAGCCGTCGGAACCAACGCCATCGGCGGACCCACCGTCCTTTGAACACCTAAGTAAGGTAGAGTGCAGCGGGATCTTTTAGTAGGTGCAAACGGATCTGTATTCCGGCCGGCGACGACCAAGAAATGGGCCGTCAAAGTCGGTTGGAGGTTATAGTTCGTCAAAACTTTAAACGGCCATAACTTCGCGCCAGAGTGTCCGATTGGGGCAAATTTTTTTTTCAAACTGCTTAACTTTTCGAGATCTACGCAATGGGCATGCCCCAAAGGGGCATTGACGTCCGAATAATTTTTCAAAAAAAAATGCCTCTAAAAGGGTGTTTTGGCCCTTTTAAATTTTTACGACACAAACAAACCTCCAATACTAAATATCGTCCATCAACAAATTGTATACTCCGTATTACTCTTTCATATTACCACGTATTAATTATTACTCCGTATTATTACTTCGTGTATCACGTATTATTACTCTGTATTATAACAACATATTATTTCTTCGTATTATTCTCAAATAAACTACAAGCTCAAGAATTATGAAAAAAAAGTTATAAGCATTAGAATTACTTCGTGTTATTTTCAAATTGTTGTTACAAGCACGAGAATTATAAGCATTAGAATTACAAAAAAAAAAAAAAAAAAAAAATAACTACAAGCACGAGAATTATTATTACTTCGTGTATCACTCTCTCTCGGCCCTAAACCCGACACCATCACCCTCACCCTCACCCTCGGCCGCCCGACTACACTCACCATCACCCTCATACAACAACAAACAGCAACAAATAAACAAACAACAACAACAGCAAACACGACAACAACAACATAAACAACAACAACCACCTTCTTCTCCCTCTCTCTCATTTATACTTCATCTTCTTCCTCACCTTCTTCTTTCTTTAACTCCATTAACAACACCAACAACAAAATAAACAACAACAATAACATCAACATCGACAACAACAACATAAACAACAACAATAACTTCAACCGTAACAACAACAAGAACAACAACAACAACATACATACGGAGTACAATAAAATCAAACAAAAAAACGAAATTAGAGCATAAAAAGAATGAAGAATACATAAAACGAATGAAAAACGAACATTTTTAAGGAATATAAATTAGGGCTTAGCAAACTTCGAACAAAGTATAAACTTAAATTAAACAATGAACAATATTGAAACTAATATAAATGAAAGGTTGTTTCGAATAAAATTATTTTAAAGAATACGAATGAAAAAAAAATGAAGTAGAAGAGAGTGTTTGTTTATGAATAAGACTCAAAAATAAGAAGCAGTAAATAAAATATACTAAGGCAAAAATAAAAAACGTTTGATCTTCCTAGTAGCGCCAAACTTTAAAAAAATTTAAAACATAAAAAAAAAAACGGTTTTTTATAAAAAAAACCGTTATAAAAAGTTATTAAAAACAACGGTTTTTAATATAAAAACCGTTTTCTATAATTTTAAAAAAAAAACCAAAGCTTGAGGATTACTAAAAAACCGTTTTTTTTTAATAATTACTAAAAAAAACGGTTTTTTTTTTAAAAACCGTTATAAAAAATTCATTTTTTTTCTAAAAAAAAAAAAATTACGAAATTACGAAATTAAGTCAAATAAAACGGTTTTTAGTGTAATAACCGTTTTTTTTTAATGTTAATTAAATATAACGCATTTTTAATTACGAAACCGTTATTTAAAGTCTAACTAAAAACAACACATTTTTGTTAATAACCGTTTTTTATAGTTTAACCGTTGTTTATAATTGTTTTTTCGTTGTTTTTAGTTATGAGTTAGATTTGGCGCCTATAGATTAAACAACGGAAATTTTTTTGTCGTTGTTTATAATATTATAAACAACGGCCTGGCTAATTTGTGTTGTTTTTGCTCCGTTGTTTTTGCTCAGATTTGTAGTAGTGTAAAGTAGTGTCTGACAAAAAACCCCCAAATTTATAATGAGGAGCTTAAAGTGATTTCGGAGAAATGTGTGACGGAAGCATGGGCGGATTTAGGATTCGAAAGTAGTTAGGGCCGAATTTTGTTGGCATATTAATAATTTTTTTGAACGGTTTAGACTAATATGGGGTCAATTGGAGGTATCATCGCGCCCTTTTCTACTATCATTAATAATTGGTTATTGGATATGTCTTAAAGAAAACAATAAAAGTAACTAGCAATAATAACCTAATTCAAAGAAAATACTTCATGAAAAATATTGATACAATACTTCTTTAAATAGTATATACTAAAATAGCCACACGAAGTTTGTTATTCACGAAGTTTGTTATTGAAACATCTATCTATATATCTATATCTATATATATAATATAAAAAACCAAGTTGAGATGTATATTGAAATGTTGAACATCTCTCGACGTGCCATGTAGGAAAATTGTGATGTTTATAGCGCCACATGTCAATTTCTTATTGACCACACCATTAAATATATTCTCTCTCATATTTAAGTATTAACTAGCTTAGTGGCCCGTGAAAATCACGGGTTCTCTTAATAATTTTCGTATTTGTATCATTTTTATTTATCTAATAAAGCGTGTTTATTGTTAATGTTATATTTTTCAGCTTCCATATATTTAATTACCCGTTTTTATTATTTTGTACATATTATTTGATGCAATCTAAATATTATATGTACCATATTGTAAACATTTAATTTAAAATAATATACACTATCGAAAATGTATCCAATATTACAAATGGGTGTTGTTCAAATGTACCCACCTTTTACTCACTTGTAACCAAAAAAGACCAAAATGTCCTTTTCATTTCTCATCTTCCATTTCACAACTTATGTTTTCTCTCTAAAAAAATTCAAATCACGTACCATCGTGAAACCACCAACATCGGCTTGCCCGCCGCCGCCCACGCCACCGTGCGGCCCTAACCACCTTCCACCACGTTTGACGCCCTCCCTTAAAATATAATCATAATAATAAATAACAAAAAAAAAAAAAATTTAAAAAAAAAGAAAAGAAAAGTGAAAACGTGCACTTACCACTAACGCACATCTCCCAGCCTCCCCCCACCCCACCTGTTGGCCCACCACCACCGCCACCGTCCAGACCCATACCACCACCGCCACCGTCCCCACCAGTAATAACCCAAAAACCCATATTCAATTAATAAAATTAATTATCCAATAACAATGACAATAAAAAGAACAAGCGGATTAATTGAAATATGTCGTTATTTGGATTCATAATTAAAAGTTCAATGAATTGTAGATGTAAATTGATTGATTTTAGATGATTTGGGATGGTTTTAGGGTTGAAGTATATGAGTTGGAAAAAGAGAGAATCTGATTTAGTCAAGGGTAGTGGATGGAAAAAAAAGATCAAAAATGGTACAACTGAGTAAAACTTGGGTACAATTGAACAATAACGTTACAAATTTTGTTTTATTGTTTGGATTTTGAGATAATAACGAAAAACAGGTAATCTCGATAATTAAAAAAAATACATAAAATACCCTCAAATCTTTTTCAATATGCTTAAGTTAATTTAAAGTACCCTCAAATCTTTTTTCAATTCTTTTATGTTTTCCCCCTTAACATGAACGAATAAACAGCAAATCTTCTTGCTAATAAAATAATACAACTTCGATCATCCTCATTTTTTCTTGTTTTTGTATTCATCTTGTACACATATAAAAAATATTGTATGATAAATTAGTTTAGGAAAAGAAAATATGAAATTAAAAACCCAAAAATTAAAATATAAAATGAGGAGAATTAATGAGTTTATTAATACATGACTTGCAATATTTTATATATTGCACTAATAAAAATAATGCATTAATTTTTCATCTAAAAAATAAATCCATTAATTTTAGGGTTTTTCTACGGTGTACCCTCCAACTTTTTAGTTTTCTCTCGTATACCCCTCTTTTTTTTCACTTATACCGTGTACCCTTAAATTTCATTATTCATTCTATACCGTGACCTAAAGTCACTAAACTGTTAATTAAACATTAACACCGTTAGAATAAGCTCTTATTTCCCCATTTTTTATATTTTCCCTTCAAAATTGTGAAATATCCCCCTCTTTTTTCTATTTTTAGTGTTAGCCTAAAAGAAAAAAAAGATGAAGAGAAGTGATGAAGTCACAAAAAATATAAAATAGAAGAAAAAACGGGAGGGAATATTCATAAATTTAGAAGGAAATATTAAAAAGTGGGAGAAATAAAAGCTTAATGTAACGGTGTTAGTGTTTAATTAACGGTTAAGTAATTTTAGGTCACGGTTGAGAATGAGTAATGAAGTTTAAGGGTACACCGTGTAAGCGAAAAAAAGTAGGGGTATAAGATAGAAAACAAAAAAGTTGGAGGGTACACCGTAGAAAAACCCTTAATTTTATAAGTAGTAGTTCATCCATTTTGGTTCTTTTATATTAAATAATTAGTTAAAATAAATAAGCATGAAAATTAACATGAGAATTATGAAAAAAAAGTCTAGACACAAAATTTATCTACTCCATATTACTTAAAAAAAAGGTCTATCCATTACTTTATAGGTTTTTTTTATTGAATGATGACTTAAAAATAATTAAAGATCTAAAATTAAAAAAATAACTGAATCAATTAAAATAATGAGATTGATTTGCTTGTTTCATATGTAAGTACACCATATTATAAATATACAATTTTCAGTTGTATACAATAAAAAGTATATAAAATTAAAACAATTTTTTGTTTGATTTTTGAGTCAATGAAAAAATACCAATTCTGATAGACGTATTTACCTTATTAATTTTCTCTGAAATTCAAGAATTTATATATATAGTGATAGGTTATATTGATTGAACATCAAATTGGTATATCAATTTGAAAAAAATAATGACATGTTATTAAAATAAATAAATATAAATTTAAAGCGCATATATTATAACGTGACGATAATTTTTATTCCCTTTTTTTAAGTCCAATTTTATAACATGACAATAATTTTTATAACATGACGATAATTTTTATTCCCTTTTTTTTGTCATTTTTAATAATGTTATTAAAAGAAATAAATATAAATTTAAGGCGCATATATTATAAAAAAAAAAATTACATCTAAGAAAATTTAAAATTTTAGATAGGTCTCAAAAGACATTAAAGAGTAAAAAAATGCACACAGAGTACAAAATAAAATAAAAATACTCCCTCTTTTCAAGTCCATTGGCATCCCTTCTCTTTTTACATTTACCGAGACGCTTTTTGTAACGACAATATCTATAGTTCTAAATTGTATAAAAATATAAAAATTTGATATTAATGATGTACTTATAAAAACGAATAAAACAATATCTCACATAACTATATTTTTATTTATACATTACGAGTTATACCGAAAATTCTTCACCTATGTGAATAGTGTCGAAAAAGAAGGGATACTAATGAAAATGAATGGAGGGAGTAGCTGTTAAAAAAATTAATTAAACAACAACGGATTCAACTCCACAACTTGCAACAAATATAATATTAAAATATTCACATTAAAGCTGCAACACCAACAATCACACATAAAGCTGCAACACCAACAGCTCTTTTACATCTTCATCAGTCTTCGTGTCTACGAAGTCTTCGTCTTCTTTAATTAACACACCATGTGCTGCAGGATCATCTTCGACTTCCTCTTCGTCTTCCAATCTTCATCTTCGACTTCATAGGACCGCTGTGGATGGCCTAAAGAGAGGCATTTTATTTTATTTTATTTATTTATTATATTTTGACTTATTTAAATTGTTTAGTATAAGATCTAGTATACTTAACCAGTTAATGCTTCTTTAAAAATTTGATAAAATAAAATAGATTAATAAGTCAACATACACTTAATTTAAGTACACCCCTCAATTTTCTATGATATCAACTAAGTAATTTTGGAAATTTTATATTCTCTAATTATAGTCTCTACATTACTAATTATCGCTTATTGTTTTTTAACCTAATTAACATCACTCGTATATTAGTATAATCAAACTTAATAATAATAATAATAATAATAATAATAATAATAATAATAATAATAATAATAATAATAATAATAATAATAATAATAATAATAATAATAATAATAATTTGAATATAATGAAACTTTGTACCCCTCTAATTAGGGTTTTGTTTAGTACCCTACCCTACGGTCTTAAAATTAGGGTTTTGTTTTCTGGTACTCTCTTCAGTCGTCAGATGCAGTCAGCAATGAAGACATCTCACTTACTTCGTATCGCGCTTGGAGAGGAGATACACATGTAGGTTGTGCGAGTTGAAAACATGGAATCAGATCACTATATGGCATCACTCGGTTACACTGCACAAGTCTATCATATCGGAACTTGGCGTTTGTGGTAAATGCAGGTGGATGTACCACAAAAGCAATGGTCATCGTCACGGCGAGATGACGCCGCCATCAACGGAGCCCACCACCACTTACAGCACTTCGGGGAACACCACCGAATATTCCTCCAGCGGTACGACGGTGTCGTCGGTCGGGAACATCGAGACTTGGGGTGGTAAAACACCATTGCGGAGGATGAAGAGGTCTCTGCTGAGGGTGATGCATGGGTTTTGCAAGCTAGTGCTAGTGATAGGATTGATTTTTTTCATGAGGTTTCTCAATTGGCAGAAAACGAGGCTGATGCCAGGGTTTCGAAAATGGAAGCTGGTGCTGGGATCGATGTGATTCTCGAGGTGGTTCAGGTGGATACTGTGGAGGTCGCTGCTGGCCTCGAAAGGAAGGTGATGTAACGACCCGGCTTTTCGTTAGTTAATTAAACAAGGCGGAAAATTAATTAGGTACTTTATATATATAACAAAACCGGATGTTATCGTATTACAACTCAAAATACATAATCAGAGTTATAGATAAACATGGTCATTAAATTACAATCTCTCGAAAACCGAAATAAAATATGCAATCTCTCCATGCTCCTCGGTAATGATCTCGGGGTACCTAAAGTGAACCGTATTAGCATTTTCAATCCCGCACATAACCGTGATTGCTCATTGGCCATCATTAGGCTCATATCCAATGTGCATAATAAACAGTACATCTTATAACATATATGAATGTTGCAATTAGCAAATAATAACATTTCTCAAGTTATAATTCAAGTTATAATAAGCATGCGATTTAAAACGATAAAGCATACAGGCATGATATTCAGTTATAAATACAAATAACAGTTAAAATCATATCAATAGTATCACAAGTATTCAACATAATTACGGTGCGATATCAGATCGCAAACTATCAGAAAAACTGTATCAATCACTTCATGCAGACTCGATTCACTTCAGAAATGTGTGGTCTTTAATTTTTAAAGATGTTTTGACTCACTTCACATAATTCAAACAACACATACTGCTTATGAGCCTGACCACTGAGTAGGGCTTTGTACTCTAGTCGTTTGCATCTCACTACCATAGTGCAGCGACTTACTTAACTCGTAAACCACGCCGAATACTATAGTACTTGCATCTCATCTTCTAGTATTCGAAATGATTCGAATTTCAGTTACAATCCCGTCAAGTGATCTTTACGCAGGGTAGGAACGAATGCAAGCGTCGCGTCCACTAAGAACGAAACGCGGCAAGGAGACAGAACCGCGAGATGACAATCGCAATAAGGTCGCGGTGGCCCTGATACCTCTAGCGAAATAGGGGAATTAACCCTAGTCTAATATGCATATTCTAATATTTACTTTAAGAATGGGCTATGCTATTCATAGAGCATCTTAACTCTGAATAAAGCGACTACTTCCTAGAGACTGACCCAAAAGAGTTGGCGTATTCATTATCTTGTACGGAGTAGGCAGTGCGACTTAAGGCGCAAAGGCATGAGTAGGATGACTAAGCAATAAGGCTACCGGCTTGAAAACCACACTATTCGGGATGACCAGCGTCAGAGACCGAGATAGTGGTGTCCGTACAAGACTATCATAAACCCCACTTCACTCACGATTGACGTTTTCATAACAGAGGCTCAAGCTTTTGACCTGTTCTTTAACTTACTCATAATTCATTATTTTATTTGATATTTTATATCACATATTATTAGATTCTCCTAGTCTCATCGTCAAACGTTTAAATTTTGTATTCGGTTTCATATGATCACATAACATGTTCGTTTATTATTTGATGTGTTGTTGAGATTTAATATTTTTAAGTGTCTAAGTTGTTACGTTTATTAGTATGTCCAATTTTATTTAAGTGTTTTTCGAAACACTTTAGTTATTTAAATTATTAATTTTCAATTTTCTATACTTAGGAAATTTTCAATTATTTACAATATTTCAAATTTTAAAACTTGAAATATCTTTGAATTTTGAGACGTAACTTGTTTAACAAGTTTCGTGAATTTTTCACTATTCACGTCTTGGGATTTGAAAAGATAACTCGTTCAACAAGTTACCTTAAATTCTCCTTAAAATAAGTTTTTAAACTTTTGGGACGTTACTTGTTTAACAAGTTTCGTCCCGGTTTACTATTCATGACGGTTACTATTCATCGGTCATTATTCATCTCAGTCGCTATTCATCGGTCACTACTGTTCACCTCCTAACTTAGTTACTAAGTCTAAAAATCTAGTTTCAAAGTCGTTAAGTTCGGTTTGTAAAAAGTGATAAACGATATTTATTTTAAAATGACACTTAGTTAAATTTAGTCATCTATTTACTAAATTTAGCGATTTTCATTTTTAATAATAGTATCGTGGTTTGTTCATTTAGTCCGTATCGTCCAAGTCCAACAGTCCAATATTATGCAAAGGCAGTAGCACACGATTTCATTCATTTTTATAATGGTGACTCAATTTAATCGGTTTATCATATTTCTTTTATAACGATTCCGATTTATACAAAAATTCAATTCTACTAACTATCAAATTTTAGTGACTTAGTGATATTTTCATTTTGATTAAATTTGGTCCATTTTTAATGTGAATGCCGTGTGATATGTATATATGCCATAATTCATTTATTTCTTTTAAATTCTTAATTCTAACTTATTAACTACTAATTAAATTATTTTAACAATAAACTAAAAAGTGATAAAAATAAATTTAACCCTAAAATAGGCAAGAATGCCGTGGCCTACTATGGTTATGGTCAAATTATATTTTTTTTTATTTTTATCGGTTTTTAGCTTAAAGTTTAATATTCTAATTATTCTAAAACGATTTAAACTAAAATGAAATTTTACTAAAAAATTTATTTGACTAAAATTTGAGCTAAAATATAAAGTTTATTTTTCTAAAAGTTTAAGTTGTTTTAAATTATATTACTAACATAATACAAACTAATAATTAAACAAAAACAACAATTACTAACAAACATAAAATAAACAAAATCAAAGTGTGCTAATAACATGAACATCAGTACATCACATGAACATTTCAAGAACATCATGAACATAAAAATTAAAGTCAAGAACACATATGCACAATTAACACTTAATAATTTATTTTCCTAAATTAATTTTTATAACATAATAACAACCATTTTAATACAACTTAACATAACATATTATTTACAAAAATTAAAAGTGAAAATTTATTAAAAAAAAATGGAAAATGCCGTGAGCATGCATACATGTTCGTAAATTTTATTTTCGATTTTTCTTCACTTTAAACTCATTGTTAATATTTAACATATTTTTACATATAAACTTATATATATTTAAAACTCATAAAACATAACTAAACATATAAAAAACAATTTAAAGTGTATGTATAATAAAATGAAAAACAATATCATGCAAAAATGAAAACATATAAAGTATACTATCATTATTATTAGTTATTATCATTTTATTACTTATTATCATCTTACTAAACATCACATAAACATACAAGCACATAAATCAAACATATCTATTATAAGAACATATTTATTATTCACAAATAAATATAAGCCTAATTAAATAACGCAAAATTTAGTTTGTGCGGGGGCACCTTAAATTAGATGATTAATCGTCGACGAATCTAAAATAAATTTTAGACCCGAAAAGTCTTCACCCATAACACCCATGTTCTTTACCCAAAATAATCCAAGAGTGTTAGCTTCAAAAGACCCACTAAAGAACTAAGGATGCTTAGGAATTATTAAGATAATATTAAGGTTTTTATTTTAATTTCTTTTGAAAGAAAATGGAAGAAAAATAAGGAGAGAAAATGGGAGGAGGCTCACGACATTTTTTAGGAGAAATGATGTTCATTTTTCTCTTTGAAAAATTATGAGGATAAGTTATAAAAATTTAGATAATAAGGTTGAAGTTTTAATTTAATTAAAGTTTAATTAAAATGTAAATAAAGACATAATCATCATCTTCGGACACATAAGTCCATATTACTATTTGGCTAAGATTTTGTCCCCCTGATGTTTTTAAATATCTCGTTCTCGAAAAACGTGTTACGAAATAAATCGGGTAAGAAAAACGGTAAAAGTTAAAGTGTGCTGTTTTGACGATTTTTCGAAATATATCTATTTTGGAAAGCTAAAACTAAAATATTTTAATTATAACTTTAAAAGTTTTGAAAACTGAAGGAAAGACGATAAAATTTAAAGAACGAGGATTTTAGCTTTTTGATCACAAAATTTTGATTTGCGCGATCGCGAAAAGTTTCGAAATAAAAGGTATAATGTTAAAATAGCGTTTTGAAATAAAATCAAAAATAAAAATAAAATTTCAAAAGGGCACTAAAAACAAAATCGAGTTTTAAATCTTGAATGTTCGAATAAAATTTTCCTAAGTCGAAATCTATATTTTTTTCGTTGAATGTTTTAAATTTAAAGATTTATATTTAGCCGTCAAAAATTTAATTGATTTGTATTAGGGGTTACTTCAAATTTCGATAATTTAGAAAAGAGTTAATTAAATAGAAATGAAATAGTAATTTGATAATTGAATTAACAAAGATTAAACTTTATTTTTAATTAAGGAAACGTAATGATGAAAAATCATTATGTTAGAATGACATAAAGTTGAGTCTTCCTCAACACACTTCATCTTGGTTTGCGTGTTTGAAATCGTTGATTTGAATTTCAAAGGCGGGAAAAGTATAAGGGTTTATTTTTATTCGAAAATGAAAAATGTTCGAAATTGAATTTTATGAATAAAAGGTTTTACTTTTATTTTTATGAATAGTTAACTTGACTTAACCTTTTTGAAATTTGAAAGACGATATCAGTCTTGTGGTTGATTTTTATAAAATTTTGAATTGTGTTTCTTTTTCAATTCTAAAGATAATATATTTTATTTTATTTTTCAAAAATTTTAAATTTGGATTTAAGAAATTTAGTATTATTTGGCAAAAAATATTTAGACGCATTTTTATTATAAGGAAAAGGATGAATTTAATTTAAGGAATTAAATTCTTTTATAATATTGTGTTAAAATAATACTGCATAGCTAGTGATAAGAATCTGTCGGTCCTGATCCGGTCGGTCCGAGTGGACCCGGATCCGGACCCGCAGTAATATTCTTAGACCCAGATCCGACCCGGATCCACCGGGTCCAAAAAATTGAGATCTGCATCCGCACTGCCTACACGATCCCGGTCCCATCCAGGTCCTACAAGTTTCTTTTTTTTTTTTTTTACAAAACTAATTTTTTTTAATGAAAACGACAAAAAACAAATATAACGAAAATGAATAAGTGCTACGTAATAAAATTCCAACATAGTTTCCATACTCCACGACCTACAAGTCCATAATGTTGAAAATATAATTTCACAAATTACAAAAGTCAAATTGTTTCGATTTCCAAATATATGAATTTCATCCTTGAATCCTCAAGAATTAACTGGGGTCGACTAACATGAATCGTGATCTGAGACCGTTCATAAATAACAATCAAATTATAACCATTTACAGATAATAATTAACCACATCAGTATACCAGAAAAAAATGTCATATTAAAGCATATGATATGCAATTTCACTGAATCTGTAACCTAACCAGTTTAATCACACAGTTGTGGATTTCATCTCCGCCCTTGGTTTTTATCATCTTTGAATCACCAAGTCACTGCCAATGTTCAACAAGCAGCTAAAATCTGACATAAAATGACACAGTACAAATTAAGATCACTTAGATAACACAATAATCAAACTTAACCAATATTGATCAATGTTACTCCGACATTTGACAAACTTAACCAAGTGTCTCTTTTTAAGTTTTTATTTTTTAGGGTTTTGAGTGGGTGAGGCAGTGAGGCTGTGAAGGTCGTAGGACTCTAGGTAGTATTTTTAATTATTTTTTTTTTCGGGTCTACGGGTCGGGTTCGGGTCTAATATTTAAGACCCGGACCCGACCCGGATCCATATTTGAAATATCTATATCCGACCCCGATCCACCGGGTCCAAAAAAGTAAGACCCAAACCCGACCCATTCGGGTCGGGTCTAGCGGGTCCGGGGCGGGTACCCGACCCGTTGCCATCCCTAGTTACAGTGATGCCAGGGTTTCGGAAGTTAAAGTTGTTACTGGTGATGAGATTGTTGTTTCTCTTGAGGTTTCAAAGCTTGATGTCGATGCAATTGTCTCCACTGGGGGTGCTGACGAGGTGGTTCAGGGGGATATTGTGGTCGCTTGACAATGTTTCTTGGTTAATGGTATCTAATTACTATGATAAGTAATACAATCGTGAATCGTGAATCGTGTATTGCGTTTCTCTGTTTTATCGTGAATTGTGTAGTGCGTTTCTCTGCCTTATCCATGTTTCTTGGTTGAAGGAATAAAGGGATAAGGTATGAGAGTGTTTTGGGCGGCGGGTGGTATGTGGTGGTGCACCGACGCGGGTTGTGGTGCGGCAGGGAGTTGAGGTTAGGGTGGTCAGATCTCGGTTTGGGCGGTGCACGGAAGTGGGGATGGAGGCGGGTGGGCGGTGTTGGTACTCGGTTGGGTTAGGGTGGTCAGATTTGGGTTTGGGCGGTGCATGGAAGTGGGGATGAATGCGGGAAGGCAGTGTTGGTGCTTGATTGGGTTGAGCAGGACAGTGGTGGTGGTTGAATGTGGTGGATGGTGGTAGGTGGTTTGTAAGTAGTGGTTGCTTTATGAAATTGAGGATGGAGAAATGACAAGGGTAATTTTCTCTCGTGAACGTGGAACACAGCGACATTCATCCAGTAAATAGACATGTGGTGATTGTAAGCATACATATCGATTTTGTCAAACTATTTCCCAATTATACCTCTTTTAAAGGTGTCTCGAGTTGTCACAAAATTTGTACGATGTGACAAATTGATCGAAAGACGCGAAAAATTATTTTCATAGCCAAAAAAATATTTTCAATATGTAAAAATTTATTTTTTTGGTAAAAGGTAAGTTATATGAATATTCAAATCAAAACATACCAATTTACAAACAACTCACCGCTCACAAGTTTGGGTCGAGCCAAACTGATTACAAAGGCCTCCTAAGGAACTCCAACCAACAGACATCACGTTTTGACAAATTGCCAACATCCAAGGCATTCAATCTCAACAAAAGTAACGCTCTAACCTGATTAATTAAGAGACGAGGATACAATAATAATGCTTCTAGCCGACTCTTGTTACGTTGCATCCAAACTCCACAAAAGACACCATTAACTGCTGCAGCCCCAACTGACCTCTGAAGCTTCGTCAAAGCCCTTCTGTTACACACAGTCTGCCAATTGACATTAGACACAGCCAATCCCATCCACTCAGCAAGAGCATCCAAGCAAAGTTTACTGTAAGAACACTCAAAAAACAAGTGGGAGCATGTTTCTTGAGCCAAACCACACAAATAGCAATCAGCTACAGCACACACACCAAATCTAATCAGTTTATCCATTGTTAGCAATCTTTGAAGCCTTGCTAACCAAGCTATAAAAGACCATCTAGGGACATTGTATCTATTCCAAACTCCATGGGACTAAGGAGTCCTCAAATGACTGCCATTCAACCAAGTATAGCCATTGTTGATTGTATACAGACTATCCTTGGAACACCACCTATCCCCAATATATCCAGCCTTCAGTACCTTCTTCACCTTGCAAATTTGCTTCCATACCCAACTTGATGAGATACTAGGCTCATAATCTCTCCAATGGATACTCTTCATATAAATGTGGTTAACCTACTTAACCCACAGGTGATCCTTTTTATCAACCAACCACCACACATACTTGCCCATTGTTGCCATGTTCCACTTCTGACAATGTACCACTCCAAGGCCACCATTAGCTTTCTCTGAACAGACTTTCTCCCATGAGACTAGAGGGGCTTTGTGATACTCCTCACTCCTATCCCAAAGGTAATTCCTACAAATTGCAATCACCTTATTCATTACTGAAACTGGAAGAATGAATATGGAAGCCCAATAAGTGTGCATAATATTTAACACAACATTCACCAAGGTTAGCCTCCCCATATAAGACAGTCTTCTGGCCCCCCAGCCCCTGATTCTTGCACAAATCCTCTTACGTAGCATGTGACAGTCCCTGCTATTTATCTTTCTGGAGCTGATAGGAACACCTATGTACTTAAATGGAAGAGTACCCTTCTTGAAACCAAAAAACCTTAGAATATTCCCCAAAACATTCTGACTGATATCATTACAGTATAAATCATATTTGTCCTGGTTCATCACCCGGCCTGAGGCCTCTGAAAATGTAATAAAACCCCTCAGAAGCAGCTTAACTGACATCTCATCACCTTTTGAAAACAGCAAGAGGTCATCAGCAAAACATAGCTGGTTTAGTCCCAATCTACCACACAAAGGATGATGATGAAACCCATCCATTTTAGATACCACACCAAGTATTCTAGACAAGTACTCCATGCATATAGTGAAGAGTAAAGGGGATAAAGGATCCCCCCTTTCTCAAGCCCCTCTCCCATTTTAAATAACCAAAGCATTCACCATTAATGGACATTGTATACCAGGGACTTCTCAAGCTAACCATAATAAAATGGATCAAGTGTGGAGGAAAGTTTAATGCACCCAACATCTCCTCTACAAAATGCCATTCAACTGAGTCATACGCTTTCCTAAGATCAATCTTAAGCAAGCATCTTGGAGAACATGTTTTCCTGGTATATAATTTAACCAGGTCTTGACATATTAATACATTCTCTACAATTTGTCTACCTCTCACAAAGGCACTTTGGTTAGGGCTGATAATCTCAGGAAGCATCATCCCCAACCTGTTACAAAGTACCTTTGAAATGCATTTTGAAAGGATATTACAGCAGGCTATGGGTCTGAAATCAGCAACTGAAGTAAGGCAAGGTTTCTTAGGAATCATAGTGAGAATGGTAGAGTTAAGCTGCTTTAACAACTGCCCATGTCTGAAAAAATCTTGAATTGCCTTGCTTACATCAGTCCCAATTATCCCCCAGGAGTCCTTAAAGAACTTACTAGTATGTCCATCAGGGCCAGGTGCCTTATCATCAGGAATAGAGTATAAGGCAACCCTAATCTCCTCATTTGTAGGAATAGATATCATCCCAGCCCAATCCTCCTCCTTAACTATTGGTCCCAATCTCACTGTCAACCAATGAACTGGTTTCACACTTCTTCTGCTGCCCAAAATCTTCTGATAATACCCAACAAAAGCTTCCTGAACTCCCTCCTTAGTTTCCTGTTCTATCCCATTAATATCCTTCACAGATAACACCCTATTCATCAACCTTCTCCCTTTCAATTGGCTATGAAAATAAGCCGTGTTACAATCCTCATTTTCAACCCATGAGACCTTGGCCTTTTGTTTAAGAAAAGATAACTTGGCATTCAACAGTAAACTTGCTGAATCCCTGAGCTGTTGCTCCATCTGAATTAGCCTTCCATCCATAGGAGCCTGTTGCAATTTAATTTGAACCTCCTTCAAGGCAGCCAGTGCATTCTCTGCACTACCCTCCACATTTGAAGAGCCACTATTAATCTTCTTCAGGTGTTGCTTCAACATCTTCAGTTTAGTAGCCACTTGATGCATTAGAGTACCTAACAGGGCTGACACCCTCACATCCCAAACAGACTGTACAACCTCAGAAAATTATGGGGCCATATTCCACATATTGAAGTACCTAAATCTTGCAGACCTCCTAAAATCATCCACCACCAACCTGATGATACAAGGACAGTGGTCATACATACCCTCTGGAAGAAACTGGGCAGTAGCAGTAGGAAAATTAAGAAGGATTTGATCATTAACCAACACCCTATCTATCCTACTACAAACCCTATCACCACCAGCTTGTTTGTTAGACCAGGTTCCTTGATCTTGTTAGGACACTCCTGCCCCATCTTAAGATACACCAGCATCCGAGCATATCCTAGACGAGTTTTTAGTTCAGTAGGTCCATCCAATTTGATAAACTCACCAGCCAGTCTTGCAAGTTTTTCCAAACAACCAGCCCCCCAAAGCTTCAAATCCAGCTTATGGAGTTTGATCAACACAGGAACCTTGTCCACAGCCTCTCTCTCCAAGCTCACCTCTGGTGTCCAGGCCTTCACCACCACGGGCTTGTTATCAAACAAATAGAATCCACCATTTAGAACCATCTCCACCTGTTCTTTCGACGGGAATTTCACCAGAAAGATGCCATTACTTAAGAATGACACCTTCTCCACCTACTATTTTCCCCAAATCCGATTCACAAACCCGCTGATCACCTCTCCCGGAGGATTAGCCCCCAAAATGTAGCAATACATCGCTGTTGACCTATACTCAATTTCAGGCGAAACATCTTTAAATGACAGCTTAAGCACTCTCCTTTCTTTCCAATCGTAGTCCACGGCCTAGTCTCATCCTTTTCAATAACCGAGTTCACCTCCTTTTCCAGATCCAATCCCTCAATCGGTACTTTCGTCGAAGAATCGCCATCTAAGTTAATGTCCACCACTTCATCACATCTAAGCCCACTCAGATCACACTCCTCAATTTGAGACGAAAGAATAGCAGCTTTACGAGAAAAATTGCGAGAATTAGTAGTAGGATTGATAACCGAAAAGATTGATTTGATTGAATTTTTTGTAGGTTTACCATATCTCTTTTTTTCGCCATGGGAAGAAAGAGAACGGAGCTTTTTTAAGAGTAATTTATGTAAAAATTTATGCCACAAGAAAATCTAAATTCGTGGTAAAAATATTCATTTAGCCACGAATACAGCATAGTTCGTGGCTAAAACATAAAAATAGCCCCGAATTACACCGAAATTGTGACATAAAAATCTTACTATAGTCATGATCATTTTAATTCTATGTGGTTGAGTTTGGTCAAATCTGAATTCTACATCAGCAAAGAATGTTAACGTTAAGCAGTTTTTTGGACGAAATTTCATTTTCACCATGTGGCCATGGCTGAATTGTGCACGACAACTTTGTTAAAGGCTAGTCACGGTAAACCCATGCAGCACAATCACTTAATACAACGTCTTTCATACTCGGTGGGTAGGAAAATCGACCTCTTCCTTCTAAGTCAAACGAGGTAAAAAATATTGTTTTTTTTTTTTAAATTTCGCTTAAGAATGTGTTATCCTATTTGTATGAAATTTTTCATATTAAATTACCATTGTTTATTTTCTCTTACAAGTTAAAATATTTTTCAAGTATTAAATTGTATCATATGATTGATTGATAGGAAGTTCATAGGCTCGATGATTGGTCACTTGTGAATAATAAAGAGAACTACCATTTGAAAAATAAAAAAATAAAAAAAATCTAAATGTTTGTTACCGTTTTAAAAAAAAAATTAGGTAGTATTCTTACGTAAATGTTTATGCCTTTTGACAAAAAAAAAAAAATCCAACAAAATACATCATAATTTAATCAAAACATGAACCCATGAAACGAGAAAATTATTTGGTTTTGTCGATATTTAAATTCATAATTTAAAGATTCAATCAATTGTAAAAGAAGAAGTTTTAAAATGAGAAAATTTTAGTTAGGGTGAAAAAACTAATGCAATTCAAGAAGAGTACAATTGAGTTAATAATGGGTATGATTGAAAAGTAATATATTCTTATTGCGTTCGACTTTTAAAATATTATATATTAACAGAAACCGTAAGAGTATTGAAAGTAAACTGGTAAATATTATGAATCTAATAGGTTATTGCCAATAAATTAGTAAAAGTAATGTAGCAGTGAAAGTGAGTAGTGAGACTTGAGGTGACAATCGCAACAACGTAAGGAAAGAAAAGGAATAACAATGGAATCATAAATTGTAAACGGATCAATAGTAACAAATAAGAGTGTTGAAAGTAATACTATAAGAAACTTTGAGTATTAAATGTGTACTAGTAATAGTTATTATGTAGATTAATCTAATAATTTATAGTCACCACATTTAATATTTATCATTTAATAGAGTTACATTCTCGGTTAAACTATTTTAATGCTTCCAAATAATGAATGATTGAAGGATGACAAATGATATAACACAAGTAAAAGTGTTAGACAGTCTTATTTGAGACTTAGTGCCTTGATAAGTGTAATATGTGCTAACCAAATACATTTTTAATCAATTCACGTGAATTATTAATGCACATACTTTTATAATTACGAGACTTCAATTCCTAGATTGGCTACCAAAGTACACCTAAGATTGAGTTACTCTCTCTAATTAGTCAAATAGTTACATTTAATCTAAATTTCCTCAAATAGTGTTTGGCGATGGTTATTCTATTTGTAAATCCTCATTTAAAATATAGAATGTAAAATTTTGTATTTATAAATGACATGGGGAGGGGGTAGAATTTGAAAATATCAAATTTATGCTTGGATGAGATTAGGCTTGGATTTTATCCAAATCCAAATTCAAATCCAAATCTTACAACTTTCTCAAACATGTAATTTACATTAAATCCACATTTTCAAATGAAATTCTCATATCCAAACACACTCTCATAAAATTTATCAAATCAAATGTTAACTATTTGACTGATTATAGGTGTGATTTGTTATTGTTAGAAATCTTCATGCTGAGAACAAGGCCGTCAATAGTTAGGGGAGGGAATGGGCCCAATGGACCATTGTGGTATATGGAGTGGCCTAAGCCCTAAGTGCCAATAATTGAATATCTTAACAGAAAAATCGAGTATATTATTTTTCTCACATAAAAAAGGAAAATAAAAATAATTGCATGAGTGTTATCAAAACAAGAAACTAAGATAAGACCAAAAGATCACGAAAATTAATTGAAAAGGAAGTCGGTTTATTTCTTATAAAGTTCCTTGGACAAAACGCATCTTTCTACGTTTGTATAAACCATAGCTTTGGTCTACTTAAACTATCACTCTTTGTAGTACGGACTACGGAGTACTCCCTCCATTCATATCCAAATCGACATTATCATATTTGCACAAGTTTTAAGAGAAAAATAAAATATTAATAAAAGGACAACTTTACAAGGGTATTAATGGCCCAAAAGGTAATTAATGGACCAAAATATTAATAAAATATTAATGGACCAAGTTTTGAGGGTGTTTTGATGTGGGCCAACTTGCCAAAAATAGAAAGTGGTAGTTTGGTTTTGAATGGACCAAAATGGTATAATGTCGATTTGGATATGAATGGAGGGAGTATAATTTTAGCCCTTTTCTAAAATTTATGTATTTTAGGTTTTAAAAAAAAAATATTTATTTTATATTATCACAAAAATAAAAAAATTATTTTGTACTATAAGCACTTAAATTAATTGATGAAAAGTTAATTAACTAAGAGCCTTTAGATTAAAATCAAACAGTAGTACTAAAACATATGAGCCTATGAGATACGGTAAAAGTTTTTCGTTCTTTGTTTTTCTATTTAGGTTAAAGTTAAAGTGCATTATAATTATATAAGAGAAATTATATAAAGAGCATATTATTTTGTTTAAATTGTTTTCGAGTAAGGGAATGACAGACTTATTACCTCAAAAATGTGATATTTTATTTGCTCCAATAATTTGTTTATCTTTTATTTTGGCACAAAAATAAAGTTAATCTCATAAAAAACATCTATACCGATGCCCCTTGCATTATACTACTTTTCAATGGAAATCCTATTTGTAATCATAAATTTAAAAAAAAAAAGACAATATAGTCAATTAGTCATCATAAAATAAAAAAGCAAACAACTAAATGATACACCTAAAAAAAGCTAAACAAATGATTGAGCGGAGTAAGTATTTAATCAAATATATTAAATTATTTTCAAAATAATCATACAAAGTATCATATTAATTCACTTTGAATTTCAATTAGATACTTTAAATTTTACAACAATTTAATAATTTAACTAAACACAATTAATTTTTTTTTTAATATTGTCAATTATTATGGAATAGATTATTCTGGTTCCTATTAAGAGAATGCAATTAAAATATGCAAATTATATTTCTCAATGAAGTCAATTTATATACTCCAAGATCTTTCAAGCCCTAAGTTTTGGGAAAGTGATTGAGTCCAGACATCCGCTTTGAGATTTTAACACAAAAATTTGAGATTTTAACACAAAAATTTAAAACTGCAAAATTCCAGAATATTTGAGATTTTAACATTCGAATTTTGCAGTTCTAAATTTTTGTGTTAAAATCTCAAATTTTTGTGTTAAAATCTCAAAGCGGATTCAGGACTCAATGACTTTCTCTAATAAGTTGGACTTAAAAGATCTTATCTATATATATATATATATATATATATTTTTTTTTTTTTTTTATCATAATCATATGGTGATCAACCCACCAAAAAAATAATCATATGGTGAGCATTTTTTTTAATATGATAAAAATGATAAATTTACAATCTCATACAACTAATATAACAAATTAAAACTATCCATCTACAACCTTCTCGAGTACATTCATTCATCTATTAATAAAACCCATTTTTACATCCTCTCTTCTTCTTTTTTTCAACTTCTCTCTCTAAAAGGCGCCTCCACTCTATACTTTCTCTCTCTAAAAAAAAACACACACAAAATTTACTCTGTTTTATCCCCTGCTTTTTAAACTGGCTATAGTCGATGAACAATCCAGTTTCCATGTTATTAAACCCAAAAATCATACTACCATGGTACATTTCTCAATTTCTTTTTTACATTATTTATAATATTTTTAGTAATTTTGTATGAAACCGTAGAATGCGTACAATAATAATTAATATTAGATTTACCCCTACATGGGTAGAAATATATCTGTTGTACGCATATGGCAGTCTTATTAATTAACGTTTTCTGTATTTGGATTGAAAATAGGGAAGTGGAAGACCAAAAGATGAAGATTTTGATAGGTGGCCACCATGGTTAAAACCATTATTACGTGAAAAGTTCTTCGTTCCATGCAAAATTCATCCAAATTCTCATAAGAATGAATGTAATTTGTATTGCTTGGATTGTATGAATGCTCCTATTTGTGCTCTTTGTCTTCCACATCATACAAATCATTGTGCAATTCAGGTATACTAATTTCTCCTTTTTGTTTATTATTATTATTATTAATTTTGTTTTCCATTTTAAATGATTTTTTTTAAACATCGTCGTGTTAGATGACCTAATTATCGTGATTATTATTGAGTAAATTATGACCATTTCTGAATGCTAGTAATAATAGTCACAATATAGTTCCTTCTATATGCACACAACGATTTCATTTCATAATTAAAATTACATAATTAAAATTACATAATTACTAGAATATGATTTATCTTTCAATCAATGCAACAAAATTAATTTAATTCCATGGCTTTAATTAAAATTTATAGTTTAAAGGGATAATTTTTTTTTTTTGGTTCATAATGATGATTCACTAATTCTCACTAGTTTTTGTCAAAACTACACTACAAATGCATTAAAAAAATTAAGGTTGTGGTGGTTGAGCATTTTCTACTAGCATTACTCTCCCTTTTTTTCCTTGTTATCCTTGACAATGTTGACGTGTACTTAATTTTTCTCCTCTATTAATTGGTTTTTGAGACCTTTTCACAATTTTTATCCACACAAATTCTTGTATATATCGTAATTATCGTTCTATAAAATTGTCGTATGCATATAACATATATCTATGGCTACAATGTGATTGATGATTATAACTATTATTAGATAGTAACGGAGTATAATAATTGTCGATTATTCAGTAGTATACGTATGATGATCTCATAAGATAATTTATAATAAGAATGACATTATTGTCAAACCTCCCTAAATGCCATGCATAATTGAATGATTTGGTAAGACTTGTCAACAAACTTGTTGTGATCAATTTGGTGACCTATGTTATTGATTAAAACTATACTAATACAATTGAGAATTGTGTTTGATTGGTCGACAGATTCGACGGTCATCGTACAATGACGTGGTAAGGGCGTCGGATATACAAAAAATGATAGACATAAGCGGAATTCAGACGTACATTATAAACAGTGCTAGGGTGGTGTTCTTGAATGAAAGGCCTCAATCTAGGCCTGGTAAAGGTGTCACCAACACTTGCCAAGTTTGCGAACGTAGCCTCCTCGATATCTTTCGCTTTTGCTCCCTAGGCTGTAAGGTCAGTCATTTGTTTACTTTCTCTATTTTGATATAAATTTATCTGATATTTTTCCAACAATGACTAAAATAAACTGATTGCGTATTTAAATTAATTTTATTAATGTACTCCCGTCATTGAAATCGAAGCGTATCAAACCCGCTTTGTGACAATTATTTTTGAATTTATGCGACAATTATATATCAATTTGGAATTTCGGGATTTTAAGCATATATTGCCTAATTGATCGATTCTAATTCGTTTTGATTTTGTAATTGTGATCTTCTTTAGATAGTAGGAACGTCGAAGAATTTCAAAAAGACGAAGAAATTACGGTCATCATCAAGGTCGGATTCCGAGGATTCATGCAGCACTAGTAGCACCACAACAAGGGAGGAGATGATGAACAACTACAACAACAATGTGGTGCATAGCTTTGCTCAAATACCCCCTCAAATTTCTCTTAATTGCAGAAAAAGAAGAAGAAAGGGTACTCCTCATAGAGCTCCTCTTTTTTGACTCACTATAGAAATATTACTTAGACAATATATAAATATTATAATTACATATACTCCATATATATAATAATAATAATAATAATAATTAAGTCCTTCAATTTTAGGGTAATTGCACAAAACTCCCCCTAAATTTGCTATACTAGTTTTATCATAGTGGTTTTAATTTTCGTGACACACGAAAACGCTCTAGTCTATAGTCAAGTTTTAAAGTAGATAATGGCTAGAAATGCAAATTAAGTTTAATATATAGGCGTTATATGTGAAAAAAGAAAGTAGCTTGAAAAAGGCTGTGAGTATTTAGAATGATGCATATACTTGTACAGTATAAATGTACATATTTTTGACTTGTGTTGTAAAATATTTGTAGGATTGTATATGCACCTTTATGTTTAGGATATACTTTAGACATGTAAGTAGATCGATCTAATTACATGTTTTGTTGACATATTATTAGTGTATATGATGAGTTTATCTAAGTAATTTTGAATTGGATATACTAGGAGTCTATGACGTGTCTTTGTAATTTATGGGTTTGGGGTTGGTAGGGGCAAGTGGGCAACCCATTCAAATCGAGCTTCATTCATAGACTCAAACCGTACACACTCCTATAATAGTTAAAACTGGCGAACTTTTCATGCAGGAGCAATCAAAAATCATAATTTGAACTTGATTCTTTTTTCAAATAGGTCGGGCTGGCTTTAGATTATCTGATTTGACCTTAAAAAATGAGACTTTAAACGTGAATTTGATCCATACAGTCGGACGCTTATATGCCAAGCTTCGATATTATTTAGGGGAAGGATGTGATGGGCATATCTTTAGTTATCATATTTAGGGTATTCACTAGGAAAATGCCACAAGAATATAGAAGAGGGAAGATATTAGGGTAGCATCTAGTCACTTAATTCAACTTTTGACACAAAAACATAAAAACTTGGTTGATACAACAACGGTTGTAAATGAATTAGGCGTAACTTTGTTAGCTAATGAAGTGGACATAACGTCATGATTGCTATGTGACATTTATGTCTTATGTTTGATGTTAACCACGGTTTAACGTGTTTTATAGGAATTGGGTTAGATATTATTTTAGTGTTTATCGACAAATCACAAGAATACCACTCTAATAAGAATCAGTCTTTTATATTAAAAACAAATATTTATATTAATCACATAAAAAAAAAAATTAGAGTGCTCATTTTGATGGGATAATATTCGATAATGTAGGTAAACTTATATGTCAATCGCTTTCTACAATTTAGTGCATAAAGACATATTTACTATCATTACGAAGATTATTGGTATTTAATTTTTACTAATAGCAGTCACGACCCAAAACGATTATTAGTATGGGATAACTTCAAACAATTTCGTCAAATTGCATGCGCGATATGATTGAATTGTAGACCACCAATACTACTCTTATGTCACCTTATTTATGAGTATAGATATACTCAAAGGAATATAATGTCTATTGTCCTGCATAAATAGTATAGAATCTGTTTAAATTTATATGGCTAATTATCTTTCAGCAGACTAATATCGATCTAATATATAAAAGAGATCATGTGTATTGTAGCTCCTAAATACGTCCATCGGTTATACACATTATGTATATGGTGATTATAATGAGAAATTACTATTCACATACAATTAGTTAGTTGGTTGTGACAAAACTACGGAGTACAATTTCTACTCGTATAATCCTTATTATAATGTGCACTATTAAATTTGTAATGGTTACATTTTACATTATAATTACTCCCTATAATCATCATATAATAGAGATTATTATTACTCTACTTTCTGTTTCAGTCATTTGTATCCGTCACAAAACAAATCAAACGGTAACAATTCACTTGAACGGAGAAAGTATATACTTAATCTAAGTAGGCATGTATTAGTCATACATTTTGGCACTTATTTTCATGTATTACGGTGTAGTCGGTCCAACAATGGATCTTAATTCTTAAAAGTATATCAACTTCAATAAACTGTGTGATCATGAGTTGAGTTGGTAGGCTTGGATAAAGACAGTTAACCAAGATATGAGGTGTCCTCTCCCAAACTTTAGGGCATCAACTAAGGGACACGTTGAGAGTTGTACTTTCAAATTTCTTTGAAGTGTTTAAAATTTTTAATTTTTAATTTTAAGTACTAAATTTTTATCTTTTGGAATAATAAAAGTGTATAAAATAATCACTATGACACTATCAATTGATTTTCTTAAACATCCTTAAGACACGTGTTAACATTACGAAGATAAAACTACCAAAATTCAAATAAAAAAAATGTGATTGAAAAAAAATGAACAAGCTTTATATTATTTCAGACATAACTTATAAAAGCCTATAGTTCAATATTATTTCATACATCAGCTCATCATATAAAATCGTTATATAGTAAAATTAGAGACCTTGAACAAGATGTTAGGTTTCTTTTACTCTTATTAATACATAATAATTCAGTATTAGGTCTCTTTTACTCTTACTAATATATCAATTTTACTAAAATAAAGTCAACAACAAGGGGGAAAGTCTTTTAAACGACAATCTTTCACTAAGAAAGTGAAAGACGGATCTCCCGATGCATAAGTAGTGTCCACTTTAGTTTAATTGTCACCACCATTAAATATATTGTGATCACAATTAATCAGTATATCGAAAAATTCATCTATCATTTTAAGTAAAAAATCTTCTTTCACAAACTTACTCTAAGAAGTTAAATACGGAGTATATATTACTCCGTACAAATTAGCCTAACACAAATTTTTTGTGGATAAAATAGACATGAAATTATGAGCACTACACACACTTTTAGATGGCGGCCATTATCAAGAATTATAGAAAATGGGAAGCATTAAATTAAGTGAAGCATAAGAAACCAAGTGTAAGCTTTACGGCATCTTCTTGTGTAGTTTTGTACTCCGTATTTCTGAATTTCATCACAGTTGCATCTAACGGTGACGTCTTGTCCTCTTCCTTAAAACCAAATCGTTATGATGATTATTACTCTATTTTATAAGTCGGTTAGGGATATATAACTCTAATAACACCAATTCTTGTTTAAGGCAGAATCTTGCCTTAAACCCTTAAAACGGCCAAGTAGGGGAAAGGACAGGGACAAGTGGGGAGAAAATCTCCTCCCCACTGGGCCTTGTCTTTTATGTATTTGGCCGTTCTCCTTTAAAGCAGACGCTTGTTTTAAGGAAACTACACCTCTAATAACTGTCACTCTACCTTTGGACTGTTTTCCAAATATCTCCATAACATACCAACCATAAAGGGCACCATCAATTCAATTAAAAATGTTAGAGGGACCTGTAAATGCGGATATTATTTTGTATTTATTTTAATTACGATGAATATGGGGATAGTTTGGTGGATCGTGGAGTGGAGATAAATTTAAAATCAGTCTTCCGTTAAGGGTCGTAAAGCGGAGGTTGATTTCACTACAATTTCATCTCGCGCCCGCTCCACACTGCACTAGCCCCAGCCTCCCCACCTGTCCGTCTAGGCGTCTATACCCGTTTAACCTATATTACCTAAAAAATATAATAAATAATAGGAATAATTCACAAGAATAATCCCAACTAACACCCATCTTCCAAAAATAATCCCAACTCAAAATATTCCAATAATAATCCCAACTACTGAAAGTTATTCCAATAATATACTTTCATCAATTTTAACCGTCTCAAATAGGTATAAACGAAAGTCAAACCGATTTTAATTTTAGTTAGAATAGGAGAGAAAAAAAATTAAATCGATTTAACCTTCTTTTGTAACTGTTTGAGTCAGTTAAAATTGGCTAAAGTATATTATTGGAATAACTTTCAATAGTTGGGATTATTCTTGGAATATTTTGAGTTGGGATTTGTAACACCCCATTTTAGCCAAATTTATTTTCGACAAAATAGGAGTGTCACAAGGACATGACCTAAGCCAAGTCCATGTGAGAACGCAACAACCTGATAAGACCTGTTAAAAACAAAAACGACAAAAGAAATAGCAACTGAATACGAATGAAACTGGTATAAACTGATCACTCGAAAGGTGACCACAACTCCAACAACCCACACAAGCGTGGTAAAACAAAAGTGAAAATGAAACTAAAAGTGGAAACTAAGCGAGTCCAAAAGTGAGTCTCAAAAGCGGATGCTCCCAAAAACGTTAACTACACAGCTGCACCTAGGACTGGTCGTTCACTCCAATCCGCGCATGCAACCCGGCATCCAAACATCGTCATAAGTACCTGATCCTAAACTGCTCACCAAAAGAACGGAAATTCCAATTGGGTCGTAGCAGGCCACCAATGAAAAGTTTTGAGCAGCAGGTTTTAAAACATACAACAACAAACATGTCAACCAAAGGTCGAGTAAGAATGATAAAAAAAAAAAAAAAAAAAGGCAAAACATAACAATAGAAACACCAACAACCCAAAATACTTCAAAGGCTCCAAAAAGACATGATAACAGCAATATAATCATATTATAGATAACAAGAGAAACAATGAGATACCAAGGCAACCTGTAGGGCATAATCACTTTATAACCAATAAAACAATTATAAAAAATTTCCATATTCCACACACCAACTCAAGCCGTCCATCTCATAACATTCTCGATACTCAATCACATACTCTCTAGAATCCCTTCGTTCAGAAGTGTACACCCTCAGAGGACTAACCCCTACAAGGAGAACTCAAAGTGTCCGTGATCAATCGGACCACGGGTAAGCCCCCGTGGGACCTACCCCTCAATCTCACAACTCAAACAACCCTATCAAAGCCAACATACTACCAACAACTCCACAACATCTCCATTAGCAATTTTAACAACCACCACAGGATTTAATCATAAATCCTTGCCATTATAATATCACAAACACCTTCAATAATTTTATTAAGGCTCCACACTAGCATGAATATCTCATAATAATGTTCAAGAACACACATTCACATTGATGTATAAGGCTAAATGAAATCAACATGTTCAAGGGTATACAAATAATAGCTCAAACTAAAAATTCTCAAGTATCAACCAACCAAAACTCATGTAAGCTCCGCCAACAACATCAAACCACACTATTAAGGCCAAATCAAAGCTTAATTAGGCTATTATATCAAACTTACCTCAAATTAGAAAGTTCAAGAATGCAAAGTCACAAATTCGCTTCCTCTACGGTCAGTGCTCTACAATTAAACCATACTACTATCAATTACCATCTTAAAACTAACTAATTAACACACTAATTCAATAAAATCGGTTATAAATCGAAAACCCCCAATTTCTAGGGTTAGGGTTTGACGAAAAAATTTAAAATAAAACGATTAACTACGAATTATACCTTTAACAACTCGAGTAACAAGGTTAGAACTTGAAATCCCGACAAATACACTCAAAAATCGACCCCAAAAACGTCCCCTAACGAAACAACCGAGAAAAGAAGGAGAAACAACGGTGAAAGTGGCTGACTACAAGAGGTGGTGACACCGTGGTGGCAAATGGCGTGAATGGTGGCGCGGTGGTGGTGGTTGATGAAGGTGGTGATGGTGTTTGGTGAAGATGATGGTGGTGGTGTTAAACACACGACACACCCACCCTTTTTTTTTGTTTTTGTTTTGTTTGTGAATTTTGGTCGACTTCCCTCTTTTTTTCCGAATTACAATACGCCGCCGCAAACAAAATTCGATACCGCCGCATATTTGTGTGAACTGCCGAATATACCCCTCCTCTAATTAAATCCACATTCCTAAACCCCCTTAGTTAACCTTAATTAATTAAGCCCCTTAATTAATTAACCATATTCATTCAATCCCTCATTCATCATCACCCAACTTCATTCAACATCAAACAACAACATTCACTCATCATCAATCCCTCATTCATTCAACATCACCCAAATTCCCTAAATTCATTCAACATCAAACAACATTCATTCAACATTGAACATCAAACAACATTCATTCAACAATGAGTAGTTCAAAGTAAGTTTTTTTTTTTTAACTTTTCTGAAATCGTTTTTTTTTTTTTTTGAAATCGTTTTTTTTTTGTAAATTTGCTTGTAGATTCGATTAATGTTGTTGTAAATTGATTGCGTTTTCCCCCCTCCCTAATCAGAATCTCCTTGAATGTCGATTTTTTGTTGTTTTTGTTGAATTGAATTGGAAATGTCGATTTGGGTTGGAAAAATAAAAATAAAATTGGGTCGACATCCATTCGAGTGAAATACTCGAATGAATGTGTTCCATTCGTGTATTTCACACGAATGGGCATGGCATTCGAGTGAAAAACTCGAATGGATATGGGAAAAGGTCTTCAATGTCACTATTTGCTCGTCTTTTTCTTTGTCTATACATACTCGGCCGATACCCCTTGTTGGGTGTTAAAAAAAATAAGGGTTTTGCTATACCCCACCTGTTCTTTTGGCCGTTAACGGAATAAACTTGACGTTTTTTTGGCTAATGGTCACGTTTAAGGCTACTTAATGAAGTTTAGGGATATCGTGTATGATTTCCAAAAGGTGGAGGTATATTATTGTTGACTCCACGTTTAGTTTTGATATTGTCAAGTTATTTATTTCTATATCGTGTACTACTTGGTTGTTTGTTTGAGTTCTTAATGCGTAGGTCTTGAACTACAAAAGAGGATGATGGAGATGAAAAAGAAAGCGCTTCGTGTCAAGTCAAGATTTTAGGGCTAAAACTTGTAAAGTGACCTAACGAAGCTATGCACTCCAAATCCTAGTAGTAATGTTATCATAACATGTTTTCATGTTGTAGTAACATTAGTACTAGAATAAGTTTTCTCTAAATATATTTTTAAATATCTTTTTCAATATTTTCTAAAGAATTATCTCCTACTTAAAAGCGTTTATTTTTATGATCATATATGAGGACATCCTTACTCATCTTAGAATTAGATTTGAGTATATTTTATTTAGTAAAATATATAAAAATCTAATTGTAAAAGATGTGGAGAATATTTCTTATATCTTGTGATCTTGCAAAATATTCTTCTATGATAATTCTCCTCTTTAAAACTTATTGTTTCGGGTATAAAGTTAGGGACTAAATACCAAAACTAACTACAAATGATTACAAGTTGAATATGGATTATAAGATGAATGAACTAAGTCCTGGCGGCTCTTAGCTCTCGGTCCTCCTCAACCTTCCTCTCGTCCTAAGATCACGTAGCAAACCTAGCCCCGGGGCCTTCCGGGTGATGGCCCTCCGACGCTCAAGTTAGTCACAAAGACAAATAAATCTAGAGAGAGAAAAGAGAGAAAAAAACCTTTTGTGTAATGTATTTGTGTGTGTGTGAATAATGCTCATTTTTAGGGTTTTGGTTACCTTTTATACTTGTTTCTAATTTGTCCTCTTGTGCTGCCGCTCCGTACGGTACGGCCCTGTGGGGACCATACCTGCCCCGGACCCGGGCGGACCAATGGGTTCCTTGGTATGTGAGACTATCCGGTCAACGATCCTCCCGGCCTCGGGCTGCCCGACCCGGGAGATACAGATGGGTCAACGAGTATAAGATCATCCTCCGGCCTATAATCCTACCGGCTTGATAGCACGGGACCCGGGAGAAGTCACCCCAACAATCGCCCCATACAGGGAAGCTGTGGGCTCGCTCAGATGCTTTGATCCTGTCTGCCTAACCATTCCCTCTTGCGCCTTGGATATGCCTGCCTCCCTTGCTTTCTTGCTTCCTGCCATCCTTTTGCTCCAGCCCCCTCCCGCTTGAAGGTAGCGTGTTGGATACACTTCTAGTTTTGGCGCAATTTTTGAATTCCGAATCTCAATGCAACGACGTTTCGTCTCCCCCGGCTGACACGTGTCGTACGATGGTCTGGGGTACACTATTCACGCTTCCCTCTATATATACCCTCCATTTTCCATTCATTTTCTTTTTTACAAACTCCCAAAACGTTTTAAATCTTCCCAAAAATTCTTCAGATCTCATCAACCTTTGTTTGCACTCCGTTCCTGCTTCATCCCGCCTTTGATTCCTTCCTTGTTCGTGTTCTTGTAAGAGGTAATTTTCGTGTTTGATTCTAAATTTCATAAGTTGTAATTACTTCGTAGAGAACAATGAGTGCGTCGGCCGATTCGTCTTCTAGAACCGCCTCAGATATCAACGTAGTAGTGGATCTGCAGGTAGAGCACGAGCTTGAGGACTTGACCGTAGGTCGGGAAGGAGTGGCCGATACGAGGCCCAGTGGGACTTCTCAGTCGACCTCTCAGCCGAGCCTTTGCATGTACGGATCTTAGAGCCTTCTGTATTCCGATTCCCATGAGCATTAGGATTAACCTAGGCTTCGGGGACTTCTGAATGAGAAGAATTGTCCCGAGTCAAGGTGTACATTATAATTTACCCGAGACATGGGAATTGGCCGCGTCGGAAGGCACCAGAGCGTGGTCAAGCCTCCGAATCTCCACACGGCCAGATACATGAAGGATCCGGAGCATGGGCTTCGGTTTCCTCTTCATCCTTTCATCGAGAAAGTGCTCGGCCAGACTAATATCATTTGTATGTCGATGACAGATTCGGGATGAGAGTTATAGTTGCCTTTGCTTGGACTTGATTGTACCTGGGCTTCCCCCTGACGATAACCCTTTTCCGCCGTCTTCATCACTTCCGGCCTTGTACCAATAAGTCGACTAAGGGATGGTGGTCATTGGTAACGGAGTCGGGCTATCTGACTCACTTCCCGGTCAATGACTCGTTGAAGGGGTGGTACGGGAGGTGGCTCTTCCTCAAATCTCCTGCCTTTCAACCACCTCGCCGCTTTCACAACGATGTGAGGGTCGCTTAGAGACCCGAGAAGAGTGGGTCCCGGAGCATCCTTCCTGGAAGGACGCCCGCTGACCAAGGAGGAGTCGAAAGTCAGGCGCTACTTTGAGGCTTACAAAGCGGGGAAGGATTGGTTCCCCAAGAATTGGCTTCCTCCAGCGGACACGATCTCCGAGGACAAATTCCTGAGCGTGGTTGGCCTAGTCCCGGCCCTCGAAGCAGGTAAGCAGGGGCCGGGCGGCCAGGATCTTAGTATCTTAGTCATCTTTAACTTGTATTTGTTTAGCTTTTCTGATTCTTCCGGCTCTGACTTTGCTTCGTCTTTTGCAGGTTCCTTGGGCCATCTCACTCCGAAAGATTTGGCATCCATTGGTCTGAGCGAAAAGAATCGACCGCTTGATCAACCGACTGCCGTGGACTTAAAGCGACGTAAACCCACGCTCAGGGAATTCGTAAAAAGCATGCAAGGTGATATTCTGATAGAAGTAGATGGGAAGAAAAGCGTGTAGCGTTCAAGCCCGGTAAGGAAAGGAAAGTGAGCGGCAAAGCCTCGGCTGGATCTGCTTCCTCACCTCACCCGGATCCGTGGGTGTTACGGTGGAGTCCACTCCGGTGGGAGGTGTGTTTGGCGGCGCTCGAGGTCCCCTCCTTGCCCGAGGAGGCCGTGGTCTCCCAGCCTTCAAGTCCCGGACGCCGCCGTCATCGAGTCCGAAGTCTCTCACTTCGGAGGATGTCCGGCCCTCCAAGAGGCGTAGAAGGTTAGCTCCACACTCGTGGGAGTCTGCCTGCGGCGCGCCTGGATGTTCCTTCTGACGGTCTTTCTTACATCTTTCCCATCGCTGGCAGGACATTTATGACTTATTGTCTTTCTCCATCCAGGGCTCTTCCTCCAAGGCCAAGGCTAGCGGGCAGGGTCAGGTTTCCATTGCCGTCCCGGGTGGAGGGACCTCGGACACCGGCGACGTGGTAAGGCACCCGGCGGGCCTCGTTGAAGAGACCCCACCTATTGCTGGGGGCCTAGGCATACAGGCCGTCGAACTGACGATGGCCCTCCGTCGCTCCGTGGACTCCTTCGCCAAGTTTGCTCTAGACACCGCAGGCGAAGTTGACCGTCTGCGGCGTGAGGCGGCCTCATCTGAGGCCTCCAAGGAGATGAAGGAGGCGGCCGACCGCCTGAAAAAATCCATAAAGGCTCGCGAGGAAGAGACCGCTTCCTTGAAGACGGAGGTGCGTGCCCTCGTGGGTAAGCTGAAGGAGAAGGAGTCTCCGCTGGTAGAGCTCTCCAAGGAGAAGGAGAGCCTGGCTCTCCAATGTTCTGAGCTCTTCTCGGCCGGACGCCGCCGTGGATTCTCGGGCGAGCTGCCCAAAGCCGACAGCGTCGGCGGCAAACTAAAGGTCTTCGCCTTGGTGGAGATGGAGAAGATGAAAGCGGCCCATCAGGTTGAGCTCGCCGGGGTCCGTGCCAACTCCTTCTATGATGGGGTTGACTTTGGGTCCAACGAGACGAAGGGATTCATCGACAAGGTCGACCCCAATTTCAACTTTGCTCGTCTCGCTGAGCTTGAAGAAATTTCTTGGCCGACCGGAGCGAATGGGAAGAAAGCGTGCATGGCGATCTTTGGTTCTTAGGAATTCAGCCGTTGTCTTAGAATCTTCCTGCTCGGGGTGACCTGATGAGTCTCCCCTTGGCCTACATTTTGTCTGTACCTTAGCTTTCAATAAGACTCAAACCAGTCTGCAGTAGGCGGGCCTTTTGGTGAGGACGGTTGCCGGTTCTGGTAGGTCATTTAGCTTGTTGCTTTTTCTTTTTCTTCTATTTACCTCAGTCTGTTCCCAGCCCGGCCTGTGGGTCCGGGGGCAGCGACCTTGTAATATGCATTTCTTTAACTTATGTGTTTTCTTTTATCAGTGTTACCTTGCTCTTTTGTTTCCCCGTACTTAGCTTATTTCGTCTCGTTGTCAATTGTGTTATTTCGCTTTTTCGCTTTATGCAGGCCGGGGACGATGTTTAGCCCCAACATCCTTCTGTACTTAGCTTATTTTACCTTGTTTTCAATCGTATTATTTTTAACCGAGACCGGGTGATTTTTCCACACTTAGCTTATTTTTTCTTTCCACGCTTATGTTTGTTTTTCCCTACACGCTTATGTTTATTTTTAACCGAGACCGGGTGATACTGTTTGGCCGTATTATACTATGTTTTTTCCATACTTGGCTCATTTCACTGCGTTTCTACTCGTATTGTTCCTTCCGGGGTGAGATGATTTCATTATGTTTTCTCACTCTACTGTGTTTATACTTAGCTTTCCCTTTTTGGGTCTACATGTTTCCGGGACCACGTGCTTACTCGGTGTCCGGTGACTTTAACTATGGCTGCGTACATTCATGTTCATGCCCCCATTCCCGGGCATGAATTCGCCTTTTCGATTTTCATGCGTGGGTTGCCTGGGGTCTTACCCGACGCAGCGCTGGGTCGCTTGGGAGGTCTTACCCATGGGAGGTCCGCACCGCCACCGCTACCAGGCCGCATCGTGACATCATGCGGTGAAGCGGCCTGAGCACGTGGGCCATCATAGACATCCCGGCTCTTTGCATAGGCACCCTCACCCGGCCCGACGACACCGGGCGAGCATTGCAAGGCCATACGCGTTGGCGCGAGCCGCCAGGCCCCCGCCATGGACTCTCAAGGCGCGATGTTCATCCTAACGCAGGCATGGGTTGCTCAGAGGTCTTACCCATGGGAGGTCCGCACCGCCACCGCTACAAGGTCAAGATCGGACACCTGCGGTGAGAGCGGCCCAGCACGTGGGCCATCATAGACATCCCGCTCTTTTGCATAAAGACCTTCACCCGGCCCGACGACACCGGTGAGCATTGTGCAAGGCCATACGTGGCGCGAGCCGTCCAGGCCCGACCATGGACTCTCAAGGCGCGATGTTGTTCAACCCACGCAGTAATGGGTTGCCTGGGAGGTCTTACCCTTCTCCGGTCTTTCTAGGCAGAAATTGGGATGTTCTTGCCCTCTTTTCCTGAAAAAGTGTTAGCAAAATTTTCAAAAATTCCTATTTTTGAATCAGACTGCCCTGATTGGCCGGGGTCGGGGGTAGTCCCCCCTCCTTGCCCCCTGGCCAGCTTTTGTGTGATACAAATCAAAACAAATGCTAGGCAAAATTCTACCAAAAGTTTCTATCAAAACTTACAAAGCTCGCGGTGTCAACATTCCCGATCACTCGCGTTCTGAGTGTCCACACACCGCCTCGTTAAAACCTTCCTGGAAAACCCAGGTGGGACAAAACCACGGGTAAGGAAAAAGAGTACAACGCTACACATAATATTTCTTTAATGTATCGAGTTACAATGGGATCGGAGGTCGTGGCTGATTCATATCTTTTAGCATGAAGGTTCCCACGCTTTATCTCGATGATCCGGGTAGGGTCCTTCCCAAGTGGCTGACAACTTTCCATGAATGTTCCCCTTCCCGGTGGCGGACGCTCTTCTTAGCACTAGGTCTCCAAGTTCAAAATCTCTGTGTTTCACCCTCCGGTTGTACATCATTCTCATCCTGTTCTGGTAGACCGCCAGGTTTTCTCTTGCTTGATCCCGGACCTCATCTAGCAGGTCCAGCGACTCCTTTCTCGCTTGTTCATTCTTTGGCGGGTCATGCAAGCTCGCCTGGGTCAAAGGATCGCCTAATCGGGAGTAAAGCTTCAGTAGACCATGTTGAATGGAGTGTGGCCGAGATTCCTCGACCGTGGGTTCGATTGACCGCAGGACGCTTGGCGCTCGTTTACCATGCCCCCTTCTTCATCCAATCGTTTTTCATGCCGCTCAACATCTCGCTTGTTGGCGGCCTCGGCGTGTCCGTTGCTTTGTGGATGACAAACTGATGAGTAAGCGACAATTGTACCACTCCGCTTCAGCCAGTCCCGCATGCTATCATTGTCGAATTGTTTCCCGTGATCAAATACCACCACCTTGGGCACCCCAAACTTGTGATTACATTTCTCCAAATAAACTTTCTCACGGCTTCCGGTGATGGTGGGGATGGCCTGCTCAATCCACTTAGTGAAGTAGTCAATGGTCGCTACCACGTATTTCCTCGCCCCGATCGCCGGGTGCGAAGGGCCCTAGGATGTCCATCCCCATCGTCAAAGGTATCTGCTCAGATCGCCTGAGGTCTCTGGCGGGGAGATGGATATCCGGGGCGAAGATCCGACATTGCCGGCATCGCTTGCTCAAATCCTTGGCATCCTTTAACATTGTGGGCCAAAAAGTAGCGACCGCCCTTAGTGCTTTGTGGGCCGGCGTCATCCGGTCACATGATGACCGTGATACTCCCGAAAGTGTATGTCGTTCAGGAGGAACTCAGCGCCCATGCCCCCTACACATTTTAGTAGCGGGGCTGAGAATGATCGTCTGTAAAGCTCTCCATCCACGATGACAAACCAGGGGGCCAGCCTCTTCAGTTTAGCAGCCTCGATTTTATCTTCTGGGATTTCTCCCTCCAACTTGTATTTCAATATCGGCCTCATCCAGCTGCTGTCTTCAGAGATTGCGTTGATTGTTAGCACTCCTTTCTGCCGGCGGATGTCGACCGTGGACTGCTGACTTGTTATTTCTTTATTCCTGGCGAGATTGGCAAGCGCGTCCGCTTTGTTGTTTTCGGACCTGGGAATATGATGGACCTCAAAGGATTTCAATCCGGAGGTCAAAGTTTTCGCTCTTTGGAGGTATAACGCCATTCCTTCTTCCCGCCTCGTCTTTCCCTAAGTTGGCTCGCTACCACCGCGAAGTCTGTTAATTCAATCTCATCTCGCCCCATGGCCTTTGTCGATTCTAGTCCGCCAAGATCTGCCAGATTCGCACTCGTTGTTTGTGGCCGGGAAGGCAAATTTCAGAGCATGCTCGAACTCAAGTCCTTCGGGACTGATGATGACGACTCCTGCCCCGGAACCATGGATGGTGGCTGACCCGTCTGTATACACCCGCCAAATTCCTCTCGGTGCATCCCCCCTGGCCGGGTGGGTACACTCGGCAATGAAGTCTGCCAGGGCCTGGGCCTTGATTGCTGTTCTTCCGGCGTAGGTTATGCCAAAGCCTGACAGTTCAATCGCCCACTTGAGGAGTCTGCCGGATTTTTCAAATTTCTCGAGTGCTTTCTCCAAGGGCTGGTCTGTGGTGAGCATCAAAGTACGGTCTCAGCTTCCGGGTTGCTATGACGACAGCATAAGCTGCCTTCTCGATGATCGGGTAATTTCTTTCTCGATCGCCCGGTCATGGCCGATTTAAGTAGATTGGTTGTTGTTGTTTTTCTTCTTCCCGTAGGATGACTGCTGATATTGCGCTCGCGGTCACGGCGATGTACAAGATTAAAGTTTCGCCCGTGACCGGTCTTGCCAAAGTAGGCAATGTTGTAAGGTGTCTTTTTAACTGCTCGAAAGCTTCATTCTGCTCCTTTCCCCATACGAACCTCTTATTCCCCTTTAGTACCTGGAAGAATGGTGTGGACTTATCGGCGAACCTGGAGATGAACCTGGAAAGTGCTGTCATTTTCCCGGTCAGAATTTGAATATCTTTAATTGTCTTTGGTGCCGGCAGGTCCAATATAGCCTTGACTTTCTCGGGGTTTGCGTCAATCCCTCTCGAGCTGACCAGGTACCCCAAAAACTTCCCCGACCGGACTCCAAAGGTACACTTCTTCGGATTCAGCTTCATTTGGTATTCTCGGAGTGAGCCGAACGTCTCTTTCAGGTCTTCCAGGTGCTGTTCATCGGACTTGCTTTTCACGATTGCATCATCTACATATACTTCCATGTTTCTCCCCTTCTGTTTTGCGAACACGGCATCCACCAGCCGTTGGTACGTGGCCCCGGCGTTCTTGAGTCCAAACGGCATCATTTTGTACATGTAGACCCCGTGCCCTGTGATGAAGGCGCACCGGGGCCTGTCCTCTTCTGATAGATAGACCTGGTGGTATCCTGAGAAGGCATCCAGGAAGCTCAGGGTCGAATGACCACTGGTGGAGTCTACCAGCTGGTCAATCCTTGGCAACGGGTAGCAGTCCTTGGGGCACGCCTTGTTTAGATTTGTAAAATCAACGCACATTCTCCATGCCCCGGATGCTTTTTTCACCATCACCACGTTGGCCAACCACTCGGGATAGTCACAACGCTCAACGAAACCTGCCTCCAACAACTTGTTTATTTCTTCAAGAATGGCCGCGTCCTTCTCCGCACTCATGGGCCGTAGCCTTTGCTTGATTGGTTTGTAGCTGGGGTTAACGTTTAACTGGTGCACGATCACTTCCGGGCTTATCCCTGGCATCTCTGCCGCTGAATAGGCAAACACATCTTTGTTTTCTTCCAAGATGCTAATCAGACTGTCTTGGAAGCCGGGGTCAAGTTCTGCCCCGATGATCACACTTCTTCCTTGTGACAACTCAATTTCTTTTGTCTCGCTCCCGGGCCCCGGGGTCACTTCCAATCCTTTCTTCTCCTTCTGTTCCGGAGATTTCACCTCCGCTACAATCTTCTGTTTTACTCCCCGGGCCGATAGGGAATTGCAGGATCTCCCGGCCTTCTGGTCACCATAAACCTTCCCCTCGGTCCAATTGTCCGTGACATAAACCATAGTCGGCCGCCAGTATTGACAACAAGATTTGAATGTGGTCTAAGGTGCCCCGGCCGAAGAGGGCGTTGTATGCTGACGGGGCGCCAACGACCACGAAGCTTGCGTCCACGCTTCGGGCCATATCTTCTTCTCCTATCGTGACCGGCAAGGTTATCGTCCCCATTGGCCTGATGCCGGCTCCGGCGAAGCCATACAGCGAGCCTATGTATGGCGTCGACCGCCTTCTTCAAACCGACTTTTCAAATACCTCCCAGACAGGAGATCGTGCAGCTCCAGATCTATCATGCACCGTGGACCAAATGGGCCCGATATCCATGGAGATCACCAACGGTCGCTGCGGTGGATAGGAGACCGGTGATAGTCCTCTGGCCGATGGTCAAGTCCGGGATGGGAGGCTTGATTGCCATCCTTTCGGCCGAATATACGCCCATCCTGGATTGTTCCCGCTTCTCCGCTTTTCTTTTCCTTCCGGACAAGACTGACTCTTCCGTCCCGGCGATCATATGGATTTCACTTATTCTTTGCTTGTTCTTTTTCGGGCCCGTTTGAGCTGGATCCCCACTACCTTCACCGCCATCTCTTTCTCGCTTGTCCTTAACAAAGCGCCGCAAGGTGCCTTGTTGTACCAACCGTTCGACCTCGTGCTTCAGGGATACACAGTGTTCCGTTGCGTGGCCGGCTGCCTGGTGGTATTCGCAGAAAACCGACTTATCATTCCCTGGGTGTCTTTGCGGTCGAGGGGCGGCCCACTTGATCTCGTTTTTGGTCATCTCAAAAATTTCTGCCTGGGACCTGATGAGTGGTGTGTAGTGAGTCCATTGCTGGAACTGTTGACTGTTTCCCTGCTGGCCTCGGCCGTCCCGGTTATCCCGGCGATCGTTGTGATTGTTATTACTGCTGTTGCGGTTGAAATTGTTGCGGATGTTGTTGTTGTTTTGCCTCCGGGGCGGTCCTTTCCATTCCTGTTGGGCTCCGCCCTGGTCTTCCTTCTTGTCATTTCTCTTACTGAATGTTTTGTGGAACTGCTCCTCTCGCACAAACCCTTCAGCCATCTCCCGGGCCGCCATGAGACTGGTTGGCGGATTCCTGATCAGGAGACTTTTCAGCTCTCCTTCCTTCAAACCGACTGTCAACGCATGGACCCCTATCTTAGGGTCCAAGTCCCTGATTTGTTGTGACTCCCGGTCAAATCTTGTCATGTATTCCTTCAACCCTTCACCTTTCCCTTGTACCACATTCAGGAGCTCCGTTGCCACCTTCTCTCTTCTTTTGTTTCCCGCGTACTGTTGACGGAAAACTCGGCACATATCTTCATATCCGCAGATAGATCCAGTCGGGAGATTACGGAACCAGGTTTGTGCAAGTCCCGTTAGGGTCGTAGGAAAGACCTTGCACCAAACGTAGTCCGTAGGGTCATACATCATCATGTGACTCTCATAGGCTGCCAAATGTTCTTCCGGGTCCGTTTTCCCGTCGTATTGTATCGTTGGAATTTTCATCTTGGCTGGAAGAGGGTACTCCAGCACCGAAGAGGCCAAAGGCGATTTTACTGTAACTTTTCCTTGCGTTTTGTTTTCTTTGGGTTTGTTGCGCTTGGGTCTCTCGGTGCGTGGAACCTCAGGCTTGGACACTTCCTGGACTGAGGGTGGTGACTTGGACGCTGAGTGAGAATGTTCCGACTCTCTCCAGGTACTATCGTTGCTTGACAACTCGTTCTCCTCATGAAAGAGGTTTTTGGGCGTTATGGATGGGGTGGGATCTTTCCTTGGGGGAGATTTTTGCTGGCTTCGCTCGGGTGGAGGATGAGCGGTGGGTGGTGTCTTCCTCAGCTTTTCAAGGAAGGCACTCATCATCCTTTTCTCCTCGGGGGTCAGGGGCGTCTGCAGCTCATTCTCCAGAGGAGTACCGCCTGCACCTCCTCCCGGGGTGGAAGTTCCCTCCACTGTCTTCTGCGGCTCTTTCGTAGGGTCGGACATGGCTGTTTGTACGATTTCTTTAGAATTGTCCCCACAGACGGCGCCAATTGTTTCGGGTATAAAGTTAGGGACTAAATACCAAAACTAACTACAAATGATTACAAGTTGAATATGGATTATAAGATGAATGAACTAAGTCCTGGCGGCTCTTAGCTCTCGGTCCTCCTCAACCTTCCTCTCGTCCTGAGATCACGTAGCAAACCTAGCCCCGGGGCCTTCCGGGTGATGGCCCTCCGACGCTCAAGTTAGTCACAAAGACAAATAAATCTAGAGAGAGAAAAGAGAGAAAAAAACCTTTTGTGTAATGTATTTGTGTGTGTGTGAATAATGCTCATTTTTAGGGTTTTGGTTACCTATTATACTTGTTTCTAATTTGTCCTCTTGTCTTTCTGCTCAAATGCAGTGCAGACCTGTGGGACCATACACCCCCAGGACCGAGGCGGACCCGATGGGTTCCTTGGTATGTGAGACTATCCGGTCAACGATCCTCCCGGCCTCGGGCTGCCCGACCCGGGAGATACAGATGGGTCAACGAGTATAAGATCATCCTCCGGCCTATAATCCTACCGGCTTGATAGCACGGGACCCGGGAGAAGTCACCCCCAACACTTATCCTTTCCAATATTTTTATTTTGAAAAATCATTCTTATCATCTTTATATTTTTGGCCGAAAATATTATTGAGCAATATCCATATTTTCGGATTATATAATATATTTTCAAAGGATAATTTTCTAAGATAATATTTTGTAATATCTTGTATCTCCTAACTTAGCTAATATGTCTAGGTACATTCTTGGAGTACAAGCAATCCTAAATATCTTCCCAATTATATTCTACAATCAAACTTAATCTTTTAATTAGGAAGCTTAGCATATTATCTTATGTAACAATATTATTTTCATGACATTATCTTCTTGTTTAGCAAGTAATAACAAAATAATATTGTAGTAAGTAATATCATTTTAACGAGTACTATAAGTACTCTTGACTCACTTTGCAAAATGATTAACCAAGCTAATTACATACATTTCTAATATAAGCTAAGACTTTCAAAAGTTTCGAATTTCATATTTTTGCAAAATATTTTGACCGTGTGTCTAAGTGTTGTTCTTCATTTATATTTGCAAAATACTTGTTTGATTTTTGAAAGCTTTTTAACGTGTACTTTTGTTTTTCAATCTTATCTTTAAAAGTGCATAGTTACGGTAAGTCTCTCCAGACAATTGAATTGTATTTTCATTTTATTGAGAGACTTGTAACGAGAAAAATAATCACCTTGTTAGAGATTAATTTCTCGAGTTGAAGAAGAATAGCTTCACACTAAGGTCGGAGTAGATCTCTAGTGTTTATTAATTATTTATTGTAAGCTAGGCCGGAGTAGGTGCTCTTGATAAATAATTAATAAGAAGAAGGGGTGGATGTAGGCTTTTCAATTGGGCCGAACCACGTTAAATCCTTGTGTTATTTATTTTACGCATTTACTTTCACGCATTTAATATTTCCGTTTGCAAAAATTTTAAGAGGTCCAATCCTCTATTCACCCCCCCTCTAGAGTATTGTTGGGCCCTTGGACTCTACAATTGGTATCAGAGCCTCGTGCTCTTGATAGCTTTACCGCTAAAGAGGTTGATCCAATACTCTAGTGTTGATATTTTATCTTTTATTTCTTTTTTTTTCAAAATCTCGGCCTAGACTTTTATTTTTAAAAAAAAATGGAATCTAGCGATTTGGTAAAGTATCCTATCTTTGATGGTAAGGATTATAGTCATTGGAAAAACCAAATGAGAAATCACATAAAAGGAGTTGATTTTGAATGTTGGAGAATCATAGTCAAAGGACCCATTGCTATACTTTCTACTGATTTGAAAAGTGAAAAGCAAGAAGATGACTATGATGAAAAAGATTTTAAAGTTGCGAAAAAGAATTTCAAAGCTTTAACTATGTTGCAAAAAGGTTTAACCAAAGAAATTTCTAATCGTTTTTCATCATCTGCAAGTGCGAAAGAAATTTGGGATAGTCTTGAGGCTTCCTATGAAGGAACATCCCAAGTTAAAAAATGTCGGAAAAATTTATTAACTCATCAGTACGAGATGTTTCATATGGAGAAAAATGAAAACATCAGTGACATGTCTGATCGATTTCTTAGTATAATCAATGAGTTAAAAAATTTAGGTAAAACCTATCCAACCGAGGATCTTGTCAATAAGATTCTTCGTAGCCTAACCGATAAATGGCAGCCCAAAATCACTGCGATAAAGGAAGCTAAAGATCTATCCAAACTTTCCTATGATAACTTGATTGGAGCTATGATGGCCCATGAGTTAACACTCAACAAAGGGCACATAGAACCAATCAAAAACAAAGGGATAGCTCTTCAAGCCGAGTCCAGTGATGATGAGAAGTCGGATGATGAAATAGGATTATTTGTTAAAAGGTTCAACAGCAAAAAGTTTGGTTTTAATTCTTCTAAAAATGTGAGTAAAAATTTCAAAACCCTTTAAGACAAAAAATTCAAACAAGGGATGTTATAAGTGTAGAGAGACCACTCACATTATCAAAGATTGTCCTACTTGGGCAAAGATCAAAAACAAAGCCAAACGTGAAAAGGCTAAGAACACGTACAAAACGGCTATGCTAGCCTCCAATGGATGGGGAGATCTTGAGGTTGATACGGATGAAGAAACCGAGGAGGAAGACGAGGCTAACGTGTGCCTTAGCACGTATGGTGTTGAATCGACAAAAGGAAGGTCTCACAAAGACCTATGCTTAATGGGAAGGTCTAACTCCGAATCGGATGAAGAAAACGAGGTAACCTTCGATAAAGTCAAAAATAAATTTTTAAAGTTATCTAAGGATAGAATTTTAGAAATTTTTGAGGGTGTTTATAATACTTGTGTTAATCAAGAAACTTACATTAAAAATCTTGAAGATGATAATTGTTCTCTAAGTGAAAAGGTGAAAAAGCTTCGCTCTAAAAAGAACGTAAGTTCACCAAATGATTCAAAGCAAAGCTTTGACACATATGTTGAACCTACGCCAAACTTAGATCGGAGCAAGTATGACCTTGACACTGATTACGCTTCCGAAGACGATAAATCGTCCATAAACTCTGAAAATTCTGAAAGTTCATTCGGTGATGTTAGTCTAACACGAGATGATATTACCATACCATCACCTGAAGCTGATGAACCTCCAGTCAGTGTTACTCCAACATCTGACCAGATAAAGGAAACCCTAGATGAGGTTAACCTAACATCTGAAGAGGACATACCAGTTTTGGAAGATGTTACAGTAACATCATCATATGTTAAACGAAATCATGAACTTGAAGAGAAGATTAAATTGTTAGATAACCAAGTAAACAACCTCACAAATGAGCTTATCCAACAACAATCGAGCTTTAAAGTTATGAAGTCATCGTTTATTAAAAAGATTGTTGACCTTCAATCCGAGTTAAGTAAAAAGGAATCCACTATAAGTAAAGAGGTCGAGTCTTGTAATAATTGTGAAAAGTTGAGGAAAGAAAAGGAAGAACTTAATGAGAGATTAAAAGAAGCTTTCAATGTTAGTAAGAAATGGGAAGCTAGTCAGGAAGTCCTTAACTTTTTAACTCAACAATCTAATCGACACCACAAAGAAGGTTTAGGTTATCAAACTAGATGTCGCGTAGAACACGTTAAGAAAATGAACGAACCCACTAACCGTGATTTTCGCAAAAGACAGTATGTTGGTCTTCCCGAATATAATTTGTAACTTTTGTGGAAAAACGGGTCATTATGTCAATTCGTGTAAAAAAGGTGACTTGCATTATAAAAGAAATACGGATTACGTCAAGTCTAGTTATGATAACATGTCTAAACCCAAAACTCAATATAATCATGAAACCTCTAAGAAGAAGTATGAATCTTTTGATCCTAACTTGTACTATAATCATAAACGTAAGTATATTGTTAAACGTGTTTGGATTCATAAAGATTTACTTCCCGATGTAACTAATAGAAGAGGACCCAACTTTGTGTGGGTACCTAAATCACCAAAGTGAATTTTTGTAGGAAGAAGTGAGAGGAAGCAACCAATGGTACTTGGATAGTGGTTGCTCGAGACACATGACGGGAGATAAAAACAAATTCCTCTCACTTGAAACTTACGAAGGTGGAAGTGTGACGTTTGGAGACAACGGTAAAGGAAAAACCATTGGAATTGGTCGAGTTGGAATCTCCAAAACACACTCAATTGACAACGTGCTACTTGTACAAGGACTTAAGCATAATCTTCTAAGTATTTCACAATTGTGTGATCGTGGGAACAAAGTTGTATTCCATCCAAGTGTGTGTCGGATTTTTCGTGAAGGATCTAGCCACGTTATACTTGAAGGAAGAAGAAAGAATAATGTCTATGTCGTAGACATAGATAGTATTCCTTCTACATCCCTCAAGTGACGATCACTCTTTATGGCACAAGAGGTTCGGCCATATCAACACACATTGTCTAAAAAGATTGAAGAAATTGGAACTTGTTGAAGGACTTCCCTCCGTAAAGTTTGACACCAATAAATTGTGTGGCACGTGTATACGTTGTAAACACGTGAGATCATCGTTTAAGTCTAAAAACATGGTAAGCACTTCCAAGCCACTTGAATTAGTTCACATGGATTTGTGTGGACCAATGAGGGTTAGTAGTAGAGTCGGTGCTAGATACGTCTTTGTTCTAGTGGACGATTATTCAAGATTTGTTTGGCCAATTTTCTTAAGCTCCAAAGATCATACCTTTGATGAATTTGTGTGCTTGATAAAATTAGCTCAAAACAAATATTCGCATAATCTTATATCTATAAGGACGGATCATGGTACCGAGTTCGATAACCAAGCCTTCATTGAATATTGTCGAGAGCATGGTATCGATCATAACTTTTCGGCTCCTAGAACTCCTCAACAAAATGGAGTAGTTGAGAGAATGAATCGAACCATTGAAGAGATGTCACGCACCATGTTACTTTGTAGTAGGTTGCCTAGAAACTTTTGGGCAGAAGCCGTGAATACTGCATGTTACATACACAACCGAGCTATGATTAGACCAATCTTAAAGAAAACCCCTTACGAACTACTAAGAGGAAGAAAACCAAACATTTCCCATCTACGATGTTTTGGAAGTAAATGTTTTATACATAATAATGGTAAAAATAGATTGGGAAAGTTTGATCCTCGTAGTGACGAAGGTGTTCTCTTAGGTTATTCTAATCGTAGTAAAGTGTATCGTGTATACAACAAGCGAACCATGTGCGTAGAAGAAAGTATACATGTCGTATTTGACGAAAACGACACTCTCGAACAATATGAAGGAGATGACTTGAAAGAAGAGGAAGATCCAGATTTTTGGCTCACACGTAAGGACTTACCCGAATTAAAAGACGAAAATGATGAAACACAAATTATTGGAACCGACGCTAAAAAGGCTCAAAAGTCAAACATGGACGAGACTCAAGTTAAAGATGATGTTAATGCTCCTTCATCATCTAAATCCAAAGAATCCACGAAAGATTCTTTGGAGGCAGATGTTAAGGTAATATCAACAGAAACATCTGGCTTGAATTCAGGGGGAACTTCTGATGTTACGGACAATGTTAAGGTAACATCAGATGAAAATTCGAATAACGTTCCAACAACGCTCAAGAAATGGAAACATCAAAGTTCTCACCCCACGGATGCGATACTTAGCGACTACAACAAAGGTATACAAACGCGTAAGTCCATCATGAATAATTATTGTGTGCTAAACTCGTTTCTCTCTACCATTGAACCTAACAACATCAAAGTTGCACTAACCGATTCCGATTGGATAGTTGCAATGCAAGATGAGTTACTTACAATTTGAGAAACCAAAGTCTGGCCCTTGGTACCTAGGCCTCCGAATCGTAAAGTTATTGGTACTCGTTGGGTTTTTAGAAACAAACTTGACGATTCGGGAGCCATTGTGAGGAATAAGGCAAGGCTAGTGGTGCAAGGCTATAACCAACAAGAAGGCATTGATTTCGATTTAAACCTTCGCACCAGAGTCTGCTTAGAAGCGATTAGATTACTAATTGCCTTTGCCGCTCACAAAGGATTTAAACTCTATCAAATGGATGTTAAGACCGCCTTTCTTAACGGCTATTTGAAAGAGGAAGTGTATGTTGAACAACCCCCCGGTTTTCAAAGTAATGAATTTCCAAACCATGTCTATTTTCTCGACAAAGCTCTTTATGGTTTAAAGCAAGCCCCTAGGGCATGGTATGATCGTTTATCTCAGTTTTTACTTAAAAATGATTTCAAACGTGGCTCTGTCGATAAAACCTTATTTTTGAAAACCAAGGGGTCGGATATTTTAATTGTTCAAGTTTATGTTGATGATATTATTTTTGGTGCTACTAATGAAAGTTTGTGTAGTTATTTTTCAGACCTAATGCAATCTGAATTCGAAATGAGTATGATGGGAGAATTAAGTTTCTTCTTAGGTCTACAAATCAAGCAAACTAAGGAAGGAATTATGATACATCAACAAAAATACATAAAGGAGTTGCTTAAGAAGTATGGTATGGAGAATGGTAAGGTTATCTCCACACCGATGGCAACAACAACCAAGCTCGACAAAGATGAGCATGGAAAGGCCGTAGATGAGACCATGTATAGAGGCATGATTGGGTCTCTTCTATATCTCACGGCTAGTCGACCCGATATTATGCAAAGCGTGTGTGTATGTGCTAGGTTTCAAGCAAATCCTAAGGAATCCCATCTTGTGGCAGTCAAGCGTATTTTAAGATACTTAATTGGTACAATAAATCTATATTTGTTTTATCCTATGTATGACAATTTTGATCTTAAAGGTTATTCCGATGCGGATTATGGAGGATGCTCAATAGACCGTAAAAGCACTTCGGGTACGGCTACATTTCTTGGATCGAGCATAGTGTCATGGGGTTCAAAGAAACAAGCTACGGTTGCATTATCTACAACTGAAAGTGAGTATATTGCGGCTTCTTTGGTATGTTCTCAACTACTTTGGCTTAAACAACAATTATTTGATTATGGGGTAGTTTTCGATAGCGTACCTATTTATTGTGATAATGTAAGTACCATAGCTATATCTAAGAACCCGGCCATGCATTCTCGGACCAAACACATCGATATTCGTCATCACTTTTTGAGAGATCATGTAGAAAAAGGTAATATTGAACTAATCTTTTGTCCAACCGAAGATCAAAAAGCTGATATTTTTACAAAACCCTTAGCCAGGGAACGATTTGAGAAATTACGTCTTGAAATTGGCTTGATTTGTTATTAACTTGGACCGTGATATTCCTTTCTATGATTGACTAGTTTTGGTTCTTGAGACTGTGTCCGTATTAAACTGTGAAATTCTATATGCTTTTAAATTTGAGTACATTCTAGTTTATTTTAGTTAGCTCAATAGTATTCTTATTTTATTCATTTGATTATTCCTATACCATATGTTACGATCTCATTACTCCACGATTTGGACTATTCCCTCTCGTATCTTGTATAAATAATTATTTTTTTTTATTATTATTTATGCTTTCTTAATGAGATCACTTCCACATATATTATGGTATAATCTTTGCACAAAATAGAATATTATAGGATCTTAATTATACACACAATATCTAAATAAACCTACCCTAATATTTATCCTGAGATACTAATCTTCTTTCTTGCACAATAATCTATTCGCAAATCTTGCATATCTCACTCAAATATTATTATCCCATATTATAAGATTATTTACCTTGATAATAATTACACTTACCAAATCCTAAAACACCTAGTCTATCCTACTCTCACACGCACCTTCTTTTCACCCTATCACAACCCCTACTTTTCTTACACCCTATTTATTACCCGTCTCCCTCCTTTTCACCCATCATATTCACCTTCTCTTTTTACCACACAAACACCTTCTCTCTTCTCTCTTCTTTCCACCGTCTACCTACCCCCAATTCAAACCAAAACCATCCAAATCAATGGCTCCTAAAAAGGCTAACACACCTCCCAAACGAACCGTGCGAACTCGAGCTACGACAATGGTTTTGTCATCATCAGATTCATCTCGTTCATCGTCACCAATGTCGACTGATGATGAAGGAACAGGGAAAAGGGTCAAAACTGATCCCGAAACTTCAGCCCCCACTCATGAACAGCTTGTTCTTGCTGAGAACAAGCCTATACTCGAGGCGGTGGAGGAAACACGTCTTAAACAAAAGGAGTTTTACCGTGCATGCTTGGTGCTTCGTTATCCTCTTCATTCCAGTCGTGTTTATCCTATCTCCTGGTACGATGAACTCGATAATCTTAAGGATTTCAGCGCCATCTTAGCATATCAAGGGTGGAAGGAGTTTTTAGACGGAACTCATGTGCTCTATCCGGTGCAACTTGCTCAATTTTGGGCCACTCTGCGCATCGAAAGCAGAGTACTCTGTGCTAACTTTGGAGATAAGGCTATCAAGATTACAATAGAGGAGTTCGGTGAAGCATGGGGTATTCCATGTGAAGGAGTCGAGGTGTTTTCGGGAGCAAAGTGGACTGGGATGCACGAGGACGAGCAGTTGGCTTACAAAACCTTCCTCGATCCCGAGGCTAAGTTGTCTGATGAGGTATTGGTGTCAAAGTTAAGTCCTTTATCTCGTTTTCTTATGAACTTTATGCATGCCACCATTATTCCTAAGAAGGGAGGCACTCAACGAGTGGATGCTCATGAAAATCGTATCTTGTATCACCTTCTCAACGGTGATAAGGTGAATCTGCCGTTGTTTGTTTTCTCTCATATCAGTGCAGCTCTTGAAAAGTTAACCACCTCTCGTACTTCTCCTACCCTTGTAGTTCCGTATGGAATGTGGCTCTCTAAGTTGTTGAAAAATAAGGGAGTGGTAAGTAAAAATACTCTTACTCGTACCCCAACAGATATGATGAACACGGTCTTTGCTTGTAGTATGAATTTAGAAGGTGTGGATGTGACAAATACACCGAGGCAGCGACCAGGAAAAGAAAAAGTGGGTGAGCCGAGTGAGAATAGTGGGGGAGTACGAGTGGATGTTGGGAGAACCGAGGAACTCATGGGTGAATTGCAGGCTTTGATGATTTCTCGGCTTGAGGCTTTGGAGAATCGTATGGTGGGTAAGTTAGAAGCTCTTGAAACAAAGGTTGAAACTGGGTGTGCTAAGGCAAAGGAGGAGGGTGCAAAAGTAGACCCTAAAGTGAAAGTAGAGGGGGTACAGGATGAGGCTCCAAGTGTTCTAGAAAAATTGGTTGGGCTTGCGACTGAACTTGAGAAGGTTAAGGATGATATAATGAAGTCCTTGTGGAGTGTGGATCACAAACTTGGAAAGGTTAGGGATCGTGTCACGAACATTGAGGAGGATGTTAATCGCATCAATACTCGGGGAACGACTCTTGGCACAAATGTGGGTCAACTTGTGGATCTTTTCCGAGCTCATGCCAATCCCCCTTCACAAAGACTTGCTGAGATTGTTGATCGCCTACGCGCCATAACGGATCAAGTGAATCGCACCGTGTACCTGCTCGAGCTTAACCATCATGTTTGAGCCGCTATGGAAGTTTGTTCGGAGTGTTGGCTATTTTTTTTTGGGCTGTTGATCGACCTTAACCTAACCATTCCTAAGCCATCTTCTTATTAGTTATCCTAGGATGAATCTTTTGCTACAAACAATCTGTTTTTATCTTGCTTGTTTCGTTTTATTTCGGCTATTATGTGTGTGGCCTTCATAAACTATTTCTGTTTTTCGTTGCTCGCGTTTTGGATTAAGTACGGATAATGTTGTTGCTTAATTAATAATAAATTTAGTGTGTGCTTAATATATATTGCGTATGTGTGCTTGCAGTTTGGTATTATTCTAGTCCTAAACCTTTTCGATGAAGTCAAGAGGGGGAAAAAACACCTAAGATTTGGTTGCATACTCTTTGCTTTATTTCATTATCGTTGAATTTCATTTTGCTACTCTCTCGAGTGTTTTGTTCTATGTATCACTAATGGTCTTTTGGTTGGAACAAGATAAGTAAAATATGTCCTTCACTTGTGATTCATCATCTTTTGAGACGATATTGGTTTGAGGGGGAACGACCATAGAAATAAATCTTAGGGGACTTGACATCATCAAAAAGGGGGAATTTGTTGACTCCACGTTTAGTTTTGATATTGTCAAGTTATTTATTTCTATATCGTGTACTACTTGGTTGTTTGTTTGAGTTCTTAATGCGTAGGTCTTGAACTACAAAAGAGGATGATGAAAATGAAAAAGAAAGCGCTTCGTGTCAAGTCAAGATTTTAGGGCTAAAACTTGTAAAGTGACCTAACGAAGCTATGCACTCCAAATCCTAGTAGTAATGTTATCATAACATGTTTTCATGTTGTAGTAACATTAGTACTAGAATAAGTTTTCTCTAAATATATTTTTAAATATCTTTTTCAATATTTTCTAAAGAATTATCTCCTACTTAAAAGCGTTTATTTTTATGATCATATATGAGGACATCCTTACTCATCTTAGAATTAGATTTGAGTATATTTTATTTAGTAAAATATATAAAAATCTAATTGTAAAAGATGTGGAGAATATTTCTTATATCTTGTGATCTTGCAAAATATTCTTCTATGATAATTCTCCTCTTTAAAACTTATCCTTTACAATATTTTTATTTTGAAAAATCATTCTTATCATCTTTATATTTTTGGCCGAAAATATTATTGAGCAATATCCATATTTTCGGATTATATAATATATTTTCAAAGGATAATTTTCTAAGATAATATTTTGTAATATCTTGTATCTCCTAACTTAGCTAATATGTCTTGGTACATTCTTGGAGTACAAGCAATCCTAAATATCTTCCCAATTATATTCTACAATCAAACTTAATCTTTTAATTAGGAAACTTAGCATATTATCTTATGTAACAATATTATTTTCATGACATTATCTTCTTGTTTAGCAAGTAATAACAAAATAATATTGTAGTAAGTAATATCATTTTAACGAGTACTATAAGTACTCTTGACTCACTTTGCAAAATGATTAACCAAGCTAATTACATACATTTCTAATATAAGCTAAGACTTTCAAAAGTTTCGAATTTCATATTTTTGCAAAATATTTTGACCGTGTGTCTAAGTGTTGTTCTTCATTTATATTTGCAAAATACTTGTTTGATTTTTGAAAGCTTTTTAACGTGTACTTTTGTTTTTCAATCTTATCTTTAAAAGTGCATAGTTACGATAAGTCTCTCTAGACAATTGAATTGTATTTTCATTTTATTGAGAGACTTGTAACGAGAAAAATAATCACCTTGTTAGAGATTAATTTCTCGAGTTGAAGAAGAATAGCTTCACACTAAGGTCGGAGTAGATCTCTAGTGTTTATTAATTATTTATTGTAAGTTAGAAGTAGGAGAGCGCTTCTTGATAAATAATTAATAAGAAGAGAAGAAATTGGATGTAAGAAGCTTTTGATTAGGTAACCACGTTAAATCCTTGTGTTATTTATTTTCACGCATTTAATATTTCCGTTTGCAAAAATTTTAAGAGGTCTAATCCTCTATTCACCCCCCCTCTAGAGTATTGTTGGGCCCTTGGACTCTACAATTATAAAAAAGTCTATAGTTGAGAGCGAGGTACACCATAAAAAAAAAAAAAAAAAAAACTCAAAAAATAATATTCATTCATACACAAGGAAGCTAAAGTCAAGATATTTTTGGATGGAAGGATGGTTATTTAATCAATTCAAAAATTGAAAACAAACTTTGAATTAATACGAAGCAATCAAGTTGGAGGAGGGTAAGGCGTATCCAAAACGCCGTTGTCTCGTATGACTAATTGTCTAATTGTCCTACAAAGTGTCACTTTGCCAAATGCCAAGGACGTGCGTCCGGGTGTGAGGTGGCTAAATGGACACAATGCCATCTCTCTTGAGTTTTGACTAAAGTGGCTAATTATACGAGTCGGTCCGGCGCACCATGATGTCACTAGCCCATCGAAATGCTATGTTTTGGCCTACTTGCACAACTTTTAAGGTCTGACTTGACTCGATTTAATTGGACATGGATCAGTTGATTTTTCTGGAAGTATACTTTCTTTGCATTTCTTTTTATTCATATTTGTTAAGTTCTAAAGGGTTAAAATTATATCAAAATTCGTCAATTTCGGTCCAGTTGTCCTCCCAAAAAAGCAAACTTTGATCATCCAAGCAAGAAATGACCTATTATTTCCATTTTAAATTATCTAAAATATATTATTTTTAATAATTTGTCTCAAAATTTTATAAAGTTTAGTTATAATTAATTAACATAAGTTTTTGAAAATATTTTGAAATAATATAATTCTTTTTAGAATTTTTAAAATTTAATTAAGTTCAAAATTGAAACTATAAATAAAAATAAGATGACGAGAACAAATTCTACATTAAATTCATCCTAGACAGGGGCGGACCACGTTGAAAAATAATGTTGCATTGGCAATACCAAAAATTTGAAAAACCATTTATGTAGAATATGAAGAAATTTACTAACATAAGTTCTATATTGTGCAGTTGGTTTTTTTAAATTCGTTTTTCTTAAAAGTTTAAATAAATAGGTACGGAGTATACATTAAGTGTTAGTCCGTATTAAATGCTAGCATGTAATTTAACCAATGTTCTTTTCAATTGGCCTGGTTATTTTTCAACTTTGTTTGGAAAAAAAAAATGAAACAATTTCTTTAAAAAAAAACATTTTAGTAAATTAAATTCTCCGATAATTTTTATAGTTATGATTTTATTTTAAGCTTCATGTATAAATGTAAGAAATTGTGATTTCGTCATATTGACATATTTAATACTCTATATTAAAATGGTATGGTTGTATTGTATGTATCATTACTTTTATTTATATGAGTAATTATTGAATAAATGATAAATGAATTATTACGTAAATATGAGGCACTTTAATGTTCTTAATATAATCTGTAATTAGTGGCTAACAAAAAAATCGTACGGACTGGAGCTTATTACTCCGTAAGACATTAATGCAAAGTGTCTGGCTAAACTATATATCACTAAATGTTGTGAAATAATAAGAGAGAGAACAGAGAGAAGATGGAGATGTATATTATTCATCCTTCATGAGGGTGTATATATATATAGTACATCAGTAATGAGGGTTTCACCCAAACCCTTGATACATATAGGTAGTAATGGGCTTTGGGCCCGATAGACATCCACACAATATATTATTTATAACACTCCCCCTTGGATGTCCATTACTAAAGAACATGCCTCATTAAAACCTTCCTAGAAAAAACCACATGGGAAAAACACTAACGAAGGAAAAAGAGTACAACATTCTCGAAACACGCATAAACGATAAGCTGCCTCGTTAAAACCTTTCCATGGAAAACCCAGTGGGACAAAACCATGGTAAGGAAAAAGAGAGACAAATGCGTGTCTACTCCCTGATTTATCTGTTGCTTGACTTGTCTTCACATGTATTCCATGATAAAAACTTCTTAGCTTCAAAAAAGAGTCTTCGTAGTAGATAAATTTTGAAGCAATTAGAATCTTGATGAAATAAACCTCGGTCACCATTTTTCCTTTCAAAACTCGCAATATGCAGATGACCGTAATGTCTTCGACTTCATTTGAAATAATATTTCGATTTTCTTGCTTGAAAATAATTCTTTTTCCACCATTCATAGGCATACGTGCAATTCGCTATAACACTTGTCGTCCAAACAAAGTTATAGTCACAAGTATCGCCAATTTGTGTGTTGACCTGCTGCCTCATTAAAAACCTTGCTAGGAAAAACCCTTTGGGACAAAAACCTAGTCGAAGGGAAAAAGAGTGCAGCAACCATTCATACTCTATTGAATAATTTTATCTCTTCAGGAGATACCTTTTTAGAATTAGTATAAGAATCTAAAATCCGCAATAAATATTTGAATTAGATCGATCACACGGATTAATAATCCCATCATGAATCGAATTTATCCTCCAATATTATGGTTCTTCCAAACCGTGAATTCCTTTACTGTTGTAACCATTCAAAACATTTCACAGTCTCAAACTTCAGGTTGAGACAACAAGGAATGAATTTCAACTCTTCAAGAGTTTCAGAGTTCTTCTAAATGAATTCAAACCATAGAATTCAATTATACTACTCCGTAGTATTAACTTGATGCGCCCTATAACCGCAATCATTATAGAGGTTCATGAGTTTCCCGAAAACTCAATTGATCCGTCATCACCAATTTGACGATCATCCATCATATACTCCTATACGGAGTTACCAATCTTAGGAGTTATATCTCCTTATAAACATTTGTATATATAAAAGATAACATTTTCAATCATGAGTATGCATATGACATGAACTAGGAGTTAACTTGTATATATTCTAATATATGCAAAAATACAGTATCGAAATTAAAATGTATATGCAAATGATTAACTTATTCTTTAAATGCATATGATGACTCGATAATGCAAACTGTACAGTTTTCGAACCAATTACCATTATTTTAATGGACTCCACGTCCTTTGATAGACTTCGAGTCTATGAGCTCTTTTCAAACCATATATCATGTCGACAAACAAAATGGACTTACGTATTAGATGCCCATCATCTAGTCCACTAGATCATGCGCGCAAATGCAAATGCATATCAGTTCCTTACACGTATCGATACAATTCTATCATCTCCTGATAGTTAGTACTGATTAATGATATCTGAATATATGCGGTACCATAGTCCATTTACTTTCCAATATAGGCCATCTATTGTCATTCAGATATCTATGTCACTTCCAGGACATTCCAATTTCTATAGATGTACCAACTGCTTATTCTTGCCACCAAAATATGTAAACCGATATGACTTTCATACTACACCCTGTGTGTAGGTTTGTTTGGCAAGAATTTCAATGTTCATTACATGTACTTTTTATGACTAATCTATAACTCGATACGCCTTAGACTAGGTCATATATGTCTATAGTCAAATCATAAATTTCAATGAATAAACATACCACATTTCGATAAGGTGATCAACCTGGTATACTTTAGTATATCACCATAACCAAATGAATATCATCATTTTAGTTTTAATGAACCTCTATATGATGTACATTATATTTCAAATAAATCGTTCAGTTGAGGATCAAAACAAATTGCCCTTTTTTACCAGCTTTCCTTATCATCCTCCCCCTAAGGTGGTAAAAACTATCAACACCGGATAGATTTAATGGGCAACCGATCACTATATCCACCTTATACCACATCACATATCCTTTTTATGCCAAAATCATATATTTATTTCAAAAGGATAGAATATGGGGAGTTAAACCATATTATGCAGTTGGCACAAGTGCTGAATATAATGCTCAATTTAGGAGATCAAAGATTTCATGTCATAATCAAACTGTGATAATCTCTGATCACATAATTACTCGTAGGTGACTAAATGTCACTTAATATATTCAATCCATACGTGAACATATAAGTTCCTTAATTTAATTTCGAGTAATATATTCAGATTTCCAATATCAACATCCTCAATCTCAATGTACAGTCTTGCCATTAAAACTATTTATGATACATGAGAGAGTTTCAGCACTTTATTTATTTACCTTTATCGATACGGGTATAATTAGAACCCGGATGGCCTTTATCGTCACATCAAAAGTATTTCAAGTCAACATATCTTTGTCAAAACCGCGACAAATTTTCACCAAATTGGTTACGACCCAACCAATTCGCTTATTAAATGCCAAACTTGTTGACTGAAATTATAGTGCTAAACTTCCAGTTAGCAATAATTCATCGTGTAATTTTAACATTTGGCCAAATAAACCACCGATGTGACTTAAGACACTAACCGTCGTGTCTCATTTATATTGGCAAGACTTATATGTCTCAATATTCCTTTTGTGAATATATCACATTACTCGTTTTGAGTACCATACAAATCAGAACTGATTATTTGAATAATCCCAACTCTGTTCAATTAATTTATCCATCCTTCTAGTGGATGTAGCGATTTCAATAATTTTTAGTGATCATTCCCTCACACTATATATTGATCACATATCGCTTGCATTTATCCCACACCATTGTTGGTGGATATATGAAATATTATCAAACAAGATTCATAGATCTTTGTGAATGTTTAGAACTAGCCACTTAGTCTCATAACCACATGAAGTGGTATAATATTTATCCATTTCAATTTAAATGTAATGTCATATTTGCTTCGGGAAATAATGACCATTTATCAATCAAAACATTCACATTTTCCTTTAATAACTCATTATTTTTCGATCCACTAAGAGATCAATATCAATTCAAATTATCGCGGAACCCTTTTGTTCACACAATGTCTCGTCCCTAAGACGATATTATTCGCATATGAGAAAGAGTATGATTTTTCTCCCATTTCTCAAATTTGCACATTTCGTATAATGAGATTGACACGCCTTTTGTGTTATGTATCCTTTTAATATACAGTTTAGGCTCAAAATACCATGACATTAGGCTCAATTAAGGCCACCTATTAGATTTAAGAAAACCACATTATTCATCCTCAAAAGAGGTTTCATTAATTCAATTGCGAATTTAGCAAATCATAAATTACACAAGTGGAACTCCGGCCACTGACATTTACATGTGGACTTCCGGCCACTAATTTTATATGTGAACTTCTAGCCACGAACAATATTATGTGATTTGAACAGCATTTCTCAAACTTTGAACTTCAGGCCAAAGTCTTACTCCACAGGATAAATATTTGGAACTTCAGGTCCAAATTTATATATGTCATATTTTAAGCCTGAAACTCTTGATCACCCATGTTAAGAGTTTTAATAGTGATATCATGGCAAATTTATTTGCTCATTCATGGGATCTTCGGCCCAAAATTGTATTTAAATTAATTGTATTTCAAATAAAAATAGTCCATATGACTAAATTAAATAACACTCATGGGATCTCTGGCCCAAAAATTATATGAACATATCATATACCGTCGGCATGACTGATTTGTGCTTTGAGCATTTTTCATCATCCCACTTCCAGGGGAGAGAATTTTAAAGTTTATTTGCTCAATTTATGACCAACCTCGAGGTCATATTATCCTTAGCCACTTCTGGTGGAATGACAATTTTAGTTAATTTGTTGTCACTTTTTGACCATAACTGTGGTCAAGCTCTCAACGACCTTAACCCTGGTCACATTCTCAACCTCCCTCTATGGGAGAAAAAGTTTAACCAAAACTATTAGATCGTCTCCGCGATCATATTCTCAACTACTACAAGTAAGAGAAAAGATTTACACAAAAATTTAATTTGTAACTGTCTTTGCAGCCACATCCGCGCCCACGTCCCGTCCTTGGGGGAAAATTTTAAATTATAAGTCAGATCTCGATAATGACCACTTCCGGTGGAAACAACGATATTAGATGAAATCTGATTTAAACCGTCTCCGCAGTCACATCCTCAATCCCATCCCGTATGTGGGAGAAAATATTACATTCGCTTCCGGGAATATAATGTCATTATATAAATCTCATAATATTTCAATTAATTTATGTCTCATGACTTTTCTCTTTCAAATCAATTATAAGAAGACAAAATATAAAACTTGTACCGAATATAATTTGACAATATTATAATAATATAACCAACGAATCATAATACCATATAATTCAATTCAACTCCGTATATTCTATCAAAGGATACTCATCTTTCTATCACTTCAATTATAATAATGTGATATACCATATAGTTTGCATAACCTTTGTCGCAATTTCATCTTAACCTTATTCACATGATATAATCTCGCAAAATCTTAACCTTCTTCGCTTTAAAGAATAAAATATAACATAATCTTCCAAAATATTAGATCAAATAAAGATTATCTTCATAAATATATGCATGCATGCTCATATTATCTATATTTACGGAGTACTTTACAAAATCACGGTACTTTAATATATAGAATGATTGACAACCTCTTAAGTAATATGTTATGGGATACAACTAAACAATAGTCATCCACTAAAAAAACAAAAGCACCGAGATATATAGCATTAAAATAGAAAAAAAAAAAAAAAAAAACATTGTTACTCGTTTATATGCATTGAAAGGAAGGCCTTGTATAATTTATTAGTAAAAGCTTATTCTAAAAAAAAAAAAACTTAGTGATTTAAGCATGGCAAACCACTAACAATCAATAGCACATAAATATAATTTTATGCAATTAAGGGTGATAGGAGTAGGCTAAGTTAATCAAACTGGATGCACATGAATGAACTCTATCATTATATATCAATGACAAATGTCACAGTTTATTTGAAAAACCTAGAAGTTAGATCATAACACTGGCAAGAACATGCGTACGTATGCAATTACTAGCAATATAATATCATAATCCAATTAAATACGATAAATTGCGTCATACTATGTAACAAGGTGACTTATGATTTACGAATGACAAAATTATTGCGTACCTCTATAAGCGAAATAATAGATGAGATCTGATATGAACCTCCTGATTATCAGACCTGAATAATTAAAATACTATTTGCCCAATAATATAGAGTCTCGTGCTGATAACGTGTTGTGAAATAATAAGAGAGAGAATAGAGAGAAGATGGAGATGTATATTATTCATCCTTCATGAGGGTGTATATATATAGTACATCAGTAATGAGGGTTTCACCCAAACCCTAGATACATATAGGTAGTAATGGGCTTTGGGCCCGATGGACATCTACACAATATATTATTTATAACACTAAATATTTTTTTAAATATTTCTTAAAACTTCACGTTTTGAACTCCTATATGTTACGGAGTACTCCGTATTCTCTTTTGTTAGACAAGCATATTAAGAATACACGAGCAAATACCGTACAATAAAAATACATGTATAATACTACAATAGAGTTTTTTATTTTAAAAAATAATAATAAAAATATGTAAGTAGATCGTTTTAATTTATCAGAAAAATATTGTCGTTCCATACTAATATAAATAAAATATTAACTCAATATAAAATTAAAAGGTCAATTGGAATGTCCATAAAATAAATAAGAATTGAAGAAGACAGAATATATATATACGGAGTAATATTTTTTTTTCCTCAAAACTTTTACTCTATTTGTTTTTGGTCATTTAGTTTTCGTTTGCTAGTATGGCGTACTCGTATACCTCGTAAAATAATGGGCCCGTTAGTGGACTAATTTTGGTGGTCAAGTTCAAACATTGACCCAATTGCTTTAGTTAAAAGTTCTGTGAAATATTTAAACGTACCGGTTCAAATTTAGATTATCTTTATCCACAGACTCATCTTTAAACTTCAGACTCTGTCACCTCAGCTTTCCACTCATTTTTTATTTTTCAGACTCAGACTCAATACTTTCAGACAATATACTTTATCCACATTTTCATTTCAGACTTTGTCACCCTTTATCCACATATTCATTTTAGACTTTTTCCATTAATTCAATTTTTAATTTATTTTATAATTACATATTTTTCACTAAAATAAATCAAATATTAAATAGACCTTGTGACAAGTTATATTTTTTTTTTATTTCTTTTATTAACACATTTATAAATAAAAATGTTATACTCAACCTAAATTTTAAGATACAAAGGATAATTATACAAACACATTAAATAAAATCAAACAAAAAAACTAGAAAACAATATAAGATGATTAAATCTATTATTTAAATTAAAAAAGTACTACACAGTTACTATTTGTGGGTATGAAGAAGAGTCTTGGAAACCAAAGACTCAAGTTGAGACTTTTGTCCAAAACTAACCACTTTATCCCTTCATACCAAGAAAACGCTTGAGCCTCAAGTTGAGGCCGTCTTGACTACGCTCATCCTCATAAAGTTAGCCTTAGCAAATGAAGCCCAATAACCAGAAACTCGTTTTAATTTCTTCGTCTCAAATTATACTCCGTATAAAACTAGTAATAAAGCCCTTGCGATGCACGGGTTTTAAAATGTGAAAATTAATGAAAAAACAAAAAACTAAATGTAAACTAAATTGTTACAAAACTAAATGTAAAAATCTTATAAAAGGGAATTATGTAATTATATAAAACTTTATATACATGAAAGCAAATTCTTTCGGAATTACTCCCTCCATTCAACTCCAAATTGCAAGTTTGCTTTTTCACACTTGCCAACGCCGCTATGCTAAATATCAAGTAGCTACGTTTATCCAAAAAATATAAAAATTAGATTTTAATTCTCTACTCATAAAGACGAATCAAACAAGATCACACATGAATATATTAACACTTATATATTGAGAGATAATTAAAATTGAAAGTCTAAACGCTGAATAAACAGACAAAATAAACTCAGACTTTGGAAATGAATTATGAGTGAGATGTAATTATATAAAACTTTATATACATGAAAACAAATTCTTTCACCATAAAATTACGTATTTGCTCATTCACCCGCAAACTTTACTCCAACGCCCGCATTTTGTCATTAGGTTTCCTTGGCATACCCCTATTCAATTTTCTCAATTTCAATATTTTCTTTCTTTGTCGATCATAACTAATCAATTAAAATTTAATAATTGTGTTCTTAAATTTGTCAAATAATTCAACCATGGATCAAGATTATTGTATCAATCAAATCCACTTTTATTTTGTAATTAATTTCAACTTTTATTTTCAATAATTAAATACTTAAATTGTTAATTATAAATGTTGTGGAGGTGGGGTTAGTGGTGATGCTGGTTGTGGGCCGCCGTGGTCCGTGGGTGGTGTGTTGGTGCGTTGGTGGGCGGGGCGGCTGACTGTCAGCCTGGGTGGGGCGAGGTTGAGGATGTTGCTTGTGGTGGTGTGGATTTGGGTGGTACTTATGGTTTGTTTGACACGGTGGGTGGGGCTCGCTGCGGTTGGGCTGGGACGCCATGGGGCGATGAGGTTGGCTATGGTGGTGGGCTTGGCCATGGCTAGGCGGCACTAGGGTAGGGCTAGTTGGCCGTGGTTGTTGTGGCTGCGGAGGGGTTGGAGGCTATGGGTCGATGGGGATGACTCTGGTGTTGGGCCTGGCCATGAAAGGGCGGCAGCAAGGTGAGGACTGGGTTGCCATGGTCGCCGTGGCCCTAACAAGGGCGGCAGTGGTATGGCGGCACGAGGTGGTTGTAGGTGTTCGGGTAGTTCGAAAAGAGAGAATATCGCGGGCGTTTGAGTAAATAACGCGGGTGAAAGAGCAACACCCTAAAATTATTGACAGACTTCGTAATTCATAACGACTAATTAATCTAGCACATCATTCTTTTCTTTTTATACTTTAACATGAAATTTAGTTATAGTTCTAAACTTTGTTTCTGAATTATAAAATTATGTACTCCCTCCGTCCCGGTCATTTGTTTACACTTTCTATTTTCAATTTTGGCCATCTGCTTACACTTTCCATAAATTGGCCATGACGTATGAGTGGACCCTACTCCCTTAACCAATTACATTTCATAATTTTAAGCAAAGAGACTTTCAGATTTATATTATTATTTTATTAGTTTTTTCTCTACATCTCTCCTCACATCGATAAATGTGTATAAAGTAAACGTAAACAAATGACCGGAACGGAGGGAGTATAAAGTAGTGACAAAAACTCATATGAAACATTGAAACTATAACCTGGTCCAGTATGAATTTATTTTCTCTCATCATATTTTTATTGAATTATATATGAATATATGATTTGATGAAAAATAATTTTATACTACATGAGCCACCTTAATCATCATTCATGAAACAATGATCTATGTATAAATAAAATATTTATTGCATATAATCAATAAAAACTACATAATAATCATATATAAGACTGTAAGAGTAAACAACCTGTATTCCAAAAACATAAAAAAGATAAAATTGACCAATTTCTGATTAAAAAAATAAAAAAATAAAAAATTTAAACGTAGTGCTTGCCTATAATCAACCAAGTGAAAGACTCCTAATTCACATAGAGTTAGTCTCAATGCGTAGCACGAGTTTTAAAAATACAAATAAAAATGTTAGGAAAAAAAGAGGTCATAATGAATTGGAAGATCGATTATTAATATTGATAGGAGAAAATATTATGCAAATGTTTTAAATATTGGAAGATCCATAAATTGATGAACAATTAAAATATCCAACAAAATTAATACAAACTATATTAGAAATTATCATATCAGTTTAAAAGTAAAATTATGAAAATGTTTTAAATTAAAAATATGTTAACTCATATGTAATGAACTGTTAATGAAAAGCACTAAATATATTTTAAGTGATTCTTAATAATTGCAAACACGTTATACAATAAAACTAACATGTCGCACATCAATAAGGCTCATTATAATAAAATACATAAATCTACATGTATCGATTACATAAATATACGAAGTAGTGTATTAGTATTAATATAGTACTCCATAGTTGTATGCTTGTATCTTGTTTTTGGTATCTATATATGAATTTGTTATCACCTCTTACAATATAAAAGAAAATCCCGCCAAAGTTCACATCATTGTATCAAAATATACGTAAATACACAAATTACTTTTGTGACTCATAATTTGTAAAGAACAAATGCTATAAACGAAATTGAGGAAGCCAAATAAACTAAATAATTCACAATAAACTAACTAATTATTGTAAAACAAATGCTATAAGCAAAATTGAGGAAGCCAAATAAACTAAATAATTCGCAATAAACAAAACAATTATCATATTGCTAAATTTACTTTTAGAGAATATCCATATAATATTAATAATAATATCAAACTTATTAAATTAAGAATTTTACGAATTTCATAAATAATATCAAAAATATTAAATTAAGAGTCTATTCATATTAAAAAAAAAAAAAAAAAAAAAACAAATAATTATGACTCCATAATCACAAATAGCACAAAATTAAATATATAGATGTATTGTAACTTTGTCACTAATAAATTCAAATAAAACGATCAAGCATAATTAAAATTGTAATGTTTAAAATTTTGGGTATATAGACACTCACCATATAATTATTTCACTGGAACTGATTTCAGGCGTAAATCTTCATATAACATATTAATTGAATCTTGTACCTACAAAAAAAATCATTAAAATAAATCATTAAATAAAAAAAATAATGAAAAGCATAGAATCATAAAATTACACAAAGCTTGGTAATAGGGTATACGTATATGTATACATACTTTTTATAATTGTTGAGTTTGAGTTTACTTATTTATACTTGTAGAGTTTGAGTTTAGCTAGATTGATATGGTAGAGTTTGATTTTGTATTAGTGTCAATCTTATTAACTGGAATTTGAAGCTAAAAATTATAATTTACTAGTTTTAAAGCCCGTGCGATGCACGGGTGTTAATAATGTGTATTTAATAATGAATAATTTATTTTTTTAATGAGTAAGTTATATTTAATAATGAATGATTTATCTTTTGTTAATAAAAAATAATGTAAATGAAACTTGTCAATAAAAATACATCATTTAATTTCATTAGCGATTTATCATTATATTTCATTTTTCTATTCCATTTAAAATTAAAACCAACGGTTTTTGACTAAATCCAATGAAATTTGTCAATAATTCAATTGTCATTTAATTTGAAGCTTTACATATTTAATTCTAATATTTGCATGTGTGCACAAGTGCATTGCTCGACGAAAATTGTCATACATGACTAATATTTATATCATTAGTCCTTTATCTTGGATATGAATATTATCATATATATGTCTCACGTGCAACTATTTCACATGTGAGATTTACAATAAAGTAACTAAAATCTATTATAAAACGTAAAAATAATTATCAAATAAAATAATCTTATCCTAAGACCGTACCGCTTTATATGAAAATTTCTTTATAAATTTTATGCATAATATAATAGTATATTATCGACTTAATACTTTTGAATGTGAAATTTGGGTATTTTGTCCAAAACTACCTTATTTATCCTACATTTATTTTTAAAAAATGAAAAGTATTACCTAGACTATTTTTATTTTGGAAAAAACCTACCAACATCCACCTACACCATAAAGATTAGTTTTTTTTCCATAATTTTCGGATGCTCTCCCACAAAATTGACATTAACTATTAAATCAAAACTTAATACGATGAAACTAACTAAAACATCAAACATTATAAATTATAAAAATTTACCATATAACGATAAATGACTTTATTTGAAAATATGACAATTAATAAATCTTGTATATCTCTTTAACCTTTCATGTTACATATTCATTAGTATCGATATTGGTTTTGTAATCAAGTTTACTCAATGAGAACAAAAAATCTGAACTTAAAATATAAATCAAACATATACAATGTAAAAGGATCATCACCAATTCAATCAAGCTATGTTTAAATAACAAACATGGTAATTAAAAATAAAAACAGCCTAAAATTATATACTTTTATTAAATCAAATACACCGCAAAAAATAAAAATAACACAAATCGTAATCATAATTAAAAAATAGTAAACTTAAACTATTAACGTAATACTTAGGAAGATCAAGCTAATGTTTTTTTTATGTATATTAATTAGCGAGATTTGAGTTGAGCCATTTGATCATTAAGATCCTAGGGTTCAGATTTAGATGTAGGACTGAAAAGATAGGGTGAACTTACATGATCCTATTTTTATATATAAAAAGAGTTTCCTAAAAATCATCTAATGTATGATAACTAAATAAGAAAATTTTGAAGATTATTTTTTTAGTCTTATAAAACTTAGGGAAAAAGTTAGTCATAATATTTTTTTAGTTGAGTTTTTGATTTTTCTTAATTTCCTAGTCTTAATTTTTTTAGGTAAGTTTTTGTTTAAGTTATATAGAAAGATAATTACTTTAAATTAAATTTCTTTTGTAGGAGAGATTTTCTTTTAATTCTATAGAAAACTAATTTCTTTGAATATTATTAGATTATCAAGATATTATTTTTATTAAATTATCAAATAAGTATGGTAAGTGTTATTCATGAGCTCTTCGATTTTTATGAAAATGTAAGTGTATATTATGGAAATTAAAATAAAATACTATTTTTCCAAATGTGAGTCTTAATATTTTTAAGTAAGTTTTTAATTAAATATTACAGAGAACTAAAATATTTTGAAAACATTAGGAAAAAGGCTAAAGGTTAGTATTATAACAATAGGAAAAACTTTGGTCTCAATATTTTTTAGCTTACTTTTTTTTGTTCTTTAAATTTTAGTCAAAGTTAATTGTTTTTAATTGAATTTATTCCTAGAATATTTTTTCTTTTAATTTTATACAAAACTAATTGTTTTGAATTTATTAAATTATCAAATAATTATTTTTTATTAGATTATAAAATAATCATTGTAAGTGTTGTTCACTTTTATTAATAAGTAATTAAAAATATTTTTAATCATCAATAATAATGTATATACAAATTTAATAAATTATTATGTGGGCACTCTAAAAACACTTAACAAAACTCTCTTTTATGTAGATGTATATAGATATGAAATACTTTAAAATGGGATAGTAAAAATTTAAATTTTGTCATCAAACTAAACTTTACCTTATCATTATAATACATAATGTTGATTCTTTTTATGCCTAATTTTCAGATATTCTCATACAAAATTGACATGAACAATTAAATCAAATATTAATACGATGAAATTAAATAAAAGATCAAGTATGATATATATTAAATATTATTATACAACAATAAATAATGATTTGATATGAAAATAAGATAATCAATAGATCATGTATATCTCTTTTACCTTTCACGCTACATATCTCTATTGATTTTGTAATCTAGTTTCTTCAATGAGTACCTCGCATCTTAAACTTAAAATATAAATCAAGAACATACAGTTTAAAAAGATCATTATGAATTCAATCAAGTTATCTTTAGATTACAAACATGATAATTAAGAAATAAAACTTTTCAAAATTAATACACTTATCAAATCAAATACACGTAAAAAATAAAAATAACATAAATCGTAATCATAACTAAAACATAATAAACTAAAACTATTTAACCCGGTACCTTGGAAGACAAAGTTAAAGTTTTTGATATATATATATACACAAAAAAGGTTTAAAGACTTACCTAAAAATTATATAATATATATTATAATTAAATAACTAAATTATGTGTCATATAATTGTTTCTTTCCAATTTTTTTTTTTTTCAATATAAAGTATTTAATCTGTTTTTCAAATGAATTTTTTATATTGGATGAAATACTTTGATATTTATACTCATTTGATAGCATTTTTCGTTTCGAAACTAATGATGTTATTTTTATATTTTTTCAACAGATACATTTTGTGAAACATAATAATCAAAGACTAAGCTAAAATTTTTCTAATGTTTCATAATTAAATAAGGGAATTATTTCTCATATAATTATTTCTTTCCAAAGGTTTAAAGACTTACCTAAAAATTATATAATATATATTATAATTAAATAACTAAATTATGTGTCATATAATTGTTTCTTTCCAATTTTTTTTTTCAATATAAAGTATTTAATCTGTTTTTCAAATGAATTTTTTTATATTGGATGAAATACTTTGATATTTATACTCATTTGATAGCATTTTTCGTTTCGAAACTAATGATGTTATTTTTATATTTTTTCAACAGATACATTTTGTGAAACATAATAATCAAAGACTAAGCTAAAATTTTTCTAATGTTTCATAATTAAATAAGGGAATTATTTCTCATATAATTATTTCTTTCCAAATTACTATTTTTTCACAATTTAATTTACTTTCTTAATGTAATTATTTCTTTCCAAATTACTATTTTTTCACAATTTAATTTATTTTCTTAATGTAATTTTATAATTGGCTTAAAATCTCCTTGAATTAAGGAGAGCTCTCGAAAAAAGCCTCTTTTACTTATATATAAAATACTATTTTTATCTTATGGAAATTAAAATAAAATACTATTTTTTCAAATGTGAGTCTTAATATTTTTAAGTAAGTTTTTAATTAAATATTACAGAGAAATAAAATATTTTGAAAACATTAGGAAAAAGGCTAAAGGTTAGTATTATAACAATAGGAAAAACTTTGGTCTCAGTATTTTTTATCTTACTTTTTTTGTTCTTTAAATTTTAGTGAAAGTTAATTGCTTTTAATTGAATTTATTCCTAAAATATTTTTTCTTTTAATTTTATACAAAACTAATTTTTTTGAATTTCTTAAATTATCAAATAATTATTTTTTATTAGATTATAAAATAATCATTGTAAGTGTAGTTCACTTTTATTAATAAGTAATTACTCCGTAAAAAATATTTTTAATCATCAATAATAATGCATATACAAATTTAATAAATTATGATATGGGCACTCTAAAAACACTTAGCAAAACTTTCTTTTATGTAGTAGATGTATATAGATATGAAATATATAGTTTGATTTCTAATTTATAAAAGAATTAAAAGAAATACTTTAAAACGGGATAGTAAATATTTGAAATTTTGTCATCAAACTAAACTTTACCTTATCATTATAATACACCATGTTGATTATTTGTATACCTAATTTTCAGATATTCTCATACAAAATTGACATGAACAATTAAATCAAATATTAATACGATAAAACTAACTAAAAGATCAAGTATGATGAATATAAATAATATTATACAACAATAAATAATTATTTGATTTGAAAATAAGATAATCAATAGATCATGTATATATCTTTTACCTTTCACATTACATATTCGATTGATTTTGTAATCAAGTTTCTTCAATGAGTACCTCAGATCTTAAACTTAAAATATAAATCTGCAACATACAAAGGGAAAAAGTTCATTATGAATTCAATCAAGCTATGTTTAAATTACAAACATGATAATTAAGAAATAAAACTTTTCAAAATCAATACACTTATCAAATCAAATACATGTAAAAAATAAAAATAACACAAATCGTAATCGTAATGAAAACATAATAAACTAAAACTATTTAACCCTGCACTGAAGACAAAGCTAAAGTTTTTGATATATATATACACAAAAAAGGTTTTAAGACTTACCTAAAAATTATCTAATGTATCATAATTAAATAACTAAATTATGTGTCATATAATTGTTTCTTTGGAAGACAAAGCTAAAGTTTTTGATATATATATATACACAAAAAAGGTTTTAAGACTTACCTAAAAATTATCTAATGTATCATAATTAAATAACTAAATTATGTGTCATATAATTGTTTCTTTCCAAAAAGATATTTCAATATAAATTATTTAATCTATTTTTCAAATGAGTTTTTTTTTTATTGGATGAAATAATTTGATATTTATACTCATTTGATAGCATTTTTCGTTTCGAAGCTAATGATGTTATTTTTATATTTTTTCGCCAGATACATTTTATGAAATATAATAATCAAAGACTTAGCTAAAAATTTTCTATAATGTTTCCTAATTAAATAAGGAAAATTATTTCTCATATAATTATTTTTTTCCAAATTACTTTTTTTTCACAATTTAATTTATTTTCTTAATGTAATTTTATGATTGGCTTAAATTCCTTGAATTAAGGAGAGGGCTCAAAAAAAGCCTCTTTTACTTATATATATTGATTGATTTACCTTTTATAAATTTATATTTAATTTATCTAATGTAAATTTAGTGTTTTGAAAAAGTTGGACTCTCTCACAGGCCTCGAAAAAACATTCAATTATATAGATATATACTAGGTGAAACAGGGGCGGCCCCAAGGGGGGGCCAAGGGGGGCACGTGCCCCCCCTCTCATTTTAGAAATAAATAAATTACAGTGCATTTGAAATCAGACAATAAGTGTAGAGCAGTTGGTAATTTTGTTGTTTGGTGTGCGAGTGGTGTGGAGTTCAATTCACAGTAGTAGCAATTTTTTTACCAATGTTATTGTTTTTTATTTAGTGGCCCAATATCCTAAATTTACTGTAAGTTTGTAAAGTTCAACGGCCCAATACACATGTTTGTTGAATGCCCACTATCATCTTATCATACTCCATACATTATGTACTTATAATTGATCTTTTCTAAAAGCATTATAATTGTTAATTTTAATATTTATACTATATGGTTCATACTTTGATATTATTTATATTAATTACTCCGTACTTTGTATTTTGCTTTTATTATTGTAATTGTTTGGAGTCTTCTATTTTACATATTATGGTATATAATATAATGCTTTTTTATGCCAAAATCTCAAGTACAACTTTTATTTTATTTTTCGACATCCAAAATTATTTAAATTTGAAACATAAAATTAATTTTTTCTCCATTTTAATTATTGGTTTTTTCTTGATATATGAAAATTTCGAAAATAGTCTTACATTCGTCTTAATATTTCGCATAACCTTCCCTCTATTGAGTATAACATTATATGCCTAGATAATATGGAGTTATTTTATTTTGTTACAATTTCAATCCAACCAACATAAATATCTAAAAACAAACTAATCAACCTTAAAACTTCATAGGGAGTTTCATATATACTCCTATTAACATAGTCTTTTGAAAATTTGGATCACGTTAACATATTGTTGTAAAATTTGAATTATAAAGTCACGTAGATGTGCCCCCCTACTCCTTGAATCCTGGGTCCGCCACTGAGGTGAAATGCCTGTGCGATGCACGGGTAACTTTATTAATTCACATACAATAATAATAAATAGTAGGTTAAATTTATTTGTGCGATTAGTCTAAAACTAAAAAGGCAATAATAATATCGAGTGAAAATAAAATGACGTGTCTTTTAAAAACATATATAAACATGTGTGTACTTATTTTGAAATTTGAAAATTTAATTAATTATAGATTATATTTAATTTTGTATAATAAATATCATAATTTTACATCATTGACAATATATAGAATAAACATTCACATTGAAAACACATTTAAATTTAAGGCCAATGTTCAAAATCAAACAACACCACAAAATTATTACCCAGTAACGATCATAAAATTATGCATAACGTTAACACTTATGATGTACAATTCCTCAAAAATTTGAAATATCTTTTTATCTCAAAATTTTCCATAATTATTATGCTTCTCAATATTTGGACCATTTATAGCACCAAAAAAAAAAAAAATTTGGACCATTTATAATTATTATCAAATAAAATAAAATAATTAAAAAACTTCACAATATTTGGACCATCTATAATTATTATGCTTCTCAATAAATTATAAAAAATATTAATGACAAATTTCCATCTTGTAATAGTTATATAAGGACAAAAAATATGTGGAAACGATTTTTGTAAAAATATCAAAATTTACTATTAAATGCCAATAAATATAGCAATTGGACTTTCATACATAGAAATAATTGATTTGGTACATATTTGCGTAATCTTATATTTGATGATTTGATCGCGTTGCAAATTGTAACCATACGATATAGATATTGTTGATTGTTACTTCACTTGTAGTTTTAAGTCATAAGAATTAATCTCTTTTATTGCAATGATGTGAACATTTCATTTCATTTTATACAATTTTTCGAACGACATGACACTTTTTAGATCCATGTATATATCGCCAATAATAACAAAAATATTTACAATTTAAACTAACATAAATATCTCTGCATATTACACTATTAAAATTTAGAATTCACATATTCAACCAAAATAAAACCGTATAAGTACACAAATATATTGAATATCACAATATATAAGAAGAGAATAGCATTTAAAAAAAATTAAATCTAAAACCATCATAATTAAAAAAAAAAAGACGTTTGATTTAAAGAAAGGTGACAATGAATATATATACGTAGGATTAACCAGGTTTTCAATAGTTTAAACAAATAATAAATAAATAAAAATCCAATGTGACAGATTCAATAGGGCAAATCTTCATTGTGACACGATCGTAGTATAATATATTAGAGCAATATAAATTTGTTACCCACAAAAAGAATTTTTATAGTTGATAATTATTATAATTGTGACACGATCGTACTATTATTGCAAAATAATATAAGATTGTAAAAATTTTAAACTGTGATTTGCTTCGCTTAAAAATTTTAAACTGTGATTTGCTTTGCATAACTTTCATAGTTGATAATGTAGCATATGTATAATATATAGGCTCTTCAAGATAATATATGCAAAAATGTTAACTTCGAAACGAAACAAAGGATATAAAAAAATCGTGAGTAATGTTTATATTAATTAGTATGTATATGGACTCTTAAATTATAGATGCACGTTTAGCTATTAGCTAAGCTACACTTTTTCTATCATTATACTACACCAATAACACCATGTTGATTTCTTTTTACCTCATCCTCACACACTAAACTATTTTTATTTCTAAAGTTCAGTACTTCCCATAATCTTGATACACTAACTTTGATCTTCCACTCGTTTTTACTTGAATTTAATTCACAAATGAAAAAGGTCTAAAAAAAGTGTAACAATAAAGATCATGCATAAATAAATAAATAAATAAATGATTAGCTTTGAGTATGTATGACACATAATTAAATTAACAATGAACGTGACACAAGTATGACACAGTAAAAATCTTGAGAATTGAATGTGTCATCCTTCTTAATAGTCTTATAGTTGAATTTGTAAGTATAGGATGACTTTAGTAAAAAAAAGTAATGCTAATTTAATTTAAATAAGAAAAAAATAATTCTAATTGTGCAAAGATGATGTGTATAAAGTGAGGGTAAAATGATATTTTCATTGTTAAAGTTAACCATAAATAGAATTGTGCCAAATGAGTGAAATTGACGGAAAACTGGAAAAGAAAAATGTGGCTAAATGAGTGAAATGAAGGAGTAATATTTTACTATAAATTGAGTAATTACAAAATTATCTATTAAACTTACGAACCGGCGTTGGACGCGATTGAAAAAATGGGTGGTGTGTATAGCCTTGGTGGCGTGTTGGTATGCGGGGTGGATGAGACGGAACAAGGTTCGATTTGAGATGTGTGTCGAGCATCCTAAATTTGTAATTAAAGTTCAAGTTTGAAGTCGTGTAAATGTTTTTCTTACAGATAGGTGGTCAAATAGAGAAATAGCGTGGTGGTCAAGTGTCTTGTAAATGGATTTATTTTGATATAATGAAATCTTACATTTCTAGCAAAAAAAAAAAAACAAAATTATTTATTAAACTTGAAGTTTTGTAAAAATAATTACTTTCGTTATTACTACCTTTTTTTAAATTTAAAGTTTCTGTTATATCATCAACTTTTATAAATAAAGTTTGTTTGATACTTTTAAATTGGAGTTTGAGAAGCCCATACATAAGAACACTACACTATATTGACTCATATTATTAAAAAAGAATCATACAAAGATAGTAATCACGAACTAAAAATGTTTATTATGACATTATTAAACACTGTTATCAAATATACCTTAAAAAATAGAAATAACACAATTTGTAATCGTAATCATAATTATAACATAATAAATTGTAACTATTTAACTTAGTACCTAGGAAAATCAAGCTACAGTTTTTGACCTTTATATACAAAAAGGGTTCAAGACTTACCTAAAAGTTATCTAATGCGTCATAATTAATAAGAAAATTATGTGTAATATATTATTTATTTCCAAATTATTATTTATTTCTCAATATAAATTATTTAATTTAGTTTATAAATGGAGTTTTTTATTGGATGAAATACCTTGATATTTACAGTCATTTAATAGCATTTTTGATACAAAACTATTGATGTTAATTTTATATTATATCGACAAATACATTTTATAAAACATAAAAATCAAAGACTTGCTTAAAAATTATCTAATGTATCATAATTAAATAAGGAAATTATCTCTCATATGTTATTTCCAAATTATTATTTTTCCTCAATTTAAATTAATTAATCTATTTTCTAATTGTTGTTTTCTTATTAGCTAAAATTCCCTTAGATTAAACTAATTATGTGTCATATAATTATTTATTTCCATATTATTTTTGTTCACAATTTAATTATTTAAATTATTTTACAAATAAATTTTTTTGATTGGATGAAATACCTTGATATTTACACTCATTTGATAGCATTTTTCAATACGAAACTGTTGGGGGTCGAATATCCGATTACACTCACGACAGCAAGACGACAGATAAAAGGCCCAAGAGGCCCAAAAGCCCAACAAGTTCTATATATACTTTTAAAAAGAAATGAAGGGTTGGTTTTTATTATCTCCTCCCCACTCTCTCTCCCTCCACTCTCTCTACTCTTATATTTTCCACTTAAACACTATATTTTGAGATTTCTAGATCGACAAGGCTTGAGGCCACGTGCAAACCCCTGCCGGAGTTCACCTTGCAGGGCACACATGGAGCGGTCGACCTGAGGCCACCCATGACGTCATCTCAAGACCTCAGCTTACACCAAACACCCACTGCCATGAGAAATAACCATACCCATGAAACCCACAAAAATCACAGCTTTCACAAAAGTTAGGGGGGCACCGACCCATTTTAATTAGCATTTTTCCCGATCCGTTCTCAAAATAAAAGCAAGCTCATCTTATGTGGAAGACCAAAGATATTCTAATTAAAAGAATAGTGCAGCTTGGTGTAGTAAGTAGTGCCGCCCACTACTGATAGAAAAAAGACAAAACCAAAAACTCACCATTTTCATGAAAATATGAAGACCCAGTTCCCAAAATTAGTTTGGTTGAAATGAAGAATCAAAAGTTTCAAGTCAGAAAAAGTCATAACCCACAGGAAGAAGGCTGGGAAGAAAAGAAAGCGGCCCGGAAAAAGTGCCGGCCACCATGCTCGGCCCGGGTCATCAACACCTGTCCCGCCAGTGTTTGGTACTACGTATTTTGGTACTCCTTTTATTGATTTGATACCCCTTTTATTAATTAAAATCCTTTGCAAAAAAGACAACTACACAAATCTCAGGTACCAAGGTCTAATTGCTAGAAACTAGAAAGCAAAGAAAAAGCTGAGAATATTAGGAAAACACATGTCAAAACCTGTAGTAAAAATAACCACAAAAGTCCAAAAGGGAAAATTTAAGTGATGAGCAAAGAAAATTCAAGAAATGCCCAACTTCTTTGTTTATTCAAAGAAATTCCAAGAAAAGCCATTAGTGAATTTAGTTTGGCAGATAGCAAAAATATTTGGAAGGAAGGAAACAAAAATGTCAACACATACGTGTACTATAATACTACAGAGTATAATAATAACCACAAGCAGGCCAAAAAAAAAAAAAAAAAAAAAAAAAAAAATGCGGGAAGAAGTCACCGGGAAAAAGACCACGGCAGCCGGAGGCACCATCACCTCGGTTCCGGCCTTGTTCTCACTCTCACCAACGGGGCAACTACCTCTCCCGGCGTCAACATCTCGTCCAACGGGACAACCACTTGGTAAATATTCCTTGGTTCCTGTCACCATAGTCCCGGCCACCACACCGCCGTGAACCGACACCAGTTTTCAATCCTCCCGCCATGGCTGCCACCGGGAGCACTTATTACCATCCTAGAGAGTGACTTACTCCGGGACCCACACAAGTACCCCGGGAACGTCCCGACCTCCATCGTTCGGATGGTTATATCACCCTGCCACCGGACTCGCATAAATCACACTGGAAGACAAGCAAGAGACCAGCCCACCGGTCCCGAAGCGCATAAATCAGCTGGTCACCGTTTAGGACGCCGCTGACAACACTCACCCTGCCACCGAAACCAACCCTCCACTACCGCTAAGCTCCATCGAGACCGCAGTCACGTCCGTCCACCGGTGCCTCGTGGGGGCCCGGACCAGGGTGAACGTCACCACCACGGTCGCCAGGGTCTCTCGGCCCCGTCATTCATGTCCGGACCACCAAGCTCCCGGGTACTCCTTGAGTCGCAGACCACCCTCACCCGGCCATAACCATCACGGCCGCCGGGAACCACCACCCTCACGGGCCACCTCTTCCCGGCCCCGGCCACCACCACCTGGGATACTGTACGTCCGGCCACATCTGAAGCGGCTTAGGTTGGGGGCACCGGCCACCTTGGTCCGGCCAACCTGGGTCACCATGCTCAGCCACCTTTCCCATGGTACCGACACCTAACCCCCACGGTCCTGCCGCGTGACCGATAACGGCGAGTTTCCCCCGTGACACCGCCACCCCAAGGAGATAAGTCTTCTTTTTATTTTTGATTTTTTCTCTTATTCTATTTATGCCCAAATTAAAACCTATCAAAAGTTTGGGTCAATTGCATTTTATGTGGTGTACTCTGGATGGGCCATGCACACAATTTGGGCCATCTAATAGTGTGGGGTTTACATACATATTATGATTAATAAGATGTTTGGATTATTCATTTTTCGAGGAGGGCCGACTAAGTCTCTTAGGGACTACATATAAGCAGGTTTACTTTTTGATGAATTAATGGATCTTGGGCCACAAAGGCTAGCTATTACTTCATTTTTGATCTATTATATCTTGTGAGACACTTTAAAGTGGCCTTGAAATAATTGACCCGCACTAGTAACTTAATACCAAACTCCTCATTATTACCAAATAGTTGACTTTTCTTTTCAAGGTTCCGTCCCATTTTCAAGCTTAAAAATGTTATATACGATTAAGTATAGTAGTATACGGAGTACTAATTAATTTTGTTATATCGAATTATTTTCAGGAGTAATGGGGAAATGACGGTGATAAAGAATCATGCGCTACACCTCCGCGAGGCCTAGCCAACTTTTAATCACCCGAGACTCCATGAAAGCTCCACAAGAATCACCTTATACTCAAAAACCGCCATATTTATATTTGTAAAGCGAGTGATCAGGATTGTTGACACCGCGAGCTTTTCCTTGTATTTTTTGGTAGATTTTTGCCCAGCATTTGTTTAGATTTGTATCACAAAGTTCTACTGTAGCAAGCGAGGGGACTACCCCGACCTCGCTAATCACTTAGAATCGATTCAAAAATGTGAATTTTGAAAATTTGCTAACATTTTGCAGAATGGATACATAAAGACCTGAGGGGATAAGACCTTCCAGACACCCGCCTCGCGGGCTCCCATGCCTACGCGCGATTTAACATCGCGCTGAGTAGTCCATGGCCTGGGCCTCGGCGGCCGCGCCCACGATGGCACATTGCCTACGTAGCGATGAACATCGCGCTGGTAGTCCATGGCTGGCCTGGCGGCTCGCTTCACGATGGGCACATTGCTTACGCGACGGATGAACATCGCGCCTGAGAGCCCATGGCCTGGGCCTGGCGCCGCGCTCGCGTATGACCAGACAATGCTCATCCGTGGTCGCCGCCCGGGATGAGGGTGCCTTTATGCAAAAGAGCCGGATGTCTATGATGGCCCACGTGTTTGGGCCGCTTCACCGCAACCGATGTCGGCCTTGTAGCCGGTGGCGGGCCGCGACCTCTCATGCCTACGTGTGGATTGAACATCGCGCTGAGTCCATGGCCAGGGCCTGACGGCCACGCCCACGATGACGGGCACATTGCCTACGCACGGACGAACATCGCGCTCGGTGAGTCCATGGCTCGGGCCTGGCGCCGCGCTTCTACGATGATGGCACATTGCTTACGCACGGATGAACATCGCGCTTCGAGAGTCCATGGCTCGCCTGGCGGCTCGCGCTTCGCAGATGGGCACATTACCCACGCACGGTCGAACATCGCGTACGGAGAGTCCACGGCCCGGGGCCTGGCGGCCGAAGGCTTCGCGCGCGCGACACTACTCGCAGACGGAGAGTCCACGGCCGGCCCGGGCGCCTCGCGCCTTTATACTACTTACAGACGGAGAGTCCACGCCGAGGCTCGGGCGCTCGCGCTTTACACTACTCACAGACGAGAGTCCACGGCCGGCCTGGCGCCTCGCGCTTTTACACTACTCAGACGGAGAGTCCACGCCCGGCCTGGGCGCCTCGCCCTTTATACTACCATCGAAGACCACTAACGGCCTCGCGCTTGTGTGGTTTGCTCGGATAAGACCATACAACGCTCGTGTTTCAGGTGGCTCCAACAGACAAATAGTCCATGGCTACGCACTAGCAGCCTTTATTCTAGTGACGCAGCTTTACTGCGTCACCTTAGGCCGCGCCACGTGACCTTGTCCCGCGGCCGCCTCTTATTCCCGTGACGCACCATTCTCCGTCACCTTAGGCCGTCGCTGCGGATCGCCTCTTCAAGGCGCTAGCCCTTTATTCTCGTTGACGCTGTGTACTGATATCACCCTACTCGCGCCATGAGACTCGATCAAGGCCGCTAAACTCCGATCGCGGCGAGATTTCGCCAGATCGCATCGCCGCCGGATCAGACAAGACGGACCGGCGAGACGAATATGCCCTGCATCCGGAGGATCGATGGTCCCCTGGTACACGGATGTTCCCGCCATGACCCTTCCTACCCGAGGTGCTCGTGACCGGAGACGCCACCCCAACAATTATCGTGGTAGCTTTCGATGCCTGCTTTATATTTGGTCCGTTACTGGCTAGACGACCACTTTCACGCCAGATTTCTACCGCTTAAGGATCTGCTTAACGAGATCTTTTTCACTTGTATCGCTTAAGGTCAACGATTTCACAGACTCTATTCGACGCGACATCCGTCACCAACCGCATTGGCACGCGAATCCTGGGGCAATTGTTGGGGTCGAATATCCGACACACTCACGACAAAGAAGACGACAGATAAAGCGCCAAGAGTGCCAAAAGCCCAACAAGTTTATATATAAATTTCTGCAGCGAAAGGTAAGGGGTTGGTTTTTATTATCTCCTCCCCACTCTCTCTCCCTCCACTCTCTCTACTCTTATATTTTCCACTTAAACACTATATTTTGAGATTTCAGATCGACTAGGCTCGGAGGCTCCACGGCAAACCCCTCGGGCCCGGAGTTCACCTTGCAGGGCACACATGGAGCGGGCCGGGACCCTGGAGGCCACCCATGACGTCACTCTCAAGACCCCGAGTTTACACCCGAAACAGAAACTAATGATGTTAATTTTATATTATCACGAAAAATACATTTTATAAAAAATTAAAACAAAAGATCTGACTAAATATTATCTAATGTATCATAATTAAATAAGAAAATTATGTCCCATATAATTATTTATTTCCAAATTACTATTGTTCTTAATTTAAATTATTTAATCTATCTTTTAGCATGCAATTTTCTTATTGGCTAACTTTATTAATTCTCATACAATAACAATAAATATTAGATAAAATATATTTGTGCGATTAGTCTAAAACTAAAAAGGCGATAATAATATCGAGTGAAAATAAAATGACGTGTCTATTAAAAACATATATAAATATGTGTGTACTTATTTTGAAATCTAAGACTATAGTTTAATCATTTACACAAACACTTATAAGATTATAGTTTTTTTTTTTTTTTTTCTAATCTATAATAGTACCTATTTAATTTTAAGTAGAAGATGGTACAAAAAAAAAAAAAAAAAAAAAAAAAAAAAAAAAAAAAAAAAAACTTTACATAAGAGATGGAGTTTATATTATCTTTTCAAGTCTATGTCATCATCACACTTTTAATAAAATTATTTATGGAGTATATTCTTAGATTGATCTCCTTAAAAATAAGAAGTTTTGCAATTTTAAAATCTTGATATTACATCTAAATAATTAATTGTTTGCCTATGATTTACCAATTATAATCTAAAATGATATTGGACTATGTAGGTAATCTAAGCATTATAATACTCCGTAATACACATTTCTTATAATTAACTCCGATCTTTCTGACTTTTGACTCGAATCAAATGAAATGAATCAATCGAACTAAACTGAATGGAGTCAATCAATGTTGAAATTAATAATATAGATGAGTCGAATCGAATCGAACTGAATTAATCGAATCAAATGAATGAAGAATGTTCTGAAAGAATACGCCCTGTAGAGATTTGTCTCCATATAATTAAATAAAGAACAATACAAATGAAAGGGAAAACATGGTAATTAGATTATGTTTAAATGATTATTACTTCGGCGATAAATAGATACATAGTTGCTTGTGATAGAGGCTTGAACATAACTCCCCTATAATTTAAAAATATTAGGGTTTACTAATAAAAACATTAATTTAAATATTTAACTTCGATAATTTTATTCATAGTAATAGAATTTAATCATGAGAAAGATATTATCTCGTTGTCAATAAGTACCATATCCTTAAACACTAAACTATTCTTATTTCTAAAGTTCAGTACTTCCCATAATCTTGATACACACACTTTGATCTTTCACTCGTTTTTAGTTGAATTGAATTACCTAAAAATTATCAAATGCGTCATAATTAAATAAGGAAATTATGTGTCATATATTATTTATTTCCAAATTATTACTTTTTTCCTCAATTTAAACTATATAGTTTTTCTTTTTATAAATGGAGTTTTTTTTATTGGATGAAATATCTTGATATTTACACTCATTTGATAGCATTTTTCGATACAAAACTATTGATGTTAATTTTATATTATTTCGACAAATACATTTTATAAAAACATAAAAATCAAAGACTTGCCTAAAAATTATCCAATATACCGTAATTAAATAAGGAAATTATCTCTCATATGTTATTTCCAATTACTGTTTTTTTTTTCTCTATTTAAATTAATTAATCTATTTTAGAAGTGCTATTTTCTTATTGGCTAAAATTTCCTTGAATTAAGCTAGTTATTATGTGTCATATAATTATTTATTTCCAAATTATTTTTGTTCTTGATTTAATTATTTAAATTATTTACAAATGATTTTTTTTATTGAACGAAATACCTTAATATTTATACTCATTTGATAGCATTTTTCGATACGAAACTGATGATATTAATTTTATATTATTTCGAAAAATATATTTTATTAAAAATAAAAAGAAAAGACTTGACTAAAAATTATCTTATGTATCATAATTAAATAAGGAAATTATATGTTCCATATAATTATTAATTTCCAAATTACTATTGTTCTTAATTTAAATTATTTAATCTATCTTTTAGGTGCAATTTTCTTATTGGCTAAAACTCCTTGAACTAAGGAGAGCACTCGAAAAAATCTTCTTTTAAATATATAGAGCGATTGATATTGATTGATTAAAATATTTTTGAATTTACTTGATTTTTCTGAAATTAAGCGTATTTTAATTTTTAAGTGATAAAATATATAGTTTTACTTGAATTTTTTTAATAGAAAAGTAGGATGAGGCAAACACTTGATTTTCATTTGAAAATCTTTACTAAGTAATTTTATTATGAGGCTGTCTCAAAGTATGAGACACACTATATTTCAATAATATTATTAATACTTGTTTAATTATTTCTCTTCTTATTTTTTTTTAATTTTGTGATTTTTCTTACTTCTCATATTCTTGATATTAATGTTAATCACATGATTTGTCTAACACATGTCAATATCATGTTTGGCCATATTTTCATTAAATACTCATATACTATGTATGTCGCTTTCAATTTACAGCTACTATGTTTACACGTAATCACATTACATATGAAAAGTAGCGCTATTATTCTTCAAAAGTAACTATATCTTACTTGATTGTCTCGTACGGTAAGTCGGCCTCACAGTAGAATTTGTAAAAACTGAAAAGGAAAGAAATACCGAGTTGCAAATTTTGATTAGTGTGCATATTATTTGTATATGGCTCAACTTTTTAATTTGCGAGTATTAACAAATACGAGTATCATTTTAAATGTTCATATATCAAATTTCAAACGTGATTAGTAGTTTACTCCCTCTGTTTCAACCATTTGTTTATCTTCAGTATCACATATTTCATTGTTGAAGCCAAAGTGTAAGGTTAGATGGATGAAAAATTTTGGAGACAAAATTTCTACGGAGTAAGAATAATTTTTCTTTTTTAGTATTTAGGTAGAGGTGATCAAATGCGGGTTCGGGCTGAATATGGGCCCGACCTAACATGATTTTTCAGCCCACGGACAAGCGGTTAGCCGGTTTTGAACGGGTTCGTGGTTCAAACCTTAGTGAATTCTTGAAAACATGTTGTCTGTACACACTTCTTTTGCGGGTCGAAAGAGTCGAGTTAAATGGACGGGTAAGCCCATATTCAGCTCTATGTCCAAGCTCTATGTTAATATTTAATGTCCCTTAATTAATCACTTTCAATTAACATCATCAAAGTCTTTTTTTTTTTTTTTTTTTTTTTTTTTTTACCTTTCGGTGCTTCCCGTTATTTCCGTTCATACTCATTCTTCCCAAAACGTACCCCACCCGAAAAACACGTTCATATCAACTTTAACCACATAAATCTAGGATAATGTTTTCTGAAAAACAGTAGAAACCTACCTCCAAAAAAGTGATAACATGGTGAAAGAAAAATCATCAAATTCTTACATGAATCTTGTCATAGTGCCTTATACTTCTAAATAAATTGCGCGTTAGATGATTTTTTAACGTGTAAATCATAATGATCACAACATTTTACATTGTACTCGTAAGTTGTAAGCGTTGCAGTGGTAATAATGTATGTACTGAAACTTGTCTGATAACGTCGGATATAATATTTAATATTCTAACCAGCTAAATAAAAGTATCAAATTTATACATCCCGAAACCAAATAAAACCAAATAGACACGACAACAACATAGCCCTAACAACATTAGATAAAAGACAAAGCACCGTCAAATGTACACAACCTTTCTCAAACAATGTTGAAAACACAAACAAAATGAACCCGTAACACTAACACGAACTAATAAATAAACATAATTTAGTAAAAAAAAAGAAACTAGGTGTAGCCCTGTTTGTACTTACGGAAAATGTCCTCGGTTTTGGCGTTACGAAAGGCGCAACAACCGATAAGATAGACGCAAAGAAGGGCGATAAGAGTGATAATAAGAATAATGTTAGCTTGTCTCCATTGTTTACGAAGAGAAGCGAGTAAGCCCGCTTTACAAGAGTCACAAGAGTAACAAAGTTGTGCTTGGTCGTTGTTCCATGCTAAGCAGTCCATGTCTGCTGCCGTATCAATTGGGCTAATCCAATTTGTCGGGTTAATGAACGTGTACCCGCATTCTGTTGGGGGCTTGCAACACCCCGACTATATAAATAAAAATAAAATAAAATTGAACACCGTCAGTGGGGCTATATATTTGTATTTTATTGGATTTGAATTTTCTGAACTGATCAAACATATTGATATTAATAACAACATTAATTGTATTTCAAAAGAGCTGAACTGAACTTAGTCGAACGGAGCCCGAAAAAGTTTAAACAACATTTGGTTTTTTATGCAAACTCCATCGACAGATAATAGGGAGAATAAGTCTTGTGTTGGATTGAAATTATTTAAATGAACTAACGTGAACGGTAACATTGTATTCCCTCCGTCCCGGTCATTTGTTTACACTTTCTATTTAGGGGGTTACGGGTCATTTGTTTACACTTTCCATAAATGGTCATGGGTGACCCATGTGGGAAGTGGGCCCCTACTCCCTTAACCAATTACATTTCATAATTTTAAGTAGTTTTAATTCCCCTTTCAGATTTATATTATTATTCTATTAGTTTTTTCTCTACATCTCTCCTTACATCGATAAATGTGTATAAAGTAAATAACAAATCACCGAGACGGAGGGAGTATTTGAAAATAATTGAATTTAATCAAACTACTTCATCTACGCAATAATAAATGCTTTCACATATAAGCTGACCAATGACCATAGGCATTGAAGAAATGTTTAAATTTGTTTTGTAAACTTCTTTGTTATAAAAACTGTTGGCAAAGACTAATATGAAACTGTTGTATGTGTATAACGATCGATATAATTGTCAAAATAATGAGCAAGTTAATTCTATGGCGTATCGCTTAATTGGTTGAAACCTTTAAGGAAAGCAAAGCAAGGGCCGAAGCCTATTGGTCGTTGTACACATACAACAGTTTCACAGTAAATTTACTCAAAAGTGTTGAGATCTAAGAATTTCTTTACAACTGATATAGTAACATTAACAAATCTATATGATTTTTACTCACTAACTCTTGTGTTACAGTGAACCACATAATTCTGTATGTTATTTTTCTTTCTTTTATGGTTCTTATCTTATTTTTACCGTTTCTCTCTAAATCATTTGTTTACGCTTTCTTCATTTTTTCTTCCTAAAATAAAGTAAGTGTAAACAATTCACCACTGCACTAGGCCCTGCTCTTTCTTACATATGAGCTCTAACTTATGTGAAATTCTAACTTATGTGAAATTGAAATTGAACTTATGTGTTCTGAAATTTAACTTATATGAGTCGAAATTTGAACTTATAAGAAATTGAAATTAACTTATATGAAATTGAATTTAACTTATAAGAATTCGAAATTGAACTTATATGAAATTCAATTTATAGGAAATTAACTTATATGAAATTCTAACTTATATGAAATTAATCTTATTTGAGTTAAATTTATTAGAATTTAAAACTTATTGAATAATAATAATAATAATAATAATAATAATAATAATAATAATAATAATAATAACAACAACAATAACAATAATAATAATTTTAATATTAATATTAATATTAATATAATATGAAGAAATTTATTAAATTAATAACAATAATAACAATGATATTTATAGTAATGATGATGACGCTTACAATAATTAAAATCTTTTAATTTATTCAAAATGATTAATTTTACTAATAATAAATAATAGTGTTCAAAATCGATTTTATGTCTAGTATAGTTAAATATCTCAATATATAGTTGATTATAAATAAGTTGGCTTAAGTAAATATTTTAATATACTATATTTATTTTCTCGAGAATTTTAGTATTGCATTTTGTAGAAATGTTTTATAAAGGTCAATTTAAAGATAACTCAAAACGAATGGTAAAAAGCAGAAAAAGAGATTCGAGATGAAAGAAAAATAAAACGAATAAACCAAAATAACCTACAAAAATTATACTCTATATAATGTGGAAAAATAAAAATAAAAATAAAAACAAACAAAGTAATGAACAAATGCTCAATTCCAACATATTCATCGTCACAAAATATTTAACTGCTAATTCTAAATTAAATGAAATCATAAATCAAAATGAACATGCTTGAATTCCAACAATTTATTTCATTTTCGACCCTTAATTTTTTTATTCCACAAAAAAAAAAAATATGAGAAACATATTATTATTATTATTATTATTATTATTATTATTATTATTATTATTATTATGCAATAATAATAGTTATATAAAAATAAAACATAATAGAATTTATAGGAGCTGAACTTATAAGAAATTCTAACTTATATGAAATTAACTTATAAGTGAAATTTGAAATTAACTTATGTGTTCGAAATTAACTTATATGAAATTAAAAAGTTCGAAATTGAAATTTATATGAAATTGAAATTAACTTATATAGAAATTGAAATTAACTTATATGAAATTGAAATTAACTTATAAGAAATTAAATTGTTCGAAAAGAATAAGTACCAAGAGATAAGTAGGAAAAATATATTTAAAAAAACAACTATACAACCAAAAAGAAAAGAAAATATAGCATAAATTATTACCTCAACAGGAGAAAGAGGAGTAGCAAAGAAAGTTTGAGCAGAAGAAGAAGTTTGATTCAAGTCAGCACAAAAACTAGTGGAGCTCAAACACCTCTTGATTGCGGCCCATTTAAACGGACCTTGAACCCGTAACCTGAGCCAACCCGAGAAATCTTCGAGCCTATATTCCAAGTAAGCACGGCTAGGGGCGGGGTGACCAGCGCCCCTAGCCGTGACCATAAACACACATACAACCAAAGCCGTAAGAAGAACTATCATCACTAACATACCTACTAGGTATATTATTAGTAAAGGCGTGATCCTCCAAAACCCTCCAATTACACCAAATATCGCGACAATTAATATGAATACGCCGATCACTATGACCGGCCATTGTAAAACCTTGACGCACGAGCTCTCGGTCTCGTTAGCGAGCCATATTCCGGTGCCTATTATTGGTATCGATAGTAGCATTGCAATCACATTTATGGTGCCTATCACATTGTTGCTTAGGGCCATTTTTGTTTTTGTTTTGGGAGGTGTTTTTTTAGATGAGTTTAATGTTGTTTTGTTTGTTATGAAGGAAGAAAGTGTTGTTTTGATGTGAAGGATGTATGAACAATGTTACAAACAGTCTCTTTTCTTACGTTTTGTTACTTGTATTAGTATCGTTATTTATGAGAAGACTGGACATAAGATAGAAAAGAGACTGCCGATAACATTGTAAGCAATATTGTATAAATGTGTAAAGGGTTGAGTAAGCAATTTGGATCCTCTCCATTTCTTTCTCTCCATTTCCTCTCTAATACACTAATATTTTAATATATTTTTTCTCTCCTTCATTAAAATATTATTTTTATCAAACAATTACAACCCTTAGATTTTCACAAAAACCGATCTTAACCGTTGAAAAGAAATGGATGTCCATTTCTTTTCAAGAAATGGAGAGGATCCATACCCTTGAGTAAGGGTGTATAAAAGTCTAGGAGAGTACAGTTTGTATAAGGCACTTTATTGAAATTGCAAGGAGCTTTTGGTCATGTTTGAGGACAAAAGAAAAGGGATTCCTTTCTCTATGCTCGAGATCAAGATATTGGAACCTAGATGTGACTTGGTGTGTGGACCTAGCTTATAGAATTTGGGGGTACATTTGTCATTTTCGAAATTAAAATTGTACGAGTAATTTAAGGACGTACTCCATTCAAATCGAATGACATCATTTGCTTTATCACACTTGTCGAGACGCATTTTGTTACGATAATATCTATAGTTTTATATCGTAAAAAAAATATAAAAATTCGATATTTATGTTTAACTTATCAAGACGACTCAAATAAGATCGCTCATGACTATATACTTATTTATACATTGGAAGTTATTTCGAAAATTCTCGACCTATATGAATAGTGACAAAAAGTGAAGGGATATCATTGAATTTGAATGAAGGAAATATTATTAATTAATTAGGCTTAACAAAACATTTGAGGTGCGGATAGATATGATAAATGGGTTGCTTGTATAATGTACGGTTTATATTTAGCTCGACTCACGTTGTGTATGGGTTTGTTGTCTTCGGATCTAGCTTATTGCATAGTATGTCCAAAGTCAATAGTATTCAACTTGAGTTGGCTACATATCAAATTGAATAAAAGTAAGTCGCAAACGATAAATCGAATCATATCGACTTTTACATATATGAAAACCAATTACAATCCTCTTCATTTCCGATTTCCTAAACGAAATGAATGGTCCATTTCAAAAACTAGCTTTAGTTACCGCTCCATTCTCTCTACTGATGAAGTACGAGCATTAGGCAGCTTTATTGACTTAAGGACGAGCCCGCTCAATACGGTCATTAGGCCGCATTTTAGCTGGCTCGACACACACATCTAATTTAATGGGCCGAGCTCAGGTAAACATTCTGCAGTTCGGCGCACCAAATCTCTGTTGTTTATACGATCAAAGGGTCGTATTTGAGTTTAGATTTAACTAGCCTCGGGTCAAATAAAATAAACTCCAATCGGCCAATGAGCCGACCCGACCCGACTCTTCACCACCTCAATACCCACAGGGTATTAGAGTATATTGACGTTAATAGTATGTAGCGACAAATAGATGACATACACGAGATTCGAAGAACGGTGTTGGTGTCCCTTGGCGAAACAACGTGTCTCTTGGCGAAGTGTCATTTCAATATAACTACCCTGTTGTTATGTTGTATATAAATAGACGGTCGATGTAATTTCATACTATGCAATTCATTAATACAATTACACTTATGTGATTTACGTTTGTGTAATTTAACATGGTAGATCGAGCCAGATCCGCTCGGCCTGAGTCCGTTTCCCAATTCCGCTGTTGCATTTCACATCAAATGTACACTGTTTCCCATGTGTTTAATCACCCATGTTTACAAATCCCATAAAAAAAAAAAAAAAAAAAAAAAAAAAAAAAAACATTTTGCCTTACGTTGAGAAAAAAGAAAAAAAAAAGAAAAGAAAAATGCAAATTTGCAAATAAAGTGACAAGGGAGAATATGGGTTTGGTTTCTTGTGCTCTGTTCATACGAGTACATGAATTGCATCTATATTTTATGGTGCGGTGAAATGCCGCTTAATTGTGTTGGAGATGGTAAAAGAGAGCTTCCACTCCATGTGTATTAAAATTACTAGAAAAATTGGTAATGTTTATCAAGGTTCAAAATTACACCAGAATAATGGTGTTATAACCACATTTAATTATAATCTTCAGGATTTAATGTGGTCGAGAACATGTTTCTCATAAGAAAAAGAAAATTTAGCGGGTTTGAGAAGAATTGTGCTCCCCGCTTGACAAATTTCCAAGAGTCCGAAAAGGACGTTTTAGTTATTCTTAATTTTTAAGGGTTCGAAAAGAATGGCGTTCCCTTGAAGCGGATGTGACGAGGTTCGAAAAGAATGGCGTTGATCCTTGGTTCACTGAAGAAAAAAAAAATGTGTTGATGTTGTACCGACATAGCGCGTTGACTAATCGCCAATATTTTTTATATTTTTTTTAATATCACTTTGCAAACTCATGGAAAATTTCCAAATTGCCATGAGTTTGAGAGGCACGAGATTCGAAGAACGGTGTTGGTGTCCCTTGGCGAAACAACGTGTCTCTTGGCGAAGTGTCATTTCAATATAACTACCCCGTTGTTATGTTGTATATAAATAGACGGTCGATGTAATTTCATACTATGCAATTCATTAATACAATTACACTTATGTGATTTACGTTTGTGTAATTTAACACAGGGCCAGAGTATGAACATTAATTAGGAGGATAATTCTTCATTGTTGATTGTGGGAATATGGGTATTTGCTTTTGATTGGACATGCATGAAGTTGACATTTTGGAGCACTAAATTTTATTAGGCGAGATATAATAATTATACGGTTGAGGCAACTAGTTTGGGCCGTATTTTGGGAGGTCCGGCCCGTCCCTCCAAAAGCCTGATCCAGCCCTTCCGAGCAACGAGCTGTCCTGGGCCTTGAATGATGTACCCCGGCCCATCGGACCCATTTTATAACCAACGAGCGGATCATCAGCCTTAATTGTCAAATTCGGCCCGACCGGAGCCTGGCCATTCATCTCCATGGGCCGGTGAAGGGTCTTAAAAATGAAGTCCGACTCATAACAAGTCACCCGGGCCTGGCCTAGCCCGCTCATGGCCACCTCTAGGCCAAGGCAGAGCTGGCCAAACGTGGGCCACTGGCCGGCCGACACGCCTCGTGGCTTTTTTCTTGGCCAGCTGGCGTAGGCCCATGAAAGCCTCCAAAGTTAAGAGTCGCCACTTTTGGGCCCGGCTTACTTGGTCCGCCAAAATAAGCCAAAAAAATAAAATAAATAAAGGGCCCTTAAGGCCGACCCACCAAAGCCCTTCAAAGGGCCGCACAAGGGCCCAAATTTGTAGGTCCACTCAGTAAAGCGAACCATAATTCAGTGCTACCATGAGGCCGGCCACTTACCACCATGGCGGCTCTAGGCCAAGGTGCGGAGTAAGAAGAAGGAATATATTACCTCACTTTAGGCATATAAACGTTGAACATACATCTATTTTCCTACTCTTGTAAGCAGGGGCGAAGCCAGAAACATATTATCGGGGTAGCGAAAACAAATTTTAGAACATAACATATGATTTTTTTGTCTTAAAAGTATATAATTTGGGGTAACATACATCTATATTTTTGTATATTTTTGTCGATTTAGGGGTAACGTGTCTTCTGCTTTACACTGCCTCTACCTTGTAAGTGGTTTAATTATTCTAACAATAAATTAGAAACTTAATTCAACCTATTCTTTGTCCCATTCTTTTGTACTTTTGGGCTTGTTTCTCACCAAATTTTAAGTGCAAGATTATATTCCTTCTATTAGGACTTTTTAAATTTAATTAATTGTCTAGTTTTATTGTTGAACTTTATTTAATTTACTTTGAAGTTACGATAGCTATAAGCAGGGGCGGATTTAGGGTAGGGCGCCTTGGGCTTTGGCCCAAGTAATTTTGGGCTTCGAAAAAAATATACTGCAATTTTATGTTTGTATTAGTTTGAAATGTTTTTTTACAAAGAGGTAATAAGTAGTGCAGTGGTAGATTTGTGCAACTTTAAGAGGTTGGTTAAGGGTTCTATGCCCAACGCCTACTTTTTATTTTTTTGGGAATTCTATGTTTATTATTATTGCAATAAAACCTTGTCTTTTATGAGTATTTAATACATCCAAATTTTTAAGAAAGACGGTTTCACAATCACATTTTTACTTTGAACCTATTTTCTTTATGGCCTATTTTGCAAAACAAATTTTCAATTTTTATGTACAGGAGTTTGTTTCTTTAGTACGGAGTAGTTTGGATGTCAACACTAGATATAATAATATAATTAAAAAGTTTACCAAAAATTTCGTATATTTTGCAATTGTTTTAGGATATATTTAACAATAATATAAAAAATACGAATCTATATTAATTATATAAAACAAAAACCATCTTACACAAATTTTCCCTCCAATTTTTCCTCCAACTTTTACATATTTTTATCCCTTTTATTTTATTTTATTTTTATTCCTTTTGTTTTATTTTATTTTATTTTATTTCCTTTTTGAAATTATGTCATATAAGTAAGTAAATATCTTCTATGTAATACGTAGTATATATTTTTTTTATCTCTTAAACTATCCATTTTTATTTAATGTGTTTTCAATATAACATTTTATCTCTTAAACTAACCATTTTTATTTAATGTGTTTTCAATATAACATTTTAAGCGCGCTTTACCATGTTACTAGTATTAAAGCCCGTGCGATGCACGGGTTTTAATAATGTGTATTTAATAATTAATTCATGATTTATCGTTTTTAATTTGGATTCAGTACAAATATTAAAAAAAAAATCAATAAATATGAAGAAGGGTTACTGATATCATGTTCATTGTAATATATAAAAAAATATTGAGGAATATAGAATTATATAAATGTAAAAATGTTTATATAAATTTGTACAGTTTTTAGCTTATTTATTAATTATGATACTATGTTGTTATATTTTCATAGTATTTGTATTTCATTACTAATTATACCTAATTTTCTTAGTAACCTTATTTGTGACTTTAGTTGATTTAATTTTATATTCCTATACCCCTTTAATTATGATTTGTTCTCTTAGATGCACGATAAATTAGTTTGAGATTGTCTCAGAGAAGACTTAGCTTTGAATTAAATTTTTTTAGGAGAGTTTTATTTAAATATTTGTATCTTATTGAAAAAAAATAAAGTGCTTTAAATTTTATTAGATTATAAAAATATTAATTTTATAGATTATCAAATAATTATGGTAAGAGTTACCCATGAGCTGTTCAATTTAAATGAAGAGGTAAATGTATCTTGTTGAAAATAATATAATAAACTTAATTTCCGTAATATTAGTCTTAATATTTTGGGGTAAGTTTTTATTCAAATTATTTAGAGAATTGATTACTTTGACTAATATATGGAAAAATGTTAATGGGTAGTCGTATGAAATTAAGGAAAATGTTAGTCTTTATATTTTTGTCTTTGTTTTCTTCATTTAAATTTTGTAGAAAGCTAATTGCTCTTAATAAAATTTATTAGATTAATTTGCAATTTAATAGATTATCAAATGATTATTTTTCTTAGATTATCAAATAATTATGGTAAGTGTTTCTCACTTGATTAATAAGTAATTTAAAAAATATTTTTAATTATCAATAATAATTTATAACCTAATTTAATGGTAATATATTATACGAATAATATAATTGTATATTATCGACTTAATACTTTTGAATGTAAAATTTGGGTATATTTTCCAAAACTACCTTATTTATGCTACATTTATTTTTAAAAAATGGAAAGTATTGCCTTAAATATTTTTATTTTGGAAAAAAAAAACTATCAACATTCATCTACACCATGTAAATTATTATTATTATTATTATTTCCATAATTTTTAGATGCTCTCCTACAAAATTGACATTAACTATTAAATCAAAACTTAATACGATGAAACTAATTAAAAGGTCAAACATTATAAATTATAAAATATCATATAATGATAATTAATGACTTTATTTGATATATGACAATCAATAAATCTTGTATATCTATTTTACCTTTCATGTTACATATAGTTTTGCTATTGATTTTGTAATCAAGTTTATTCAATGGGAACAAAAAATCTTGAATTTAAAATATAATTCTACAATATATACAATGAAAAAAAGGATCATCACCAATTTAATCAAGCTATGTTTAAATAACAAACATGGTAATTAAAAAATATAAAACTCTTCAAAATTAAATATTTTTATCAAATCAAATACACCGTAAAAAATAGAAATAACACAAATCGTACTCATAACAAAAACATACTATACTTAAACTAATACTTTAGAAGATCATGCTAATTTTTTTATGTATATATAAATAAGCATGAATTGTAAATTAATTAGTGAGATTTGATTTGAATCATTTGATCTTTAAGATCCTATGGTTGAGATTTAGATGTAGGATTTAAAAAGATAGGTTGGACTTACATAATTTTATTTTTATGTATAAAGAGGATTTAAGACACACCTAAAAATTATCTAATGTATGATAACTAAATAAGGAAATTTTTTAGATTATTTTTTTAGTTTTATAAAATTAGAAAAATGGTTAGTCTTAATATTTTTTTAGCTGAGTTTTTGATTTTTTTTTATTTCCTAGTCTTAATTTTTTTAAGTAAGTTTTTGTTTAAGTTGTATAGAAAGATAATTACTTTATATTAAATTTCTTTTTTAGGAGAGATTTTCTTTTAATTTTATAGAAAACTAATTTCTTTAAATTTTGTTAGATTATCAAGATGTTATTTTTATTAAATTATCAAATAAGTATGATAAGTGTTACTCAATATCTCTCAAATTTATATGAAAATGTAAGTGTATCTTATGGAAATTAAAATAAAATACTATTTTTCCTAATGTGAGTCTTAATATTTTTAAGTAAGTTTTTATAGAGAACTAAAATATTTTGAAAAACATTAGGAAAAAGGCTAAAGGTTAGTATTATTAGGGCTGAGCAAATTATCCGAATATCCGAAATCCGATTTTTTCGATCCGATAACCGATCCGAAATTTTGGATATCCGATCCGACAATTTAAAAATTTCGGATATCCGTATCCGAAAAATTTCGGATACGGATATCCGTCGGATATTAGGATTTAAAGATTCGGATATCGGATATCGGATCGGATATCCGATATCCGATACGATATCCGATATCCGAAAAAACCTAAATTAACTAAGGGGTAAAAACCCAAAAAAAACAAATAACTTAACCTAAAAAAAAAAAAAAAAAAAAAAAAAAAAAAAAAAAAAAAAAAATCCTAAAAAAAACACGTACACACAGTGCACATGACCAAGTGACCAACTCACACACAACACAATATCACAAATCACAGCCGCACAAACACAAACCCTAAAAAATTAAAAACACTTCCTCACACTCTCACTGCCTCTTCCTTCCCTCACTGCCTCTTCCTTCCTCAAACTCAAAAACTCAGATCTGTCACTCGCCGAGTCGCCGCCGGTGTCTCCTCACTCCGGTCACCTTTTCCGTCAGATTCCCCGGACTCCAATCGACACTCATGTAAGTTCAATCTTAATTTTTATTTCACTTATTTGATGTTTTCATTTTAATGTTGATGTTTTCATTTTATTTGATGTTTCATTCGATTTAATGTTGATAACTTGATATTTTCATTTTATTTGATGTTGTTATTCTTCATTATTTTCGTTCAATTTGATATGGTTAATTTGATGTTGTTAATTTCGAAATTTCCTACTGTTTTTGTTAGTAAAGTTTCAATTTTTTCAATTTTTCAGTTTTATTTGATGTTTTATTCGATTTAATTTGATGTTGTTATTCTTCATTATTTTCGTTTAATTCGATGTGGTTAATTTGATGTTGTTAATTTCGAAATTTCCTACTGTTTTTGTTAGTAAAGTTTCAATTTTTTCAATTTATCAGTTTTATTTGATGTTTTATTCGATTTAATTTGATGTTGTTATTCTTCATTATTTTCGTTTAATTCGATGTTGTTAATTTGATGTTGTTATCAGTTTTTCAGTTTTCAAATTAGGGTTTTTTTCATAGAAATTTAAATCTACTGTTTTTGTTAGTATTAAATTTGTTTTTGTTGTCAAGGTTAACTTTTCATTAACTTGTTTTTTTTCCCCTTAATTTAGATAAGATGACAACATCTACGGTCGATGACGATTACTTCTAGACGTTCTTGGAAGATGACCATCTTATGGCGCTTGTAGCTTAATTTAGACTTGTAGTTCAATTTAGACGCTTTCATTATCGTTTAATTGTTGTGATTTTGTGACTTGTGGACTTTTGGTTATGTAATTTTGGTACGAACTTTTCGGACGTTAGATGTTTGTATTAGATTGTTGATGTTATGATTTGAACTTCTAAACTTTGAAGTTATGTGCTCTAAACATTTGTATTAAAAAGTAGTTACTTTTGTGCATTTTGGCGATATTGTAGTTGTAGTCGAATTAGAATTGAAATTGACAATTGAAAGATTGTAAACTGGCGGATCGAAATTCGGATATCCGGATATCCGTGATAAAAATTTCGGATATGAAGTTTCGGATATCCGATACCTTTCGGATCGGATATCGGATATCAAAGTAGGAAATTTTCGGATACGGATATCCGATTAAAATGGTACTTCGGATCGGATATCCGATCCGTGCTCTGCCCTAAGTATTATAACAATAGGAAAAACGCTGGTCTCAGTATTTTTTAGCTTACTTTTTTTGTTCTTTAAATTTTGGTGAAAGTTAATTGCTATTAATTGAATTTATTTCTAGAAGATTTCTTCTTTTAATTTTATACAAAAATAATTGTTTTGAATTTATTAAATTATCAAATAGTTATTTTTTTATTACATCTATATTAATTATATATAACAAAAACCATCTCACCCAACTTTTCCCTCCAAATTTTTTTTACCCTTTTATTTTATTTTATTTTAACCTTCTATTTTATTTCCTTTTTTATTATGTCATATTAGTAAGTCAATATCTTCTATGTACAATAAAATATTTTTTTATTTGTATCTCATAAACAGTTCATTTTTATTTAATCTCTTTTCAATATAACATTTTAAGCGCGTTTTACCATATTATTATAATAAATGATGAATTTTAAGACAATGTATTGCGATACTTTGATCGATTTTTGCCACATTATGATATATTTTAAAAATAATTTATAACTATATTTGTATAAAAAAAAAATTAGATGTTTCATTATTCTAATTGGTTTGTTACAATTTTCAACGATTCTATCTTAGAAGACAATTACGGGTCGAATAAGCGGGTTACATGTTAAATTAATACGCGGTCGGGTAAAATACAGTTTGTTGTATTTTGGGTCTAAGAATACATGTTTGTTTAGGTTGCGTTTATATTATTACTACGAAATATTTTTATATTAATTTAATATTTAACTCAATTACCAAAATTTTCAATTAACTATTAACTTATTTTTGTACATCCCGTGCATTTATGCACGGGTATTATGCTAGTTATCAAATAATCATGGTAAATGCTGTTCACTTTTACTAATAAGTAATTAAAAAAATATTTTAATCATCAATAATAATGTATATACAAATTAAATAAATTATAGTATGGACACTCTATAGCAAAACTCTCTTTTATGTAGATATATATAGATATGAAATATATAGTTTGATTTCTAATTATAAAAGAATTAAAAGAAAAACTTTAAAAGGGGATAGTAAAAAATAAAAATTTGAAAATTTGTCATCAAACTAATACACCATGTTCATTCTTTTTATACCTAATTTTCGATATTATCATACAAAATCGATACTTAACAATCAAATCAAAACTTAATACGATGAAACTAACTAAAAGATCAAGTATGATGAATAAGTAAATATTATTATACAACAATAAATAATGATTTGATATGAAAATAAGATAATCAAGAGATCGTGATATCTCTTTTACCTTTCACGATACATATTCGATTGATTTTGCAATCAAGTTTATTCAACGATTACCTCAGATCTTGAACTTAAAATATAAATCATAATATACAAAGGAAAAAAGTTCATTATGAATTCAATCTGCCTATGGTTAAATAACAAACATGATAATTAAGAAATAAATCTTTTCCAAATTAATACACATATCAAATCAAATACACGAAAAAAAGTAAAAATAACACAAATCGTAATCATAATTAAAACATAATAAACTAAAACTATTTAACCCTGCACTCTAAGACAAAGCTACGCTTTTGATATATATACACAAAAAAAAGGTTTGAAGACTTACCTAAAAAAATATCTTATGTATTATAATTAAACAAATAAATTATGTGTCATATAATTGTTTCTTTCCAATTTTTTATTTTATTGAATGCAAATTATTTAATCTATTTTTCAAATGAATTTTTTTTATCTTATGTATTATAATTAAACAAATAAATTATGTGTCATATAATTGTATCTTTCCAATTTTTTATTTTATTGAATGCAAATTATTTAATCTATTTTTCAAATGAATTTTTTTAGTGGATGAAATACTTTGATATTTATACTCATTGGATAGCATTTTTCGTTTCGAAACTAATGATGTTATTTTTATATTATTTCGACAAATACATTTTATGAAACATAATAATCAAAGACTTAGCTAAAAACTTTCTAATGTTTCATAATTAAATAAGGGAATTATTTCTCATATAATTATTTCTTTCCAAATTACTATATTTTCACAATTTAATTTATTTTTTAATGTAATTTTATGATTGGTCTAAATCTCCTTGAATTAAGGAGAGCTCTCGAAAAAAGCCTCTTTTACTTATATATATTGATTATAAATGATGAATTTTAAGACAATATATTGCGATACTTTGATCGGTTTTCACCAAATTATGATATATTTTTTAAAACAAAATTATAACTCTATTTGTATAAAAAAATTAAATGTTCTACTATTCTAATTTTTTTGTTACAATTTTCAATGTTTCCATCATCTAAATTTTGATACTTAATTAAGAAAAATCAAAATTAAAAATTTCAAACCTATTAAACGGGTTAATTAGAAGACAAATACGGGTTGAATGATTTAAATATTTTCATAATACTTAACTACGTTAAACAAGTCATATACGCGGGTTACATGTTAAATAAATACGTGGACGGGTAAAATACAGTTTGTTGTATTTTGGGTCTGAAAATACATGTTTATTTAGGCTGTGTTTATATTATTATTCTTATTATAATTTAATATTTAATTTAATTACCAAATTTTTCAATTAACTATTAACTTATTTTTATACAACCCGTGCATTTATGCACGGGTATTATGCTAGTGATTTAATATGCCTACTACCTTGGTTAGTTGTAGAGTAAATATTTGGCCTCGATTGACTATCTACAACTAAACGAGTGATTTAATATATTCACTATTTATTTTAGTCTTTGAATGATAGTTTTGAAGATGGGTTACACTTTCGTGCAAATTGGAATTGTCGGGAAAAAAAAATTTAGCCCAAAGTGTTTTTGAATCCTGGATCCGCCCCTGGCTATAAGAGAAATTATACACGCTAATGCAAATTTTCTTTAGTTTTCATTTATGACTACAATAGTAATGCCGTTTTTAATAATATTTGATAATGTGTAATTGGAAATTTCATATATTACTGTAATATGTAAATGACACTGACGGATAAATAAATAAGACAATTGAGCTTGAATAAAGGGAGCTAACGACAATACGATATTATACGTGTATAACCAAATTAATCATGTTAGCCAATTGTAGTTAGGTTGTATTTACAGTTTATAAGATAAAAAAAAAATACTCGAATTCAATTATAGTGTGTTTGGATAGGTGGATTTGATTTGAAATGTTGGATTTGATCCAAATAACTTGTTTGGCAAAATACAAAGATTTGAATTTGGATTTGAACAAAATTCATCCTTACACTAATCCAAGCTTAAATTTGGTGATTTCAAATTCCACCTCCACCCCATGTCATTTGCAAATTCCACATTTTACAATTTAGATTTGAAATGAGAATTTTCAAATGAAATGATTGTTCCCAAACGCTACCTTATGTCATTTTTTTAATAGCCTAACTAATACGGAGCAACTAATATTTACGGAGTATTATCTAATGTGATATTCCCTTATGATTCTATTTTCTTTCATTTAAGATGGTACATCTAATTCTTTTTTCTTTGCTTATCAATATTTGTTGAAGATATTATGTTATAAAATACTTGGCTAATAAAATAAAATATACTCGTATTTTATTATTATATTAAATAATATGTACATTGTATATTCAATATATTTACACTCATCAAAGTTTTAGAAATATTAAACAGGAGAAAGCAAAAAACAAACACAGTACGTCAAAAAACTCATAAAAAAATGTTATTTCATTTTATTAAATAGATTTTAGTGGATCAATGTACGTCTTAGGTATAAGACAATTTTAATTTACGGAACATTTTTCAATGAAAAATAATACTTATCATATCATATATACATATTGAAAAGGATATAAAGTCATTATAATAGTCATTTTAGATGAGAGGAGTTTTTCTAGCTTAACCAGAAGTCTCGAGTTCGAGCTCTGGAAACGCAGTCGTGTTAAATCTCATGAGGGAGAGTTTTACCGCGCTTTGTGATCCTACCTGACTTAAATCCGAACTACACCGAAGGATTTACAAAATAAAATAAAATGAGAGGACTTAAAGTAGTTGTGGACGTTGTTAAGGAACACAACACTTATCTTAATTAAACATGGTTTTCCTTTGGCAACACTCCACTTCACATGACAAATAGAGTAGCTTTGTGGAAGCGTATATCACTCGTGAAATCACAAAACAAAACCTTTGTTTAATTACTATAATAATTAATAATGAATTCTCAACCATCACAAATCTTAGTCAACACATTATCGTCTTTTCCTCCTTTTTCTAAAGAAGTGCTAAAGAAAAGTCTAAAAGAAAAGAAGAGAACATCAACACTAGAAAATTTATGATTACAAAAACTAAAAAGAATTAATGTCTTATTGGAAATTAAAAGTGATGCAACAATAATATAATAACACCACCACTATTACTTAGTTACTTTGGTACAAATTCTTTGGAACTTAAGTTTTAATTTAATTCATAATTTTAGTTTTAACAAATCCCTACATAAACTTTATTTATTCTTTGAAAACTAAAATCTTTTTCACTAATTTCCTCAGTCTTGATCAGTTTTTAATCCATTACTTTTTATATCTAAAATAACAATTAACTGAAACAAATAAAGTACACTGTATAAAAAAATATTTGGGACTTGATTATGTGCCATTGTTATTATAAGTATTGATAGAGCTCTTTCTACAATTGGTTGATTCTTCATATTTGGTCCATGTTATGGGAGCTATAGGAAACCCCAAAACATGGATACCATACATAAACTCAAGGGAATGTTCTAAGCAAATATGTACCTTATCTTGTCCACAATGGTGTTACATCATTTTCACACCACCACCACCACCACCACCTCTACTCTTTGATGACAAGCCTCAAAATAGAATAACCTTCTCGCCTCTCGTGATCGCGATCATTGGAATTCTTGCAAGTGCACTTCTTCTTGTAAGCTACTATGCCATAGTCTCCAAGTATTGTGGAAACTCAAGGCCTTCTACAACAATAGAGGAGGGTCAACCTTCAAATGAAGAAATAGTGGATGAAGGTAATAATAATAATAATAATAATAATAATAATAATAATAATAATAATAATAATACTAATTATAATGAAAGTAATGAGTTTTTGCAATATGAGCCTTGGTTTATTAGCACCAATGGTTTAGATGAAGCTTTGATAAAGAGCATAACTATGGTTAAGTACAAAAAGGGTGAAGGCTTGGTTGATAGTGTTGATTGTTTGGTGTGTCTTGGTGAGTTCATTGAAGGTGACTATTTGAGGCTTTTGCCTAAATGTACTCATGCCTTTCATGTCAATTGTATTGATACTTGGCTTAAGTCTCACTCTACTTGCCCGCTTTGTCGAGCTAATGTCGTGTCTGTATTCGTGTCACATATACAACCAGCGTCTACATTGGTAGTCGATAGTAATGGTAATGACAACAATAACCAAGGACAAGTTATTGTGTCTTTGTTGGATAATAATCATGTTGGTAATGAAGAAATGAGCTCGAGTAGAGAAGGCGGTATGAGTTTACTAAAATGCCCTTTTCGGAGTTTTAGTCATCTAGCAAGGTTAGAGTTGAGGCACAATGAACATGTACCTAATGATTACAAGGATGGTTTTGGAAGGAATGATGTGACGAGGAGGTCGATTTCGATGGATAATTTCAATGAAACCTCGGTTTCAATTTCCAATATTTGGAGATTGAGTCATGGAAAAGATCATCAAGGAGAACGTTTTGGCAATTGTAGTACTAGTAGTTAGTACTTGGTAGTACTTAAGTAGTAACAATGTAATGGTGTAGATGGAGGGTTGTGTGGCGGAGGAAATCGTGTAATTGGCCCTGTTTTATTGCAGTTTGCAAAATTATATCATTGAAAACTTCTTGTGTAGCAAACGATTTTATTACAGAAAAAAAGAAAAATACAAAATTCGTTTTAAAATCCCATATCGAAGAATATAGGTTGTGTAATGATGAGTCAATATTTTACCTATATTTTATACCGAGTATATTTTTCCCCGTTATTTAGTACATATTTACGGCATTTTCACCCTGTTTTGTATTATATTTACTCATAATACGGTTTACTGCGAATATTTTATATTTATTGCAGGACGAAGTATTTTATGGTGAAAATTGCCGATGGAAAATAAAAGCGAGGTCGAAGACGAGTTTAAGTACAAATTGAAACTCGGGATTACAAGAGAATAAATGGGCACTTGTCTAAAAATAAACTGTGAAGCCCAATTTTATATTTAAGCCTTGTAAATAAAAATTAAAAAACACAGGATTCATCATCCATCTAATTTAAGTTCTTTTAGTTTCGTTTGTTTTAGGTTTTATAAAAAATTTTACTGCTCCAATCTCAATTTTAACACATTGTTCATGCTTTTATTTCAATCAAAAGGTAAGTTTTATCTACCTTTTCTCTCTATTTATTTTATCATGTTTATCAATTTTATTATTTTTGTTATTGTTAATTTTATGATTGAGTTGTAATTTTATACTACAGTACTTGTGGTTGAACCTATTATGAATTAGCAGTCGGATTGACTTCGACTTATTGAATTCTTGATTGGGTTGTGTGTTATTGTTGATTCTGCTGATTGTAGTTTATAGGATTGATTATTTGTTTAAGATCGCGTACAAGAGTCGGGTCTTAATTTGTAAGTTTTCGTGTGAACCCAAGTCGGGATTGTGTACGAGAGTCAGATTCCGTCTTAAGAGAATCATGATAATTATTTGATAAGTCGTTCACGGAGTTAGTGCGTCGACTAATTTGTATTGGTTATGGTACCTATGCCCTAATATTTCTTACGGAGTATATTTATCAATTATCGTGTCTTTATCAATTTAAGTTTATATTTTTAGTTAATAGATTAGATATATATTTTCTATATATGATTTGCGTAGATAACTTGTAATCTTAGACGACACTAGTCATACTTAGTCTCTGACCTCTCTAAAATCGACTCGTAAATGCTATAACTGACCACCCATGCGCTTACGGTAATTTATAACTCATCATGTAACATTTTGAAAAATGATAAGACAATAATCATTTTCAATTTCAATACTAAACAAGGTACTCCCTCCCATTTCTTTTGATCTTCCCACTTGTTTATTAAATGAGTGTATTATTTTAATCAAGTGGGAAGATCAAAAAAAAATGGGAGGGAGTACTTACTATGGAGTATTACATTTGAAAATATCCATAATAAAACACAAAAGTATTTCATAATCTACACTTTACCACCATAGTTACGTTACAATACCTACCTTGTGTCGCTAATCGCTATAAACCTCGTTTCTTTACCTGTCGATTCGACCATAAAAAGTTCGTAAAATGTCTCCATATTTTGTGGTATTGCCTTTCTTCGACGCGTACACTACAATTCGTATATCTATTTACATTTATTCGGAGTTTAGGACGAGCCAAAAATCCAGTACAAGTTGGTGTGATTCAGGAGTATCCTCTGCAACTTCAAAGACTTCAAATGTTAAAAAAAATCGACTTCAATAACTTGGAAATTGAAGTTGATTCAGATCATTGTCGAGACGATGAGATTCGAACTCCTTGATCAAATTACTCAACTTATCATTGCTGATTTTTTGCTGAATCACCGTGCAATCGTCTTGGAAACTGTACACGCAAAAATGTTATGTTTTCAAAGGTTTAACGAGTTTTAATGTTAACTAAAAGCGGAGAAATACCTTTGAGGTTGGACCGATGCAGAAGGGAGCAAGAGCTTAGTGAGCTTAATAGCATCGTCGGGGCAACAAACGACGTGATTAAAGCATAAGTAGCGCCCGTAAGCAGAAACGTCTTCAAACACACAAACGTGAGCGTCTACTAAGAAATCCACGTCAACACTCACCAGAACACCATCTCGGTACATTTCAGGTGCACCTTTTAAATAAGGGTGCGTGATGGAAAGTCGATTATCAATTACTAGCCCTGCATTGACGGTTACCATGCTAATTCCACGGTCCATAGCTAACGCCCACGCAGTCTTCTCTGCTAGCGTTTTCGATAAGGCATGCCACAACTAAATGGACACACAAAAGTTAGATTTGAACATCAAAAGTTGTTTAGCAGTGTGTCTCGTGAAAGACCGTCTTTTACTAACAAGTAGAAGAAGTTTACTCATACGTGAAAAATAAATTGTAAGTACATTGGAGGCCAACCATGACTATGATTGACTAATTAAACTTGACCGCTTTTATGGCTCTCAACAATGGCACATTTTACTCAATAATGACTACGATCAATCTTGATATGATTATATTTTATACATTAAGAAGCTCGTCTTTCGCTCCGTTTTGTCACAGAAGCAGAAGTTTTAGACAAAACGACTCATCAATGCTCGAAAGTTCAGAGGTGAGCTTTAGTTCAAAGTTGCGGAGGTGTGAAATCTTTTCACGGTCGAGGACACGATAAAAGAGAAACTAGGGTAACCTTGAGTATGGTTATCTAATCTTCCATGTAATCGGCCCCAAGCCCTATCACCCATTTCTGACGAGGTAGGTTGAATTAGGGTGGAATTTAAGACACGGGTGTTGGGCTGACACATTACAACACGTACGGCCCAATTAAGTGCGTAAAAATCAATATAATAGGCCAACAGGACACGACACGAACGCCATGTCCAATTGCAAATTTCGGAAATTGATTGATAGACATGACTCGATACAATGAAGTGTGAATGAAAAGTAAATTACCTTATACTTACGACATAAGCTGATATCCGTCCAATACTTTTCGTTTAGATGAGATGCGATTGAATGACGTTGTTCATTCCAAATAACAGCAGTAATTGACGACGTAAACACAACTTTGTCGATTGTGTCTACTTGTGAACACGCTTCTATTACGTTGTGTGCTGCTCTTATTTCCGTTTCAACTGAGTGCTCCTATATTCAACATACACACACCAACTACATTAACACATTAACTATTTGTTATGCATCAAAACTATCCCTGTGAGTTCCAAAGTAAATCGATTTTCTAATACGTGTTCAGTGACGAAGCCAATATTCATTTTTGGGGTACGCATTTTATTTAGGACGAGACAGATAATTAGTAATAATGTAAATTGTGTAGTAACAACAACAAATATTTATAAATTTTCCACATTTTAGTAGGACGACCGCTCCTGACAGCTCTTCTTCTAGCACTACCCTTGTAACTGTGTCATTAAAAACATGGTCACCGCGCTATAAGGTCATAAACTCATAATACTGATATAAGGCGCCAAGCGACCAAATAACGACTTCTTCATTCGCTTAACGACCATTTATGCATCAATCATCATACTCTACGCGAATCTATTCTTTGAATAAATTCAATATAACTCGTCTTCAATAATTAATTAATTTTGTAAGTACTTTAAAGAAAATGTTGTTAGACATATACCTCCTCCAGTTCAATAGGTTGTATAGTTTCACTTTTTGGACACTATTTATAAGTGTGTAGAATCTTCGATATAACTTTTAACATACAAAATAAAAAACAGTCATGTGTGATCTTGTTTTAATTGTCTTATAGAACACATTATTAATATCAAAATTTTAAAATTATCGAGAATACGAAAGCAAAGATATGAACGAAACAAACCGAGTATTGATGTACGTGCATAAAGCAAACGTATACAATCAACCTATTGGAATGGAGAAAGTAATAAACTACGAAAATAAAAAGCACTTCTAATAGAATTATTAATTATCTTTCTCTGTTCCATTAAATTGTATACGTTTTGATTAAAATACTCGTCACAAGCAATTAAAAATATATATATATATGGAAAGAGTACTAACATCATAGGTGGGTTGATCATGAGGAAGCTCAAAGTTGTAGAATAAACCAAAACAACCCTTCAAAGCTTCAATTAAACTTTGATAACAAAAAACATCACAAGCAAACACCTTCAATCTCTCTTTTTCATCATTGCTTAAACCCTTCAATAATTCTTCACCTTCACCTTTAATTACATCAATCAAACATGTATATTTTAATCATCAAAACTAATACACTAAACTTTTTTACTTTTTGAGTTTATTTTGAATTGTTTTTTTTTTTTTTTTAAAATATACCCTTTAATGAATGTGGTGTCCACTAACTATAATAACAAACGTACGAAACATTAATTTCAGACAGTTGTACACTTGTACGCGTATGTATGAGTGGTAATATGACCGGCAAATTGATGACTAAATTAATTGTGATGGCTTTTGTAATTAATCTGTTATATACGCGTACAACAGTCTCATATAAAAATTATACAGACAACAAAAGCATGCATACAATGAGGTTGAACAGCGGCATGGACAACGTAACCCCTACGAAGAAGGCGCTTAACGAGGGAAGCACCAACACAACCGGAGGCGTCCATGACACAAACCGTGTTCAATACCGGCTTAAAGGACGCAGGAGCCATTATTATTATTATTATTATTATTATTATTATTATTATTATTATTATTATTATTATTATTATTATTATTATTATTATTATTAATTAATAATAATATTATTTGAAACAAAATGAAGAAGTGAAGATGAAATTGAATTGATGAGCAAAGCAAAATATATATAAGTAATAAAATGAAGAAGGGTAGATTGTTGATTGTTGTTGACTTGTAAGTTGGGAGGTAGGAATGTTGTATAAATAGGTTGAAATGTGGGAAGATGACAAAGTAAAATAATGTAAGCATATTATAGTAGATAGTTCCTCCATTCCGTTTGATTCTATACGTTTGACCAAAACACGGTAATTAAGATAGAAGAAAATCAAGTGGGGTAGATAATGGAATTACTTAAATACCCCTACTTTATTGTTTGCAAGTGGGTTGAGTGGGTATTAGTGAAGGGTATATTGGTCTTTTAGTTTAATAAAGTAGAGACTAAAATAGAAATGTATAGAATTGATTGGAATTTCCGAAAAAGGAATATGTATAGAATCAAATGGAATGGAGGAATTATATATACAAGGTGGTTGTTAGAATGTAAGGGGGAGGATGAATGATGTGAAGGAATTTAATGAAATGAAATGAAGCTACTTTATGTCACATCCTTTTGCTACGATGTATTCTCGTTTTTGTTTATCTTTTTATTTTGGAAATAATATATTTACTCTGTATTATTGTTGTTACCCGTAATAATTTTGGTTGTGAATATGCTTGATGAACTTATCACTACAACAATATCCATAATGGGCGACCCAATGCAAGTTAAGCGACAGAAAAATTTAGTCGCTGAAAAGCGGCCGTTTATTTATTACGGGCGACCACCACTAGTCGCCAAGAGAAGGCCTAAGGCGACCAAAAAAGGGCGGCCCTAAGAAGAAAAGGGCGACCGAAATCAGTCGCCAGTATATGTTCATTTTTACGGTTTAAATTAATTTGTTTCAGAAGTGAAAGGTAGTATTACAACATTTTTTAAAATTAAATTATCGGATTTGATAGAAACATATTAAATTTTTGTACGTATAAAATATTCTAATATTTTCAAATTAATGATAGAAACATATTAAATTTTTGTACTTACTAGTTTTATAGTCGTATCATAAATTTAATATAATTGTGGATATATTAAATTGACTTTTCCAAATTAGTAAATCTGTACTATGGAAAGAGTCTATTATGAAAATCATATATTTACTTACGCTGGTAATTTTATTGAGTGTAAAATTACATTATAATGTCGAAAAATAGAAACGGGTCATTTGAAAACTAATAGAGTACTCCGGAACATGGAGTGTGGCGGAAGAAAGTGAAAGAACGGGGAGATAGAAGCGTGTAGCAAATGAATTAGTAGTAACGTATTACTTCCTCCATTCCAATCAATTCTATACATTCGCGTATGCGTCGCCGTTTTGTTTATATCTTTAGTTACATAATTCTAAAAAATATGAAATTTGAATATTAATAATGCTCTTGAAAAGACAATTAAAACAAGATCTTACATGACTATTTTTTATTTCATATATTAGACGATATATCGAAGATTCTCCTCACTTTTGAATAGTGTACAAAAAGTAAATGTATAGAATTGATTGGAATGGAGGAAGTATTAGAACAAACACTAAATAGTAAATTAGCAATAAATATGAGGATGAAGTGATAAGTAGTGGTTCTCATTGATTTGGTGCAAATTTGTGCCTACAAAAGACGACACACTTTTACAAGAAATCATCATCCACACGATGATGCTCTGTAAATTGCTTTTACTACTCCCTCCGTCCCGGTCATTTGTTTACACTTTCTATTTATGGGTGTACGGGTCATTTGTTTACACTTTCCATAAATGTCTTTGGTGACCCACTATGATACCCATCTTCCTTAACCAATCACATTGTTTTATTTTACCCACTTTGTACTTATATTATTATTTTTATAGTTTTTTATTTACCTCTCTCCTCACATCGATAAATGTGTATAAAGTAAATGTAAACAAATCACCGAAACGGAGGGAGTACTAGTTTTGAGCTGCCTTTGAGTAGGTACGATTTTGCATGCATTATTGTTATGACATGTAAAATATGGATCCACGACAACATTTTCTAAGTGAATTGTGAGATTTAATAGAGTTCAATACCAATTTATTTTACTCTATAAATTTTGAAATTATATTACCGTATATGTATAATAAATGATTGATGTAACTACATAGGACTATTAAAATATACTTATTAAAAAAAAAAAAAATACTTATTTTATAAAGACAATTCACTGGAACGGTGGTAAATCACGTTCCTTAAACACAATTTGTTTTCCTTCCACATAAGCAAGATTTGAAAGGATAACTTCTACTTCCTCTTTCTCTCATTTCCCTTCCCTCATTTTCTCATCCAAATCAAATTTTCTTCCTTCCAACTAGACTCGGCTATGGGCTGCCCCGCCAAGGGTCGGATCTCAAATATCAGCCCTGGCACAGCCCGTTGGGATGGCGGTCGGGCCTCGGCCGGGTCTGGGTTTGAAATTAAGGCACAAGCCCGGTCGTTGGTTAGAAAATTGAGAAAAAAGGGAGGTCCCGAAGGGTCGGGCCTTAAAAATTAGGGTCGGGTCGACCCGTTCCTAGGAAGGGACGACGGGGCTTTGGAGGGCAGGACCGAGCCATTGAAAACGCGGCCCACTAGGCAAGCTAGGCCTCGTCGGCTTGTACAACTAGCCTGCTCTACTTCCAATCATTTGGAAAGAAAGTGCTCATCCTCTCCTCTCCTTCCTTTCCTTTCCATTCCTTTATTCCCATTCGATCTCCTCCATTTCCTTCTATTTTGGTTATCTAAAGGCCTTAAGGAATCCTCCATATATAAAAATATATGGAGTAATTTTTATTATATCAAACTCTCATAGTATATTGTGCTTTATTATATAACAATTCGTCTAATTTCAAGAGGTGGTATAAAGTCAAGCGCCAATTAACGTATATTCAATCTTAATTCGCAAAATTTTGTTCTCCATCTTCTATTATACAAAATTACACTTTTCACTTACATTATATATGCCATGTGATGCAATATTAAAAATGTTTTCTCACCAAAAAGTAATGTTGATATCATGCAATTAAGATGTTCACACGTAATATGTCCTTCCTATAATATAAAGTTTTCAAAGTAATGAAATATATCATCATGATTAAACATACGGACATATATAGTAAAAAAAATACTCCTATAAAATACGTAGTTGATTTATCCTATAAGGATTTTACTTCATCTTACATATTTTTTCACTTTTTTTATCCATTCAATACCCTTTCTTTTCTAATTGTTCATCCTAATAATTTTCTCCCTAATTTTCTCTCCTTAAACCATTAATTTTCATAAGTAATTTTTATAATTTTAATCAATTAAGAACAAATTGTTATGATTATTTTATTATGATTAATCAATTAATTTTATTAATTATTGGTGTTATTGTAAAAAAACGTTAGTGTTTGGTGGTGTTATTTGGTGGTTTGAAATTAAGTTTTGGTGGTATTGGTAGGGCCCTGACAGTGTAGAGGTAGCGAGGGCGGGATATGAGTCAGTGATGGTGGTGGGTGAGGGGAGGCAGGCGATTATGGTGGTTGTTTGGGTGGCGGTAAGAAGGGGCAGTCTGTGCGGGGCAGCGTTCGGCCAACAGCCGGCGAGGGATGTCGGCATGTGGCAAGAGCCGACGGTGAGGGTGGTGGTCGTTGGTGGGTTTTTTTTGTTTTTGTTTTGTTATTTTAGGATTAAGTAAAATTATAAAGGGGTTAAAATGGGAAAAAAATTATAGGATGGAGTAAAATTTTTATAGGAAAAAACACCACAAAAAAATATAGGGATATTTTTCATGGTACCCTTGAACTTTGTCAAATTACACATGGTATCCCCATGTTTAAGGTTTGTTCATATAGTACCCCTAAATTTGGTGTTTATGTGCCCAATATGCCCTTTTATTAACCAAAAAATTAATTGTTCGACATAATATTAACAATATTACTTACACTTGGCTGATAGATCCTTCCTCGACTCTTGGTTAGCAAAAAGGCATATTGACATCTTTTTCATGAAAACTAACGCCGTCAAGTTTTTTGTTAGAAAAAGGGCATGTTGGACACATAAATACTAAGTTTAGAGGTACTATATGAACAAACCTCAAACATGGGGTACCATGTGTAATTTGACAAAATTCGAGGGTACCACAGAAAATATCCCAAAAATATAATGAAATACAATATCAGATTTGCACTTTACAAATGATTTTGGGCAACTGGTGTTCACAATTATAAATTGAAAATCATACTTCCTCTATTCCGTTTGATTCTATACGTTTGACCAAAACACGGTAATTAAGGTAGAAGAAAATCAAGTGGGGTAGATAATGGAATTACTTAAATACCCCTACTTTATTGTTTGCAAGTGGGTTGAGTGGGTATTAGTGAAGGGTATATTGGTCTTTTAGTTTAATAAAGTAGAGACTAAAATAGAAATGTATAGAATTGATTGGAATTTCCGAAAAAGGAATATGTATAGAATCAAATGGAATGGAGGAAGTAATATTTTTGTAAAGAACATGCTCTTACAGTAAATTGTGTAATGATCTTTTATTTTTTTACACCTAAGTACTTTGTAGTTCAATTCTTTATCTTATAATACAACATTGATGATGAACCTTTATGATAGGAGACCTTGTATTTAAACATAATAAATTTTTTATACATAACAGTATAATATATACAATTAAAAGATAAATTATCATAAAAATAAAATTATTATTATTGAGCTGAAAAAACATAACTATAGTCTAAAATTTGTTATGGTGGTACCAAATATTATTATTGAATAAATATTTATTGATCATATCACATAAATATTTAAAAGTTTGATAACAATACGGAGTAATAAATTATAATATTTGTTTTAAGTAATGATCTCAAATATATGTATTAAATCCAACAAATAAGACATAGGTTTTTTTCGTTACTATGCAAATGTTTATTACTCCCTCCATTTCATTCAGTTATCCCCAAATACTCTTTTTGGCAATTTCATTCATTCAGCCTCATTTCTATTCATGTCAACTTTTAATAGTTAAAATAACAATTTTACCCTTATCATTATACTCATTTAACCAAAATACCACACACTTTATCATCATAAATGGGTCTCATACTCCCATCTAACTAAACTACCAATACTACCCTTAACTTTTCCACTTTTCTTAAAATTGGTGCAAAACTCAATGGGGCTATCCCATTAAAATGGAGGGAGTATAAAATAAATAGTTAAATAAACGCGCCATTTACGTGCGGAAGCTAAACTAGTACTCCCTCTGTTTCAGTGAATTGTTTACAGTTTGACTTTTTTGTGAGGGGAAAAAAGTTAAACTGTAAACAAATGACTGAGACAGAGGGAGTATAATAATTTAATTAAATGTTGAAAATTTCCACAATTAGGAGTATTATTAACCATTGGAGTTGTTATATGTCAATTTACAGTAGTAATTATAGTAGTAATCCTATTTAGTTGTCATCATTCATTCCATAGGAAGTAGTTAGACGTTACTCGTATTAATTCCACAAATAGTAATCCATCTATTCATTAAGTATACATTTCTAATTATATGGAGTATATTACTATTGTGGAGAGAGTCATTAGTCATAAATAATGTACTTCCAACTTTTAAAGTTGATACAAGGATAATTATATTGTAACCAATAGTATCGAGATGTGAACTAAAATTTGTTGATAATTAAAACAAAATAAAACCGACATTTCGGAGCTACCATCGACATTCATCGATGGTAAGCCCAAAACTTAATTAATACAAGTATTTGATATTAGGCTGTTTCTTTATTATTTGCTCAATAAAGTCTATCATCAGCTGAGAGTTTTCAGTTCCTCTTTATAAAAAAAAATTCAGTACCTTTTTATAGGTTACTCCTTTCGTCTCAATCATTTGTTTACCTATTTTATTTTGGAGTGTATCACTCATTTGTTTACATTTTTATTCTGAGAGGTTTTTATGACCTTAGCGGACAATCTTATCACCTCTTTTTTTTCCACACTTATGTTAACGATAGGATCTCATTAGGGGGTAGTTTATCCATGAGACAAGGTGTAAAAGTGTTTTTTCATTGGTTTCCTTTTTGCCAAAATGCAAGGTAAACAAATGACCGGAACGGATGAAGTATTTTAGTTTTATTACTTATAATATACTCCGTAATTGTTTTTTGATAATTCGTTGGATGATAGTTTAACGGATACATGTTAATTATCAACAATCGACAAAGCAGGTGGTTTCTCTATTGTGTTCATTCGAATTGAAGGATCCCCTCTAGCGATACGAGGTTGTGCTAAACAATCAAATTAGGATTTTAGAATTTTCAACCTATAAGAAAAATTTGTACTTCGATTATCATTAGTTTGTCTTCAATATAACTATACATTGTAATATATTTTTCATTTGACGTTTGTTAATGAGTTATTTATTCTAAACCGAAAAAGCAAAAGAAAGGAGACCCATAGACCGTTGTACATGTAATTATGGACCTATTCTTTTCAGCTTATTTTCAACATTCATTTCGATTCGCTCACCACTTCGATTCGGCCATTCCATTCGATTCGATTCAATTCGATTCGATTCGATTTAGCTTGATTATGTTATTTAATTGAACTTCATTCGATTCGATTCGATGCGAATCATTCGATTCGATTCGATTCGATTCGATTCATTTCGATTCGATTCGATTCAACTCAATTCGATTCGATTCGATTCGATTCTAAAAAGTCCGAAAGAACATATTCTAAGACAAGGTAATTACTAAAATGTTTATTGTGACCATTATCGAGTAAATAGTGATCAGTTTCAAACCCTTACTTGAATTGAAATAAAGCAACCAATTTTACTCAACAATTGTTTAGAATAATCATTAAAATAGTCAAACTATATGTACAATCAACTTGTCGTTAGATGGCCATCTTCACGAGCCAGCCCGGCCCGACCCGACCTGGGCCTCTCTAAGGGCCGTGTTTTTGGAGCCCGGACCAGCCCTTTCAAGCCCTCTCAGGCCCGTTTTTTTTAAAGGCCGGGCTCGGGTCCAATTTTTGGAGCCCGGCCTTCTCAGGCCCGCCTAAGGGCCGGGCTAGGGCTTCAATTTTAAAGCCTAGCCCTTTGGAGGCTCGGCCCTTGCCTCCAAAGGGCCGTACCCGGGCTTCGACTTCGGAGCCCGGCCCTTAGAGAGCCGGTCCGAGCCTGGCCCTTAGAAGGCCGGTCCGAGCCTGGCCCTATCCAGCCCTTAGCTACCTCTACTTGTCGTACATATACCACAATCTCATTTGATATTTTTTCTTTTAAAGCAAATCTCATTTGATATTTTGAGTAACTTTTTAAACTAGAGAACAAATTGAGAACAATTGAATTGAGCATAAATAAGATATCACAGTATATTGTATACATTACACACCACCTGCATTTGAAGTAACAGAACACTAACTTTTAGTATGGTATTCCTAGGAGCAATTAAACGATTTCACACTGAGTATGATGCAAATTGCAAAATGCTTCTCTAAAATTGTATCCATTTAACACTTCTCCCCCCACAAATTCCCTTAAACGGGTTCGATTTCGTTGTGCCATGGTATGTCGAAAAGGGGAGCTGACTTATTTGATTCTTGGGATCTGTACAGAAGACATCAGAAAGACGAGAACGTGTTACGCTGGGCTGTTGGTGAATCACGGGGCTGCTTGTGGCTTGTTCTTGTTCATCAATGTAGGAGTCACTGTGACGATCCCAATGAGGAAAAGAGTTGCAATTGAGTGGAAATCGTAGAGATCACCTACTGAACGCAGTTCCCCGAGAGTTATTCCTGCCTGTCGATGATAAAAAGAAATCAGGACGACATCCCGAAGGCCAAAATACACATCTAATCAAATATACGTGACTGACACAACATCATGTCAAAGAGTCAGAGTAACATAGTGTGTGCACAAAAGGGGAACAAATATTGAATTAGGAGTATAAGTTTAATTAGTCGAAACTCGAAAGAGATTTAGTTGACAAGCATCATGACAGACAAAATAAGGGAAGCGAGGACTCAATATCGAGGGAACGAATGAGTGATACATACCCTGACAGTGACGTAAGCAGCAGGAATCAATCCGATGAATGTTGCCAAGAAAAAGATGTGGTAAGGCACGTTAACTATCGGTGATGCCAAATTAATGAACGTATTAGGCAGTGTCGGCGTTACTCTGAGGAAAAGCATGTAATTCAGCAAGTTCTGGCGTCTTTTAGCCACCTAAACAAGGGGAAAGCATAGAACAGTGAATACCCGAAAATGTTAATGATGCCGGGAAAAAAAAAGACTTCATTAAGCGGAAAAAGGATTATTCACCTGTTCTTGAAAAAAAGTGACTTTATCAGGAAACAGGGAAAACACAAGCGGACGGCCAATCAGCTTCGACAAGAAGTAGCAAGACGAGGCACCGGCAGTAGCGGTGAAAAGGACGAGCGCCAAACCTCTAGAAATACCAAAAAGAGCGCCGGCTAACAAGGACATAAAAACGGTTCCTGGAATCATGAAAGTCTGCATGAATATGTACACCACAGAGTATCCAACCAATACTTGCAGCGTATAGTCACTTGTGTAGCTCTCGAGATGATCTCTATACAAAAAAATTGGTCATTCGATATTAATATAGCAAATTTACGTCGCCATTCTCCTGTTTGAAAAGGCCCTTTTGAAAAGCAAATTTTTCAGGGAGACAAAGAAAAAACACCAAATCCTCAATGGGACAATGCAAATAAGTTGAATAAGTATTCGCGAGATGATATAATATCAACAATTCAACATATCATCATGTCAACAGAATATACTTGAAATTGATTGTAAAAGCAAGTTACCCTAATGTTCATCACAAACGCCTTCTAAGGAATTGTCATTTTGAGCTCATAAATCATAAGGCGGGTCAGAAAATACAAAAGAGGTTCGGAGGCCAGAACCACTACCTAGAAGGCCAAAATCACTAGGGCACAAACGGCTATTTACTCCTGAGTTGGGAAAGAACCTTTATACGAACAAACGAGTGCAACATTACGACACCACATATCCATCACCGAAGGCATTGCGGCATTACAGCATTGCACGCATCAACTCCTCGAAACGAGTTATGAAGCTATTATCTACACCAATAAAATTAACAGGAAACGACTTATACCAACATCTAAGGCAATATACTATTATCTTAAATACAATGATTTTAGCTAATCACACACTTAATTGCCAATGTGTCAAGGACCACGACTGTTTCCAAATTATCCAAGGTGATGACTGCGTCGGTAATGGAAATGCAGTCAATCCTAGTGGTGTATGGCAAACACAATCATAATGACGACACCAACGAATCAAATATGATCAATAAAAAACAAGTCGACTAAACAATGCCATTGTCCTTCCCAAATTTAACCCTCTTCCTACCACGCTACCACTTTTTAATATATTAAGCTAAATCGCTAAAACATCACGCGACAGAACACAGAATGACTGACCGCCACATTATGTCTATATCATAGGTTGGAGGAGAAGGTTGAAAAGAATATTCAAATCTCAATTTGTATCGCAAGTCAAACTTCATTGATAAAGTCGTCGAGGGATGATACTCAAAACCCGCCATCATCGAAATCGACTAAATAGCTCCCTCAACAGTCCAACACCCACCAAAAAACTATTTGAAAAATAAAGTCAAGAGCCATTAAAGCAATACCACCACCAAAAAGAACAGGTAAGTTTTTAAGTTCCTCTAATAAGACAAAAGACTTCCTTCTGTAGCTCAGTTTCAGATCTACTAAACAGAAAAATGAACACATACATCATAAATTTCAAAATGCAATAACATTAGTAACCACTAATCCATCCATTTCTTTACGTTTTTCCTTTTTGGGGCGATTCAATTCCATATAAACATAACCGACACAAAAGCAAATGTAAAGAAAGCGATGAATTCGATTAATTACTTAAGAATTTGCAAGTCATCAAGAGAACGAGGCAATTTGAGGAAACTATAATCAGAAGAAGGCATTGTTAGATAAACTCCCAAAAGCCCTAATATATATGCAATCACTACTCCTGTTGCTGCTGATATTTCCCACATTGTTAATGGAAATTTATTCATATTTATTCCCCCTTTTTTAATATCATTATTATTATTATTATTTATTGAAAGTTCATCATCATACACCACCCTTTCTTCTGCTGATTTCTCCATCTCTCAAAAATTTACTCCTCACAAACAATTAGAACAAACCCTTTAGTAATAATAATGAATTAAAGTTTAAAACTTTGAGATTGAAAATTAGGGTTTGAGTTGATTGTTACCCAGATGAATTTACTCCTCAATAACTCAATTAAATGAATAAAGATTGAAACTTTCAGATCCCAAATTAGGGTTTGAGTTTTTTTTTTTTTTCTGGAATTAAAAAAAATTAATTGGTGCCCAGATGATATTATTCCTCCACAAACTAAAATAAAACTAATTGAATAAAGATTGAAACTTTGAGATCCCAAAAAAAAAATTAGGGTTAGAGTTTGTCTGGATTCAAAAATTAATTTGGTACCCAGATGAAGTTACTCCTCATAAACTCAATTAAATGAATAAAGATTGAAACTTTGGGATTAAAAATTAGGGTTTGAGTTTGATTGACATTAAATTAATTGATGTAATTCCAGATTGAGGAGATTATTAAGAGATGGAGAAAAGGTGGGAACTTTTTTATTGGGGGAGATTTAAATTAATTAAAATTGTTTAGTTATGATGTGGTTTGCTTGGCATACACTTCTCTGTTTGTTTGTTTGTTTGTTTGTTTGTTTGTTTGTTTTGTTGTAATGTGTGTTACTTTTAAGCAAAGTTGTTAAGTTTATTTGAGTTTGTTATTATTGTTGTGGGGGAAATTTAGGAAAATATCCAAACCAAAATATTCTCTTTTTGGTACTCCTCCTTGATGATTAATTGCACATGTTATAATTGAGGAATTTGTTTAACAAACCAAAAAGTGGTGAGTGGGGATATAATGTGACACATTAGGTATCAAGAAATACTTAAAAAAAAAAAATTACTAAATAATATATTTGTATCTTGTATCATTTGAATGTAATTAATTTTTTTAATTACTTATCTTGCGGAAATTTTATGAAATATAGACTTATTTAATCAGCTTAATTTTCAATTGAAACTGGAAGTAAATAGTTCACGAAGTAAAATGATGGACCATCAGGGCATGGGGTGATTTGGCTACAATATTCGGGAGAGTCAAACACGCCATAAAAATTAAAGGGATTTGTATCTAATGTCACTTCAACAGTTTCAAAGTAATCACAAGAATTCTACCAATAGTAATTGATTAGCCCCATTTTTTCGAAATGAATTCTCGTAAAATAAAAAGTGTGACGAACATTTTTATGAGAAGGGAAGATAGAGAGAATATTGTAAATGCATCAACTTTTTCTGGCTATTATCAATTACTCCCCCTGTCTCAGTCATTTGTTTACATTTTAACTTTTTTCCCTCACAAAAAATCAAACTGTAAACAACTCACTAAAACGGAGGGAGTTACGGAGTGTTAAATACCAGGGGTTGGTGAGAAGACTTTTATTAAGGGGAGAATCAATTACATAAACAATTAGGTGTATTATTTTAGCATCTAAAAGTCGTTGCTTATAAGTAATTAGCCAAGACTTTTCCACTGTGAGGTTTGCATTACTGAAGCAAGTAGATTATACAGTCGGAATTCGGTGTGCTTCAAATTATCGCTTACTCGTATATCGGAGGGCCAATATCGATTATGTTGGATAGCTTCATATATCATATATAGACCCATCAATGCATCCAAATACCTGCATGTTTCAAAATAGTATCTTAGCAAAAGAGGATAGATAAACACCTTTTGCATCTACTTACTGATTCTTGTTTGTCTCGCTCATCAACTCCTGTTAATCTTTCATTGTCGAAATCAACTCTTGAAATTGAAAATTATTCGGAGAACAAACTAATATACATATTCCTGTACGACACGACCAGTTAAAGTCCAAGCATAACATTCTTCATCTAGAATCAATGGGCTTTTGTTTTAACGTATACGTTAAGTTAAATTACCTACATGCATTATTCGTAATTTGTTAAATTTTACGGAGTACATTGAAAATAGTGGTGGGTAAAAAAGGGGTATACTATTGAGTTCAAAAACTACTTGTGAGCACCTAAATAATCACAATAAGCCTTTATAAAAAGCTTGAGGACAAACCCGTGCACGGAGTTAAGTCCTCAATTGATTAATAACTAAGTTCGGATTTCACTCGTAGGACGAGATGAAATGGGTCACTAAAAGAAAGTAACACTTTACGAACAAATAGTCTAATGCAAATATATGATCACACATAAAAAAAGGAAGTAGCACCTTACCAATGACTTAAAAAAAACCAGCTCGAGTCATATCGAACAAGCCTTATAAGCATGCCATCATCTTCAACGATCAGGCTCGTGTCGTTGCTGCAAGTTGATTAACTTGGAATATGCCCCATTCTTTTTCTGAACAAGATGGGAATGAGTCCCCTGCTCAAGAATCTTTCCGTTATGTATCACGGATATTTGGTCTGCGTTTTCAATTGTAGAGAGCCTATGTGCCACAATTATAGTCGTTCGGTTTTTCATAACACGATAAAGCGCATGTTGGACCAGGCGCTCAGACTCCATGTCAAGAGCGCTAGTAGCTTCGTCTAAAAGCAATATAGCAGGGTTCTTTAATATAGCTCTAGAGATGGCGATTCTTTGCTTTTGGCCTCCGGAAAGTTGCACGCCTCTCTCTCCAACCTTAGTATTGTATCCCTCGGGAAGTGAGCTTATGAAAATGTGGGCGTTTGCGAGCTTAGCTGCTTCGATTACCTCGGTCTCCGTAGCTCCTTCTTTGCCATACATGATATTATCGTATATAGACGTTGCAAATAAAGCTGGTTCTTGCTGGACTAAACCTATGTGCTTTCTGAGGGATTTTAATTTTAATCTCTTCACATCTTTCCCTGAAATAATTTTACAATGATAGAGAAATTTTTGAGCAAAACTACCAACTTAGTTACTCCATTACACAAAAGCCCGTGTAAACAGAAATAAGAACGAAGTTTACGAGTGTTTATTAATGGAAAATAGAGAGTAAAAATCCAATAAAAAATCGTCTTTAACAGGGCATAGGTCAACGGTTCTTCAACAAATGTGACCTTCTCACCGTCCTATTTGCAAAAGGTAATTTTCGATAAAAGTGTAACGAAACAACACAAGATAAGTTTGACTTACCATCAACCATGACTTCCCCAGATGTTGTATCATAAAATCGAAGAATTAAAGAAATTACGGAACTCTTGCCTGAGCCGCTTTTCCCTACTAGAGCCATGCTTTGTCCTGCGCTAACTTTGAGATTAAAATCTTTGAGGACTAGTACATCTTCCCTAGATGGATAACTAAATTGAACTTCTTGGAGCTCGATTGTTCCTTCAACCTTATAAAGCTCGTCGCCTAAGTCCCCCTTAACCTTAGTTACTCTGTCAAGAATCTCAAATATAGATTCAACCATTTGAGTCCCTTTCATAAGATCTGGAGCCATTGCCAAAGTTTCACCCATGCCTAACGCCGTAAAAACTAAGACAATAAAAGATTTCATGACTGATTCGAACCCGGATATTCCTTTTTGCATTAAAATAGATCCATACCTGAAAGGAAAAAAATAATAAGAAATTTGACAACCAAAATCAAATGTAAACGATAAAAATGATCCAGAAATTTGTACCATAAAGCAAGGCCATAACAAGAAAAGACGAAGAATTGGGAGACGCCATAGAATATTCCAGCAATCTGGCCACGCATAAATGATCGTTGTGAAGGCTCAACAAGTTCGTGGGAATACAAGTCCAGTACTCTATCTTCTGCGCAGAATGCAACAACTGTGCGGATGTTGCCTACAGCTTCACCAGCAAGCATATTCGCACTGAGGTATTCTTTACTTAAGTTTCCACCATATCCTTGCATAAAAAGTTTCTACATGATACATGCAAAATATACTTAGATGAAACTATTAACGACAAAGCTCATGAGTGGTTAGATTATAATCTAAAGAATTGAAAAAAGAAACCTCACTGATGTGGCCACTGATAATGAAAGGGTACATTGCCAATACAACGAGAGTTAATCTCCAGTTTAATATGAAGGCGATACTGAAGGCAGTGACGATAAATCCACAATTGAGGAGCAAAACCGTGGCACGATCAACAACTATGGATCTCAACAAAGCTGAATCAGTTTCTAAACGTGATGAAAGGGTTGAACTTGAGTTCCTCGAGTCGTCAAACCACCCAATTTCATTTTTTAAAATGGCTGCATATGTAAAGTAAATTTATCAAAGACACATGACAAGACAGAAAGAAAATCAAGAAATAAAAATATGCTTTACGTTTGAAGAAATCCATTTCATGGGCAGAAGTCATATTAACTAGTGATTCTAATTTCTTTTTATCACCACCCTACCCTCATCCCCCTTTCGTACATTTCATCATCCTTTGAACAATTCCAATCGTAAATCAAAATCAAGGGTGCTTCGAAAACATGGATCTAATGTAGTTCTACATAAAATGCGACAACCATTGCAAGCATTTGAATGAAGTACAACTTTAAAGAGGCATAGAAAAAAGTGCTGACAGAAAATAGGGTCAAATCACTTACCAGAAAACATCATTTCTCGCACTCGAAGTGTCAATCGTTCCCCAATTATTCCAAAGCACGTATGCGCAACACCATGATTAAATATGGTTATTACCGATCCTCCACAAAAAAGAAGACCAATCTTCTTTACTTCACTCCTAGTGACATCCCACTCCATGTAATATGACACAAGGGCCTGTGTGATTCCGAGAGCAAAAAGTGGCATTTCTGCTCCGGCCATTAAACAACATATAGAACCAAACGTTCCAAGTCTCCAATCGGGCCCCACCATGGAGATAAGTCTCCGCCACGTAACCTTCTTCTTCTTCGTCTTGGTAGTATCTGCTCCATCCTTTTCAACTGAATCTTCATCGGAAGAAAAACTGGCATCAATACTTTCATTGCAGGACAATTCTTCGGAATGTTTGCTGCAAAGTAGTAAAAGCAAAAGGATGTCAATGCAATAATCTTCACGATAAAACATAGTGCAGTCGTTAATTTAATAATCACCTTAAAGGTCCCTGGGAAGTGAACTTCGAAATAGAGGCAGTCTCGTTAAGTTTGAGAAGCGACGAGTAAGCATTTCCTGACTTAGCAATCAGCTGATCATGGCTTCCACTTTCCACTACTTTTCCATCTTGGACAACAGCTATTACATCTGCGTTCCTTATTGTAGACAAACGATGAGCTACAACCACAGTTGTTCTACCAATCATTACATGCTCAAGTGCATCTTGCACGCTCTTCTCAGATTCTGCGTCAAGTGCACTTGTCGCTTCGTCGAGCAGTAGTATTGATGGATTCTTAACTATCGCACGCGCTATTGCAATCCTTTGCTTCTGACCACCAGACAACTGTATTCCTCTCTCACCCACCTGCAAGTATATTTTAGTTTGATAAAGTAGAAGACAAAACCTACCACATTTTTGGCACAAATTTATAAAAGTGTTGGATACCTGAGTCTCGTATCTTTCCGGAAACTTGTTAATGAAAGATATGGCCTCTGAAAGTTCAGCAGCACGAGTGATCTCGTCTTGGGTGGCATCACCCTTTCCATATAGGATGTTCTCTCTAATAGTTGTCGCAAAAAGTGCAGGCTCCTGGTTCACTACACCGACTTGATGCCGTAACCATTTCAGATCCATGTCCTTAATATCAGCACCATCCAAAAGAATATGACCACCAAGTGGCTCATAGAAACGTTCAATTAGAGAAATTACTGTGCTCTTGCCAGACCCGCTTCCACCAACTAGGGCAACAATCTTTCCAGCGGGAATATGCAGGCAGAACTTTTCAAAGATTTTCGCTTCTGGACGTGATGGGTAGCTAAAATACACGTCTTTAAATTCAATATGACCATGCACTTTATCTAGTTTTTTACCCCTTGTTGCATTAACTTTGCTAATTTTGGCTCTCTCTATCAGCTTAAAAATAGGATATGCCGACACTCTAGCTCGAAGGAATGCAGATATATCTGGAGCTGCTTGGCCCAATGATCTGATACATGATATTAACACACAATTAGCGCAAATTACATGGAATATGAAATATTCCGCAGCTTCACTACTAACTAATTTTGAAAGCAATTTTCCGCATGCTATACGACAATTTAACTGAGTCTTTCATAGCACCATCTGTACAAGTGCATTAGCGTTCTAATGTACAATCAAATCATAGAGCTCTATGCCAACATAAGGACTTACACGCCAGCAATGACAACGTTGAACATAGTGGTGAAAGACTCTCCTCCATTAGCGACACGCTTATGAACGACTATGCTTGTGAACCAGACAAGTAAAGCCCAAGAAAGAAAAAGCACAGATTGCAGCGACCCTAGACCCAAGCCCTTGGCTAATCCTCCCTTCACCCCATATTTGTATGTTTTCAAAAGAGCATTTATATACGAACGCACTGCGTTTTCTTCCCCAACGAAGGCTTGAACTGTCCTCACATTTGCAATCACCTACACAAGATAAGTTGTCAACTTTTCATCGAATATGTTAGTACAGTGAGAACACAAGTATCATTTATAATTTGACTTGTCGGAGGAAAAATCAATGCCTTTTCTCCCCTAAAACTTAACTAACAACTCGAACATGGGACATCATCCCTTCAATTTCCATCCAAATCTCTCCATTCAAAACAATTTTAAAAAAAGATCCTAAAGACGCATTTGTGAGCGACGGAGTATATTCTAATCAAACTAACTATTGAACAAACAACATTATCCAATAAAATCATTGAAACATCCGTATTATATAATCAATCAAAACATGAAACCAAGTTAAGGTGTCAGACCTCTTCAGCAATGTCACCGGCTTCAACATAGGATTTCCGAACCCTGACGATGAGGCCGGTGGCAACGTAAGCATAAACACCACCGGCCAGAGCAATAGCAGGCACAATAGAGAGTGTAACCAGACTTATTTGCCATACTCTAGCAAACCCAATTGCAAAACCCCCTATAAACCTGCTTATATAGTGCAATATCTTTCCAACCTGCAATTTAAACCCGCAAATTTGTTCATACTTTTGCAAAATATCATAAAAATCCCCCCACATCGCAAAATGTAAACCTTAAAATCATCAAACAAGCCAACTTATCGCCAAATATGCGCAACAACATCGTTGAGTCCACCAAGCGGGCTTACAGAACAAGTGAGATGGACAATCACACGAGTGTGGTTCCGTCATCAAATACTCAAATCAATTAATTCGTTGATGTGAGACTTTGTTTTGCTCTCGCACATGAAAATAGAATTCAGCAAAACATATATCTATTCTCCATAATCTTGTAAAATGCCATAAATTTCCATAAAAAAAAAGGCCAAAAAAAATAAAATAAATAGAACCCGAAAATTATCTCCAACATTTTGATTAATGTTGAACATATATGATATTTTTTCATTTCAATCATCAAATAATACTCGATCATTTCAATTTGCATTTCATTTATCAATTGGAGTACTGCATAATACTTCAATTCAACATACAACTATTCTCCATGATTTTGCAAACCCTAGAAATCACGAACATATCAATGAATCATTGAACATATATGAGAAAAATATTTAATTGATAACGAAATCAAAATCAAAATTTTAATTAAAATTGAATTACTGAGTTTGAGCTCCTCCACTTTCAAGAATTTAGTGGAATTAATCTTCCGTTAATCTATTGTTTTCGCGCTCTTTATCAACAACGGTTTGACGTGTTTATGAGTAATTTTTTTGAGGTTTCTCTCAATATATATAGGCCATAATATAGGAACGATTGTCGGGATAATCCGAATTGGTCCTCTTATTCCTTAATAATCCGAACTCGAATTAATCCACCAATAATCTCAACTATTGAAAAATCATTCCATTAATGTATTTGACCAATTTTAATCGCCTCTAACAGGTAAAAAGACGGTGAAATCGACTCTAACTTTACCTCACTCTTATTTTAAGTAAATTTCAAACTGGTTTCACCTCTTTTTTTATCAATTAAAGCAGGTTGAAATCGGGCAAAGTACATTATTGGAATGTTTTTTCAATAATTATATAGGATTATTCGTGGATTAATTCGAGTTCGGATTATTTATCAAATAAAAGGACCAGTTTAAATTAGTCCTGACAATTAATCCCATAATATAATCACATAATCTTATTTGATTGGCCAACTCAATTAAATTATTTAACATTAAATTTATAGAAGTGTAATTTTTTTTTATTAAGTGAAACTGTCAATATTGGTTTTTTTTTTTTTTTTTTTTTTTTTTTGGCAAAATGTTACGGAGTATTCGACAAATATTTATGACATTATTATATCAAGTTTGGCTGCGAATGAATAAGGTATAACTAGTAGTTTCTCCTTTTTTTAGGGTGCGAGTTTCTCACATTTGAAAACACTCATTTCTATTTTTGATATCTTAAAATATTTCGTTGTACATCATCAATTCAATTATATATACAGATTTAAAAGTTCTTTTGACAAGAATGTAATTGTATATTTTTTTTTTATCTTTTAAAACAATATGTTTTATTAAAATTTAGAGTTAAAGACGCTCCTCGTAAAGATGTACGTAATCTGATATATTTAGTAATTGAGGGAGTATATTTTTTTATAAATTAGTTTGTTGAGGAGAAACTGAAAGAGTGAAACGGTAACTAGACATACTCACTAGATGAGTTGCAAACTTGAAATGTGTGTTTGGCTAAAAAGGCTACACTTACACCTGGTGTACCAAGCCTTTTGGTACATTACCAATGAGAAGCATCCGCGTGGATTTTCTAAATAAAAAGAAAGATAAATTAATTATGAGTGATTTTTCCTCTATTGTAATTAGTTTCAAATTAAAATTTTAAACTAATTAAAACTTCTCACAAAGTCATCCATATCCCATTTATAATTCTACATCTTCCTTTTTTTTATTTACTTTAGTTTTAGAAACCGAATTTTTTTATTGGGAAATCTTATTTTTGATATATAATTTTTATAATAACAGAGAAAAAAAATTGAATTTTTTTAGATTTTAATGTGATGAGTCTATATCGTCTTCATCTTCTAATTCACTATGTGGTCATCTTTTTTAATTGAAATTAGGATTTAAATGTGATTTTAAAACCAACAAAAATTCGGATTAATGTTTTAATTAAAGAAAAATAACAGAGGAAAAATATGGGTTTGGAAAATAAAATTAATTAAAATAAATTAGGGTTGTATTTTTCCAGAATAATGAATTAGGTTAACAAAATTAATGATTTATGTTTCCAATTAATTAAGTAAGTAGTGATTTAATATAAATAAAAATCTTGGCGCAATATTATTAATTATTTTTGGCGTTAATGGAGTAACTAAGACGCCTCAACATTCCAAATCGATTTTTCAGCATTTTTTTAGGACCTACTAATTCATGTGGCGTCATTTCATTAGGTGTGTACCAAGCCTCATTGTACACCTAGTGTACATGTAGCAGCTTGCGTGTTTGGCTTAAGTAGTTTAATTTTGGTTGTTATTAAACCGATAGTTTTTAAATTGATTGTGATTTGAAATTTATATTATTGATATGGACTAGTTAAATTACTTTTTTTTTTTTTTTTTTTTTTTTTGAGAAAGTAGTTAAATTTACTTTTAAGAGCTGAAGTACTTCCTTTTAATTTTAAATTCAATTTTATGATTATGTTTGACAACTCTTGAATTTCAAATTAAAATTGACAACTTTAGGCCGGTAAAGTTTTGTTATAGATATATGCGGAATACGACTTAAAAAAAAATACTTCATACATTTAGAGAATATTGCATTATCTTTTAAAAATACTTTCATGTTTTTACATTTTCAGTCGAATGTATAAAACATTATAAAAATAGATATTTCAAATGAATTAAGGGTTAGTTTAATAAGTAACTAAATCTTTGACTTTAATTAGTTATTTGAGGATTTGATCGAACCTACTTACTAATTTTCAGTCAAATAATTTTGTGTCTGTTTTGGTCTATAAAGTCCTTTTTCTAAGTCAAAATATTAATGACACAATATTTATTGTGATTTGTGCTAGTTTTTCGTCGTTTTTATTTCAAACGATGATATCAAAAGGAATAACTCTTAAAAAAGACGGTCTAACAATAAGCATTGTGTTAGACCAAAATCTTAATTTTACCAATTAGGACACATTCTTTCGACTTTTTAAATTTGATCAATCGAATCAATGAATGAATGAAATCGAATCGAATCGAATCGAATCAATCGAATCGAATCGAATCAATCGAATGGCCAATTTGAACGAACAAAAATTTAAAATTGATTATTATTTTTATGATAATTATTATTATTATTATTGTTCTTAATATTATATTATTATTAATATTATTAATATTATTAATATTAATATTATTATTTATTATTATTATTATTATTATTATTATTATTATTATTATTATTATTATTATTATTATTATTATTACTTCTTTGATCTTTATTGTTGTTGTTTTTGTTACTATTAATATAATAATAATAATAATAATAATAATAATAATAATAATAATAATAATAATAATAATAATAATAATAATAATAATAATAATATTATTATTATTATTATTATTATTATTATTATTATTATTATTATTATTATTATCTTCAAAAGTGTAATAATAACATCAAGCGTTATTATAATAATAATAATAATAATAATAATAATAATAATAATAATAATAATAATAATAATAATAATAATAATAATAATAATAATAATAATAATAATAATAATAATAATAATAATAATAATAATATGAATAATAATAATAATAATATGAATAATATGAATAATATAATAATAATAATAATAATAATAATAATAATAATAATAATAATAATAATAATAATAATAATAATAATAATAATAATAATAATAATAATAAAAATAATAATAATAATAATAATAATAATAATAATAATAATAATAATAATAATAATAATAATAATAATAATTGAAATTGAATTTAATATAGTTAATTGAATCGAATCAAAATAATTGAAATCTGAAATGAAAATGAAATGAGCTGAAAATAAGCCCGAAAGAACAGGTCCTTAGTTTAACAATTAATTAGGATCATATTAATACACCATAAAAAGCTGTGTTGCATAAATACAAATAATACTTCCTCCATTCCATTTGATTCTATACATATTCCTTTTTCGGAAATTCCAATCAATTCTATACATTTCTATTTTAGTCTCTACTTTATTAAACTAAAAGACCAATATACCCTTCACTAATACCCACTCAACCCACTTGCAAACAATAAAGTAGGGGTATTTAAGTAATTCCATTATCTACCCCACTTGATTTTCTTCTACCTTAATTACCGTGTTTTGGTCAAACGTATAAAATCAAACGGAATGGAGGAAGTAATAAAATACTCCGTACAGTTAATATCACTCATGGTCCACTTAAGCATTAAATGCTATTTAGTTTTTTCTGGGTACTTTTAAATGTTATTTAGTGGTATTTCACAGTTATAATTTGTTCTTAATAAATTGGCATATAATGGATTTTTTGCAAAATATTATTTTTTATTATAGCAATTGTTAACGATTAAATATTGCGAAAGACTCTTTTGTTTTACTAATAAAATGATAGTCGAGTTTTATGTGTATAAAAGTGTGACCACATTTAAATTAATTGTGACCATTATTAACTAAAACGTGTCAACTTAAATATGTCTCAATAATATCACAATATACTTAATAATGGTTACGATCAATCTAAATGTGATCACATTTTACACATCATAAAACTTATTTTTTAATAACCAAGTGAAGTTTATTAATTTATAAAATGTGACCACATTTAAAGTGATCGTAACCATCATTGACTAAAAAGTGATAACTTTTATAAGAATTAAAAATAATCACATTATACTAACTAGTGGTCATCATAATAAAATGTGTGATCATAATAAAATAAAAAAGAGTTGAAGCAACAAATGTAAATATAAAATCAGATTAATTACAAAAAATGAAAAATGGAACTAATAAAGTAGTGATACACTGACTCTGTATAAAAATAAGACACAATTAAAAGGGATATTAATTAATTTATGAGACCCAAAGTACATCAAATAATGTAGCAATTAATGCTTAAACATATTTATAGCTAATGTCGATTAATGTGTTGGTCTAACATTTGTTAAGTGTTAGACCGTCCTCCATAAGATTTACTCAATTAAAAGAGATTTAAAAAAAAAAAAAAAAAAAAAAAGTAAATTTAGTTATGTATTCTATATGATATGTCATTATTCTCATAAATAAATTAATATCGCTGAATTAGAGCATTATAAGTACGCGTAACGATGTATTAACCTTTTCAGAAATAGCGTCTTGAACAACAAGAATATCATTAGTGATTGCATTGATAACTTCTCCGGTAGAAGACTCGGTATCAAAAAGGGTAATGTCTTGGCTTAACATTGCCTTTAAATACGCCATTCTCATCTTTGCTGCTTGTCTTTCACCAGTGTACATCCAACATGCCACTTCTGTTTATCATTCATTTTGTCGGGTATTAATATGGAATTTAGATGTATGACATCGTTGTACGCATAACAAGGTTAAAATAATAAGTAAGTACTTTCTTCATTTCGGTGAATTGTTTATATTTACTTTTAGGGTTATTTCATAAGAATAATCCAAACTAAGGGTCATCTTCTCGTTATAATCCAAACTAACGTTTAACTCAGATTAATTCAAACTATTATGTCATTTAACTTATATCAAACTTTTGGAAGGGCAACCTATTTAGCCGGTTTCCCCTTATTTATATCACTCTCCTTCCTTTTGATTATATTGAAAGCCAAAATTAAAACAAAAACACCATTAATTCATCAAAAACTCTTTGAATTTTTTTCCACCCAAATTGATTTTGTCCTCCTTCCATAGCTAGTCTATCCCTAATCAATTAATCATAATTCTTAAGCTTACAGTTCTAGCAAGACAGAGGGTGGAGGTGATTGACGACCTTGACGAAGGGGCGATCGACGGTCAAAGGACAATGCTCCGACGAAATGACGGGGGAGTTGGAGAGCAGAGTGATGCTGGGGATTGAGGTCGTAGTGGTACGTCACAAGTGAACCACGGCTACAAGTGAGGACGACATGGTGGTCGGGGGCGAGGCTGTGATGGTGGCAATTTAGATCGGCCAAGAGGAGATTGAGAGATAGGGCCGGGGAAGGAGTAGCCGATAGTGAGATCCACGGTGGTAGCCGAAGTTGTTTTAGGCGGCGAGGCTCAAGAACAAGACGTGTAATGGTGGTGCCGGTTTAATAGTGGTCGGAGCGAACTTCGGCAAGGCAGCGTTGGAGGTGAAGTTAGGGAGGACCATGGTGAATTTGTGATGTCAATGGTGGTAAGAAATGAAAAGATGAAGAAGAATAAAAAAAAAATTAGAGAAAAGAGTGGTCACCTGTTGGAAAACTGGCTACTACAAGTCATTTTTGGGAGGAGTTCAATACAAGTTAAATGATATAATAATTGAGATTATTTTGAGTTAAACATTAGTTTGGATTAATTTGGATTATTACTGTGAAATAACCCTTACTTTTATACACAATTATTTAGGTGAGGAGAAAAATCAATAAAAAATTGAATAAATAATAATATAAGTACAAAACGGACCCACTTTTACGAAGAATAATGTCCACTTCTACATGGCCTCAACCATTACTCATTAAAGAAATGTAAACAAATGATCTGTACGCTCCGAAATAAAAACTGTAAAACAATCTTATTCATTCTTCTATATTGAAGTATAAATTTTTGATTTAGTTTAAACCATTACTCCTTACAAAATTAAATAAAAAGGATAAACAATTTACTCAAATGGAGGAAGTAAATGTTTAAATGGACAACTACTTTAATATTGCTATAAGTGTGTTGGTAATTTGATATTTCCCACATTTTGTAATCAAAATTTAAAATTTTACATTTTGTAATTTTTCTTAAAATTTTTCACCTTTTATAAGTTTTTTCTTAGAAATTCCCACCAAAATGCAATTTTTTGTGAAAATTATGAAATTTTTCAACAAAATTTCATTATTAGTGAAATTTATCGTGTACCGAAACTCAAAAATATGAAAAAAAAAAAAAAAAAAAAAAAACCGAGAACGTAATGTTTTCATGCATGAAAATAAATGTTTAATATGATGAAAATGATGTTTTTGTGGGAATTTTTGAGAAAATATTACTCCAAAGGTGGGAAATTTTAAAAAAAAAGTTAGAAAGGTAAAAAATTTTAAAATTGTGTTTAGAAAATGTGGGAGATAACCATTAATCATTTTGGGTATGCGAAATACCGGATAGTAGGACAAGGAACATAATTTTCGAAACACTTAAGAACTTACCAACCCAGGAGGAAAACATTATAACCACGCTGAGATACACAAAATCCATGGAATACTGCAAAATAAGAGTATGTAATAATTAGTCTTTTATAAACAAATTTTTGATAACTAGTACGGAGTACTCCGTATTAAACATGTAACCGAGTACCTATGGTAAAACAAGAATGACTACTATGAAAAATAATTAGAAACGAATATTATCACTAAAATTACTCCGTATGTAATTGAGCGCAATATAGTATAAGCAAATAAAGCAACCTTTATATTAAGTTAAGCCATATTATTAGAGAACAATTTTATACGAAAATTTTAATTTAAAATAAGGATTATTGTTTGGAACCATTTCAACCAGAAGTTTGAGTGGTTCTGGGTTCGATAAATTTTAATTTCAGAAAACTATGCTACCAGAGGAGACCCTCGCTCTTTGATGATTTGCCGCTCCAGTTGAGTTTGGGTTATTTCTATCCCCATAAATTCAAATTGTTGACTACCATTTTGGTGCGCTCCCATGGTAAGCTTTTGATTGAATTTGTTCCTGACATGGTATCAGAGTTGTGACTCCAGAGGTCACGAGATCGAATCTCACCACCCTTTCATTGTAAAGCGGAATTATTATATAGCACCGAGTATAGATAATTAGGCCCGTTGTTGTGCTCACACTCTAAGCCCAGAGGGTGCCCAACACCAGCAGGTTAAAATTTTGGTTGAGTAGGATCTGACTATGATAAATTGTCAATATATAATTTTTCTATAATACTTGTATGATGTACCTTTTGTTCGCTTGTGATACTTTCGTTTTTTACTTATTTACTTATAGTCTTATACCAATTCAAATCAATCTTCGTCTTAGGGTCCGTTCTCTCCATCTTAACTAAACAACTGGTTCAGAAAAAACTTCAGATAACTTCAGAAAATTTTAAAAAATTTCAGAAAACTTCAGAAAATTTCAAATAACTTCAGATTCTTAAATAAATTAATTAACATAAAAAATTAAAATAATAATAGTAGTAGTAGTAATAATTATTTGTTTTTGCTTTACTTTAATTTAATTGAAAATAATTTTATTTATAGTAATGATGATGATGATGATGATGATGATGATGATGATGATAATAATAATATGTTCAAAATATGTTCATTTTTTCATTTGAAATTTTTTATTCCCTATTATAAATGACTAATAAAATAATCATTTATTATGAATCACGTACAAATAAAATATTAACTTACCTCTACTTAAACTTAAATAAATACTCCGTAAAGCTTTAAATTTTGTTAGTATTACAAACATTTTTCTTAAAGTCTATTGCAAATAAAAAAAAGTAAGAATATTTAAAGAAGTATTGATATTTTGGTTCATATGACTCATTTGAGAAGATAAAATGTATGGTATTTTGGTAAATAAGTATGTACTCCGTAAGTAAGAGTTAAAATGATGTTTCATGTTTTCATTGTTAAAGGTTATCATAAACAAAAATGAGATTAAATGTGTAAAATTGCAAGAAAATAAAAGTAAGGCTATATGAGCAAAATGAAGAGAATAAGTAGTAAAGCGATCAGTTTGTCTTTATTAAGGGTCTATTCTCTTCGTCTGAAGTTTTATGAAATATCTAAATTAATATGATAATAATAATAATAATAATAATAATAATAATAATAATAATAATAATAATAATAATAATAATAATAATAAATTTTGAAAAAATAAATAAATTATAATAGTTATATCTTTTGATTAAGTGTCATATAAAAAGTATGTAGTATGGACTACGGAGTATAAGTTTGACAATTTATTCGTAAAATATTTTTTGGGTTTTTTCCATCTGTATCCTCGTACTTTTCATGTTTTCTAGTGGTACCCTTGTGTTTGGCGTATTATTAGTTGTACCCTTAAACTTATAAACTGAGTCCTAACCATAACCAAATTAGAATAAACCGTTAAATGTAGCCGTTAATTATGTTTCATATAAATTTCCACCCTTGTGTTTTAGCTTTTCTTGCCACCTTTTCACTTTATATATCATACTTCATCCCCCATCATAAGAATAAAGTGTTTAATGCGAAAAGATTGAGGGAAAAAACTAAATAAAAGAGGGTGAAAATTTATATGAAACAACACTAACGGTTAAATTTAACGGTTTACTCAAGTTTAGTTACGGTTGAGACTAACTACATAAATTTAAGAATACTACAACTGATGAAAATACGCCAAATACTGAGGTACAAGTAGAAAAAAATGAAAAATACGAAGGTATAAATAGAAAAAACCCATAATATTTTTTTATAAGATTATGGGAACCTGCATGGGAGGAACGTATGTAAGAGGAACCGACAACTTTATAAAGAGGGTCAAATTCAAACACCTACAACTGTGAAAAGATAAGAAAATCGGGCTAAAATATAAATGAAGTTTGGCCGATACTACATCTAATATAGAGTACGAGAAACAAGAGCAATAATGATGAGTTTTGCGTCAAAATTAATTAATCGGTATTATTAATTCTCCTGTAAGTCACGACTTACACAAAATTAATGTGAGACAAAAATACAAATTGCAGTTAAATGGGTACAAAATCATGAAACCAATCTACTAAAGTCACTTACAGAGGTACTAAAAAAAATAGTAACAATTAATCATAATTATCACTTAAATAGTCTGAAAATTTATATAAGCGAAGATAAACGAGGTGAACTTACAATAACTTATTGTAAGTGCGAAACTCTATGAAATTTGTGTTAAAGGATTATTAACTCGTATAGTTTTATAACATATTTAACTACGGAGTAGTTTTTTTTACAATGAACCATAGATATAAATAAGATTGACTAGTAGTCATATGTTACTTAAGACCGATTAATAATTTGCTAAATAGACTAATTTGAAACTCTAGTTTCAAGACATTTGTATCATGAATGTTACCTTTGATATATGATTTTTACATCTATTTTGAATCGATTTTTTTAACGTAAATGGAGTCACAAAAGAACAAAAACATATATAATTGGATAAAACGAGCGAACAAATTAGAAACTACAAAGTATTTGTAGGTGTGTGATTGATGATTTTATATACACGATAAAAATTTTTATTAATATTGACGTATTGTATTATTCTAGATTATACAGAGTACAAAAGTGTTAGATATCAAAAATTTATGTTAGCTTAATAATCTCAAATTTTAATATGTAAATAATCGTGTGGATCAAAAGGTATACATTTTTTTTAATCAACATGTTTTAAATAATTACAATATTTTAGTCAACATGTTTTAAATAATTACAATATTTTATTACTCTATATTATTTTAAAATGATATATTCACGTAAATCTAATATATTATTAGTAGTACATTCTATTTACTTCCTCTTTTTTTCCTTTTCAGTAAATTGTCTACGTTTTTTTATTTTATGGGGGGAAAATAAAGCGTAAAATATTGACTGGCCGGCTAGGGTATGATATTACCTTGGCCACCTCATGAGAAGTTTCTCTAGGGAAGAGATATGCTACACCAAATAGGTTAATCATTTTGCCAAAGTACATAAAAAATACAGGTATTGAAACTCCATGTATAATTGCACCAATTGAACCAACAAACATTAAAATATAATCATAAGTTTCAGCATAACAAAATAATTTACAAAATGCCACTTTATTATTTTGTTTGGAGCTATTATTATTATTATTATTATTATTATTATTATTATTATTATTATTATTATTATTATTATTGTTATGATTTTTCTCTTCTTTATTAAAGTTAGTGCCATGGAAATGTTGCTCATTCATTTTATTTGGAGGCAATAAAGGGGGAAAATATTAAAATAAATATTTAATTTATTTTACAGAAAAAAAATAAGTTGAGCTAAAAAAAGATTTTGTTTTATTTTTTCATAATACAAGTGATCAAAGGTTTAAATAGGAAATGTGTTGAAACTATGTAGCACTGTATTAACTTTAGCAGTTGGGGAGATGTAACATGACCATGAAGTCCATGGCCAATGACTAGACCTGGCAAAATAGACCAGGTCCAATTGACTCGACCCGATAAGGCTGACCCGAGACCCGAAAGTGACCCGATAATTACAACCCGAAATTGACCCGACCCGACCCAGACCCGACCCGCAATGTCATGACCCAACAAATTGATCGGATACAAAGTATTCCTGATGTCTTCAAATGACTACAAAATAACTTATTTTATATTATTTAATCAATTAACATCAATTATATACATAAAAACCTTAAAAAGTACTCCGTAATAATCTTTTGGACAAAAGATGGGTCTTTTTTACCAAAATTCTGCATTTTGACCCGACCGGACCCAACCCAAATAGACCCGAACCCGAAATGATTCGATAATAGCCGATCCAAAACCCGAAACGACCCGACCTGACCCGAAACGACCCGACCTGACCCGACCCGATGCAATACATCAATCAGACCCAAAATGACCGATCTGAATTAACCCAATCCAAACCCGACCCGATTACCCGTTTGCCAGGTCTACTACCAATGATTCATTGGCTAGTTAGTCACACAATTGATTGAACTTTTTATTTTTATTTTTCAGTTTTTTTAATTGTACCTACGTGGTTTATTATTTTACATACGCTGAAATATGTTTAATAACAATTGATAGATTGCTATAATTTTACAAACACACATAAATATTTGTAATTGATTGTACTAATGAACAAGGTATGAATTGATAGTGACAGTAATGATAACAATTGAAAATCAATTTATAAGATCAACTAGGCGTGCAATACAATATTTCTAATCACTAGTATAATACCCGTACATAAATGTACAGACCATAAAAGAAAGTTACTAATTAATTGAAGAAAATGGTAATTGAAATAAATATTTAACTTAAGTAAAAATATTGATAATATAAACGTACGCAACCTGGAACCCAAATAAATACGGAGTGTATATGTATTTTCAAAACTTCAAATACAACCAATCGTATTTTATCTGACCGCATATTTACTCAACATGTAACCCGCCTATATGACCCATTTAATAGGTGTACGTATTTGAAATTTTTGACTTTTAATTTTTCTAAATTAACCTTTCAAGTCAATTTTCATTAATCAAAGACAACAAAATTTTAAGTATAATGAAAATATCTAAATTATTTGACTCGTAATCGTTGTCTGTTTAACCCGTTTGGTAGCTTTGGAAAGTGGCGATTTTGAATTTTCGTGGTTAAATTATCAAGAAACGTTGAGAGGTTAGCAAAAGGTTACTATAATGATATCATTTAAATTTGTTATACAAATATAGTTATAATCTTATCTTTATACGCAGAGTATAACATAATGTGATGAAATGCGATCAGAGTATCGCATTAAATTGTAATGCTTAAAATTGTAAATAAGAAAATAATCTAAGAAAAAAGCAAAGAAATTAAAATGTATTATACCATTAGAAGTGGGTGAAATTAAAATAGAATTAGGGATGTTTTCAATTATTAGAATTAAAATATTATTTCATAATTTTATTTCGAACATTAAATTTGTTGAGGTGATGAACTTATATAGCAAATAATTCTTAACTATTTCTTGAAAATTTCTTGAAAATAAACTCATATATGCAATTATTGAGGAGTAATAATTTTAGGAAACTATTATCAAATTGGTGTACTAATGCATGTATAAAATAAAGGCAAAAATTTAGGAAAATATCACATATGAAAACATGCATAGGTGGGAAAACATGCATAGGCCGAAAACAATAGGCTTTGTGGTTTTTGTTATATATAATTTATTATAATAATTTATAATAAAATTATGAAATAATATTTTAATTATAATATTTTTGTTATATATAAACAATAGGCTTTGTGGTTTTTGTTATAGATAGGTAGATAGATAAATAGATAGATAGATTAATTATAATGAATTTTAGATTTCTTAATAACCGGTATATATAGTGTGAGTATATTTTACGCGTATACTTTGTATAGTAAATTGTATTAAATTTATAATAAGGCAAAATTACAAATAACTACCTTTTAAAACCCTTTTTTTTCAAATAACTACCTTTTATTATTTTTTTTTTAAATCACTACCTTAAAACGTGTTTTTGTTTTCAAATCACTACCTGTTCACCGGATTCTGTCATAAAATTGAAAATTCCGACGAAATTGAAATTTTTTGTTGGCTTTAATTTGAAATACCCATGTGAAATACCCAATCTACCCTTTGTTACTCTATTTAACCTAAGTTTTTCACTCATCTTCTTTACCATAGATGTCAGCCATTGTTTTCATTTTTTCTCTCATATTATTGAATCAAATCATGGGTCTTTCAATGTTCAGCTATTTTCATCTTTATTTTTTTATTTCTTAATGTTTTCCTTATCATTTTCATCCTCACTTACCCCCTAATTCTACCACAGTAGGGAACTTCAATCCCAACTTCAGCACAATTGGTTGTTTGAAATCAACAAGTGGATTAAAAATTGGGCTAGGATTAGTTTCAACATCAGAACCATCCAAACTTCTCAAATCATCAGAATCTGTGACATCCTCTTCCTCAACATTCACATTCAAATTATCAACACCAACAAGGGGAGTTTAATTATAGTAGTATACCAGCCGCCTGTTCTTGAACTTCCAGTTCCAATCGAAGCATATAGATCCGTAAATGGATTTGTGTGGATAGCCACTTCAGTCGTGCTCGTTGCTCTTGATTTGTGAACACAGCCTCCTCATTTCTCTCCACAGGCTCTTGATTTGTCTTCACAGGTTCATTCTCCACATTATTTGTTTCTACAGGGGTTGGATTTGAAGTAGATGACCCAGGAAAGGGACTTTAAGGATTAAGGGACTTTAAGAATATCAACCGCTGATGAGAATGAAGTACCACCAAGAGCTTCACATAGCCAACAATGTCCAAAAATTTGAAGAAAAATTACCCAGAAATTTTTAGGTTAAAATAATTGGGTGGGTGGGTGAAAATCTGAAAGAAGATGAAAAGCAAAACAAAGTCAAAAGAAATGAGGAAAAGTCGTTAGGTAAAAGAAAGTAATAGGGGCAAAACGGTCACTTTTTAGAAAATATGGCTTAAATGGGATTTCAGGGGAACAGGTAGTGATTTGAAAAAAAAAACATGTTTTAAGGTAGTGATTTGAAAAAAAAATTATAAAAGGTAGTTATTTGAAAAAAAATGGTTTTAAAAGATAGTTATTTGTAATTTTGCCTTATAATAATGATCATATTTAAATCATCATACACAAATAATAATTATATATTTTTTTTTCCATAGTATGCCCAGCGATGAGCATAGACGTGCTAGGATATACATTGTCAATGTCAGTTTACAAAATAAATAAAATAGCTATTACTAATAGTTGATAGACAATGTAAATATTTTTCCATCTATCTATAAATAGTACAGAGTAATTTACACAGTCACACAAGCTAAGATAAAACAAGATAAATTGACTATCATACAAACTAATCAATGAATCTAAATATAATAAATAATTTACGTTATTTATCTACTATTTCTAGTAAATTAAATCCAAATTTTTTTAATATTTTAATGACAACTATAAATTGTAATACGTGCTTAATATAATTAATAACTACCATTATTGTAATACATATTATCACTCTCATTAAATTAAATATGTTACTAATATCTATAAATTTAATAATATCTAATTTTATAATAGTTAAAATAGACATCGTAATGCTTATATATTAATTTCCGTCGAGCCAATAGCATACAATTTACGTACGTTTTCACAGTAATAATAAGATGTATTTTTTTTTATTTTTTTTACGGGAATAATAAGATGTATTTTAGATGCAAACAATGCGGTTTTATCTGACCACTATTTTATAACGTGCAATAAAAGTAGATCAATAAATACAAGCATTTATTTTACTTCATTCAGAGAATCAGAGGTTATAACTTCTCGATAATCTATCTATGGATCATATTTGACTTGTACATACCCTCCATTGTATGGTCTCTGTGTGAAATAAATACACTTCTTAAGCATGTTGGCTCATAAATTATTTACCTTATCTTACATACTTACAAAGTTACATAGCTACTCCGTACTATTTTAATGGTCTACGTGAATTTTCTCCACGATTTGTTGAAATATGGAAAAAATAAATGTGCAGTGACCGAGTAAATGAGTTCTCACACGTAAACTTATAACGTTTTGTTTTCTTTTACACAAAGCTAAATGGCAAATACTTGTGTGTGACAAGTCTCACAATAAATTTATTGTGAGACCTCTCACACAAGGGTGGTTATTTTCCTATTTTATTTTAACTTGTGTGTGTAACTTACGTTATGTTAACGTAAGTCCGGTCTTACGTAATAATTACTCTAGCTAAATATAATTGAAAATCAACTCTATTAAAGAAGAAATAAATGATATTATATATTATTAAAAGAGTAAATTAAATATAACCCCATTTGATAACACTTTTTTTTTTTTTTTTTTCAAAACAACCCTTTTATATGTTATTTTTATAACATAACCCCCTTTTAAGATACTTTTACTTTAAAATTACCCCCAACGTCAATTTTTTTTTACTTAAAAATGATAATTAAAGTAACATATTTCGACGTTGGGGGTGATTTAGAAACAAAAGTGTCTTAAAAGAGAGTTATGTTATAAAAATAACTTATAAGGGGGTTACTATGAAAAAATGTGTTATAAAAAGAGGTTATATTTAATTAACCTTTATTGAAATATACTATATAAGTTAGGGTATATTATTATTTTAGAGAAAGTTAGAATATTTTAGATCTAAGGTTTCATAATGTTGTGAGCTCTTATTATAAGTTGTTCGTCCCATGTTTTGTAATTGGACACAATAACTGATTAATAAAATCTCCTAATGATACTATTCTATATTCTAAATATTATAATGGTATCAAAGCCCATGGTTATGTGATCTGGGCTGTGAATTGAAAAATTGGGCCAATTGAAAAAAAAATGTTACTCATGGTTGTGTGACCTCGGTCGTAAAGTATTTTAAAGGTGTTGCCTATGGTTGTGTGACCTGAGTTGTAACTGTAATACAGTACATGATCTTACACGTGAGGAGGCATGAGAAGGACCTCCAATGTAAGGCCCCACATCGGTGAAGTATAAGAGAATTGTCTAATTTAAGAGACATTCCACCCATTGCCAATTGATTTTGGAATAGAACATCCAGCAGATAATAAAGTGGACATTATTTGTATTATGGGTGTGGCTAGGCCCACACGTGAATTTAACATGATATCAGAGCCAATCGGCTTCTGAGGACCAATCACAGAACTCCGCTGCCCTGCCAGTGGGTAAATTATCGATGTCCCCACTGATAGGATTTGTTGTTGATGTACCTAACTAATTTGTTAAATTTTTTAGTTTCGGTTCCATTAAAAAACAAAAAAAAAAAAAAAAAAAAATGCGTACATGATCTTTAATCTTTCAGTTCTCCTCGTGTCGTGAGACGAAGCGTATTGGTTAAATATGTCGTGTGACATGATTTTGACATGATTATAAGTTATATGAGTGAGTAGGTTGTTAACCCTTATACGTATGGTATGTACTGACAAGTTACACAGGTATTGACTGGCGAGTCGATTACGCACTATTATACTGGCAAGTTGTGCACGTATTGATTTAAATGGGTAGGTTGTTACCCTTCGTATGTATTGGCGAGTTACACACTTATCTTGACTGGCGAATTGATTACGCATTATTTTACTGGTGAGTTACGCACCTATCGTGGCCGATGTGTCGTATACGCAACGACGATGAAGATAATTGTGAAGACGAAGAAGTAGACTTTTTTTTTCTTATTAAAGTATTATTGTATTTTAATTTCAAACTCATGGTAAATAGATGACTTACCATAAATTTGAGGGAATGAATTAGGGAAGAAATAAATGATATTGTATATTATTAGAATATACCATACTTCCTCCATTCCGTTTGATTCTATACATTTGACCAAAACACGTTAATTAAGGTAGAAGAAAATCAAGTGGGGTAGACAATAGAATTACCAAACTACCCCTACTTTATTCTTTAAAAAAGGATATTATAAGTGGGTTGGGTGGGGTATTAATGAAGGGTATATTGGTCTTTTAGCTTAATAAAGTATGGACCAAAATAGAAATGTATTGAATTGATTGGAATTTCCGAAAAAGGAATATGTATAGAATCAAATGGAATGGAGGAAGTATAAGTTAGGGTATATTATTATCTTAGAAAATAAGTTAGAATATTTAGATCTAAGGTTTCTAACGTTGTGAGCTCTTATTATAAATAGCTAGCTCATCCCATATCATGTAATTGGACACAATAACTGATTAATAATAAAACCTCCTGATGATATTATTCTATTTTCTAAATATTATCAAACTCAATTCTAAGAGCATCCTTATTAATGGAGAACTTTTCTCTCCATGGTGGACCTAAAATTCAAATTATTTTATATTTCATCTTATTTTCTCCATTCCAAAAAAAACTCATATCAATGGACAAATTTTTCTCTCCATTTGTGGACCCATATTTAATTAAAGCAATAATAAAATGTATTTAGATCCATTTTCATTTAAAAAAAAAGGGTGGGACTCACTAAATTTTGGCATGGAGATCTCCACATTTGTGGAGAAAACCCTTTTTCTCCATTTTAATGGAGACTTTCTCCATTGATATACAATTTTATGGAGAGATTTATTTCTCCATTCAACTTATGGAGAGAGTGATATTCATGGATATGGATGCTCTAAGTTGATGGTTGAGATCCTTGATGTACGGAGTATTTCTTTTTTATATCACTTCCCCACACATACAGGTTCTGAAGCATTAACACGTGGATAAATGCATCACACGAAGACCCAAAGGTGTTAATACGTGGAGAAACACTGGACATTGTCAACTATATGTGGCGAGGGAGGATCGAACCTAAGACCTCAAAATTTGAGGCTCCGATACCATATTAAAAGATCAACTCAACAAAAATCCTAATGTGACGGTTGATACCCAATCATAAGTTCTTATATACCACAGAGTACATATTTTCAGAGCATTTATTTTATTTGTCAATGTTCTAGTACTCCCCTAAACGAAAATTGGTTTTTAGAAAGAAACTTGCATTGTTTGATTTATGAGGTGCTATTTCATCTCGCGGTGGGCGTAGTTAGGTGCATCCGCAAATCTAACATGATGGATCAAAGCTCATGGTTATATAGTGTAGGTTGGATGAAATAAACAAGGCCAAGTAAACGACATTACTATGTTGTCTGAATACAAATTCAAAAAGAGCGGGTTTTGTCGATAAATTAAAAATTTGAACCTTATTACACCCGAAGGAACGTGACCACCAATTGGTTTTATGAAACCTTATTAATTTGTGAAATGCTCTCTCGTTTTAGGTAGGCACAAGCCAACGCCCATATGCGAATCTAAAGAGTTTATGAATCAGGTTTAATAAAAGTATCCAATAGGGCATGAATTGGTAATCTAAAATTTATTTCAAATATTCAAGTTTTAATAATTACCTTGTATGGAGTAATTCTAAAAATTTAGAATCAATTAATAAAATATTTAAATTAGATGGTTGGAATTAGAGCTGGCAAGGCTGACCCGACCCGAACCCGAGCGAAACCCGACCCGATTAACCCGAAAATATTGTGACCCGAAACCGACTCGACCCGACCCGACGATGACCCGCAACCCTACATGACCCGATAATGTCGGTGACCGAATCCGACCCAGACCCGACGATGACCGTAACGACACGACCCGGAATGTCGGTGACTAATCCAACCCGGACGGGCAGATGGCGACGACCCGATATTAACCCGATTAAATTGATGACTCGGTAATTATTAATCTCAGCATTGATTAAATTGAAAGCGATTAGTATTTAGTTTGATACATTACACTTAATAATGAAATAATTAAATCAAATAATGGTCGAAAAACTAGTTTTAGCATCAAAAAATTGAAGTAATTCGATAAAACCGCGCAGACCCGATGACGACCCGACCCGACCCGACCCGATATACTATTTAACCCGAAATGACTCGAATTCGATAACAACCCGAACCGAACCCGACCACCCGAGACACTATGTAACGACAACGACCGACAATGACCGAACTCAACCCGACTCGACCGAAAGAGCATTTTGACCCGATATGACCGAACCCAGGCACGACTGAGCCGACTTGACCCGACCCAAACCCGAATTTCGATCGAATTCGATTGCCACCTCTAGTTGGAATCACAAGGAATAGCTGACATATAAACGCAATGGAAACGAAAACAAGTGTACTTAACATAGTTTTTAGGAAAATGAGATTGCGCGACCAGGTGGTACCAGAATTCAATACCACCCCGCGAGATATAATTGTAAATTACCTAGCATTTTTATTACCCCTCCAATATAAATTATCAAATAATTTAGTAATAAAGGGTAAGTTAGGAATTCTAGCATGTTATTAGACAATTAAAATTATTAAATCTTTGCTAGATTTTCTCCAACAAATTCTATAGTTTGATTTTTTTGGTTGGCACAAATTGTACATTTGTACGTTTTGTTACTTTGTAAAACCAAAGCTGTGCAATTCCATTGCATGAACAATAGCCATTCAATTTAAAGGAAAAAAACGAGTTTGTACCACCCGGTGGTACTCATTTTGGATTTTTGGATACTCATTTTGGGTACCACCGAGGACATTTTATAAGTTACTTTGTAGTAACTATAAATTCACTTCTTATTAAATTTTTGAATTTTTAGTTTATTAATTTAACAAGGATAGGCTAGTAATTTCAAAGTTAATGTAGTTACAAATAAAAATCAAAATAAATTTTTTATGGTGATTCTTCTCCAAAGTTAGTTAGGATTTGAAACATCATTGAAAACTTTACGATATTTGCAAGTATAATAAACTATTTATAACGTGCAAGATATATGAAATAGGGGTGTGATATGTTTTCAATCATAACAATTATATATTAATAATATATTAATAATTACTAATTATATCGACTTGTAGACAATGATTGTAGTTTATTGATATATGTTATGTTTGTATATTGCGAAATCACTTGGTAAATGATCGTGAATGTATTAATTAATTTACCTGATATAATGGTCTAATATCTCAATTAACTGTTGAATACTTGGATCATTTCGCTTTGTCTTTAGTCTTAATATAAAGACATTTTTAAATAATTAGATTATTATTTTATATCTATAATTTGTATATATAAAAATATGGTGACAATCAAGTGTATTAAAAGATTTTTTAATGAATACCAGTAAAATACATCAACGAATTAATGCATATGGAGTGTTAGAGCATAAGTGCATATCATTTCCGGCCTGAAAAATTATAAGTTGTGGCTTGTGATGACATATGTTAGAAATGTGTAGAGATTTTTGAGTTTGTAAAATAACTCTACTGATAGAATTTTTTTTAATTTTTGTCACTTTACTTGCCTTGAACACAATTTTTCTTTTCACCAATTTTCCAAACGGATTTATTAAGTTCATATAAGATATCTTTTGGTTCGGATTCGACGGCGAAGCCGCCAAAACAACCCGAAAAGGGTTTAGGATATAATTTTATGATAAGTTCATCTACTCTAAACCCTTTTTTCAGGGAAAAAAACGATGAGGCACGCATAAGAGAGTATTTGTATAAGAGTAATATAAAAATTACATAAATTTACTATGATAATCTAGAGTAAAAATCGAAACTTTACGGTGTAGAATTTATATAGTAACTCTAGAGGATCCCTACTCCGTTAGGTATTATACTTCCTATCCTAATAGGTTGAAAATAATTACAAAGTTTATATTATTATTTTTGCTCAACTAAAAAAAATTAAAGAGTATAATTTTAGAGAGAATCTTGCACAAAATCTTCAAATTATGTATTCTGTATTTACCATTATACTTTTATGTGTTGGCGGCACCAGGGGCGGACCTAGGAATAACTAAGGGGTAGAAAAAAAAATAAAAAATTGTTATCTTTACTAATTTGCTACCCTGATAAAAAGCTACTAGATCCGCACTTGACGCAAAATCAAATAAATTTAATAATTTTAGAATTTTAAATTGGGTTATTTAACAGGAATAATACAAACTATCACTATTCTTCTCCCAATAATACATACTATCAATAATCCCGCAATAATACAAACTGTTATACCTCTATTCTCAAAATAGTACCACTTAAAAAATGACCGGTTACTTACCTTTTGGTTCCGGTAAAACTTGTGGGAGCCCTATATTTTGTAATATAGTCGTTGTAGCTTATTGTCTTCTTCATTATTACAACTCCTCCATTTTTATACCAACTAAGCTTCAAAATTGAAAAATTAATTTCAAAAATGAGGGATGTTTTGTCGATTAAAATTTGGACAGCATTTCGACGTTAATACGAGGTCCCAAATACATTATTACGAGCTCCCAAATTCGTAGCTGTTGCAACAAAAACGATTATCAAAAGAGGCTGCTATTAATTACTACATTAGTTCACATGAGCAATTACAACAAAACACACAGCCATTACCAATTTCCAAGTTCACAAGTTCTAAATTCAGAAGTTCAAAGTTAAGTACTTCAGTTCACAAGTACGTGACTACACTAGTACATGTTCATAAGTTGATTACATAACAAATTAACTAGAGACATTGATTCACTGAAGCTTGAGTTGGGGGTCCGTTACGATCTTCGCCTTGACAAACATTGCTTGTTGATTTAAACCAATTGCCGACAGGGGTTCCTTGGTCAGTAAAAAGCACTCCAACACCTTGAGAGGACTGTAGTAAAAAAGTTAATTGAAAAATTTTGAAACTTAGCTGAACAATGTGTTAAATACACAAATAAACATGTTAATCACTTACCGTTATCCCACGTCCTCGTCCACGTCTTGCTCCACCCCTTATCCCACGTCCTGAACCACCACCTCTGTTACCCCTTCCAGTGCCACTTGCACCAACAGTCCCGCCCCTTCCAGTGCCACTTACACCACCAGTACTACCCCTTCCACTGCCATTTCCACCACCTCTTGCACCCCTTCCACCGCTACTTGCAGCACCTCTTGCACCCCTACCACTCTTGATTACTCTTCCACCTATCCCAACCCTAGTTGGTTGAGCTGTTACATCATGGTGGACGTTGTTTGTGCTAGGTCCAGCAGCTTCTGGGTTTCGGGAAATGTTACGAGGGTTCTTTGGCCTGCCTCTACCCCTTTTTAATTTGGAGGTGGCAGCGTCACAGAGGTAGTGTCCTTATCTGGGCACTTACGTTTGTTATGAGTTTTTGACTTGCAAACTGAGCACGTCATCTCAATACCGTGCTTCGTCAACCTGCCACTTCTTTTAGGGTCTTCGAATGGATCCCTCCTTCTGTTTTTCCTTGGTCTACCAGGACCAACTTTAATAGGTGGAGGATTTAAAGGAAGGTTAACCTTTGGCCAATGTCTTTCACCCTCACAAGGGCTAATTGATCCATCATACATTTTCAGGTAAGTTTCCCTCTTGTAAACGTCATCAACATACTCCTCGGGACGTTCACTTTTGCAAGATATTGCAGACACGGCATGAAAACATGGGATACCAGTTAAGTCCCATTGTTTACATGTACAAGTGCGTGCTGCCAAATTCACGACTAAATCATCAGTTCCATATCGTACCTGATATATTGTTTCAGTTGCCGACAGCGCTTTACCTTCACAAGACTTCACCTTCTCTTCTTCTAATTTTTTCTGCACTTTAGGGCACAAATCCCCTGTTTTTTTCTGCATTTCACCCCTTTTAGTCATCATTCTCTCCATCAACATCATTCTAATGTCCTCAAGCATATAGATGATGTGTTGTGCCCTTGCCTTTATGATGTACGCATTAAAAGTCTCCGCAAGATTGTTGACTATAACATCGCATTTGGTTGTTCTGCTCACAAAAGCTCTACAAAAAAGTTTTGGATTGCAGCTTAAGAATGCATCAGCAGCTGCCTCATCAACCTCCCTCATTGCCTTCAAACCTTCGTCAAAATCAGCTTCGTTATAAGCTTTTGCGCACCACCAAAACAACATCTTGAATTCATCACCCCTATAAGTCTTGTGCCAGTTTGCAAAAATATGACGTGCACAATGACGATGTTCAGCACGAGGAAACTCCTTAGCGATGGTGGTGATTATGCTCTAAATACAACAAATATAAAAGTTTGTTAGACGTGCAAATATACATACGTACATACGTATAACAGACATACGTACATACGTATAACAACAAAATTAAACCACTCGTCAGATATGTATAACAACATACGTACATACGTATAATGTATAATGCATATTACGTATAACAACATACGTATAACAGACATACGTACAAATGACAACTTTTACGTACCGGATGCTCGTCAGATATAAATGTCCAGCCCTCACCATCTCCTTCACTGACTGCTATCATAAGCGTTTTATTAACTTTCCCAACATATGACAAGCACTCATCTTTTTTCACTAATGACCCTTTATGCCACAATTTCAAGGTTATACTATTCTTGAAGTTCACCTACAATATTACCATAAAAGGAGATCACAAACCCAAATTCTCAAACATGCAGAGAAAACGAAAAAATAACAAAAAAATCGAAATTATTAGGGTTTCAAATCGAGATTTTTTTTCTAATCAATTCATCAATTGCACTAAATTAGGGTTTACAAATGCAAATTAGGAAAGAATAATACCATTTTGCGTCGATCTTAGGTTAATATTGAACAAAGGAGCTAACTTTTTCTAAAATCGTTTCCCTGTTAACTCAAACAAACGAAGAGTTTGAAGATGATGATGATTTTGCGTCGATGATCTTCAAGGCGAGCTTCATTGATTTGGGATAAGAATGGAGATGAGGATTGAAAAGTTGAAGAAGAAGAAGATGATGATTTTTTTGAAGAGTTTTGCAATTAAGTAAAGTAAAGAGCAAGGCAAATAAACGAAGTGAATGTCAGTTTACTTTCCTCTTCATTTTAATTTCATTTTACCGGTTCTTCAGGTAACTAGTTACCAAAGTTTATTATAAGAATAGAGGTATAATAGTTTGTATTATTGCGGGATTATTGATAGTATGTATTATTGGGAGAAGAATAGTAATAGTTTGTATTATTCCTGTTAAATAACCCTTTTAAATTAGACTGATACTGAATTTTAGAATTATCGGGTAGCACTATATCGCCGTCCATAAACTAATAATAACTTCTATGAAGTATTGGTGGTGATATTTTGGGTGGAGTTATAACATGGTATGGAGCAAGAATAATGAAGTCATGAGTAACCTACCGAAGCATTCAATACAGGCATTCAATTTTTGTCCAAAACAAAACATCTACTTTGGATTATTCTGTTCACTTTCTACCTCATGGAGAAATGACCAATGAGTATACTTCTCATCTGATTTATCATAGGAAAAAAAAAGAAAAAAATATAAGACTAATTCTTGTGTAAGACGGCACTTACAATAAGTTTATTGTAAGTCCTCTCACACAAGAGGTAGTTATTTATATTTTTACTTTATTTTTTTTTTCATTTCTTGATTTTTGTGCTTATGACTTGCAATAATTTATTGTAAGTACGGTCTTTTCGGAGAATTACTCAATAAATAAATCTATCATTAAATACACATTATTTGTGTAAGTCTCTCTTAAAACGGGTCAACCCGTTTTAAGCTTGAAACGGGTCAAATATGACCCATTTTGCCTTTTTTTTTGAATTTTTTTTAAAACCTTTTTTCTTTATTTAAAAAAAAAAAAAACTTAACTCAAATAACGAATAAAACACAAATTTTAAATAGTAACAATATTGATAAAAATGGTAACATACTATATTATATTGGTGACATATTCTCAAAAAATTAAAACATAATTAACCTATTTTGGTAACATATTATACAATTATGGTAACATATTAAACAAATGTTATGACAATTTTTTATTTTCTATGTTTTGTAATATGTTACAAATATAATATAATATGTTACCATTTTACATTACTTTGTTACCATTTTCAATATACACGAACCTATTTTGGTAACATATTATACAATTATGGTAACATAATAAACAAATGTTATGACAATTTTTTATTTTCTATGTTTTATACGGAGTAATATGTTACAAATATAATATAATATGTTACCATTTAACATTACTTTGTTACTGTAGATACCTGTATCCGTACTCCCCCAAGAACAAACCCGATGACGAAAAGGACTTTCATGCATGTTTTAAAATAAGACGAAACGGTACATAAGTGTCTAAAACATTTTAGTCATTTTTAACGTATTAATTTTGAATTTGCATACTTCGTAAAAATGAATATTAATTTAGTCATTTTAATCGTAAGTCGACACAACACACACAAGCACGACATAAAAACGCCTCACAAAAAGGCCCGAACACCCGAAGCGGACCAAAATGCGTCCCGGGTCACATTCTTACGAAACAAAACCTCACAAGGTCGTAAAATAATACATTACAATATTATTTTATTTCGAGCCAAAATCGAAAAACAAGACGAAAAACCGAAACACGAAATACGAAACACAAAACCGAGCCAAAGAAAATCAACTTAAGTTGATTGTCAACTTGCACCAAGTTGATGAAACAAAGCCCAAAAGTCAGCCAACATACGAGAAATCAGCTTACACACCTACGATAGCGTGTATCAAATACTGCGCTACATAAATTTGTCGAATGGAGGAAAATCGCGAACATCAAGCGATTTTCATGAAAATCGCCAGTCTTCTGGCGATTTTCCCCCTCCCCTCTGACATTCTGGCGATTTTGTGATTAATCATTGGTTCTCTGGCGATTTTCTGAGCAACTATGCATAAAACACGAAGCATTTGCTATAAATAGCAGCCCTTATTCGATCAATTCAGGACACAATTTTACACAACAAATAACAACAACAACTCACTTACAATCAATTCAATTCAATATAATACTAATACACATATATAAAGCCTCTCGCACTTATAAATTTCCACTCTAAAAACCGTCTTTGCATTTCAAGGTAAAGAAATTTTACCTTCCGATTGGACGTTCGAGACTTATAGGGTGACCTTAACCCACCCCGATATTGGCATAAACGAACCCGTATTCGCAATACGATTGTAGTAATTCGAATCGAAAGATTCGTCTAAACCTCGCCAATATCGCATAAACAAACGACTCAAAATCACTAAATTAAACACCACTTTTACATTATAAAAATTCTCGATTCATGCATTAAACTATGACTAAAACACGGATTCGACATTTAACTGTACCGTTTCAACTAGTCTCTTAAACATGCAAAACCGAGGGTTTTACAAAATCTTAGAATTGAACACAAGTCGGAGAATAACGTTTAGTTATTAATTCAGATGCAATGAATTAATAATTTTACGTATATCTCCTATAGTAAATCGTCATAGCTATGACGGCTTACATTTATTTTACATATTTGTCGAGTCATATATTTGCATTTGTACGTAGCGTCCTATTAGCCCAAATATCGAAATTAAAGCATTTGTTTTCAAATTAGTAAAGACTACTTTCACGTAGGCTTTTTTATTACAGTTTTCATAATACATTTTGTCAAAACTTTCGAAAAGTAACCTCACTCCGAATCCTCTCTGGTTTCACAATAACCTCAGACGGATAGGTATCGACGCACCTTGAAATCTGAGACACCCGTGTCTTATATTTTAAGACGCGTCGAATAGGTTCCAAATTCCTTTAATATTTGGTGGCGACTCCAAAAATACATTTCAAAAGGATTTTTATACCTTTTTTTTTATCACAATCACATGCAATGACATTCCCCCATAAGCAAAAGAACGCTCGAGCGAGCCAAGCCCTAAAAAGCGAAGCTCTCGCGAGCGAGCTTCTTGCAAAATTCCTTTTTCCCGTGCCGTGCATTCCGCCCCATGACATTTTTCGAGGGCGGGCGCGAGCGGGGCGTCGAGAAGGGATCCCCCCTAATCCGGTATCCTCAGTTACCATTTTCAATAACCCTATACTCACGATTTCCGACAAAAGTTTTTAAAATTAAATTTTGGGTCTTGAAAAAAAAATTAAAAAAAAAAAAAATTAAAAAGGGTTGACCCGACTCGTTTTAAGCTTAAAACGGATTTAGTGGTTGCAAACAAGAATTTGTGTTATTAATAAAGTATTGAACGCGAAGGATGATGAGATTTCTCACTTAATAGTCACAAGATCGTAATGTTATGTTAGAAATCAATTCAGCTAAAATTTTAAATTTTAAATTTTAAATTAAGTTCACTCCTAATACTTACTGTATTTTATATTTTTTCTATTTTCTAAGAGATCATTGTGACAAAACTTATCTTAAAAAATCAAAACGTAATTTTGAAAAAAAAAAAAAAATAATAAAAAAAGCAATACTCTATTACGCGTTGTAGTTGTGACTAGTGGTTGTGAGTAGTGGTTGTGACTTGTGAGTCCATCTTTGATTGCAAGTTTGCGACCATTCACCCACATTATATTGAATTTACTTTTTTTTTTTTTTTTTTTTTTTGTTTTGAGGAAATGAATTTACTTTTTATTTTAGGAATATTTCATAACACCCATGGCCCCATCTTAATACGGAGTATATATTAAACATAAATTTTTATGTGGATCGTCTTATAATAAATTATTGTAAAGTCCATATCATTTTTACTCGATTATATAGTTTTTGTACCATTTTTTTAAATTCCCACTGGTGGGATTAACTTATATTATTATGATCGTTTAATACATAATCGATAAGAAAACTGAAAACACGTCCAACCGAAACATTAAATTATAATTCGTTATAATTATTATGATCGTTTGATAATTATAATTTAGTACCCAAACATTAAATTATACGGAGTAATTATTATGATCGTTTGATAATTATAATTCGTTATCACTACATGAGAGACTATCTCACAGGAGACCTACTGTAAATTAAATACTTTTACATATTATAATTTCTTTTGAGAATCCCTTACAAAATTAATTTCTTTTAAAAAAAACACTAAATGCAAATATCGGCCAATTATTCCGTTAAATGTGAAAACACATAACAATAAAGGTTATTCAAATTTAATGGAATATTGTACGGACCGAAAAGGCTATGGTAACCCTATAGGTAACCCAGGCTTGTTACCCCACGAACAATAAGTAGCCACTTGGCACTTGAAAATTAGGTTTTTTTTTTTTTTTTTTCATTTTAATGTGCATTTTATTTTGTTTTCAATAAGTGAATGTTTAATAAAAATTACTCCAAAAACAAATTAAATAAAGAAATTGGAGAGTTTTTATTTATTGTAAAGCTTGTATATATAATTTTATTTCATGTAAACTATTTTTTAATTATTATATAATATTTTTTAATCATATACAATATTCTAGTTCAATTTATATTAGTGAAACAGTTTATTGTAGGTAAATAATTTTTTATTTATTATTATTATTTTTTATTTATTTATTTATTTTTTTTTTGCAGAAAATAGTAGGCCTTTTTTTGCAGAAAAAGGAACAATATGAGTACAAGGTTTAAATCGCTGCTATAAAGAAAAGGCAAGGTGTCTACCTTAGTCCAACTAATAGAAACACATAAACGTAGCTAAAAAGATCAATCAACACCTAATATAAAAAGCTAGTCTAACACAAGTCGAGTGTATCCGCAGAAGCTTGCATATCATGGAAAATCTTGTCATTCCGCTCTTTCCAAAGCACATAAATAGTAAGCAAGAAAGCACATCGCACTCGCCTTTTCACCCAAGATCGACCCCGGTTATATTTTCGGTGCCAACGCACTTCAGACCTTAATGAGAACGAAGGTGGCCTCTTCAACCAAGAGCACACATCCCGCCATATTTTAAACGAAAAACAACATTGCACTACAAAAAGATATTTTTGCGACGGAATATTTAGTCGCAATCTGTCATTGCGACCCAGTTTTTCATGCTTTGTTTTTGGTAGCAATTGATCCAAGAAGCGTAGTAGCGGCGGAATTCCGGATTCTTGCGGACGGAATTTTTGGTCATGAGCCTTACGATTTTTGTAGTATTGGAAGAGGTGATTTAGGGTTTCCTTCGCATTTTTACAAAGAATGCACCGATTAGGGATGAACATACCTCGTTTTTGAAACTTATCGATCGTAGCTAGCTTTCCTTGCATTGCAAGCGAGCAAATGACATACGTTTTCAGGACAATAGGTAAATAATATTCTTTGACTTTATATTATACTTATTCAATTAATTTCTATTTGATTTCTTTAAACAACTATGCCCAATATTTTCAAACCTCAATGGAAAAAAATTATGTCAATATGACGTTAAAAAGTTACAAAAACTTCAACTTGCTTGGTGTTAATGTTTTCTGACCTTAATAGAAAATTTTCACATCAGTGCAAAAATTACAATTCAAATATACATCAATGAAAAAATATAACATAACGTCAATGCAAATAATTCATTACGATTAAAAAACTAAAATTAGTTAAAGATAAATATTAATTAAAGTTACAAAGTTGAAAAATCTATGGAAAAATTAATTAAGGGAAAAAGTATATACACTTGAAAAATTAAGGAAAATAAACAGAGTGATTCTTGTGTGAGACGGACCTAACGATAACTTATGTGAGACAAAGATTAAAAAAATAATAAAAAAATTATAAAGTAACCACCATCCAAGAAACGTCTCACAATAATTTATCGTTAGGCCCGTCTCACACAAGAAATTGTCTAACAGATAATTTCGGCAAAAAAATTAATTAAGGCAAAAAAATATTAATTGTAGTTGACATAATTAAGCAAACAAATATTAATTGGGAATTCGTATTAATTGCAATTCACATAATTAAGCCAAGTACGTAAATGAAAAAAATAATACTAATTCTCATGTGAGACAAGTTTTACAATAAATTTAGGGTGTTGTTCAACTGTACCCAACTTTTACTCACTTGTACCCAAAAAAGACCAAAATGTCCTTTTCATTTATCATCTTCCATTTCACAACTTATGTTTTCTCTCTTCTCTCTCTAAAAAATTCAATCATTTACCACCGTCAAACCACCAACACCGGTCTATCTGCCGCCGTCCCTACCACCGCGCGCCCCGACCACCTTCCACCACGTTCGATGCGCACAGTAAAAATAGTAATCATAATACCCGTAACGAATAACAAAAAATAATAATAATAAAATAACAAAAAATAATAATAATAAAATAACAAAAAAATTGAATTGAAAAAAAAAAACGAAAGAAAGAAAGAGGTGATGATGTAGTGCGGAGGTGCGACGCACAACCCCCCTCCCCTTCCCCTTTTCTCTTACCTGCGGGCCCACCACCACCCTAACTTTGCCGCCCCGACCAACCCACCACCGCCACCATCCCGACCCAAACCACCACCGCCACTCTCCTGAACAAAACCCTAGAATTAATTATCCAATAACCCTAGAATTAATTATCCAATAAACAATGAAAATAAAAAAACGAGTGGATTAATTGAAATATGTCGTTAATTTGGATTCATAATTAAAAATTTCAATGAATGTCGATGTAAATTGATTAATTTTAGATGATTTGAGATGATTTAGGGTTGAATGACGTGAGTTGTGAAAAGAGAGAATTTGATTTACTCAAGGGTAGTGAATGGAAAAATAATGAGTAAAAAAGGAACAACTGAGTAAAACTCGGGTACAGTTGATCAATTACGTAAATTTATTGTGAGACCTCTCACATGAGGTGGTTACTTTTAATTTTATTTTATTTTACTAATTTTTCATGTGTTGTCTTACGTTATATTAACGTAAGTACAGTCTTACACAAGAACTACTCAAAAAATAAATCATTGTTGTGAAATAATAAAGATAAGAGAGACAATATAGAGAATAAAGAGAGTATATATATAGTACATAGAAATGAGGGTTTCATCCAAACCCTAGTTGTATAAGATGACTAATGGGTTTTAGACCCGATGGACACCCACGTATATGTTTCATAACAATCATTACTAATTACATTTTCCATGTGAAGAAATTTGATGCGACTATTTGATTATAGACTTCTTTAAATAAATTACGCGTTTACTATACGATGGAACGAATTACTTAAAGATGTAAAGTTTTAGTGATTTATTGAATTTATTTAATAGTGAAATTACTTTTTTACCCTTGTATTATTTTAATTATTTATAAAGTTACTTTTGATTATAATAATAGTATTTATTTATATATTTTTTTTAATATTTTTTTTAGTTACTTTTTAGTTATAATTGCTTTCACAATTCTGAAATCAGTAAAATTCCAAAAAAAAAACTGTAAAAGTTAAAAAAAAAAAAAAACAGTAAAAGTAAAAAAAAAAAAGAACAGGGGTATTTTGAAAAATTGAATCAAATATAATGTCGGGGTCGCTCGATTCAAATAGCGAAGATCAGGTATTCCTAACCTTTTTAATTAATTTCGTTTTGTAGAAATTAATTAGTATGAGCGAAACATTTATGTTACGGTATTTGTAAATATGTTGATTGAAAAAAAAAAAAAAAAAAAAGAAAAAAAAAACGAAATGACAAATTGCCGTAGAACATTTACGGTCAGACCCAATACCTACCGTGGGTTATCCACGGCCCTGCCCACCCCCTGCCGTGAACAATCCACGGTCCCCCTCACCCCCTGCCGTGAACAATTCACGGTCCCCCCCTCCCCAGCCGTGAACTGTTCACGGTTTGTGCCCATTTTTTTTTCTTTATTTTAAATTTTATTATTTTTTATTTTTTTTTATTAATTTTAGGCTAAATAACACAAACAACAATGAACAACAACAAAAAACCTTTTAATTTTTTTTTTTGGGTAAATCATATTGATGAAAATATTTAGAAATACGTTTTAAAATATTTGGGTTTAAATTTTTTTATAAATTTTTTATTAATTTGTTTTTTTTTGTATTAAATCACATTGATGGTTATTTTTTTTTTGTACTGCTTAAAATATATTTGTTTTTAATATAATTTTTTTTTTTTATAATCATAGTTAATTTCTAATTTTAGTTCGATATGTTATTTCAGGGTTTAGTAGGTGACGACATTGATTATAGTAATCATTTTGAAACGACTTTGTTGTTTGATGAACTGTCGGATGCAGTTGATTGGTGTAAAGGAAAATCTATTCCACTTGGTTTTGGGTTGAAATTATCGGGTACTAAAAAGGTTAGCGCTAAACGTGGTTTAGCGAAAAAATATTTGTATTGTGACCGGGCGTTAAAATATCGCCCGAATGTACCTGTTGAAGGGGTTATTGAACGGTTAGATACGGTGACAAAATTGTGTGATTGTCCGTTTAAGTTGACGTTGCTACTTGTATACGGGGATGCACGTTTCAGCCAGAAATGGGTGGTATGTACGAATACAGGATTTCACAACCATGAGTTGCGAGTGTATGGTGATGGAGATCGGTGTAGCGCCGCGTTAACTGCACGGGAGAAGACGTCGATCATTGAGCAAATACAGGCTCATGTTCAACCTAAGAACATAAGTTTGTCTTTGCACTACCAGTCTCCCGATAAGCCACGACGTTCCATGCGGCAGATACAACTTGGGCCAAAAGGTTTGGTCTGGCGTGGTGGCGCTTGTCCGCGCAGCAAATGTTTAATTTGGGTCAACAGAAAGGGTATTATATTGACTATCTTGTTGAAGAAGAAACAAACAGAGTGACGCACATTTTCATGGCCCATCCAGTTAGCTTAAGTTTACTTCGTGCCTACCCAGATGTGGTGGAGATAGACTCAACGTACAAAACCAATTTATACCACATGCCGTTTGTGGAAATAATTGGTGTGACTCCAGTCGGTAAGACTTTTTGCATTGGTTATTGTATGATGGCTACGGAGTCAATTGAGAGTTATGTGTGGATGTTGGAGAAGGTACAGACGATTATGGGTGATTTAAAACCAAACGTGATTATAACTGATCGTGAATTGGCGTTGGTGGCAGCTGTTGAGAGGGTATTCGACGACGTCCCCCATTTTCTTTGCTTGTGGCACATTTATCGTGCAGTTGAGGCAAGAGCTGTTTATATACACAAAGATAAGACGTTGGGGAATAAAATCTCTTCTTTGTACTTTAGGCGTATCGTTGAAGCGGCTACAGTTGATAGGTTTGAAGCGGCTTGGATTGATTCAACAGAAATGGGCTGGGGTAGCTGCATATGTTCAAGATACTTGGATGAGGTATTCGACAAAGTGGGCCAAGTGTTACACAAATTCAGTTAGACATTTTGGAAACACTGCAACTTCTAGAGTTGAATCTGCCCATGCGTTGTTGAAAAGTTGGTTAGCAAGTTCTACTCTGACCTTGGATTCGGTTTGGCATCGGGTCGATAATATGCTACAAGGCCAACACGTCGAGATAAGAAGATTGTTAGAAAGATCTCGAAATTCTGTTCTACATTCTGCACATGGACGATTATTTTCAGTGATTAACAGTAAAGTGTCACACGAAGCAATATCGATAATGAAAAATGAGATTACACGGGGTGTTAAACTTGGTAGACATTATGCAGAGAGATATGGTTGTGTTTTGGCCACTACTCATGGGTTACCTTGTACTTGTCAGCTTATTCGGTTGAGCATTGGGGAGGATGTTGTTCATTTGAACGTTATTGATGAATATTGGCGTACTTTGGTGTTGGACATGAACTCAGCTACAGTAGTTGATGAGGATGGACGCCTACAAGAATTATTCGCCGAGATTTAAGGGCGTGATCCTGCTGTTAGACGATTGTTCATTGAGTCCATTCATGCACAACTTCGCCCAGAGTACGAAGATGTTGTGGAGCCTCAAGTTGTGTCACGCCCTAGAGGTCGTCCTCGATTATCTACTCGACGAGACCCTTCGTCGTTTGAACATGTGATGTATGCGTTTTATATTGATTTTCATACCCCCGTTTTGTCACATTTAGCTCGTGTTTAGTTGAGTATGTATGTATTTTAGGAGCTATTTTCTGTGAATGTTGGTACTGCCGCCTCTTTGTGTCATTTTACAGGTTTTGGTGGATTAGGAGCTGATTTGTGAGGCATTTCTCGGAGGCGTTGTTGATTACACGAGCTCAGTAGTTGCTGGAAGGGCTCGGGAGTGCTAAACGAGGCTTGGAACGGAAGAACTCAAGCTCGAGAGCTGATACGGAAGCAATATGAAGATTTGGGACGTCAAACCTATAGGTTCAGAGCAAACCTATAGGTTCTGGATATGTGAAGAAGACCAAAATTCGCTGGAGCTTTCTGACTGCCTTAGAACCGATCGGTTCACGTGCAAACCGATCGGTTCAGCAGCTCAAACCGATCGGTTCGACCCCGAACCGATCGGTTCTGCCTTTTTATTTTTACGTTTCTACATGGCCTATATATAAGACTTGAGTAGGGTTTTAACAAATGATCTTCATTTTTTTAGCAGCTTTAGATTATTTTGGAAGTACTTTTCTCTAGAACTAAAACTCATCCTGAAAGATCGAATTTAAACTTTTTAATCGTCGGTTCTACGCATCAATTTCAAGCAGCTCAATCGTTGGTAATTCATGTTTGCTATTCTCGATTCTTTTACTTTTATGCTTAATTTCCTTTTTGCCCTAATTATGAGTAACTAATCTTCTTCTAGGGTTTATGGGGATCGATGATTAGTGATTAGGTTTAATTATTGGAATTGGTTACCTTGTGATCGTTCGTTGTTAATCTTTTCCCTCTTGCCCTAATTTTACATCCGATTAATCAAATGCCACGATTGATCGTTTGACCTAGGAAGCCTAAACCTAAGACCGAAAGCCGGGTTAAGGTGAGCCTTGCGTGAGAATTAGTAGAGCGAGACTAATACGTAGCGAGAGCCCGTTAGTCGAGCTTTAGGATTGACTTTGATCCGAGAGGACTTGTCTTCATCCTTTAACACGAACCGTTGCTAGTACCCTTATTCCGTGGTAACCTTAGTACTTCCGTCATTGTGAACCTGTGACCCTAGACTTCTCCCTTTATCGACTTCCAATCCTTTTAATTTTAGTCTATCCTTAGTTTAGTAACTCAAGACTAAACCTTTTCACACTTAGAGTACACTAGAGACCCTAAGTTATTAGTAGTTCCAACCATCTCCTAGTGAATTCGACACCCTGCTTGCCACTAGCTATTAGTTAGTAGGACCGTAGGTTTATCTTGACATAGGTGACACGACTTTAGCCTTGTCAATTTTGGCGCCGTTGCCGGGGAGACGGTTTTGTTTACTACTCTTTTCTTTGTTTCTAGTTTACTTCTCTTGTCTCAGGGAACTCCAGTTCCTTGAGACCGTTTCTCACTTCTCCTTGTAGTTTTTGTTTATGCGCAGGTCACCTTCAGGTTTAGTTCCATTCGATCCCGAACCTGAGCGGACTTTTCGCCGAACGCGTAACTTCTTTAAGGAGATTGCTGAAACCTACGCATCAGAGGTTGTGCAAGTTTCGGACACAGAAGCTAGTTCAGCAAAGACGCCTCTACGAAGAGGGCACTACTTCATCTTCTACTTCTAGTGTTGTTTCTGAGGCGCTCGTGATCATGCCTAAACTGTCGAGTCACTCGTTGCCCAAGACGGAGTCCATTCCTAATGGATTCCAGATGCCCGAAACTTTGCAAGGCAACTTTGAGATTCGCCCCGCCTTTCTTACCTTGGTGGAGCGCAATCAATTTGGAGGCAATCCAACGGAGGATCCTAGTCGTCATATGCAGGTTTTCACAGATTACTGTTCGACGATTAAACAGAATGGGATTACTCAGAATCAGATTAGGGAAATGCTGTTCCCTTTCTCACTACATGATCGCGCTCGTGAGTGGATCACTAATTTAGACAAGACGGCCGCGGGGATTACAGATTGGAATGGGTTAGCTATGGCCTTTTATCAGAAATACTATCCTCCAGAGCGGACGAATCAAATACGGAGCCAAATCCAAAGCTTCAAGCAAACTTACGACGAGACACTTGCTGAAGCTTGGGAACATTATAAGAAGCTTATTCGCGATTGTCCTCATCACGGCTTGAATGATTGGCTCGTAATCATGACATTTTATAATGGGTTGTACGCCGAGATTCGGGCTATCTTAGATTCAGCTGCGGAAGGGCGGTTTGCCAACAATATCGATGACGACCAGGCATGGCAAACAATTGAGCAAATGGCAGTGCATTTCTCACAGTATGATCGACCTAGGGGAAATTCTCGCGCAGCTCATAGTGATCGCGAGAAGGATTCTATTAATGCTTTAACGAGCCAAATCTCGGCTCTATCAATGCAGGTCGCCAAGTTGAGTGGTGCGGGTCCGTCTAATGCGCAGCAGGTTAACGCGGTTATGGGACACGACGTGGGATGCAATAATTGCAGGGCTGCAGGTCATTATGCCCACGAGTGCATGGGTTCGCAAGAGCAAGTTAACGCTTTCGGTACTTATCGTCCTAACTTGCCGTATCAGAATCAGCCGGGTTATGATCGTTCTTTACTCTCCTACCGAAACCAGAACGTTCTCAATCCTACTCCTCAACCACCGCAACAGCAACAGCCAACGTACGTTCCGCCACAACGGAACTACCAACCGCCGGGTTTCCAAAATCAGAGGCCCTCATTCCATCAACAACAACATTATCAACAACCACCTCCAGTTCAACCTGCTCCTACTCCTGCTGTTGATCCCGGTATAAGTGAAATGAAGGCCATGATGATGCAGATGGCCAAGAACCAGGAGACTATGATGGCACAAATGCAAAAGAGTGATCAAGCTAAGGATGCCGCCATAAAAATGTTGGAGAATCAGGTTGCTCAACTTGCCGCCTCTAATGCTCAGAGGAAGCAAGGTTCACTCCCGCCACAGGGTTCGTAGCCTCACGAGTCTGCAAATGCGATCACCTTACGGAGTGGTTCGAGTTATGAGGGCCCTGCTATGCCCAAGGGTGAGTTCGATCTTGAAATTCGAGACAAGAAGGGAGCCGAGAATGTTGTTGCTGATCACCTTTCTCGGTTGCGATTTAATGATGGTGGAGTCGTTATTCCTATCGACGATTCCTTTCCCGATGATACTTTGATGATGGTTAACTTGGTGGCGTTGCGAGACTCCATGGTTCGCTGATATTGCGAATTATTTAGTGGGCAAGCGGTTGCCTTCTGATCTTTCTTCTCAGTAGAAGAAGAAATTTCTGCACGATGCTCGTTACTATTTCTGGGACGATCCTTATTTGTTCAAATGGTGTGCGGACGGGTTATATCGTCGATGTATTCCGCAGTGGGAGGTCCCGGGTGTACTCGAGAGCTGTCATTCCTCACTTTATGGTGGTCATCACGGTCCTTCTAGGACCGCGGCGAAAGTTCTGCAGTCGGGTTTCTATTGGCCGACTTTATTCAAGGATGCTCAAGCTTTTATTGTATCATGTGATGCGTGCCAACGTACCGGCAACATTTCTAGGAGGCATGAGATGCCTCAGACGGGTATTCTTGAAGTCGAAATTTTTGATGTGTGGGGTATTGACTACCAAGGCCCTTTTCCCTCATCTAAAGGGAATAGATACATTCTCGTTGCTGTAGATTATGTGTCGAAATGGGTAAAAGCGGTGGCGTCGCCGACTTGTGATGCTAAGACCGTGGTTGCTCTCTTTAAGAAGATCATTTTTCCACGTTTTGGGGTTCCTAGAGCTATTATTAGCGATGGCGTTTCTCACTTCTATGAGAAACGTTTAGAAGCGCTTTTGGCAAAGTATGGAGTGTCTCACCGTACCGAATTGGCCTATCATCCTCAAACTAGTGGCCAAGTTGAGGTTTCGAACCGCGAGATCAAGTCTATCCTCGGGAAAGTTGTTTCAAAGTCGAGGAAGGATTGGAGCCTCAAGTTAGATGACACTTTATGGGCATATCGTACGGCTTTCAAGACTCCTATTGGCGCCTCGCCGTATAGGTTAGTCTATGGGAAAGCTTGTCATCTCCCTGTCGAGTTAGAGTATAAAGCTTTTTGGGCTATTAAGGAGCTTAACTTTGACTCGACTCTGTGTGGGGAGAAGCGTCTTTTACAGCTTAATGAACTTGATGAATTCCGGTTGCAAGCGTATGATAGTGCACGGTTATATAAGGAACGAACGAAGCGACAGCATGATAAGATGATTGTCCCACGAGAGATCAATGTTGGCGACAAGGTCCTTTTATTTAATTCGCGGCTGCGTATTTTTCCGGGAAAGCTGAAATCTCGGTGGTCAGGACCTTTCACTGTCACTAAAGCTAGCAAGTACGGTTACTTCGAGGTTGAGAACGACTCGGGTGAGCGTTTTCAAGCGAACGGACAGAGGCTCAAAGTTTATCATGACGGAGCTATGGTTGGAGTGGTCGAGGTATTACACCTTAACCCTCTTGATTCCTCTCACTGACGAGGTATTTAGGTCGTGCGGGACCTTTATAAACCAGCGCTAACCGGAA